>OW240914.1:123107840-123148553 GCA_933207985.1 Pelobates cultripes | reverse complement strand
GACAGGCTTTAAAAGTACACGATTTCCCTCAATAAGGAACTTTATTTGATGGCAACAAAATAATAAGTGTCTTCAACAGAGAGAATCCAAAATATGACTGAAGGAGTAAAACAGAGGTTATACAGTGAATGTTATTCACTGGGGTGCACAAGAAAGGTTACCTAGTGAGAGTAGGATATGTAGATGATGCTCCATCCTTAGATGCATTTACAAGCTCTGGGACTCCAACCCCACAGATGTCTTCCACTGCTTTCAAGACTTCTTCTGTATTATCAAGGTAAATACTGAAATGTATAATTAACAAATCATACTACTAAACTACCATGATAAAATGACAATATCCTACAGATATATATTAAGGTTAAAAAAAAAAAAGAGGTAAAAAGGTCTCTCTCTCTCCAGGCAAAGGATAGCTAAAACAAGAGTAGCAAAAATAATGACTCAGTCAAATAGTTGGTTAACCCCTTAAGGACTGGACTGTTTTGGCGATGTTGTACATTTGCGACCAGGCATACTTTTACACTTTTGTGGTGTTTGTGTTTGGCTGTAATTTTCCGCTTTCTCATTTACTGTTCCCATACAAATTATATATTGTTTTTTTCAGGACAAAAGGGGCTTTCTTTACATACCATTATTTATATAATCTCATGTATTTTAATTTAAAAAAAATACAAAAATCTGATGAAAAATTGAAAAAATACATGTTTTTTGACTTTTACTTGAAAAATCTTTTACTCATCTACAAAAGCGAATGAAAAAAACTGCTAAATAGATTCAAAATTTTGTCCTGAGTTTAAAAATACCTAGTGTTTACGTGCTTTTTTGCATGTTATAGGGCTATAGGTACAAGTAGGATATTGCGGTTTCAAAACATACATTTTTAAAATTTATCAATAGTGGCATTGTAACACTATTATCTGTCATAAATCTCTGAATAACACCCCACATGTACATATTTTTTTTAAAGTAGACAACCCAGGGTATTCAATATGGGGTATGTCCAGTCTTTTTTAGTAGCCACTTAGTCGAAAACACTGGCCAAAGTAAGCATTCATATTTGTTTGTGTGTGAAAAAAGTAAAAAAACTAAATTGAACGCTAATTTTGGCCAGTGTTTGTGACCAAGTGGTTACTTAAAAAGACTGGACATACCCCATTTGCAATACCTTGGGTTGTCTTCTTTGCAAATGGTATGCCATCATGGGGGTAATTCTCATTCCTGGGCTACCATATGCTCTCAAAGGCAACGTAACCAACCTGGCCATTTTCAATGTAAAAATATTTGACCCATATATTTGACCCTGTAACTTTCAAAAATACTATAAAACCTGTACATGGGGGGTACTGTTTTACTCGGGAGACATCGCTGAACACAAATATTAGTGTTTAAAAAACTGGAAAACGTATCACAACAATTATATCATCAGTAAAAGTGCTGTTTGTGTGTGAAAAATGCACAAAAAGTAACTTTCACTGACAATATCATCACTGTGATATGTTTTACTGTTTTGAATCACTAATATTTGTGTTCAGCGAAGTCTCCCGAGTAAAACAGTACCCCCATGTACGTGTTTTAGGTGTCGAGAAATCTGCTACAGGTAAAACATGTGCGCTAAAGCGTAAAATTCAATAAATTCCCTCTGAAATTCTCGTGCCTGCTGCAGGCAGGTCCTCAAAATTGCAATCAATAAAATTACTGAATTATGTAAAAATATTATAAATACGCAATTTAAATTAAATATATATGCATATTTATATATTTGGAAGTCTACGTGTATATTTTATATAATTATTTATGTAATTTTGTATATGGACGCTTTATGTATATTTTTATTATTTTTTTTATTTATTTCTTATATATAGATAATATATACAAATTCATTCTAAGTGTATTTTGATATAAATATATATATATTAATTTTGTAAAATACAGTTAGAATAAAATTTCATATAGCTATAATTTTTTTTTTTTTTTTATTATTATTTAAAAAAAATGTATTTCATTTAAATTACTTATTTATATTTTATAATAATATATATATACAATATATATAGTTATTATATATATTATATATATACGTGTGTAATTTAATTATAAGTGTATTTTTATATTAATATAAGTACATATTAATATAAAAATACACTTAGTATGATATTATATATATATGATATATAGACATATATTATATAGGTATAATATATGTCTATATCATATATACACATATATAATTATTTTATTTTTTTTAATTAACACTAACTTTATTTATTTTTTCTGATTTTACACTAGCAGGGAGACTGCCTGTCAGCACAGACAGTCCCCCTGCAGGCAGACACATGGACACCTATTGTGACCATGTGATCGCTGTGTTAAGCGATCACATGGCCACAGGGGTCCTAATCTGCCGTGGGGAGACTGTCTGGGCTGCAGGCAGTCTCCCCACAACCGAAGCCACGCTGATCGCCGCCGGGGGAACGACGGCGATCAGGTAAGTAGCTCTGACCGTTAGGACGGTTCAGGACCGTCATCGGTCGGCAACGCAAAAATGCCGATGACGGTCCTGAACCGTCCTCGGTCCTTAAGGGGTTAATATAGTTTTAATGACTATGACAAAGTCATAAAAAAGCTCTACTGCATTATAATTCACACAACCTGGAAATAAGGATCCTCTTTCATTACAATGTGCTGCAGTTAGAGCTTTATTAACCAAATCAATAATTGCAAGGGAATTGCAGGTTATTATTTCACAATTCCATTCTCATGTCTCCTCATTTTTTGGTTTAGCAAATGTAACCCATGTGTGGAGGAATTGTATTTCCCACTGTGGATTCTGACTGGTAAATGATTGAATGATTAAAGTATTTATCATACAAGACAATTCTAAATGTTAATAAAATTTGAATTCTCAGACACTAAAGCTATATAAGTGGTCATTCATGAGTAAATTTGATTTGTAAGCCATAGATGAATGGAGAATATTGCAGTCCTAATTACTGAAGGAGTGGGAAATGTATTTTCCTCTGTTTTCCATAAGAGCTAAAGGTGACTTGTAACTGCAGGTATATTCCTGTTATAATGTTTGCGGTTTTAATTATTGCTTTTGCATTTATCATCTTTGCTTTTCCATTAACATTACAAGAATTTGATTTTAGGATGAGATTGCTGATTTTTTGACTGGGGTCTTGACCCGATCTGAAGGTCACACTGGCTCGGACCCCAGAGACCTTGATGCTGAAAAAAAGAAAAAGTCCCGTGAATTCTTACGGAGAGACCTTTCTCTGGACTTGTCAGAGAGGAACAGCAGACCTGCATCCCCAGCAGCAAGATTCCCTGCTTCCCCTTCTGGATCTGAGGTGAGGAGAGAGCAGATAATAAAGGTCAATCTCTGAAAAAAACATTGCTGATGTAAACAATCCTCTTACTCCATCTTTATTTAAAAATTTTTTTTAAATAGTTCTGTTGACTTGACTATGCAGTTTGTTCTACTCAGCATGGTGGATATGGTTTGAATCACCATATGTCTAAATATAGTGGGGGGGGGAAAGAGAACAAATTGTCCATTTGGATGCAATGACCGATCCTAATAGATATTTTTACAGTCTGGCATAATAAAAAATCCCATGATTCCTTGCCTGCAGTCTGTGATCATGAGAATGAAATATGGTAGTGCTATAAAAATTAGTCGTATCACTGTGATTTGGGGGAAGGCTTAACCCTGTTATAAACATAACCGTTTCTCTGAAACTGCTATGTTTATAAAAAAAATGGGTTTACCCTAGCTGGACCTGGCACCCAGACCATTTCATTAAGCTGAAGTGGTCTGTGTACCTAGAGTGGTCCTTTAACACTTTTTGAAAGGATTTTCATAAACCTCTCTCCACCACAACATCTTTTACCTAGGATTTACATAGCTCTTGGCACTGATACAGCCATTTCTCCCCGGTTATGTTAGCCAAACTTTGGTCTCAGTCCACACCGCTCATGGTACAGTGTGAAGTGATCCGCTGGGTCGTGGTTCAAACGTGATGTCGTTCCTGGGGTTGCATGCCACCATATATGGGCTCCTCTTTGGCGTAGCCATTGAGTTAGGCAGTCCCAGGGTGGCAAGGAGGGGAGATGCTCCCTCGACAAAGTTTACAACATGGGTAGTTCCACCATGGATTACCTCTAGAGTCCCGTTAGCACCCCACACCCGTAGGCTATTCCTGCTGATCGTAGATGTGCGGTGAGCGGTCTGTAAGATTTGCGCCACAGGAGGGTGGCTTTCGATAGATCTTGGAAGAACGTTAATGAGGAGTTCTCGAATATCAATGGTGTCTTGCCTTTCAAACCCACCATTGTTGTTTTTGTTTTGTTTTTGATTGGTCAACAATAACAGGTGTTAGCATTAAATGAAAAGCCAGGAAGGACTGTTCTTTTCTTTTTTTGAGAAAAAAGAGGTATTACCAAGCTTAGCAAGATAATTACCCCAGGAGGTCCCATAGTAAGAAGAGTAAATGAGGCATCTGAGCAAGAAATAACAGGCATAACTAAACGTGGGAAAGTACCATAGTTAGAAGGTGCCTGATGTGGCAGTTCTTCGACCGATACCGCCATGGGGATGCCCCGGATTTTTATGTGCGAACGGCATTGCCGGTCTCACATGGCTGTCATTTTGAGTGACAGATACGTTTGTTGTTGCTGGATACGTTTGTTGTTACTGGATATTTACCTGAATATTGCCTTCCTGCAGACTTCCTCCACACATCTCTTGGAGACACTCTACCCACAAATAACCCAATGAACATCCTACAATTCACATTAGGAGGTGTGGAATGTGACTCTTCTGTTATGCCAGCATCACTATGACTAACACAAAGAATAGATGACATGTCATGCTCATTAAAGTGACTGTAAGAGATATTAAGCATTAAAAGTCCAATTTTACTACATAACTATAGTATCAACTATATGACTATCTTTTCTCTTTTTAATTTAGGATCTATCTAGCAGTCCAGCTTCCAGTCCAAAGACCAAATTAACTACCATCCCCACCCCTCATAAACCAGGACAGACCACAGTGCCTCTGAAAGCTCAGCTGCAAAGACCAGGAACACCAGTGAACCCCAAACAATCACAAGGTTAGAGGCGTTGTACCAGGGAAATCTATCAGGCTGTTGCAGCCCTCCTAAATACATTTGTATAATTCATTCTGTCATTTGGCAAGCTCTCTAATAGGATCATGAATTGACTGCAGCCACATAGGGTAACATAAAGTTAAAACTGCTTAAATTTCAGCATTTGCTCACAGTCAAACCAATAATTCTCAAACAATTATTGTTAAGATTGTGTATATAAAAGAGTCACTTAAAATGCACACATGAGAGCTAGACTGAATGTGTATGTGTGTGTATAGATATAGATATATCTTCAAATGGAGAGTACATACAAGTATTTATCTTGAATATAGTTCTTTATTGAAGTAGACTGCAAAATTACAAGAGCAATGTTTCAGTCCCACAATGGACTTTTATCAAGATGCTGAATACAAATGCATAGGGTCCTTAAGTAGGACACTAACTGCTGAAAATACATGTGTACAAGACGGGGGTTGGTGTGAGGGAAACCAATAACAAGGGTATAGATTGCTTAGCGACCAAGCCCATGAGAAGGGTTATGGTGAATTAAACATATACTGTATTCGAAAGGCATATCTAAAGACACCATGCACTTGCATTCTGCATCTTGATAAAATATCCCTTGCCTGGATGCTTAAACTGTGGCCAAACAATGTAAAAAAATCAAATGAAGAGAGTACTCACGGGTCTTTATCATAAATATAATGTTGCTTTATTGAAGCAGACTCCGTGCAAAATTACAAGAGCAACATTTCAGTCCCACAATGCACTTTTCTCAAGATGCAAAAGGTTTCGGTGTTTAAAAAAAAAAAATGCTGTAAACTAAAATGCTGGCTAGGCCACTCCAGGACCTTAATGTGCTTCTTCTTGAGCCACTCCTTTGTTGCCTTTGCTGTGTGTTTTGGGTCATTGTCATGCTGTAATACCAATCCACGACCCGTTTTCCAGGGAAGGAGGTTCTCACCCAAGATTTGACGGTACATGGGCCCCTTCCATTTGATGCGGTGCAGTTGTCCTGTCCCCTTAACAGAAAAACACCCCCAAAGCATAATGTTTCCACTTCGATGTTTGACGGTGGGGATGTTGTTCTTGGGGTCATAGGCAACATTCCTCCTCCTCCAAACACAGCAGTTGAGTTGATGCCAAAGAGCTTGATTTTGGGCTCATCTGACCACAACACTTTAACCCAGTTCTCATCTGAATCATTCAGATGTTAATTGGCAAACTTCAGACCGGCCTGTACATGTGCCTTCTTGAGCAGTGGGACCTTGCGGGCGTTGCAGGATTTCAGTCCTTCACGGCATAGTGTGTTACCAATTGTTTTGCTTTGTGAATATGATTCCAGTTGCCTTAAGATCATTAACAAGATCCTAATCTCAGCTCTTTACCTGTATAAAACATATCTGGGAGGCAGAAATCTTGCTGATTGATAGGGGATCAAATATTTATTTAACTTATTGACATGCAAATGAATTTATAACTTTTTCGACATGCATTTTTCTGGATTTTGTTTTTGTTATTTTGTCTCTCACAGTTAAAATACACCTACCATTAAAATTATAGACTGATCATTTCTTTGTCAATGGGCAAACATTCAAAATCAGAAGGGGATCAAATACTTTTTTCCCTCACTGTATGTAATCATTTTTATGAGACAAAAATTGTATTTATGTGTGTATGCATATATTTCAGATCATGAAGAAAAAACAAGAATACCTCCTAATATTAAATAAATATATCAAATTTGGCACGTTTACTTTTAATTGCTTGCGTATTCCTCAAGCAATATATACATAAAATTGATGTTATATCCTTCATTTGTGTGCTAGATGCATGACATTGTTAATTGAAATGTTTTTTACTATGTATTTGGTAGTGAAGAGGTGAAAATCACACGTCACATTATTTTTCTTGCATTGTAAATAATCAAGAGATATAGCAAAACATAAATCATATTACAGAATAAAACTGATCTGCATCATGCACTCAGTTTTTTAGTTTAACACTCTTATTTTATTTGTAATGTCCTTTAACGTTTGCACCTTAAAAAATGTTTTTACTTTTTTTTTTTTTTTTATGTTTTCACGAATGCACAGGAAAGTTTTGTTTACATGCAGAATAATAAAATAAACTACTTGGTGTATTTATGTAAAGGTCTTCACTGAGATATTAGGTTGTCGAGAAAAGTTTACAAACATACTTGTGAAAGAAAATAAATTAAACAGTTCAATAATCTGTAATGATGTGTTTAGGGTGGAAATTCTTAAAATTTCCTGTTTGACTGTTTTTCCGCAATCAAAATTTGGTGTTTGGCCAGTCTTGCAATCAGATAAGATCTTCCTGTTTCCATATGGCTGAGTCCAATTCACATCTGTGTGAATCTTATTCTTCTTTTTTTTTTCAGCCCAGTTTGCTGCTTTCCTGAAGCAAAACATGCTAGTGAGAAAGTCTCTAACTACAGGATCACCCTCTTGTGTTTTTGGTGAGTATTTCATTTAGTATACCACTCAGTTTTTTCATGCATAGCAGTAAAATCCATTTGGTGCAAACACAAATGGGACACTCTAGGTAGCAAACATTCATAAATATGTCTGCATGAGAGATCATCATTACAAATTCTCCTGATTTGTTTTGCATGTTTTTGGGTTTTTTGGCAGAGAAAAAACATGCAGTAATCTCATACACAATTCCTTCACTCAGTTTTTTTTAAATTCCAAGACATAAAATTAATAGAGTGGAAGAAAATAATATTTGCTGACATTTAAGAAACACATGACTGTGTTTATGCAGCCCTACGCATGTTTCCCTTGACTGGTACACACTGTATTTGTGAATGTTTTTAAATCTGCAACACACCCTCAATAAAAAAAAGTTTTCATTTTTGCAGCACAGTGACTTTACTTTAGAAGTTCTTATTTCCTTATCTGTTGAACCTAATCACACACGAGGGGCTGCTTTGGGGTCTAGTAGACAATTAACAGAGCAGGAGATAAGAAATTCCAAATTAAACACATTGTGCAATAAGGGACGTAAAAACAAAATTAAATTTCTTATAAGAAAGTGCGACTGTGTAAGTTTGTCAGGAGATGTGTGGCTAGGATTATATAAACAAAGGGATTTAACAGATTATACACCAACACCACTTCATTAAGCTAAATCTTTATAGGTGCGTAGTGTCCTTTTGCAGATTTAAACATTTTATCTAGTGATTTATGACTAACAGTGAATGTTGATGCTGTAACCTGCACATTTAATGTAAGAAATTCTTCAAAAGGTATGATATACAGCTGCTTAACCCATATTTTATATTGAAGTCATATTCCAGATTAGGGTTAATCCATCTAAAGTGGTCCAGCATAGATTACTTGACCGTTTTTAATTTCCATAATTTATTTTGAATAATTACCTCAATGTATTGGTATTGCAATATCACAGGTTTTTATTTTTATTTTACTTGGTTTAAGCATGGCAGCCATCTGTGTCATGTTGCACATCACATTTTTGGTTATGCTGATGTCTGTGGAAATATAGCTTTTAATAGTATAGTTAAAATGTAAATAGTGTATATGCTATAAATTTGAAAGAAAAAATAAACTGAAATATATTAACAATGAACCCTAAAAGTTAAAATCCTAAAGGGAAAACCAACTCACGCTAGGTGTAACTATAATCAAAAAGAAGTCCTGTTCAAAAGTTTTCAGGATCCTTCTCCTAATAATATGCAAAAAAACTGCGGTTTTTACAATAGAATAAAGTATACAGGGTGAGTTGTGTCCCAAAAATGCAAAATAACTGTATATAACAATGATTAAATCGCAAAAGTTATGTGACGATAGCACAGGGATACCTGTATCAAATATAAATGTAACAGTATCTTGCCAAAACAAAAAAGGAGAAACCTTTAGTTACATTTGACAGTGTATAGTATTCACTGTCCCTGTGCATCCAAAAACAATGCACTAAGGCTCTTAGTCAGCACTATTTACATACATATATTTTTTCTGAGTCTTTTTGGATGCACAGGGACAGTGAATACTATACACTGTCAAATGTAACTAAAGGTTTCTCCTTTTTTGTTTTGGCAAGATACTGTTACATTTATATTTGATACAGGTATCCCTGTGCTATCTTCACATAACTTTTGCGATTTAATCATTGTTATATACAGTTATTTTGCATTTTAACTTGATAGGGAAGTATTAAATCTAAAATATTCTGAATTCCCATTATACTTACCTAGGTATAGCCTAAACCAGAAAATAGGACTGAGATTCAAACCTGTACCATTATAAATTCCACCTAAAACTGGAACTTGCAGTGATCTTGACCATTACTTTAGGACTTAAGTTCTAAGTCAAAGAAACAAGAATGCACTGCAACACAACGATGGTTGCCATTGTTAAACCAAGTAAGATAAGAACTGATAATATTACGATACCAATATAAAGAGGTAATCTCTCAACAACAAAAAAAAATAGAAACTTAAAATGGTCAAGTTAACAACCTTACAATTATTAGACCACGTGAGACTGAATGACCTGTGATAATTTAAGACTGCAAGTTGCAGATTTACAGCTCTGGTTCTCATAATACCATGCTTAGTTTTTTTTTACTCAAAAGTAAAGAAGATTGACAGTGCTCACTGAACTGATTTGGAGCTACCACACTAATAATTTACTTAGCTTACAAAGTGACAGGATTTAATGGATTAATACAGTTTTTAACACAACTCTCTCTGGTTATTGTTCAGTTCCTGTCTCATCAGAATCATCAGAGGCCAGTGAGAAGGATGACAGCAGAGGACAACTTAAAAGACCTCCCAGTCCAGGAAGTACTGCTGGTTTAAAACCTTCTAAGCGTGCCAAAATTAAAGTGACTATAGTTTCCCATGGGGATGCAGCAGGAGGGGGAACCTCAACCTCACAGGATGGTTAGTTGTTACTTTGTTTTTATTGGCAGTATATTCGTTGCACATTGCATTGTGTTTTGTGCTGTAAAGTGAAAATATTCATTCATATTATTTTGGACAACCTTGTTTCACTCATTGTTCACGTAAACATGTCATCCACGATTTTGAGAATGGCAAGTTCGTGTACAAGTGGGCATAGATTTAAAGATAACATGCTAAGTATGCCGTAACTTTGTTAAAGTGCACTGAAGCTCTTGTGCCATCATAGCATTGGGAGGCTGTATGTCTGAAGGCTCACTGTCTTGGTCCTCCGTATTAGTGTATTTACTCCTGTACGGATGTCATAAGTGTAAAGTCTATGTCTGGGAAAAAATATTTATTTTCTGAAATACCATATCACTATACATTTGCTAGGAGTTTGTCATGCACAATGGTTCTTTATAAAGTAACACTATGTCAAGTTTGAAATGACTGATGCACTTTAAAATATATAAAGTATTCTTTATATATTACTGGTGTACTTGTTGGACTTGGAGATCAAATGTTTAAACTTTAATGCTTGATGATGTAGGGCACACATTGCACAATATTTTACTTAAACACATAGTTTGGCTAAATGACATTTCCTACTTTTCAAAGTGTGGCACTGTTATCTATGTATGGCAGGTGCACATTACGGAATGTGATAACATAATATGTCCAATAATGCTTTCCCTTATTATTGGTCATGCGGTTAAGTTATGTGGAAATATCAAAATCTGTGAATATGAGGAGCATCATACAGGAAAACCACTCTCTTATACTTATTAAATACTGTTTAATGGTAAAGTCTCAATTTAAACTATCTATAAATTAATTTAGATTTTTAGCAACGATTAACAAAAAATATTTATTTTAAAAAACTGTCTTATCACTTTAATGACACTGTGTATGTAGTTAGTAAAAAGCAAGCTTAAGTGCTTTACGGGTCTGCAGTGTCCATTTAAGGCAGCTGGGGTCTTTTTTTTTTTTTTTCATTCTATACACTCCGTGATCAGTGTGTACTTGGTGGAAGCCTTATCATTGATGCTCTTCAGAGGTATATTACTGGCTTCCTCATGCAACCAATAGCAGTCATGTAAGCATAATGACATCTAGTCACAATGCCTGGCCATGCATTTACAATTATTTTTCCACTAATTGCTTTGAATCTCGCAAAGTCCTGGTCACTAAGGAGTTAAATACAGCTCATTTGTGCTTTTCTTTGTTATTTTATTTTCCATTTTCCTTTCAGCTTCTCAGTGATGTCCAGTAGGTTAACTAGTGAATTATAAATCTGTAATGTGACCTTTTCATAACCAGATTAGCAAATGCATTCGGTTTCAAAATTACTTTAAATATACGTGTAAGAAACCTTCTTATAAAGTCCCAAGCCTTTTGACACTGCCTTTTGATTCTAGATCTTTTGTATTCGTCTTGCAGCTTCACAGTGATTTTCAAAGCCTTGCTCATTCTGTTTGTTTCATGGAACAATTCCAAGTTTACAAGTTAATCATTATTCTGGAATGTAGTATCTTTCACGTAAGCAGATCAGCAACTGCTTTCAGTTTCAAAATGAATATACTTTTTAGGGTGTGGATCTAATCTGTAATTAGCATATTTCTTCTACAGTTTATCTAAAGCAAATATTGTAGATTACATGCTGATTTAAATTTCCAGAACACATTGTCTTTATCAGTACCATCATATAGAAGGCTTTATGTCTGGTTTCCAGTATGTAAACTTTAAGTAGTAGTAGTATATGTATGGTAGGCAATATGCTGCAAAAATAACTACCACACTATGAACACAGACACGTTTTTTTTTTTTTTTTTAAATTGTATTTCACTGGGCTATGCCGTGATGTTTATTCAAAGCTTAAGGGGCTTAGAACCATAATTTCATAACAAAAAACATTTAACTTTAATTTAAAAAGTGTTAACTTTTACAACCACCGAATTGCCAGTCTGTCTTACCTGACCTCAGGATGACTTTTGCCCCACCGCCTCAACTGGGGTAGAAACTACCCCAGATGAGACCACCCGCAGCCAAAGCCCTTTCTATCTTGTTTTGAAAATCAAGATTGAAACTATCAATTTCAATATTTGAAAAATTTACCTGATCTTTACTACACAGACCAAGGTCCTTCTGATCTAAATAAAAATGTCTGCATGTAAAACCACCAAGCAGTGGCAAAAAATTTAGATATTGCCAAATTCATATTTTTATTCCCTTCAGCTCCTTTAACTCTTGGTTTACCAACAATCGCAAACGCAGAACCATCTCTGACGAAACTAAAATGGTTGAGGGGAATAACTATCGAAGTGACATAAAAACATTCTTTAGACTATGTAACAACTGATCTGATTTGACAACACCTATATCATTACCCCCCCTAAGTGAACAATTAAAATAGCTGGAGCGTCTGGGTGCAGTGTTCCAGTCCCACTTAGTTCTGCAATGTTAATCATTGCAGTTTTTGAGAAACTGGACTAAGACTGCCTCTAGTGGCTGTCAATCACTTCATGGTGGCAAACAGACTTTGTCAGAGTCTGTAAACTCCCCAAAGGAAAGCATTGAAGTAGTGTTGTCCTATGGGGAGAGCCTAACAGGCTTGCATTAGGAAACAAAACAACGTTAAATCATGTCATCTTGCACATATAACTTAAAACAATCTGATTCCCATCTACCAATGTTCTTGATTGCATCACCTCCAAAACCTAGTTTAGCTGCTTCAGTTGCAGCCCCATTCCTGAAAAAAATAGGACGTAAATTTACCTCTATAACCAAGTCTTTCGACACATAACTGCAAAACCCTCTGAAATTGAAAACGTGTCAGGGCAGAGCCTGCAACATGCACCAACAGAGGACCGTGTACTACCGAGCAGACAGCTAAATAAGCTTGCCCTGTTTCCACTGGGCAAACTCTGCCTGTTTTGATATTTGACAAATGAATCAATCTTTCCACCTTTCCCATTTGATCTGTTTTTGAAGACTGCAACCAAATATTTACCCTAGAATCCCTAATTAAAAAAACATCCTTAAACTGTAAACCTGATAACCTAAATCTACTAAATGAAACTTATTCGCTGATCCTAAATGCTCCAAAGAAGGCGAAAAAAAGGCTGCTGAAAATAATAATACTTTGAACTGAGAATAACATTCAAAACATCAAGTTAATCTTCTAACACTGGATAAGTAATGGGGCGCCTAACATCAGAAACTTTCTTAATACTTTTAAAATGCCCTTTTAACAATTGTTTGATTACAAACGCATTAACCACTACTGTTTTACCTAGCATGAAAAGTATGCTACACCCACTAAGTGCTTGGAGACTGCATTCTTAGATATATCATTATTAATACCGTTAATCACAGAAGAAAAAGCAGCTTCTCTATTATCACCCACTGGATCAACGTGGATTCATTTATGGAATTTATACCATGCATCCCAGGCTAACCCATAATCACTCCACGTGTCCTCTGCAAGTGCTTTCATGAAAATAAACCAGCTCTTCCAAGATTAATTGCCATAGTCATTTTGGTCATTCCAATCTCTCTTCCTGCGCATCCAGTACTAAACACTGAAAGTGCTGAGCTGAAAACAAGAAATAGCATCAGCTATTGTATTGTCGATACAGGAATCTGCACTGCCTTTGAACAAATATTATGTTTTAAAAATAACATCGCTATTATTTTGCAACAAATTAATAATGAACATTGTGAATGCATTGAATTAATGACATATATCACTGACTTGTCACAGTGGAACAAAATCATTTTCTGTTTGAGCTTCTTACCCCAGACTAAAATTGCTGATACAATTGGTAACAGTTTTAGCAGGGTTAAATTATTGGTTAACCCTTGTTGACCCAATAATCCGGCCACTGCTCAAAGGCCCTTTTTTTGTTTCAATATATGCCAGAATCAGCTGACCCTGCTGCATCCACTAATTATTGTAATGCTTCATTATCCTGAAATTTGTTTGCAGAAATAAATAGCCATTGTAATCTTGCAAGAATCTTTTCCAAATCTTTAAGTCTTTTTTAAATTTCTGCAGAAATCCTAGCAAAACGGTAAAGTAATTTAATTTTTACACAGGCCAAAGCAATCAATCTATAAAAAATGATTCATGTTGGAATAATGCGACCCGCAAATGCTAATAAGCCTAATAATGATGCAAACTTTTTTTTGATTTATTTATTTTTCTCTGAGTTTGCAAATCTTTTCTGCTGGCACAGAATCTGGCACCTACATTCAAACACAACATAATCAATTGTTATTCTTAAAAATTGAATACATGTCACTGGACCCACTATCTTCTCAACTTCTAAAGGAATGCTTAACTATGGAATAACTCTTAACAACCTAAAATATTCTGAACTTGAATCCAAAGCACGAAACAGAAAGTCATCAAGGTAATGTACAATAGAATATAAACCGCTCTCAAAATTAAAGGACCACTCCACAGACCTAAACACCTCCCAAAAAAACAATAGTTTAGTAGATATACCCCCAACAAATACATGCATAAATATTTTTATGCATGTACTCATTTGGAAATATAGTCAAAAAGAGATTACAAAAGCTGCAGTACTTATGACTGCAGCCTCTTTAAGCCCTCTCCTTTTTTCCTGGAAGAGACTTTAAGTCTCTTCACAGGAAAATAACCAATCAGAGGCTTCTCAATGAGAAACATCTGAAATGGTCTTAACGTGCACGCGCGCACCCTGCCGCGTCTGCACTTGAGGCTGAGGAGCTGATCTAAAGGTCTGTGAGGGAGAGGCAGGCAAGGGAGCTAATGGAAGTAGGAAGGAATACTCCCTGGCTGTTTGATTGACAGTCATGGGGGAGTTCCCAAGTTCATTTATAAAAGTGCTGATTTCTCATAGAAATCTGCACTTTTATAAACTGGGGTTAAGTGAGAGTACTCCTCACCCATAAAGCACCTCAGTAAGCTTAAGTGCTTTTGGGGTATGAAGTGGTCCTTTAATAACCCATTTATTAAAATAGAACTTATCAAGGAATTAAAAAAAAAAAACAGCAAATTGATAGCTCCCTGGCAATAGTCTAAAGGCTGACTCAATGTCCACCTCAAAGTATGGATAGGGTACTGAACTAGTATCCTTATCAAATTCATGAAGCAGCCAGGTAAGATGAATGATAAATTAGCCTGAATGACCTGGGCTCATATTTAGGAATTATACCTAAAGAAGAAAGATGAAAATTAGCAAAAGGAGGGCGGTCAAAAGGTATTCTAGCTAAAGTTAACTCCCTTTGTAACTTCTTGCTGACAGATGTAATATCCTGCAAAACAGATTTTAAATTGTAAACAATCCGAACCTGAGACCTTTGGTATTTTAAAACACTTGTTTGGGTACACCTTAAGACAAGGAAGGAGGATACACCTGAAAATAAGCCCTTCCAGCTGTATTAGTGTCCATGCCTTTTTGAACCTGGCCTCCCTAACTGGACCCTGCAAGTCTTTTATAGGAGCAAAAGGCTGAATGATGTCCACCACAGTTTGAACACTCATATCAATTGGGTCATTTACAATGCCCTTCATTAAAAGGCCAACATAGGCTTTTTTGCATCACTCCCACTGTCAGTTGACTGTCAACTAGAACTGCTAACATCAGTAGCTGGTTTAACTGACAGCCTCTGAGGCGGCATTAAATTGAGCCAAATATTAACATTCTTCATTTCTTCATTTTCGGTACGAATGGACAGCAAGTTTTTCATTATTGTTAAACCATGCTAAACCTCAAATATTTATACGCCTCAAGAATAGCCGCTGCATGCTGAAATAAAGTCCACTACATCATTTTGTCTTTTTTTCTCCCAGTATGGTTGAGAAAATACAAAATGCTTGAAGCCAGTTATTAAAATTATGCGTGATCAACTTACGCTCAACATTTCCACGCTCTGCTCTGTGAATACCTTTGCTGTAGGCAACAGCAAATCAACATACCTACAAACAATATGGTATGGTATATATGGTATTTGGGAAAATAAATTGTAGATTACATATATCAAAATAAGCATTTACATAGTTTAAAAAACAATAATCAATAAACCTCCTTTAGCAATATCCAGTTTAATGCTAAAATATGTTAGGTATTATGTGTGGTATGTGTACATATTCTTTCTAAGTATTTATATTTCACTTGCCTTGTGTAAGATTTAACATTTGGTAGACATTAATATGCTCAGTTGGCTTCTGTGAGCAGATCATGAATAATGTAAAAACACTTGGCATAACACAAACTTCGTTAATATACTCGAATGGCAGGAGGACTGCTTGTAGATCTCTTTCTTGCTCTCACTGTCAGTCAGTTCTTCAGTATAGCCATTTATGCTGGAGAATTCATTAATTTGATTGACAGATGGGAAAGACCTATTTTTAAATAGTTATTTTTTTCTCTCTCTCCCAATCTATATTTTCTTAGCACATTATTCAGACGGCATTTTGTACTCTTTAAATATCACACCATCTAAATAATTGTTTATATAATTTAAAAAGATTTTGCAGAAGATTGTGTGTACAAGTCTATATTATATAACAACAACAAAAAGTGTGAAAACAAAAGTAGCCATTTTAGGTCTTTGATTTTAATAATGTATTTGTAGCCAAGTAGTAGACTATAGCATTTTGTAAAAAAAAAAAAAGAGAAGTATTGGTGTCCCTCTTTAGTTATTATTGGCATTATATGTAGTCCAGGCTGTGGTTATCTACATCAGACATTCAAAGCAGAGTCAGTTTCAAAAGCAGAGCAATTCAGGAGCAAAAACTGAACCATTGAAAACGAATTGGCTGATTGTTATACATAGAATATTGTCCCATAATCTGTATAAAGAAAGCCCACTGTGTTTTCTTTTTTTCTATGACCCTCTCATTTTTTATTATTTGCAGTCACTAAATCTACATCTGCAACTGTCCAGTCTACGATGGGCAGCAAGGACCTGACAAGCCTACTCACTACACCCAAGTATGCCATTCTTTCCTTTTAACTCTCATTTTTTCACATCTCATTTAAGAGCGTGATCCCACTTCACCTCCTTCCTCCACCAACCCACTTAATGTTTCTTTGAAATTATAACAATTTCTATTTTTCCCCTTTGTTATTTGAACATTTAGGGTGGTTTAGACCTTTTATAGAAAAATGTAGTATATTGCACTTATCCTTTGTTAAGCTATTATATTTATTTGTCTAACAATAAGAAAAGAACTAAGAGTGAGAGAGAAATCAAGCCCTTACCAGAAATATCTTGCTTGCATGCTTTGACGGCAATATTTTATGAGTGTGCTAGGGATAAATACACCCGGCCATCTTCCCTCTCAATTTTTCCACCCCAGTTTCATATTAGCTGGACTGAAATGGGTTAAAATGTCTCCAATTTTTTATTAGTGTTAATGGAACATATGTTAGGTGGAATGGACTACAAATATGGCTGCGGCATAATTATGCATTTCCAGCCCACAATGCCTAGCATGCCGTTGTTAGGCATGTTTTTTTAAAATGTAGCAGCAGTCAGATGCCATATAGTTACTTACCGTGGTTATATATCTTAGTGGATGAAAACATAAGTTGAATATCTCCTTTAATCCATACAGTTACTGTGAATTTTACTTTTTAATACTTTGAAGCTTACTTTTTTATTTCTCTTTGTATAGATTGGGCCTTGAAACAGCACCATCCAGCTCATCCCACGCGGCAATAATCACAAGTACGTCTACACTTAGTGCGTTTCACTCCCTCCAGGGTCGCCTAGTATCCAGCATTGCCCCTGGTGCCCACAGCCAGTCAACCAACACACTATCAGGTGCTTTGTCCATGGAAAACAACCTCACAATGCATTTAAGCAGTGCTTCTTACTTGGGTGGGGTGGGGATGGGGATGCTTTCAACAGTATTGAAGGGACTACTAACATGTACATTTATATTTACTCATGTTTTCTATGTCATTACTGTGAAGAATAATACCTAAAAACTGCATACATTGGCAAGAATTATATTTTACATATGTACACTGTATGTCTTAGTTGTCTGCGTGAGCCACTGTTTCTGAGTAGGACATTCAAGTGGAGTACATGGAAAGACTATGTAATTGTGGTCTTTTCTCATTGATGCAGGTTCAAGTACCGGAGCCTCCGCAAGCAGCCTGTTGCAGGGGTTAAGTTTTAGTCTACAAGACATTGGAGGCAAATCTCCAGCTCTCCCCAACACCTCTTCAGCCACAGTATCAAGCACTCAGGTATACACATGGTTTAAAAAAATGGCACATGTATCAAGGGAAATCATTCAGGGGTTTCTACATTTGTTTTCCAAAGATCATGTGAATTATTTGCATTGTTTTTTGTTGTTGTTGTTGTTTCCCCCCACACACACACACACATTTAAACTCTATTTTTGTAATTTGGCAGACCATGACAGTTAAAGCTCCTGGCTCTATCCAAGGTTTAGCCAGTATAACTACTGGAGCAGGCACAATACTGCGTACCATCCCTGTAGTGACTTCGTCATCACTCGTGGCATCATCTGGTGGAAAACCTACCTCCATTCATCAATTGCTAACAAATGGGGGTCTAGCGAAACTGGCAAGCAGCTTACCTGGCTTGGCCCAGTTATCGAGCCCAGCTGCAGGTAAAATAAAGCTGCCTTATAATATCTAAAGATTACACCAAAGAGTGTTCAAATTATCTATTCATTTATTCATTCACATTTTAGGTTTAAAGGCCCCAACCACCATCACAGTCACTCTTCGTGGTCAGCCTAGCCGTGTTACTAGTCTCAGCCAGGCGGGAATGGGAGCTTCTCAGACCAAGCAAGAAGATGGCACGCATCAAATAGTAAGTATACATACTTCTTGGATCTTTTCTCTACATTAAAACAGATACATCATGGTTTCCATTAATTAGGGGAAAATATAGCATTATGTTCAGTAACACATGTTGTATTTGAAGTACATTTTTTTTTATAAAAGAAACATTCTTATGTTACTTTTTATTTATTTATTTTTTACATTAGAGTTGCTTATTTAGTTTAGATTGCTGGATTCTAGACTGTGTGTATGTGTTTGTAAGTTTGAGCAGTCGAACTTGCATGTAATCTGGAACGGGCTACTCCTTGCAGCCCAGTACACCCATTGTGAGGTTATCAAGACTGATCTTTAGTAGAGTCAAATGTGTCTTATAGAAAAGCATCGAGGGCGTATGGTGCATGCACAGTAATTACTGCCCTTGATTAATCCAGTGATTTTCACATAGAAACATTGGATTCTGTGTTTCTCTATGAGAAGCATTAGCCGCGTTTGACATAATCGTGCTATGTGATGATGCAAAATTTGAAGACCTTCAAAATTCTACATTGTTAAGAAGGATGATCCTTTAGTGTCTGTCTGCTTGACAGCCACTGGAGAAGTATTTTTCCATATGAACAACAACAGTACCTACATCAAGGATGTTTCTCTTTCTAAGGACATGCAGCACTTTACCCCTAAATTTTTATTTGAAAGGTTAGGCCTACCCCCTTATAGGTATAAAAGAAGATACCCTTCAATTATCCCCAGTTATAGTCTGCCCTTAAATATATATTTTTTTCTGCACCTGCAAGAGGTGAGGCTGCTGTGGGGCAGTCCTAGTCTGGGTCTTAGGCATGCTGGAGAGCTGGTATATCCTCTTTGTCTTTTCCTTCCTACTAATGCCAAAAACGGAGGAGGATACGGCTGCAAACTGGGAACGGGTTAGCCAGGTGGAATTCATGCATGCATAATGTGCAATAGTATCTAGGGCCAAATTTGAGCTACTTACAAGCTCATAAAGGATTTATATAGCCCTGTGACAGCATGTCAAGCGTCTGGTTTGGTCTTTACGCCACAAGTGCCATCACATTTTGGCCTTTGCACTTAAGATTGCTTTTAAG
Organism: Pelobates cultripes; assembly: GCA_933207985.1. NCBI lineage: Eukaryota > Metazoa > Chordata > Amphibia > Anura > Pelobatidae > Pelobates > Pelobates cultripes. The sequence continues at coordinate 123,128,590 of OW240914.1, read as the reverse complement.
GTAAGAACATTATTTTCTTTTTCTCAAAGAGTTTCCTCTTGGGATTCCTGGTCTTTTTAGTTAATTTTTTTCCAATTTTCAGGCTGTCTTATTACACTGAAAAAAAAGAAATCCCATGATAAACATGAAATAGAAGAGAGGTTGAAAGCCTTAGCAAAAAAAAACCTGAACATTTGTCTTGTTCTGTATGCAGTATTCCTTTACCTGATGGATGTAAAAGAAAACAGTGCAATGCTTGTTTAAAAGAATTTGTTGAAGACGAAAAAAGGCTGAAATATCTTCTTTTATTAGTTGGTTTCAACAAAGTTTACAAGAGACATTGCAAAATGTTAAATCTGCAAAATTATATGGTTAAAAGAAGGACTCCCTCATCTGATTCATTTGAATCTGTTAATAGTTCTTCTTCATCTGACTCTTTTGAATATTTATTCAATTTTTTTTTTAAATCTGTTTAAGCTTATTAAAGAAATATCCTGTACTATGGAGGTGGAATGGGAAGGTTCTCTAAAGAAGAATGCTAAATTACATCCTAAATTTAAGGAAATTATTACTTGTGAATGAAAAAAATCCAGAGAAAAATCTTATTTCAGTAAACATTTTAGAACATTTGAGGCAATGCCAAAATTATATGTCCCATAGCTCAGTTAGAAAAGAAGACTACTAATCCTAATAGTAGTATATAAAGCCTGAAACATACAATTCACAAAATATCAGACATTTATTTTCATTGCCGTTTAAAGCCTTCAATTGCTAAGTCAAAGAATTGAGAATTGACTATGAAAAACACTGTTATTATTTAAATCATCTGTGTATGATTTACCGTTATTTTAGATTCAGAATGACGGTGTTAAGGACTAAAATGCAATGTATTGCTTCTCATTCTTGTCCTTACCCTATGAAACTCATATTGTCACATTGAAAAAAGAAAAGAATGTTTCACAAAAAAACCTGGAGTTTTGAGATTCCAGAAATAGATCTGATGGTTTCAAATGTCAACATGAATATTCAAAGCAAATTCCTCAAAGCATTCTCAATCCAGTGGTCCTTTCAACTGGTCTATATTTTCCCCCCTCTCATGTTGTTTCCGAACGTTTTGAAGAAGATAAAATAAGACAGCTCAGTAGTGTTAATATTGCCATAACTCCTTTTTTGCTCTGGAGAATGTGGTTCCAGAGGGATATACTAAATTCTATCAGAGGGGAATCTACTAGAGAAAAGTCCCTCAATCTACAAGTCTGTATAAACTTGAGATCTAACAGCATGACGTCTGAACGGGAGGTTCTAAAGATCTTCACCTGGAGATTTTCTGGTACTTTCTAAAAATAAATCCACCAGTTCTATTTATCACCGTATCTGGAGAAAGTTATTTTATTAGTGCAAGTCTTCTAGTATTAATCCTTTGCATGCCTCTATTCCAAATATTTTAAGGTTTCTTCAAGAAGGTTTTTCCAAAGGCAAATCAGCCTCAATTAAAGTCCAAATCTCAGGTATTCGCTTTATGGTGGTTAGAAATTTGGTGTCTCATTCTCTGCTCATAAGATCTGTTAGAGCTATTTCCAACATTACTCCACCTTGGGAATTGAACTTGGTCTTCTCATCACTTATGCCAAGCCTATTTGAACCTATTCAGCTGGTTTCTCTCCAGATTTTTACATTCAAAGCAATTTTTCTGATGGCCATACATCTGCAAAGCATTTATGAGAACTTCAGGCTTTAGGAGCGGTTTCTCCTTATTCCATACGGTCAGAGTTTTGTTATGTCCTTTGCCTTAATTTCAGACTTAAAGTTTCTTCTTTAATCAATCTGGCTACAATTTGTAACAAATATTCTAATCCTCGAGAGGAAAAACAAAATCATCTAGATGTGAAAAGAACTCTGGAAATGTATTTAAAACATACATCTTAATTCCATAAATCAGAACATTGGCCAGTTGGTACTATCAGAGCAGCCTATTTGTGCTTGGGGAAACTCCTCCTTTTTCCATTTATGCACATTGTACTAGAGCTATTTCTACTTCATGCTTCAGCGTTAACAGAGCAAATCTGTAAAGCTGCCAATTAGTCATCTCTGCATACATTCACAATGCACTATCTGTTAGACATAATTGCCTTATTATATTTTTACTTCCCATAAATTTCATTTTCCATAGGATTAGCGGCAATACACATTTCCCTCTCTTTGTATATTAAGGTATTTTGCAGTATATTGAGTCTTGAATTTTGCTGGCCTTTAGTGAGGCACATCCTCTTTAATACCTATAAGAGTTAGAGTAGAGGTTTGCCTAACCTCTCAATTAAAATTTTAGGGGTAAAATGCAGGATGCCCTTTAAAGGAGAAGGAGGAAAATCTCTAATGTAGGTAATTCTGCTAATCCTATGGAAAAAATACATTTATGGTGAGTAGAAAATGTATGTTTACCCTACAAATGTAGACTTTGACATTCTCAGAAACAACAATGGTTTTACATTGTTTTTTGCAAAGCTACAATTCACCAAAACGACTATATTGAAAAGTAATGGTTATGGTGTTTAGCATATCCCGTTAAATTTATTCCAAAACAAAAGTTTGGAGAGTCACAGATAGGCATATAGTGATATGCTTACTATGTGTGTATCTGGGTATTATTTGCTTCCGCAGTAGGCTGCTTGGCTTCCAGCTCTCTCAGTACACTCAATTACTTTTTGCCACAGGTGGCGGTACGGTAACTGGGACCCTTGAGTGCCTGATGATAAGTGGGAGTCTTCAGAGTGGAAGAGGATTATCAGGGCCTGGTGCAGGGTAACCACACGTCCCCTGGTGTTAAGCACTAGCGTTTGTGCGGCCACATAACAGAACCGTGATGCAGCTACTGCGGATCCCAAAAGCTAGGAGCAGGAATTAAGCAGACCTCCCAGGAGCTGAATAGGGAGGCTCTGCAGCAAGAATGTATCCAGTACAGAAACAAGACAAGGCTAGGATAGTCACTAGACATGAAAACAAGACAGAACTAGGAGAACCCAGAACCAGAGAAGGATAGGAAGCTAAACCCAAAACATGTACACAATACATAAGGGAACTATAAACATAACAGGGGCAGGACAGGACTGTACATGGACTGGGAATACAAACTAAAACAAGACCAGATATAATAGGCAAAACAAGAGAAGACATTACTAAGCACTATATATGAAAAGTATGGGGATTTAGTTACATTATATGATCATACATTGCATAAGCCTGCCACAACGCCAATGTACCCCATATTCGTCAGGTCCTACACTGCCTAATGTTCGCTAAAAGAACCATACTAAACCACAATAGCACTTACCTGCAAGAAAGGACAGAGACTTGAAACACTGCTGCAGGTCCAGACTGATACAAAAGGAAAATGCAAAACAAACGGGTGTGGCAACATAAAACAAACATATAAATGAATCCAGGAGAATTCCAGGGACGGAATAATGGAATGAACCCAAAAACACTAAACAAGAATTGTAAAAAGAGTACTGAATACCAGAAGCCATCACCAGACTGATCCGCAGAACAAGGCATAATGTGACACTTTTACTGGAATGTGGGTTGGGGCTAAGGAGGCAGACTTATGGCGCAGCGTACCATAAAATTTTTTTTGCTTCGTTTTAAAAAACTGCAAAGATTTATAATTGCAAAAAAATAGGGCTTAAGACCAAAACTGATTGAATGCGTTAAAGTTGTGTTGGTGCTCAGAGTGTCACATTAACTGTAGAAAATAACTTTTGAATAACCTTTTTTTTTTTTTTTTGTTGCATTGCTGTCAGTTTTCAGATACAACGTGTAACAACAAGGTCCATTCCAAAACATTTACGTTTTAATTTTACTACGTGATTCTGATCTCTTGAACCTTTTTATAAATTTTTAACTTACTAGCTGGTTAGTATCTACAGTAAGAAACTTTCACCGGCATTATACCGCTCATTGATGGTGAGAAAATCCTGTTGTTTCCACTTTAGCAGTATTAAAGAAACACTATAGGCATCCAGGTCAGTCCATATCTCTCTTATACTAACAGCCACTACAGGCATTTCCACTACTTCAATCAGATGGGAACGCATTGGATTGGCTGAAATCATCAATTTTATTCATGATCCCAGATTTCAATAAAAATTCATTATTGCATTTTCCAAAATTTAGAAATGGGAAAAATGAAGAGACTGGGTGTTCTATTTCATTAAACATCAAGAGTAGAAAGGGAGCTGGGACATGAAGTAATGTTATTTTTTTAGACTTAACCCTCAACAATTTGCTTTTGTGTGGCCAACCTCTAAGAACTACATAGATAGCCACCTTAGAGTGCAATGCAGCAGCATCCTTTGCAGAAACCAACTTGAAGGAGGCAGCGCTACAATTTTTAGACAATATATTTTAATCAGTAAAATAGATATGATGGCTATTTCTTCAAGTCAGTGTGTATGTTAATTTGGTATATCTATCTGAAGAGGACCTTGTCATCCACATAATTTGTGCACAGCAGTGTCCATTTAAATGAGCCCATGATATTTTAGAATATATGCCTAGTAATGTGGTAATTGTTGACTTTCCTTTTGTTTTTGAAAGAAGTTGTTAAATAGTTACCAGTCCTGCTTTGCCTTTATTGTGTTGCTTGGTGGTTTTTGAATCGACCTGTGGCCAAAAAACTAGCTGTGTATGATGCAATGATTTATGATGCAGCAAGTTTTATGAGCTGGGCTCTGACATTGTTATATCTGCTGTAACACTGCAGGCCATTGACTCTTCTTCCAGCTGCACTGTCTCCGCTAGCAAACTTCTGCCCCCATCTGTGACAGAACAGTGCAAGGCGTCTGCGACCAATGACAGAACAGCCAATGACAAATCCTTGTCTATAGTGCGGGCAATGACCCCTCCAGCAGGTAAGATACACCATCCAATGCACCGTCCTTGGACAAGATGTTGTCCTTTTGTTGTCGGTGGACTAAAACTCCTATATGTAGAAAGCTGGACCAAAAATAAAGCAATGACAGCTGACATGGAGTAATAGACATGTTACCCTAATAAGGGAAATTGATTAGTCTACTGTGCTGTAAATGATAAAAAAAATAGTAGTAAGGATGAAGGGAGATTCTCTCTGCATTACAGCATATTATACAAATGAATACTGTAAGGAATGATGAAGTAACCTTTCATGACAGGGTTACTTTAAATGATAACATTTAATTAAAGTGGCTCTGTCACCTATGAGGGTTTTTGTATATTTTGCAAAAATCCTCAGAGGTGTCATCTCTGCTTTGATGCTGTGGCTAATGGGTGCTGCAGAAGGTAGATATGCTTAACTGAAACTGTCCCCTGCAGGCACTGCTCTTGGCGTGTCATCTGCCAGGAACCATGTAAGTGTTGTACCACATATGACCCAAGTACAACACCAATATCTATGGAGGTTCCTGCAGTCTTGATCTGTGAGAATTCCACAATGACTGTGGGAATTGACAAGACCTGACAGTGGAAGTTCTGCCCTTTGTCAGATTTTGTCAAGTTGAGGCTTTACCACAAGACAAAGTTGTCCCTTCAATGACATTCTGTCTTTGAATTTCATTGACGTTCCATAGTTTTTAGCCTGCTGTCAGAGTTGCTTTAAGAGATAATTATATAACTTACCAAGATAAGTTATATATCCTATTGTATTAGGAGTTTAATGCTTGCTTCTTTTCCATGCTGTTACAATCATCACCGATGTAACATCCACATCTCTTCTTTCCTACCTGACTGGCCATTCTAGCTTCATTGCACAACCCTCTGGCAGGGGAACTGCTGGGAGGACTATTTGCTTGCTCCTTGCCTCTCTGTCAATCTTTTATTGGGTGGAATAGATGTTGTGTATCTGAATAGCCATGTATGCCAAGAATTAATTTATGAGTAACCTGAGATTTTATTTTTATTATATTTATTTTCTAAAAATCTAGACACATTACTGACATTTTTGGATTTAATAATATTCTATAAGCCTGCACTTTCCCTAGACCCGGGACGTCTGTCTATCTATCTAAACCCTTTCAGATCATTATAACAACTGCAGAGAATTCTGGGAGTTGTACTCCAAAATATCTGGAGGGTAGAATTAAAGGACAAAATATAAGCTGTATTCTCAAGTTTTTGAATAAAAGAGAAAAGGACAGATTTGTCCTTAGGTTTAAACACAGTAAACACTCTTGTGTTAGAGGGATGTGTAGAGCAACATGTTTACTTTGTAACTAGATGATACCATGAAATAGCATTATTTTCTAAAGGGTTCTAGAATATAGTCATATATGTTTGATAAAGAAAGGATTTGTATAATGTAGCTATATCTATGGATTCAATGGGTTATGTTATAATGATCCATTTTCCCCACACTGGAGAGAGAACATCAAAAATGTGATCTCTGTCTGAAACACTTCACTGTATCTTCCTCTGTGGTGGCAAGAGATCAGTGTATCATAATTTATTCCAATTTAAAAAAAAAAAAAATGTAGTCCAGAAACCTTTTTACCTTTGGTTCCTCATCCAAGCCACTTCTGTCAATATCTGCAAAGGATTGAAAGCACACATTGCAATGAAGTATGGATACCTGTAGGCAGGCAGATGCACATGCAAACATGTTGTGAAGGTGTTTACTCCCTGTTTTAACACATAGAGGAATATACACAAGCTTCTGTTTTGTTTTTTTGTTTTTACTTGGTCAACTATTTACACCCAGCAAGAAATACAAATAGGGTGGGGTCATAATACTCTATAAATGCATAAAACCATATCCAGAACACCCTGGAGCTTTCTTGCACATGGGCGTTTAAAATAGCAATTCAATCAGATTCCTAAAATTAAAATGAGTTTGGCCAGTTTTTGGTTTGTTCCAGCAAGTGTCCATTTTACAGCAGGCAAGTACCTACAATTAGTTTGCTCTTAAAAGGTGCATTATCTGGTCAGTGATTATCACAACACAAATGAGCCAATCAATATAGCTTTATTTTATTTTTAAATTAGTCTTTTTTTAGTCTGGTCAAGAAGGCACGTTTACATGAACATGCTTTTTCATAGAATTAGGATTTGAAGAAAAACAGTAATGCTGTTTAATTCTTTTAGTTCTATCTGGCCCACTTTTAATATCTTTCATCTTTGATGTTATTGTCTAAATTTGTGATATATCGCACACACAGACCTCTGCTAGTGGTGAATGACCTTACAGTGGGGACGGTTCCAAATTGAAAGGGATTCTACACTGTGGACAGTGGAGAGAAATATCTCTGAGTAGGAAAGTAAAGGTAATTAATATGGAGTTTAGGAAAGTTCAATACACACCACTCTTACTATTAAACTGGATTACAATAATACAGATTATACTTATTGTATTGGGAGATATATCTTATAAGAAAATACAAATGAGTGATATGAATTGTGGAAAGGTCGTTTAGCTTTTCTTTTAGTTTTGATGGAATAATTAACATGTAACATGTGGTCATTTCCCAGGCAGAGCCTGAAAGTCTGTGGTGGGGGGAAAGGAGGTGGCTTGCAAAATCTGCAGACAAGAGATCTGCAGCGTTTGCAGGCTGGTTTTAGATATACCCTTTCATATATATATTTTTTTGTATTATTGGAAGTGGAGTGTCCCTTTAACATTTGTTGATATGTTTTATAGATCAAATTTGTTTAAGATATTTTGCTGCTGTTGTGGCACTAAAGCCTTTCAGTCAATTAATGCACTCTCTCTGTGTCACATGATTACATTCAATAATTATTGTGAGTCATATGAAATATAAATGGTGCAAAACTTAATCTGCAAAGATGCTATTTGGTTTTACTTTAATATTCGATAAATATTTATCAAATGTACAATTAGGAATGTTAGCTCACTTTCTGACACGGTAGTAGTATGTCAGCTACTTGTATGAAGTGTGCCTGCAGCTAGGGTACACCTACTCTGAGATTCATTCAAAGAGTTTTATAAAGAACAATCACATGTACAGTTTCATTCATAAAGCATTTTGAAGGATACCCTCTGAGTAGGTGAGTATGTGTATAGCTGGGAAAGGGGAAGTGCTTCACCTATGTCACTTTGTGGTGCTGAGTGATTCAATGCAAATATTTTTGGAAAATAATAAGAGAAAAATACTTAATTTTATGGGTCATGCGGAGGGGCGATCTAAGGATACCAGCAACCTATTTCTGTGGGGAGTTGTTTTTTTATAATTGTAATTTTTTTGAAAAGCTCATGGGTAAAAAAAAATAATAATAAAAACTGGCACCCATAGTCTCCTTTGCACTATATCTCCTGGGAATGTCCATTTACCAGAGAACTTACATTGTACATTGTCAACTGTACACTGACTTTTTGCCATGTATGACTAAATACCTCAATGCAAACCCACCAGTGTTCGTGCATGGCAGTGTTTATGCAGTTACACTTTAGGTTATATGTTGGGGATTGTGCTTCTTTACCATTATGACTTCAGCTGGACTGCATTTTCCATTTGGTTGGCTGTACATCATGTATGTCCTAACTACCAGAAATTGTCAGTTACTGGTTTAAATTACCTTTAAACCTATAATACTGTTTATGTTGTCTGAGGTATGTAGGATAGTATTCATCAATAGCTGTAGATGCTTAAAATGCATTTTGGTGGTTAACCTACAACTGTAGGGAGAGGCATATCTTTAATGAGCGGAAAGATCATCACTCCTACACACTTTCCTTAGGAAGGAATATGCAGGTGCAGTCCTTAGTGTCAGGAGGAGATGGAGCTCTTGAAAATCCTGTAGCACAGAGCTTTCTTTTATGTAGTACAGCGGTAATACAATTCATTGTTTATAAAAGATGGATGTTTCTTTTCCTGCATTAACAGTCCACATTTTATTTTTATGCTTTATTTTGCACAGTGACTACTAGTCCCCCTAAGACTCTGTACGTCATGTCTGATGCCAAGCTCTCCGCGTTGACAAAGTCTGTGGGCAGTGACCTGGCTTCTCTACCGTTGAAACCAATGACCCTTCAAGGATCCTCTGGTGTTCCTCCTGGAGCTGTGACTTTCACCACCCCATCTCTGACAAACACACCAAATCCGACTTGCACAGTAGTGTTGTCGAAAATTGGTCCCGTTCTGCAAGCCCCTCAGAAAACCGTTATCCTAGCAAAAGCAGAGGCAGGTGAAAAGACATCTGGAAACCATGTGATGGGAGCAGTAGAGAGCCTGGGCAGGGTCCCCTCTGTTATTGATGAGGGTAGCACCATTCTTCACAGCCGTGAGTCCCTTGTCAATAGACAGCTTCTGCAGCCTACCCTAATAGCACTGTCTGGCACAAGCAGCATGCTTCACAATACAGGGACATCTAACAACCAGAAATTACAATGAACCTTGAAATGAAAACTTCCCTGACTGGTAATGTGAGGCCTAAGGCATAACTGTATGGTCAAAAACATCTTTGCGCACTCGATACTGGAGTCTGCTAAAGAAGACTCTTCTGCCAGGAGACGAAACAAGAATGGCAAAAGCAAGAAAATCATTATGCTGTCAATTTTGCATCTGTTCTCCTGACAAATAATAGCCATGAAGGAAGCCTAGGGCAAAGGGTTTTTGCAAACCAAAGTTGTTTACTATTTAAGTAATTTCCAATGCGTATCCTTGCAATACCAGCTTCTATGCAGTGCCTCAAGCAGGTAGTTATTGCCTGCTAATAAAATTCATATTGGAGTCTATTCACAAAAGCATGAGTTTACAATCATCAAGAAGATTGCAGACTAAAATAGATGAGAAAAATCTTCAAATCATCTGGGTTAATTGGTTTTTTTTCCAACCAACTCTGTGGTTTTGTAAGTTTGTTCTCAACTTACCACAACTCACTGTATACCCATTTGTTTCAGGACTGTTTAATACACTGTGTTGGACACTTTCGAAACCATGTTCTTTATTTGTTATGACTAAGTCATAAACTCTACAGCATTCCACTGATTTGAATTACTGTCAGAAGCTCACATGCTTGTGAACTACATGTCCTGTGATGCGTAAATGGAGCACAAGCATGTAAACTGTCATGGACATCCCTTACTGCACGGGGTCAGATCAGTAGATTGCAGTATAGAATATGGCATTCTGTTATTTTGATATACCAGAGCCTTGTACTAAAATAACACTATAGTGTTAGGAATAAAAAACTGTATTCCTAACACTATAGTGTCCTTCTGCGACCCCCCCGCCTCCTCGGCGGCAAATAAAGGGTTAAATAACATTCTTACACTTACCTGATTCCATCTCCAAGGTCCCTCAGTGCTGGCTCTGCTCCTCCACCTCTGACATCAACTGATGGGGGGAGTAAATGCTTTCATATGGGGACTTAGAAGGCACTGGACGTAAGAAATTATGAGGACATCCAGCGTCATTTTACAGAGTCAAACCACGTGAATGTTCTGGAATGCCTCCAAACAGCCACAAGGCTTCTTTGAAACTGTAATGTTTGCAGCTACAGGGCTAAAATGATAGGGGCATTTGACCAATTCAATAAGAAAAAGTAGTCTGGTGCCTTTAGTGTCCATTAAACAAGGCTTGAACTGTATATATTTCCCATCAGCTAAATGACAAGAGCATTTGTCAATCAAAGTTGTATAGAAGGCTGAAGAGCTCTTCTCTCTTCCAGTAAAGCCACTGTTTAAGTTATTTATACAGTATGTAACCAAAGTAGAAAGGTTGTTTTAGACCTATGAGACATTGTCTTATTTTATTTTGTTTTGCTGCTTAAATTAATTTGACAAATGTGAACACTTTTCATTTAACAATCTGATAGTTTCAGTATTTGTTTTGTCTGCAGAAAATATTTTACAAATGTATTTGTATTATAAAAGCCATTTTACAGTAAGGGATTAGATAAAGTTACAGATACATGTAAATCAAGTTACATTTTAACCTTGCTATGTGAGATATCGCCAGGGTCAATTTGTGCGTGTATAACTGTAAATGCATTTGCAAATCTTTGTTTCACTACTACTGTTATGAACTTTCAAGTTTTTGTTTAATTCATTTATCCATCACAATGTTTTTTAAAGAAACACTCTAGGTTGCAAATATTTTTTGTTGTTGGTTACACAAGATTTATTATGCATTAAAAACATTAATTTGAATGATTTAGTCATGAAATTAATTCATAATAACTTAAATGTTACTTTTAGCCAAGTTTAGTTTTGTTTTTTTAATTCAGTTTTCATTTGTTTTCCTCCTCCAACCCAGGATGAGGAGAAAAGTATTCTCATTGAAAATTATAAATGGTCAAAGGCACACTCCACTGCCCAAATACAAAATAAATAAAAATAACTGTTTAGTAGACATACCCCAAATAAAAACTTGTATGTGTATAATAATTCATTTTTCCATTGGGGACTATATAAAAACAGCTTGAAAAAAACCTGCAGATCTCTTATCTTCGGTCTTTGCAAACCCTCCCTTTTTAAAGGACCACCACTCTAGGCACCCAGACTACTTCAGCTTAATGAAGTGGTCTGGGTGCCAGGTCCAGCTAGGGTTAACCCATTTTTTCATAAACATAGCAGTTTCAGAGAAACTGCTATATTTATGAATGGGTTAAGCCTTCCCCCTAATCCTCTAGTGGCTGTCTCATTGACAGCCACTAGAGGCGCTTGCGTGCTTCTCACTGTGATTTTCACAGTGAGAGCACGCCAGCATCCATAGGAAAGCATTATGAATGCTTTCCTATGTGACCGGCTGAATGCGCGCGCAGCTCTTGCCGAGCGTGCGCATTCAGCCCAGGAGGAGGATCGGAGGAGGAGAGCTCCCCGCCCAGCGCTGGAAAAAGGTAAGATTTAACCCATTTCCCCCTTCCAGAGCCGGACGGGAGGGGGACCCTGAGGGTGGGGGTACCCTCGGGGCACTATAGTGCGAGGAAATATGTGTATGTTTTCCTGGCACTATAGTGGTCCTTTAACCACAACAAAACTTTATGTGACTGTCCAATCAGAGGCATTCCAATGCAGCTCAAGGAGAAGTCTTTGCAAGGCAGATGCTTTGAGCAAGTGCTGCCTCTTGAATTTAACTCCACAAAGCTAAACTACCAGGAAGTTACAGAACCTGTTGATTGTCAGCCACGGGGATGTAATATTTTTTTAAAAAGAGGACCCACTCTTCACACATACAGCTTTTCAGCAAGCCTTAGGGGTCTGGAGTGTCCCTTTTACTACATTTTCAAAGGAAATATGTTAAAGGTTACTCCAAAGTTTTTTTAATGCTTCATTTGTTTTAAAGCTGCACTGTCACTTTCTAGGGACTATGCAGATTTTGCAGAGACCCCCAAAGGTGATGTTGCTGCAAATAAAAAGGCTTAACAAATGTCACTGGGAAATCAAGGAAAACTTGCAAACTGCTTCCTTTGTAAATATTGCAGTATCGCTGTACATACAAATAGATTTAGTACAGACCATGACATGGGATTGTTCAAGATCCAAGTAGCATTATTTCTCCAACTCTAACCAGTTTATTCCCTTTTCCTATTAATTAAATTGTATTTATTAATTTATGGCAGTATCTAGTCCTTATCATTGTGGGATTTGTTTTTAAATAATCAATTTTTGTTCTCCCATTTAGCCTTGTTTTTTGTTTTTTTAGTTATACCTAAGAACAAGTAAGGAGCACTTTTTATTGTAAGAGTGTGTTCTTTGGCAATGGGTGGAGCTTTAAGCTAAATTCTAGCTAATTCATCTCATTTACACGCAATCCATTAGTAAAAAGAATACCACAGAAGATTTAACTGCCAACATCATAGATGGGAGGACAAACCTGGATATTGAGATCCAGTACAAGGAATTATAGATAATCTAAAATAAAGGTAAGTGGCATGGTGGGGTGTAATCATTAAAGGAACACTATAGGTACCCAGACCACTTCATGTTAATGAAGTGATCTGAGTGGCATGTGCCATTTTCACCCTGCAGCTGAAAACATTGCCGTTCTTCAGCAACGCTAATGTTTTGATTGCAAGGTTAATCTGCCTCTAGAAGCACGTCTGTAACAGTAGAAGCGTAACACTGACCTCTGTAAGTATAATGTTAAGGTTAAAGTAACAGCCTGACAAGGTTCCCTTTAATTCAGAACCTGGCTACAAACAGAGAACTATTAACCGGTAACAATATCCTTAATATATGTTTTCCTGAGTGTCCTCTCCTAATGTAGGTTGTTATGCAGTTCAGATCATTCAGTACTGTCAGTGACTGAACTGTGTGCATACAGTACCTTTAGGAAGTCTTTTTCTGGAGTGAGGGGGCATGGCTAAAGATGCAGGCCTTTGGTGCAGTATTCTGCAAAACATTTAGTTTATGCAAAAACGATAACGATTTGCGCACACAGCATTTATGAGGTCAAATGCATTGAAGTTGTATTGTTGCGCAGAGTGTCCCTTTAAGTTTGTGATTAGCGTTAAATGCCACTCCCCTCTGCCTCTTGAGGCCATTCTTAGAGTTCTCCATTCAATAATTCCAACCGTACACCTGAAAGATTCAGACTCTTGATGCAATAATACAAGTAATGTATTTTGTCATTAAGAGTGTAAGCAATATTAAACAGAGCTCTTAGCAGTCCTGTTCATGGAAGTCAAATATGTTTGCTTAGATTTACAGTGTTACCTCGGTTTACGAATTTAATGCGTTCTCCGGGTCGTTTCTTATTGCGAAACTTAAACCGAAACGCAGTTTCCCGTAGGAATGCATTGAAAACCAATTAATCCGTTCTGGAGGTCAGAAAAAAGTCTAAATGAGCTGGCATGGAAACCCACCAACAATGCAGAATACACAAATGACGAAGTTCAGCTCCCTACCTTTCCACAGCTTGAGAAATGCACCAAAAAGTCCCAAAACAACTGCAAACAATTTCCAGAATGGCTCCAAAACGCGATGCAAAAGCCGCTCCAACACCTCCACACTCGATGCCAGGTGTAACCCACAGGCTCCACCATGCATAGGGCAGCGCTATAAACCTCCCACGTGCAATGCATCCTGGGTAAACTTGCTTTGTATTGCAAAAAATTTGTAAACCAAGGCATTATTTTCAATGGATTTTCATTTGTAAACCGAAAATTGTTAACCGAGGCGTTTGTAAACCGAGGTCCCACTGTATTTGTATGTCTTGTTTAACCAATGTGTACTGCTGCAGAATATGTTGTTGTTGTTTTAATTCCTGTGGACAAACTAATAATTCCTTTATCACTTTTGCACATTAACCCTTGCATGCACTCTAAGCCTTCAATATGGTGCAAAAAGGCATGGAATCCAGCGATTATAGGTATGTTTAAATCTTCTTTAGCATGGTATGTATTTAAATAAGAAAGAAAAAGTATTTTAAAGAAAAATGTTTGGAGTAACCCTTTAAATATTTCCCAAATGTCATAAAAGAGTTCATCCTCTATTTAAAGGGACACTCCTGATCCCTAAATCACATGCTGAAGTGCCTTATTGTGTAAAGAGTGCATATTCTTTTAATTGGGAGCATATCTATTAATTTTTTTATTTCTCTTGTATTTGGCAGTGGAGTGACCCTTTAAGTCTATGGTTGGCAAGCATGGTTTACTGGAAAACATAGTCCTTTTCTGATGATAAGCACTATCAATATATGGACACACTTTACTCCTGTGGTCAGAATATACCTTTACTTAATTTTTTAATTCTTCACTTAATTTACTTTAGTTATTTTTTTTTTCTTTACTTAATTTTCCAAACAGCTGTATTTCCAGCCTTCTCATAGCCTGGCTGTTGAGCTTTTTCTAGTTTTGTTGTATCTCTGTACATTTATCACACCCATAATTGAGTTCTTTGTAGAATGGCTTGTGATTCTTCCCTTATTTTATTCCATCTACCACACCTCCTTCCACACCACTCTATTCCTTTATTTTTCCTTACATCTATAATTTTAATCATTGTGAGACTTAATATGTATGTTTAGATGACTGGGTTATTCACTTATCTCTGAAATTGACCAAAAACAAATTGTAAGGCCAAATTAGATAAGCTAAAAAAAAAATTAAGATTTATCTATTTAGTACATTTCAGTATTTTGGCCTAAAATGTACAATTCCCCGGTGAATTGCCAGCAATAAAAACTTGAATTAAAATGTGAATTATTTTCTAGCCCTGTATGTTTACATACTCAAAGTGAAACTATTCTGTGTTGGAATACAGTACTTTTATCAGCAGTTTATTATTGTTTGATAACACTAAATTATAGATAAAACAGGAAAGGGAAAAATGCAAAACATAAGTGTAGCGGTTTGGAACATTTTCTGATAACACGGCTTCTAATGTTTTTCAATCAGTTTTATTATTAACTGAAATGAAATTTTCAGAGCATTCTGCTTATTTCTGCTATTTACTCACATGAAAAGTTATGATCCTGTTTGTTTGTTTTTCTGGGTAGTGTTTCTTTTTAGCCAGATGAGTATCAAATCTCTGGTCAACCCAAGCCAACTCTAATTTGACATGCATGTCCAATACAAATACCCATGCGACCTCTTGTTAGGTAATACTAGCCCTTCAAAACAACATGCTAGATTTAGCATATCTGCATGTTACATGTTAATTTACATTTATCTTATTTCGTACTAATTGTGTTTACCACTGTGGCATCAGCTATTGGTGAAGACAGAATAAGGAGTGGAGTGAGAGATCCACCTACACATAGATGGGACCCACTCCACTAAGGGGGGGAATACCGATCCCCGACGAAATGCGCGTTTAGCGAGTTTCTTGCCGATGCACTACTTTTGTTTTTTTTAACAATCTGACCGCACTTGGGGGGGTTGTTTTTTTCTGGGTAGACATGGCTCTGAGGTGTCTCTATGATCAACTGTAGATTGTTAGTTTGAGAACCATCAGGCAGGCTGCCTCGAAGCAGCAGTTATTAGCTGTGTGTGTCGATGGAATTTACAGTATCTGGCTGCACCTCTAGGCAGTACGATTTTCCAACAAAGTTAGCAACAGCCTTTGAACTGTGCAAACAGTTAGTGTTTTTGCCTCAGGTTGCACCATTAGGCATTTCTTCTGCATATCGTGTTAGCAGTAGTTTTCTTAGCTGTATGCATAGACTGTGTTCATAGTCTCCAACTACACTAGTAGGCAGCAACCTTGTATGCTGAGATAGCAGTATCTCTTAGAGACAGCATATAAGATTTTTGACAATACTACTATCCAGCTACCTGTTATACCGAGTCAGGATAAGTAATGAGAGTTAACCAGGATCTAGATTAACTCCAACACTAGTCAAGGATCATTGACTGATTACACTCATCTATCTACCCTGCCTTTCTTTTTTTCAGTTGTTTCCAACTTAGAAGTGTTGCTCCTATTTACTTTCTATAGAGCATAAACGTCTACAATGTGTACCTATGCTTGTATCCTTCACTATTGAGTTGATATAAATTTACCTCCTAGTGCCCTTCACTCGTTACTGCCTTTGATTTTTATGGGTTTTTTTGTACTATCTCCTAATGTTTGGGCCTGACTAGTCAGTATATACCTGCATGAGAGGTTTCTCCTTATATTCTGATCCCATCTAGGATACAGATCACGTTTATACGAGTAACCTCTGCACATGCATATGGAGTCTCCCCACCCGCCCCCAGCTTTTAAAGGTGTGCCACTATTTTGTTTAATTTAAACACCGTAGGTTTGCACAATTTCTGTATTTATTATATACTTATATTTATTTTTGTATTTGGCTCTTTAATAAAGGTTAATACCACTAAATGATATTTCAACTTCAGGAGGTTATCTTAGTGGAGTGGGTCCCATCTACTTGTAGGTGGAGCCCTCACTCCACTCCTTATTCTGTTCAATTAGTGTTTCTGGGGTTTATGCCCTTCATTACCTCCGTAACCTACTTTGTGGCAACAGTGTAGGTTTGTCCTACATCTGTAGCCCTATCTTCTGCTTTATTGGTGAAGACAACAAATGTTATGTCCTGACAGCTTAAGAAAGATAGTTGCATTCTCATAATCTACTCCATAATTTAACCTTTCAAGCCTGATGTAAGAAATTTGTTGTTGTTTTTCTCCTCTGCGTCCACTTTTTTGCCACATACAAATTAGCAAATGACGAGTGATACTTTTAATCAACTTTCAATGCACTGCTGTTTCTTCAGGATCAGGTGGATGGACACAATTCTTGTTCCAATTCAATGGTTTTGTATAATTCACATCTGTACATTAAGCTGTAATGTTCTGAAAATCTTAATAAGATATGTTGTGGGTATTACGTTGGAGGGTAAAGAAAAGAATAAACATAATAATAGACTATAGCTATTTCTACTATAGTTTTCTTCATTTCAAAACAAATTCCTACATTTCAAGTCACCAAAGAGGGGCCCCATTGTTTTAGTGGACATTGCGATATTTGTTACAGGATATGAGACAACTCGGGAATTTCATGAG
This sequence comes from Pelobates cultripes, assembly GCA_933207985.1. NCBI lineage: Eukaryota > Metazoa > Chordata > Amphibia > Anura > Pelobatidae > Pelobates > Pelobates cultripes. Next base: position 123,111,175 of record OW240914.1, on the reverse strand, counting down.
GGGTGACATCATCACCTATTGATAGGTGTTTATTTAACTGGATGTGTAATTTATGTCAAGACTGCAGAATGCCTAGAAATCTGATAGATATTTATTGTGGTTTCTGTACATTTTTATGTGAGATATATAAATACTGAATTGTAGGTTAAAAAAAAAATTGCAAAATTTAGGCAAAAAGTTCTGATTTGGAACAAATAACCTAAATTGTACCTTTCCACTATTATCGTCATTTATATAGCGCCAACCTATTCAGCTGTGCTTTACAATATTATAAAGGGGGACATTTTAACAATACATGAGACAATTACAAAATAGAATAAGGCCCTGCTCGAAAGAGCTTACAGTTCACTATAAACTGTTTTTTTAATGAGCAAACAGCCATGAGTTGACGTATGGTAGACTGTGATTTTTACATACATACCAAGATTAATGAACACTTGTGCCATTTTGTTGTTAAATACTTTTCTGGATACTGTTTATTGATGTAATTCATGGCACATAGACTACATATTATTCTGTATCTCTATTAAAGGACCACTCTAGGCACCCAGACCACTTCAGCTTAATGAAGTGGTCTGGGTGCCTGGTCCAGCTAGGGTTAACCCATTTTTTAATAAACATAGCAGTTTCAGAGAAACTGCTATGTTTATGAATGGGTTAAGCCTTACCCCTATTCCCTCTAGTGGCTGTCTCATTGACAGCCACTAGAGGCGCTTGCGTGCTTCTCACTGTGATTTTCACAGTGAGAGCACGCCAGCGTCCATAGGAAAGTATTGTAAATGCTTTCCTATGAGACCGGCTGAATGCGCGCGCAGCTCTTGCCGCGCGTGCGCATTCAGCCGGCGGGGCGTAACGGAGGAGGAGAGCTCCCCGCCCAGCGCTGGAAAAAGGTAAGTTTTAACCCCTTTCCCCTTTCCAGAGCCGGGTGGGGGCACCCTCCGGGCACTATAGTGCCAGGAAAACGAGTATGTTTTCCTGGCACAATAGTGGTCCTTTAATCAAACAGGTTGAACATATTTCTTATATCAATATGTAAGTATGTGTGTGTATATATCATTCCTATTCCAGCATGGACATCTCATCCCAAATCTATTGATGATGTATATGTACAGTTCTGTGTATGTGTTTAGCCCTGCAAGCTACAAAGTACACAAATCAATCACTGAATGCTGTTTATACAGCCACCTACTTTCCAAATCCAAGACATTAAGCTGATATATGGCTTGGTTGCTTCACCTGTGTTGCTTCTAAGTGTGTGGTTGGAGATATTCTGGAGAGTTTTACAGAAGCTTCAACTGTCTAAGAGTTGTGCTAAGAGCTTTCTTTTCTACTGTTACAGGTAAGATTCATCTGTAGGAAAAGGTTACTGATTGCACAAGTCTTGAATTCCTGTTGGTAATTATAAGGCATTTGATTAAGCTAGTTACTTGCTATTGATTGTTGGTTAATTAGCTATTGTTTGCAAATAAGCAGAGGCCTACCCAGGTGTTAAACATTCCTAGTGGGTGGTGATTTTAGGAGTTATATAAGGCTTGTTGACATTAGCTTGGCTAATATAGCTTGGTTGCTTCACCTAAGTGTTGCTTCTAAGTGTGTAGTTGGAGATATTCTGGAGAGTGTTGCTTCTAAGTGTGTAGTTGGAGATATTCTGGAGAGTGTTGCTTCTAAATGTGTAGTTGGAGATATTCTGGAGAGTGTTGCTTCTAAGTGTGTAGTTGGAGATATTCTGGAGATAAACTGGAGGTAATCTGATGTATTCAGGAGGATAAATACAAAGTTAAGATTTGTTTGATTTAAATTATTCTCCTCATTAGAATGGCAGACTTAGTTCAGTGTAATAGTTGCTATGCATTTGTTTCACGGTCTACTTTTTGGAGATTTGGTTGTTGTCTAATCTGTAGACAGTTCTCTATCTTGCGGCAGGAGATTGTATTTTTGAAGTCTGAGATTTGTAAATTATCTGGTGAACAAACTCAGACTGGAAATGCTGCAAAGCCACTGCCGCAGAGACATACTAGGAATGGCAGATGGATTACTGTAGGATCTGGTAGACTTAGAGTTGTGGATAAAAGGCATTTTACACATTCTGTTGCTCTACATAATTCATTTTCTGCACTTTCAGAGTGTAATGGTGGTGTGGAGAGAGGCACCGAGGCTAGTGGTGTTGTGGAGAGAGGCACTGAGGCTAGTGGTGTTGTGGAGAGAGGTACTGAGGCTAGTGGTGTTGTGGAGAGAGGCAATGAGGCTAGTGGTGTTGTGGAGAGAGGCACTGAGGCTACTGGTGTTGTGGAGAGAGGCACTGAGGCTACTGGTGTTGTGGAGAGAGGCACTGAGGCTAATGGTTTTGTGGAGAGAGGCACTGAGGCTAGTGATGTTGTGGAGACCGGCTTGGAGACTATGGTGAGGCCTAATAGAAAGCAGTTGTTGTTGGGGGATTCGATCATAAGAGGTGTGGAGATGGACAATGGTGGTCTTGTGAGGTGTCTTCCCAGAGCTACTGCTCACAGAGACAGGAGACGTATCTGTAATATTGTTAAGCAAGCAAAGCAGGAAGGAGAATTTGGATGTACATGTCCATCTAGGGATAAATGACTTGGCTTGCAATGAGGTTTCAGAGGTTAAAGCGGCACTGTCATGCCGAATCCCATTTTTTTTTTTTTAACCCCCCTCCCGCCTCCACTACATCCAATTGACCCACTAGTCACCCTCAAATGCCCCTAAGCCCCCCACATTACCTACTTTTTAATCTTTATTTTCTGCCCCGATCTTGATTCAGGGCGCCGCCATCTTTGTGTGGGTAGATGAAGTCCCTGTGGGACACGTCATCAGCCCACACTAGATAGACTGTGAGATTCCCGCACATGCCCAGTGAAACACCTGGACATGCGAAGCGGGAATTTCATCTATTCATTCATTCATCAGACAGACGGAGTGAATAGAAATATCAACGAACAAACTAACACTATGTATCAGTGTTAGTTTGTTCGTTCAGTTTATTACAAGGAGGGAGCTACCGGCGTGCAGCTCCCTCCTTGTAATATGTAACTATAGAAGCGGCAGGGAGCAGTGCTCCCCACCACTTCATAAGCCCCCCCAGTCCCCCTCTCACTCTATGGGGGTCAATATGACCCCCATAATAGCACAAGGGAGATTAAAATCTCCCAAATGCCCCTACTCGCTATACCGCGAGTAGGGGCATGTCTACTAAACAGTGAGCAGCCTGTGGCTGCTCACTGTTGAAAAAAAATGACATAAATTACAATAAGGGGGGGCGGACCTATTGTCCTCCCCCCCCTCCCCCACCCTGAGCGGCGGGTGGGGGCCATGAAGATAAT
>OW240914.1:122979763-123107740 GCA_933207985.1 Pelobates cultripes | reverse complement strand
GCTATAAGCTGCTCACTGCTTACTACACATGCCCCTACTAGCGGTATAGCGAGTAGGGGCATTTAATTTACTAATACTAAGTAATCTTTACTTAGTATTAGTAAAGTTGGCTGAAAGACCAATTTAGGTCTTTCAGCCTTTTAGTAGATAACTCCCTGATACTGTGGGAATTAGGGAGTTATCTACTAAGCGGCTGCAAGATGCAGCCACGGCAAGAATAGGATCGGAGTTTCATTCATTAGAATGAAATTCCGAACCGAATAAAATGCCGAATTGCGTTCTAAAAGAAACAAACATACTGTTCTCATTCAGTTAGAACGCAATTCGGCAGTTTAGTGTAAAGTGACAGGAAGCATCGCGGGAACACAGAGGAAAGCTAAGGATCATGGGAAAATTGCTCTGACCAGCGGAAATGAAGCACACTTTGCTCCTCCGCTGGTCAGAGCTGGTCAAGCGGAGGAATCCTCCATAAGGCAAAGAGTCCCTACTTTGTCTTATGATTTTAAAGAAAACTAAAGAAGATAGGAAGAAAAGAATAACAGATCCTGAGAGAGGGGAGAAGAGGAAGAGATTGAGGAAAGGTAAGTTCGGCATGACAGTGCCGCTTTAAGGAAGTTTTTAGTGTTTTTGTCAATGATATACGGCAGGTTGTTTCCACACTGTCATTCTCTGAAGTTCTGCCTGTGCATAACACTCAGAACGACAAGCGGAAGCGTATTAAGGACTTTAATTTGTGGCTTGGTGAATGGTGTCGGGATCAAGGATTTGGCTTTATTTCTCATGGTAGCTCTGTTTGGATGGAAATAAGCTGTACAAAAAACATGGTTTACATCTTTCTCAAAAGGGAACAAATGTTCTCAGTGAACAGTTCAGAGGTTTTGCTAGGATGTATTTAAACTAGGGGGGGGGGGGACAAAAGAGTGATAAAACATCAATCCAATTGTCCCCCAAAACAAGGACATAAGGTGCCTGTAGCAAGTGTGTTAAAAAATGATAAGCTTAGAGTCATGTCTACCAATGCTCGCAGTTTAGGGAAAAAGATCCATGAACTTGTGGCAATAATGGCAACTGATAGTGTAGATTTAGTCGCTGTTACTGAGACATGGTATAATGAGAAAAATAACTGGGACATAGCAATACCAGGGTACTCTTTATATAGAAAAGATAGGGAAGGCAAGAAAGGGGGAGGGGTGGCCTTGTATGTGAAGGATAGCATAAAATCTAGCCTAATAAAAGTTAGTGAGGCAAACATAGAGTCCGTTTGGGCTACGTTAGAATTTAGTAATCACACAGTAACTCGTGTAGGTGTGATTTATAGGCCCCCAGGACAAATTGAAGAGTTAGATAATCTACTAGTTGAGGAAATAGCTAAAATGACAATGAAGGGGGAAGTTATCATCATGGGTGACTTTAATCTTCCTGATGTAAATTGGACAACAAAATTAGCTACTTGTGCCAGGAGCACACACATTCTAAACTCACTACTGGGATTGTCTCTAAAACAAGTTGTTGAAGAGCCAACTCGTAAAGAGGCCATACTAGATTTAGTGTTAACAAATGGAGATTTGGTATCAGATATTACTGTAGGTGAAAGTTTAGGATCCAGTGATCATCAGTTAGTGTGGTTTAATATAAAAACAGTGACTGAGTCACACCACACAAAAACAAAAGTTTTAGACTTTAGAAAAACAGACTTTGCTAAAATTAGAATATGTGTAGAGGAGTCATTATCAGACTGGAGCAATTTAAATGGAGTCCAAGAGAAATGGGATCATTTAAAAGTTGCACTATTGAAGGCAACAGAAAATTGCGTTAGGCTTGTCAGTAAAAGCAAAAAAATTCAAGAAACCACTGTGGTACTCTGCAGATGTGGCCAAAATAGTTAAAAACAAAAAGTTAGCATTTAGGAATTATAAAAAACCCAGAGTGAGGAAGTCAAAATGATATAGAAGATTAGGCAGAAAGAGGTTAAGAAAGTTATAAGAGCTTCCAAATCACACACAGAAGAGAAAATAGCACAGTCAGTAAAAAACGGGGACAAAACATTTTTTAGATACATAAATGAGAAAAGAAAAGTAAAACAAGGATTAGTTAGATTAAAAACAAAACAAGGAAGGTATGTAGAAGAGGATAAAGGTCTAGCTGACTGCCTCAATGAATATTTTTGTTCTGTATTTACAAATGAAAATGAAGGAAAGGGACCTCAGTTGAGAAAAAGGATAAATGAGTCATTTATTACACGTGAGTTTACAGAGGAAGAGGTTCTATTTCAACTGTCAAAAGTAAGACAAATAAGTCAATGGGACCTGATGGAATACACCCAAAGCTATTAAAAGAGCTTAGTGGTGTACTAGCAAAACCATTAACAGATTTATTTAACCAATCATTGTTAACAGGAGTAGTCCCAGAAGTTAGCGAATGTTGTGCCCATTTACAAGAAAGGTAATAGGGAGGAGTCGGGCAACTATAGGCCAGTAAGCCTTACTTCAGTAGTGGGGAAAGTGATGGAAACCATGTTAAAGGATAGGATTGCTGAACATCTAAAAACACATGGATTTCAAGATCAGAGACAACATGGATTTACTTTTTACTTTTTGATTGTGTTACTAAAATTATAGATCAGGGTGGTGCAGTAGACATTGCTTACCTAGATTTCAGTAAGGCTTTTGACACTGTTGCACATAGAAGGCTTATCAATAAACTGCAATCTTTAAGTTTGGCTTCCAATATTGTTGAATGGGTAAGGCAGTGGCCAGTGGCGTACACATGACCCATGGGGCCCCGGTGCGAAAATTGATCCAGGGCCCCCCCCACGCTTATTCAGCGCAGGTCGGGGCCGCGACACATGGCGGCGGGCACCTGGTCGCAGGGGTTGCAGGGCTGCGACCCCGCGACCGCGGTATGCTCACACACTTAAAGGACCACTACAGACACCCAGATCACATCAGCTCAATAGTGGTCTGGGTGCCAGGTCCCTCTAGTTTTAACCCTGCAGCTGAAAGCATAGCCGTTTCAGAGAAACGGCTATGTTTCACTGAGGGTTAATCCAGCCTCTGGTGGCTGTCTCATTGACAGCTGCTAGAGGAGCTTCCGCGATTCTCACTGTGAAAATCACAGTGAGAAGACACTGAACGTCCATAGGAAAGCATTGAGTAATGCTTTCCTATGGGCGGTTTAAATGCGCGCGCGCCTCTTGCAGCGCATGTGCATTCCCAGCTGAAAAGAACACTGGGGAGTCCGACGCTGGAGAAAGGTAAATGCTGAAGACACACACACACACACTCTCACGAACAGACGCATACACACTAGCTAACAGACACACACATTTACTGACAGACACACACTCAGCAACAGACATACATACACACTCACTTACAAAACATACACTTTCACTGACAAACACACACTCACTAGCAGACATCAAACACACTCAGTAACACACACAGTAACACACTCACTAGCAGACACACACCCAATAACAGACACACTCACTGACACACACAAACACACACACACACTAACACACATACACTAACACACACTAACACACTAACTAACACACACATACACTAACACACATACACTAACACACATACACTAACACACACTAACACATACACTAACACACACATACATACACTAACACACACACACACACACTAACACACACATACACTAACACACAAACACACTAACACACACACACACACACACACACATACACTAACACATACAATAACACACACACACATACACTAACACACACTTTTAGCGAACTCCCCAGCCTACCTTGGAGCGCTGGGGACTCCCCGGCCCAGTGGAAGCTAAGCGGTCTCTGGTCATTGAGAGGGAGAGTCTGGGCGCTCTGGAGGAAGGAGACATTGTGCCAGTTCCCCGCCGATACGGCGCCGGAAGATGAAGTCATCTCGGCCCCGCATCAGTGCGGTAAAGCGCCGAGAGCTGAAGAGGAAGCACGCGTAAAGTGCTCGCGCCGCCGCCCAGACAGCCCGCCGGTTAGTCAGCAGGGGCCAGCCCTCGGGGCGCCTGAGGCCTCCCGGCCCCTGTAGGAAGAAGGGTTCCGGAAGCTACATACCGGGCCTTAGTGGCGTCGGCCCCTGCAGGGATGCCGGGTTCGTCGCAGTCAGCCAACTGGTAAGCACTTGGTATGTGGCACGCCACTGCGTGGCTGAGTGACAGGCAACAGAGGGTTGTGGTTAATGGAATATATTCAAAGCTTGGACTTGTCACCAGTGGGGTACCTCAGGGATCTGTACTTCGACCCATTCTCTTTAATATTTTTATTAGTGATATTGCAGAAGGTCTTGATGGTAAGGTATGTCTTTTTGCTGATGATACTAAGATATGTAACAGGGTTGATGTTCCAGGAGGGATAAGTCAAATGGCAAATTATTTAGGTAAACTAGAAAAATGGTCAGAGTTGTCCAACTGACATTTAATGTGGATAAGTGCAAGATAATGCATCTTGGACATAAAAACCCAAGGGCAGAGTACAGAATATTTGATAGAGTTCTTACCTCAACATCTGAGGAAAGAGATGTAGGGGTAATTATTTCAGATGACTTAAAGGTAGGCAGACAATGTAATAGAGCAACAGGAAATGCTAGCAGAATGCTTGGTTGTATAGGGAGAGGTATTAGCAGTAGAAAGAGGGAAGTGCTCATGCCATTGTACAAAACACTGGTGAGACCTCACTTGGAGTATTGTACACAGTACTGGACAGGGCCGGCGCGTCCATAAGGCGGCACAGGCGGCCGCCTTAGGGCGCACCGGCCCGGGGGCGCAAATGTCCGGATGACCGGCAGGAGGGAAGCGCACAGCTCCCCTCTCCTGCCGGTCACTTCTTGTAGCGTGGCCGAGCGCCAACCTGCAGTGCCGCGGACTGTGTGGAAGGGGCGGGGATATGAACGTCATATCTCTGCTCCTTCTGTAGCACACAGTGCGGCTGGCGCCCAGCAGCGGCGGAGCTAGTCTAGAAGACTAGAGCAGCAGAAGGCAGAGAGGAGGGGCCTGGGCAGGACCAGCTCCTCCAACTCCCAACTACCTCAGGCAGCACTTTGGATCCCAGGTAAGCCACCCTCCTGAACCTGTTGGTCAGTATGTCTGTGTGTGTATATGTCTGTCAGTGTGTGTGTGTGTATATGTCTGTCAGTGTGTGTATCTATGTCTGTCAGTGTGTGTGTGTGTATCTATGTCTGTCAGTGTGTGTGTGTGTGTGTATGTATATGTCGCTGTCCGTGTGTCTGTGTGTATCTAAATGTCTGTTAGTGTGTGTGTCTGTCTGTTAGTGTGTCTTTGTGTGTCTTCTTCCCTATCATTGTGTATGTGTGTCTGTATGTCAGTGTGTGTTTATCTGTATGTCTGTCAGTGTTTGTGTGTATCTGTGTGTCTGTCTATCTGAATGTGTATCAGTTTGTGTATATGTATATCTGCATGTGTGTCAGTGTGTGCATGTGTGGCAGTGTATGTGTATATGTGCATTTATCTCAGCATTCAAACACCAACACTACACACAAATAAACACCTGCATGCAAACGTCAACACTACATACAAACACACCCCTGCATTCAAATGTCAACACTACATACAAACACACCTCTGTATCAGACACCAAAATTATATATAAACACACACCTGCGTTCAAAAACCAACTCTACACATAAATGCATGCTTCCATTCAAATGCAAACACTACATACAAACACACCGCTACAATCATACAAACATACTCCATACAAACACATGCTTACAGTCAAACACACAAATACTGCTCCATGCTAAATACAATCCTGCAAGCATGGGGAATCGGTAGAGCCCCAGCTTTCAAAGCATTGTTGAAGTTGCACGACAGATGGGAATCTATCTTTTAGCCATCCTGTGTACATACACAGACTGTCATACAGAGACATACAGTATGTATGTCTCTGTATGACTGTGTGAATGTATTCAAAAGGAATAAACGCAGGCAACACTCCAATAGTAAGGATGGTATATTTATTGATAGGTGAACCACCCCAAAGAAAGTGCATCGTTTCGGCTCAGCAGAGCCTTATTGCATGAGCTGAAACATCACACTTCCTATGGGGTGGTTCACCTACCAATAAATATACCATCCTTACTATTGGAGTGTTGCCTGCGTTTGTTGTAGTTGATTTACTGCAAACCAATTAGTTTGAATGACTATCTGTTCCTGTCCAAATTAAAGATAATAAAGTTGCGTGCACGCAGAAGTAAATTCACACTGAGACACAGAGTTCAGGTTAATGAAAGAACTTCGGAGAAGTTTAATGGCTTCTGATTAAAAAGCAGGCTCGCAGGCCCTTTTAAAGGCATTATTACATCATTGAAGAAAATCAAGATATAGACAAATAGACATTGTTAATTGGCTTAGGTGCTAAGATGTTAGTAAAATGCCCTCCCTATGGGGTGTACCATCTTAAGTCACTATCCCCGTCATGCTTTTCTCCTCCAGGTTTTAGCGCCATTTTGCTAACATGAGGAGCTCACTCGACGGGAGGGGCCTTTTGGCAGCTATCCATTTAGAGTGTAGCTGGCACGGTTAGTTTCTCAAGGTTAGGTTTCAAGGCTTTTAGTAAATACACATTTTATCAAAGCTATTTCTTGCTGACATGAAAATTCTATGTTTTATAGACAAAGCTTTCTTGTAAAACTATGGGGCCTCTTAGAGGTATAGCAAGAGGATTTAAAGGGGCCTTACAGATTTATAGAGGCCTAATAATTCTACAACAGTCCCCCCTTAAAATGTTATTTGCTAAAAGACAAAACTTTATTTGTTAGTATCAGAAGATGTGTTAGCCCAAAGACACAGAAACCCCATGACCGCTGACTTAGTGTTAATGCAAAGTGCAAGTCTATCCCTCTCTTGACCCTAACAGGCTGCAGCACATCCGTCAGTACGGTTCAGGAACACTCTTCACTCCGCTGGTAACCCATAGTGGCTTATCCACTACTTCTCCGTACGGCAGTCTACCCATAAAGACGGACGCTGTCCCTGTACTGTCCCTTCCTAGACTTTCTGCACTTCATCAGTATAAGGGAGAGTTTGTAGCGGAATACAGGGTGAGGTGAGATCTTGATCATCGATTGTCAGATGAGTGAAGGTTGGTGTTGCTTGGTCTACAGTTTTCTGCAGGAATTTCCTTAGGCATGGGAGGACACAACAAATGAGAAGAGCGAGAATAAAAAGAAAAATTAGTAAGGCAATACCAATCTGGACTAAAGCTCTCTGCCAACCAGTCATCCAACCAAACCATTTTTCCCAGGGATCAGTAACTCCAGAGTTTCTCTTTAACTCTTCTGAGAGTCTATTTAATTTAGCTATGGCCAGAGTGACTTTACCATTAGGACCTGTGTTTTCTGGAATGTAAGTGCAACAAGTCATAGTGTCGGGTAGTATTTTACAGACCCCCCCTTTTTCGGCTAAGATCATGTCTAAGGCCAGTCTGTTCTGGAAGGTCATTTGGGATGTGGCCTGTAATTGCTCGGCCAAGCCCTGGAGGGCATCCCTGGTGTAGTTCACGAAGCGCTGTTGGTTGTAATAGATATAATTAATCCAATTAAGGTTTTTGTTGGCAGTGACTATAGTGAACAGTGATTCAAAACCTACAGCTACTTCATCTCTAGCTTTAAATTCATTAGGCACCCCCCTAGGTACCCCAATGGCATCTATGTAAATGTGGGGGTCAAAACTGCCTTTTACTGGGGTTTCGCGCCTCACTCTGGCTGGTGTATGAGGAGGGTCGTATGTGTCATAATGATTATCAGAAATAATATGAATGGGCATGATAACTTTGGCTAGGGTACACTCACCCCACCACTCAGTTTCCAGCCTAGATCTTAACTGTAGATCCCCACATAACCAGTAAATATCCCCCAATGACCTGGTATGGTGTTGCAACAGGCGTATAGGAACAGTTCTGTAAGTGGCGCAATAACCTTTAGAAAATTACCCATGAATTTACCAATCCCGTCATACATGGCATAACAAGTGTAATTACCTCTATAGACTGTGATTCCATCTGGTGGCTTAACATTTTCAACTAAGAGAGGGTATTCTGCCGTCCATGCCATGCAGAGGGACCTATTAAAGTCATATTGGTAGGCAAAAAGGCTTAAGAAGCAATCTTCTATCTCTAAAGGGAGAATTAGGGGGACGGTGCCAAGGTGGGGTCGGGCACCGCCACATACATAACATGCTGTTTTATTATGTTTGTTGGCATTATACCTCATCCATTCTAACCACAAATTAATGTCATTGAATCCAGTTTCAGCGGCCATGGTATCTTCAAAAGTGGGGTTAGCGATGGCCATCATATCTTTAAAGGACTGGATATGTGGTTTTAGCGGATTTGGGACCATATGATCAGCCCCTTGCCACTCTGGAGAGTGGTACATATCTCTGAGGTAGAAATGACCTAATTTGTTGTAGGAACCTTTCTTCCAATACATTCCCATTACATATCGGTCTGCATCCTCGGGGCCAGGATGTTCAATATTTAACATTAATTTCATAGGGGTACTTCCTCCAGGCTTTCTTAAAGTCATTCTTTGAAGGAGGGATCTACCCTGATTGTCTATCTTAGATAAAGCACTTTTGGGTTTATAACCCCAGGCAGGCCCAGTATTCCATCCCGCAGCCCCCCAGTAGTTACAGTCATAACCCCATTGTTCATCTACTACACAAACGTAAGGGTCTTTTGCTTGTGGTATATCTTTATAAATGGCTTGAATCTGTGACTTAGGGAATGGGCATTCTACAATATCACAGTAATCAAAAGTGAATGTAGCCACATGGGTACATGATGAATTATACCAGAAAGTGTACCCACTAGCATCTTTGGTGATGGCCACCTGCTGGGCTTTAAGGAGGCCAACTAAGGAGATAATGTACCAGAGGCACATGGTTGCATAGAGTTAGCTTCCTCTGGGGCAGGTGTCTTCTTGCAATGGGAAGCGTGGATCCAGTTAGGCCTTCCGGCCAATTTGACAGAGGTAGGGGAGATCAGGAGAACTTGGAACGGTCCGTCAAATCTTGGTTCCAGGGTGTGTTTTCGCACAAATTTCTTGACCAGAACCCAGTCACCGGGGAGCAGACTGTGGTTGCCTGTGTCAGAATCAGGATCTGGAATTGAAGAGAAAACTTGGGCATGGATTTTGTTCAAAGCATTGGCAAGTTCAGTTACATAGTTTACTAAAACATCAGTATGAAGTTGTAATTGCTGGGGAAAATAGCAACCTAGCCTGGGTGCTGACCCGAATAGAATCTCGTAAGGGGACAATGAGGGCTTCCCTCTGGGTGTATGTCTGACACTAAACAGGGCTATTGGCAAGCTTTCGGGCCAGGGCATTTTTGTTTCTTGCGACATTTTTAGCATTCTAGTTTTCAGGGTGCCATTCATACGCTCCACCTTACCACTGCTTTGTGGGTGATAAGGTGTGTGGAAGGCAAGGGTCACTCCTAGGGCGGCCCAAATCTCTTTGGTTACTGATGCTGTGAAAGCTGGGCCTTGGTCACTTTCAATGACTTCTGGTAGTCCAAACCTACATACAATTTCTGTAAGTAGCCGTCTTGCTGTTGTTTTTGCGGTGATGTTAACCACTGGGTAGGCTTCTGGCCAGCCTGAGAACATGTCCACTATTACTAGTGCATATTCGAAGTTGCCACTCTTTGGCATCTGGATGTGGTCTATCTGAATTCTTTGAAACGGGTACATGGGCTTGGCCAAGTGTTTTGGAGGGACTTTAGCCATTTTCCCCGGATTGCACTTGGCGCAGATGACACACGTCTTGCAGTAATTGCTGGCTAGCGTGGTAATTCCAGGGGCCTCATAGTACTTCTGTACAAGGGCAATCATCAAATCTTTTGATAAGTGTGCAGGGCCATGTGCCCACTGAACAACTGCTGGGTATAGATTCTTAGGAAGGCAGAATCTGAGATTGTTGTAATACACTCCATCTCTTAGAACTGCCCCTTTCTGTTTCCACTTCTGTATTTCTTCAGGGGCAACTGTAGCCTGTTGTTCCCGCAGGATTTTCAGGTCAGTTGGAAGAGTCTGCAGAGTAAATATGGGAGTTTCTTCATTTCCGGACACTCTTCTTTCCACTTCCTGTGGTTCTTTTGCAGCTTGTTTTGCAGCCTGATCAGCTAGATGGTTGCCCTTTGCTTCATCTGAGTCCAACTTCCCATGTGCTTTTATCTTCAAAATAGCCACTTCTTCTGGGAGTAGGAGGGCGTCCATCAGCTCCTTGATTGCGGAACCGTGCTTGATTGGTGTACCGGCGGTGGTAAGAAATCCTCTTGTTTTCCAAATTAATCCGAAGTCGTGAGCCACGCCCAGTGCATATCTTGAATCCGTGTAGATATTGGCGCGCTTTCCTTCAGAGATCTTGCATGCTGAAGTCAGGGCTTGCAATTCAGCTTCTTGTGCAGACATAGTTGATGGTAAAGATGATGATTTGACAATTTCATCTGTTGTGGTTACGGCATATCCTGTATGGTATCTTCCTTCTTCATCAGCATATCTTGAGCCGTCCACAAACAGGGTGAGATCGGGATCTACCAATGGGTCTTCATGCACAGTTGGTAGATGTGTTGTTTCCATTTTCATCTGTTCAAAACAGTCATGAGGTGTATCTGGGTCGTAGTCATTCACTATGGTTAAATCTTGGAACTCATTTTCCAGGAAATGACGTGGCCATGCTTTTAGGTGGTCAGTTGTTGGATATTTGACAACACCATTTTCCTGTAGCTGTGATTCGTCCATAGTGGCCCATGCTTTTGCCATAGGCCCAAGATCATTCCATGATATTGTTTTCAACTTGGTCACAGGGACATGTGGAATGGCAGTGTCCCAATGACGGTACAAATACTTGAGTTCCGGAGGTAGATGAATCAAGACCATACTGTTGCCTTCAGAATCACAGTAGAAGTCTTGTGCAGTGAGTTTTACTTCGACCAGATGATAGAGTTCATCTTCATAGCAGGGTTCAGGAGTGATGTTTGGTTTGTACCACATGGTACAGAAGGCATATCCTGCTCCGTCATGAAGGAGTGCTTGTCCATCATGAAAGGATAGGTTGGGATGCATTTCCTTCTTGATGGTGCCAGTGAGAAGAAAAACATAAGTTTCGTCCATGATGAATCCGTAGTATACACCCCCCTCAGGGAGTGGCAGAAGAGTGGACGGATTGAGAACTTGACATCTTTGAAGGGTAATGTTGTCAGGCAACAAAAGATGACATTGAAGGCGAAGATGCCTAGCAGGAGTAACATGCTTAAGTTGGACCTGGTTGACTATGGCAGAAATGTCATGAGGGGCCAAGACAACCAGGGGGTGGCCAAGGACAAGATCTCCAGTTCTTTCAATGAGCTCTCTGGCAGCAAAGACGGCCCGAAGGCAAGAGGGACGTCCTCTGGCCACAATATCCAGTTGGCAGGAGAAAAATCCAATAGGCCTTTGGCGGCCTCCAGGACCATGGGCCTGAGTGAGTACTCCTGTTGCATGGCCTTGTCTTTCAGAAACAAACAATTTGAAGGGTTTGGTATAGTCTGGTAGGCCAAGAGCAGGAGCAGAAGCAATAGCACGTTTGAGAGAACAGAAGTTGTCAAGGGCTTCTGTGGACAAGCAAAATGGGTCTGACTTGAGAGCATCATAAAGAGGTTGCATAAGGAGCGAGGCTTCTGGGATCCATGCTCGGCAAAAGGAAATAAGGCCTAGGAAGGCGTGTAGTGACTTCGAGGTCCTTGGAGGTGGAATGTCCAGTACTGCTCTAACTCGGTCACGGGTAAGATGTCTGGTTCCCTGGGACAGACAATGGCCAAGGAAGATAACAGTAGGTTGGCAGAATTGCAGCTTGAGACGTGAAGTTTTACATCCTTGTTCTGCTAGGTAGCAAAGAAGATAAATTGAGCATTGTTCTGTTGTGGGTAGATCATCTCCACAAAGCAGCAAATCATCCACATATTGAAGCAGGACGACCTCAGGATGGTCAGATTGCCATGGATCAAGGATAGAGCACATGGCCTTCGCAAATTGACTTGGTGAATTTTGTGCCCCTTGGGGCATGACAGTCCATGTGTACTGTTGTTTGTCATGTGTGAAAGCAAACAGATATTGGCAAGTTGGATCCAGGGGAACACTGAAGAAGGCATTGGCCAGATCAATGACTGTGAAGTACTTGGCAGAGGGTGGAACGCCGGAAAGGAGAGTGTGTGGGTTGGGCACTATTGGAGTGTCCAAAACTGTGGCTTCATTTACCGCTCTGAGGTCTTGGACCAATCTGTACTTTTCAGGTTCGCCTTTTGGAGTCTTTTTCTTTACCGGAAATAATGGAGTATTGCATGGTGATTCACATTTGACAAGAGCACCCTTCTCCAGGAGTGCTTGAATTTGAATTGTAATGGCTGCAGCTTGAGTTGGTTTCAAAGGATACTGTGATTTTCGTGGCAATTTTG
Organism: Pelobates cultripes; assembly: GCA_933207985.1. NCBI lineage: Eukaryota > Metazoa > Chordata > Amphibia > Anura > Pelobatidae > Pelobates > Pelobates cultripes. Next base: position 123,095,248 of record OW240914.1, on the reverse strand, counting down.
CTCCTGGGATGAGCTTTACCACCACAGGTGGGACCTTTAGATGGCCTATGTCCTCTGGGCCTGTGGGCCTGTGGTCTTTTGCATCCCCATGAGGCTCTTCTAGATGTAGCATCAGGGGTAAGGAGCACAAAGCTGAGGTGTCTGAGACAGATAGAGGGGTGGATAGTTCCACTTGTCCATCTGGAGTAAAGGTGATAGATGCCTGCAGGCGTGAAAGAACATCAGCTCCTAACAGGTTAATGGGGCATGTGGAAGATACCACAAAGCGAGCAAGCAAGTTGTGGCAGTTACCAACCCGCAGTGGGGTGGACAGGGGACTTTGCCTTGGAAGGCCGTCCACCCCAACACAGGAGACATCAATATTGGAAAGAAATGAGGTATCGGGCAGGTCTTGTTCTCTCAGAACACTTCGGGCTGCACCTGTGTCAACTAGGAAAGTGGTGGGCTGGCCCTCAATGGGTAAAATTACAGTAGCTAGAGGCCCCCCTTGTTCCCCTGAAGACACTGCCATAACAGGGGTTAATGACACAGGCTTGCCGGTGTCCTAGTCTTCTTGGGCTGAATCAGGTGAAGGGGTTTCTGGGGCCTTCGTGGTAGTGGCGGGCTTGGAAGTTTGTTTGCCAGCGTATGGCCTCCGGTGTTTTATGGGTTCAGGGCAGTCACTTCTAAAATGGCCTTTCACCCCACAATTAAAGCAAATTCCATCCTCAGGCCTAGTGCCTCTGGGAATCGGCGGGCGTGATACCATAAGGGGGGTGGGATTGGATCTTCTTGGCACCTGTGCTGCCTCCAAACCTCTGGCAACTAAAAGCAGCTTATCAAGGGAAACCACTCTATACTCAGGGCGGGCAGCAATAATACCTTTCCGTATAGAGTCTTTGATGCCCTGTACAAAGGCACCAGAAAGCATTTGGGCATGTATTTTATTGCTAAGTTCAAACCCTAGGTCAGAGAATACTTGAAAGAGTCTAGCGTGGAACCTCTCTACGGATTCACCTTTTTCCTGGACAATATCATTAAGTCCGGCTGCCTGATCAGCAAGTTTATCTTTGGCCCAAATTTTTAGCTGATCACAAAACTCAATTCCGGACGTATAATCAGTATCACTTGACAACCAATTAGTGCATAGGTGGCGAGCAATGCTAGGCCAGTAGGCATCTCCAGCCTTAATGGCACAGAGGCTCAGCAAATCACGCCATGCGGCGGAATAGGTCTGTTGAATCTGGACCACTGCTCTGTAAAAGGGCATAGGTTGCTTTTCTGGGTCAGGGAGTGACTTCATCAGGGCACTGGCCTGTGTTGGGTTAAAGGTAACATACATTACCGGGGCTTTGTCCCCTTGAACCTTGCGACAAAAGGGATCATTAAGAGAACGTCGCGGAGGTTGGGGCGAAACCTCCCTGGAGTCTGGTGGGGACTGGTAACCATGGGAGCTTACCGTGTCAAATTCATCTGCATGTGCTATCCGGACTCCCGGGGAGGGAACTACCTGTGGTGACAGGGCCGGGGGTAGAAGGGGCACTCCACCAGCCGGGGCTGCTGGTGAGCTATGGGTTGGAGGTAGCAGATCATTCGGAAGAACGGGCATAAGAGGGGCTATGTTACTGGGGGACGCCATATTGGAGGCGTGGAAGGAAGTTGCGCTCGGGTTAAGTGAGGAAGTGGCGGCCATATTGGATGTGGGCAAAGTGTGGGCAGGTGTAATCGGGGTCGGCTGTGTGATTATGGGAGGTACGGGATAGGCGGGCTGGGGAGGCGGAAGTGTGGAATAGGCATAGGCTAAGGGCCAAGGCATTTGGGCGGGCGTATAGGCAGAATAGGCGTAGGGCGGTGGCGGTGGGTAGGGATTAGGGAGAGGATGTGACGGGGAGGGGGAGGGACTGGGAACGGGTGGAGTAGGAGGAGCTGGAGGAGTGGGAGGAGGATAGGGTGGAGTAGGAAGAGCTGGAGGAGTGGGAGGAGGAAAGGGTGGAGTAGGAGGGTCTGAGAGTATGGAAGAAGGAAGTAAGGGAGTAGTAGGAGGAGGAGAAAATGGAGAGGGTGGGTCGGTAGGAGGGGAGGAGGAAGATGGATAGGCAAGTGGGACGGCAGGAAAGGACGGGCGGGAGGAGGGCATGTTGGAGGGGTGCAATGGACTGGAGGAAGATGGGCGCGGTAAAGGAAGGGATGAGGATGATGGGAGTTGGGAGATCGATGGAGGGGAAAATACAGATCCATCGGCATTCGGGACAGGGCAAACAGGGGTAGTGACAGGGAAAGGGGTGGCCACCTCATGTGAGCCAAAACTAGGCGCGTGCTGGGGAAAATTTCCAGCGACAAAATTCTTATGATACACAAACATTTTCACACCCTTGTAATCAACCTCTTGTTCAATCCATCCCTCTTGCTGGATGGCTTTGGCTACTCTGTACCAGGCTTCCGCTGTGCGGACTAAATCATTGTCTATTAACTTGCCTTTCTTCTCTGTCAGTATCTTACGCCAGCTTTCTGGCTGCAATCTACCACACGGGGGTACCGTGATTCCACATACTTTAGCAATCTTATCAACCTTCTTAACCATCTCTTCACCTTCCCTATCTTCTACCAAGTCTCGTGCTAGCCAACCCTTATCGGGTTTTCCCAGTTTCTGTCCCATATTCCCTATACAAGGCGTCCCAGATATAGAGAGAGAAAGGAACAGAACGTCTACCGTGCTCGACTGCTACTTTAAGAGCAAGCTCTTTAAGTACGTCTTCCCAAAACGTAGACTAGTCACTGATTCCGCCTACCCGTGGTAGCCGCGGATTGGAGCGTGGCGAGAAGTGTGTGACCAATCACTTCTCTCAACAGAGAAAGAGAAATAGGAGGGGAAAGTGTAAATAGTACAGTGAGTAAGATAAAAGTAAACACAGGAATCTGTGTGACAGACAATTAAGACAATAACATTTCAGTGTAAATACAGTGCATGCATCACAGTTCAAATAAGTTCAACAGTTTTATCCCTTGCCTTTACTCGTGTGGCCAAAGCCACCTCCCTCAACCTCGTAGTGTCCCCACACGGAGAATGACTTCCACAAGTCTCACTACCAGCAGCCACAGGAAACAGCAACAGCTTCCAACCCGAATCCTGTATAGCCTAAAGAATTGGAATCTTACCTGCCTCAGCGCTCGAGGCTGGAATTTTACCAAGAAGAAGTGTCCGATGAGGCTAGCTAAGCGGTCAAAGCGACACTATGGGGAACCCCCAGGAAGCAGTGAGTCTACACCACCCTGCACAGATTCCCCCTACTCTTTTTCCTTACAGCCACAGCTACGTGGCTCCTAAAAGAGTTAAACAGGCAATAGAGGACCCCCAGGAAAACTTCCACAGGTCCACCCCCCTTTTTCCTTACTACCACAGCCACGTGGTACCTAAAAGGAGTTAAACAGGCACTTACACTCCCCGGGTACTAAGTTAAACACAAACCAATACAAACACACCCAGGCAACAGATAGTCAACATGCAGGTAAACTAGGTATCATTAACAATACAAAGACTCTGGGCAAGTTATTACCTGACTTTGATGTCCTCTCGGTAGCAGTCACAGACACTGGGACAGGTCAATCACAGGGGCAGGAACATACCGGCTAGGTGCTGCAGCAATCTCTACCGTGTATTCAGAGGTGATCAGGCTCTTTTCCTTCCCCCAGGATTCATCCCCCCCAGTGTCTTCTTGGACAGCTGCCCAGGCAGGACATAGCCCAGAGCCCCACGTTATGGCGCCAGCTGTTGTAGTTGATTTACTGCAAACCAATTAGTTTGAATGACTATCTGTTCCTGTCCAAATTAAAGATAATAAAGTTGCGTGCACGCAGAAGTAAATTCACACTGAGACCCAGAGTTCAGGTTAATGAAAGAACTTCGGAGAAGTTTAATGGCTTCTGATTAAAAAGCAGGCTCGCAGGCCCTTTTAAAGGCATTATTACATCATTGAAGAAAATCAAGATATAGACAAATAGACATTGTTAATTGGCTTAGGTGCTAAGATGTTAGTAAAATGCCCTCCCTATGGGGTGTACCATCTTAAGTCACTATCCTCGTCATGATCATCTCCTCCAGGTTTTAGCGCCATTTTGCTAACATGAGGAGCTCACTCGACGGGAGGGGCCTTTTGGCAGCTATCCATTTAGAGTGTAGCTGGCACTGTTAGTTTCTCAAGGTTAGGTTTCAAGGCTTTTAGTAAATACACATTTTATCAAAGCTATTTCTTGCTGACATGCAAATTCTATGTTCTATAGACAAAGCTTTCTTGTAAAACTATGGGGGCCTCTTAGAGGTATAGCAAGAGGATTTAAAGGGGCCTTACAGATTTATAGAGGCCTAATAATTCTACAACACGTTTATTCCTTTTGAAGACTTTACTGGTGGATCCAGCGATGTCCGCCTGACACGGAGCATCCACCACTGTTGATGGCCGGAACATTTACATGGTATCAGTGTGCAGGGTTCTTTGTTTGTCTGTGTATGTATGTCTTTGTATGCCTATCTCTATGTTTCTTTATGTCTGTGTCTGTATTTCTGTGAATGCCTGTGTCTGTATGAATGTATGTCTGTGTTTGTACGACAATGTACCTGTATGTGTAGATTGTATGACTGTGTTTGTTTGTGTGCCTTTTATGACTGTGTGTCTGTATATCTTTGTGACTGTGTTAAAGAGCAAGAAAGGATGAGGGCATGGGTCTGCGCCGGTGTGTACACTGGATATTAAGTCCGATAGGATGTATATTATCGTGTACAAAGTTCTACTTTTGGTAGTATCCAGAAGATGTCGGTGTCGTGGAGAGTAGTCCAAATATGTGCAAAAAATAGGAAAGATCTTACTTACAATTTATCATCCCCGCTTCTAGGATATATGATGAGTGATCTTGACCGGAATATCAGGAGCTCAGAGAGAAAGTAAAACAGCGATAGTGCTCTCAATAAAATCTTGATAAAAAAAATTAAATAAAATATACTCACAATGTATAGGGCAGACTAACTGCTCTATGTAACAGCGTGGGTGGTATGATCCCCACCTAGGATTCTTGGAGTGTAGTTTTCAGGACTTTAAAAAATAATAAAAGAAGTATATAATATAAAATGTATTTAAAACGTTTATAAAATAGCCAGGTAATAGAAAAGATGATGGTTAAAACGTAAAAATGACCAAAATCTTTTATTAACAGTATATAAAACAGTAAAAATATCCAAACGCGTTTCGCCAATATAGGGCTTTATCAATGGATAACAAACACTTCTACCTGGCTGGTTAGAGTTTTTTTTTTTTTTTGATTCAATTTGCTTTTATTGACATCATAACGATTGGCAATACAAAGTTATATGCATCAATACAGAAGGTGGCAAAAATAGTGTACATGTCAGTTATTGTTCATTTGGTATAAAGGTATCGTTTGTATTTATGTGAAGAGAGCAATTTTACAAAGCAATAGCGAGCATCTGATTCCATTCCTACATTGCAACATCTTTCAGCATTGACAGTTTTCAAGAAGGAACTAGTCTTAGAAAAATAGAAAGAGAATATTTTCGCCACTCTCACAAGTTTTAGACATGAAAGCTATAGAGAACACTCAGATTCAGTCATTTTATTAATTGGTATGTTTGTGTTGGGAAGCAGATAAACTGCGATAAGGCAGAAACTTTAGTGCTCCTGCTGTGACCTTGTCTAGCCCTGCTTCCTGAGAGCGTCTCTACTGATCCGTTGGGGTGGGGGGTAGGGAGTGGTTGTCGAGTAGTGGGGCGTTTGGGGGTCGAGGGTCCGTCAGGTAGTTTTTGTCCTGTGTGCGCGTTTGTTGTGGGTATCCCCTTTGCGCTAGTCGCTGTTCTTTGATGTGTGTAGGCGGTGGTTGTGCATGTGTCATGCGTCGGGGTGTAGTCTTGTTGGGGTGTCCCTTCTGTGTTTGGTGTCCTTCTGTGGGCTGGTTAGAGTTTATATAGGTATAAGATTAGTTTAAAATGGGCGCCAAAATTGAACTACCAATAGAAAAGTACGTCTTTTTTACATTTATAAAATAACATTTCATAATACAAGTTAGATATATTTGGTTTGTATGGTGCTTGTGACATAATTTTTTTATGAAAACGAGCATTTATTAAGTTTAATTTTCGTTTTTTAGCCGGATCACGTGACGCGCGTTGTAGGCGTGACGTCACTTCCGGTCCGGCGGGAACATGGGACATGTAGTCTCTTAACTAGACTACATGTCTATAAGGTAGATAGAGCCCTGTATTGGGCTTGGGGAGTGGGAGGGAGTGAAGGGACTCAGTGGGAAGGGGCATGTGACGCGCGAAAAGAGCGCGACGTCACTTCCGGTCCGGCAAACACATGGGACATGTAGTTTCTAAATAGACTACATGTCACTGGGCAGATAAAGCCCTGATTGGGCTTGGAGAGTGGGAGGGAGTAAGGTCCTCTATAGGAAGGGACACGTGACGCGCGAGAAGAGCGCGACGTCACTTCCGGCCGCAAAGATGTGTGGGACATGTAGTCTTAAGATAGACTACATGTCTAATGATAAAAAAGGAGGAAGTGGGTTAAAGCTAAGGGAAAGGGCTAGATAAGTAAAAATAAGTAAAAAAATAAGTAAAAATAATGGCTGCAGCCATCTTGGGAGGGGAATGTAGGCCTATAGTGATAACCTAATAGGTGGCCATGTTTATTGTGGCAAATATAGGCAAATATATGCATATTAGAAATACTGTTATTAAGATAATAAAAACATAGGAATATAAGAAATGCTAATACATTTTAAGATAATAAAAACAAAATAAAATAAAACATTGAAAAGTATTTAAATAAAATTAAATAAATCAAAATCTGCATTTAGACCATTTGGGACCAGTGTTTTCAAATTATAAACCCATTCCATTTCACATTTTCCTAAAATATTTGTAATATTGCCACCTCTCCATGGGATGGTGCATTTTTTTATGCCGATACATTTTAAAATACCAGGATCCTTGTTGTGGATAATAAAATGTTTCGATACCGTATGATTCTGGTATCCATTAATAATATTTCGGCAATGTTCACCTAAGCGTGTTTTGAGACTTCTTGTAGTCATACCCACGTATTGTAACCTGCATGGGCATTCAAGGAGATAAATTACATTTTTCGTAGTACATGTAATAAAATCTTTGATATTATATGTTATATTGGTTTGATTAGATTGGAAGTGTGTAATTTTGGTTTTAATCGACTGATCTGTACATTTACATACTTTACAGTGTTTACATTTAAAAAAACCTTTAATATTAGGTAAAAGGCAGGTTTGTGGCTTTTTCATGTTCTCTTTCGTGTAATTGGAGGTTAGAATGGATCTTAACCTAGGGGCTCCTCTGAAGACAATGTTTGGTCTTTCTGGTATGATTTTCTTAAGGGTATCATCATGTTGTAATAGATGCCAGTGTTTGTTTATGATTTTTTTTACATCGTTGCTTTTATTATTAAAGTTGAAAATAATCGGAAGGCTAAAATGGTTGTCTGTGGTTTTTTGTTTGTAATTTAAAAGTTCTATTCTTTCTTTAGTTCTCACTGCATCTATGGTCTTATTAAGGTTATCTATTGGGTAGTTTTTTTCTGTAAATTGATTTTTTTTAAAAATAGCTTGCGAGTTAAAATCTTCTATTTGAGAGCAGTTTCTTCTCAATCTTAAAAATTGACTTTTTGGTGCACTTTCCAGCCATGGTTTGTAGTGGCAACTTGAGCGGTCAATGGCTGTATTGGTGCATACTTTTTTTAAAAAGGTTTTGGTATTTAAAATGTCGTTTTTGATAAAAATTTCTAAGTCTAAAAAGTTAATAGTAGTTTTACTGTATTCGTAAGATAAAATGATGCCTCTGTTGTTACAATTGAGATGATTAATAAATAATTTTAAAGAATCTTCTGAGCCATTCCAAATAAAAAAGAGGTCATCTATATATCTAAAATAGGTAATCAGGTTCGCCCGCCATGCATGCTCGCCCCAAATGGCAGTGGATTCCCAATCTGCCATGAAGAGGTTAGCATAGCTGGGGGCGAACCTAGTCCCCATAGCCGTGCCTCGTTTTTGTAAATAAAAACAATTAAAAAAACAAAAATAATTGTTCTTTAAAATTATATTAATACCCTCGATAATAAAATCAATTTGAGTATTTGAGATTCTGTTTTCTTGTGTGAGGATATTACGTACTGCACTGCACCCTATGTCATGAGGGATGATTGTGTATAAAGACTGGACATCGCAAGTGACTAAAATAAAATTAGGTTGCCAGCTAAAATTGTTTAAGAATCTTAAGAGAGTTATAGAATCCTTCAGGTAGGACCTCATAAGTTTAACAGAGGGTTGGAGAAGAGTGTCGATATACTGTGATAAATTACTTAAGAGTGAGCCTATCCCAGACACAATGGGTCTGCCTGGTGGTTTGGTAGTATTTTTGTGAATTTTTGGTAAGAAATATATTACTGGAATTTTTGAGTATTGGATGTTTAAGAAATTGACTTCTTGTTTGTTTAAAATATTAAGATCTGCACCTTTTTTTTAAAAACGTTGAAAAGGTCTCTTTTATGTTGGCAGTTGGGTCTGATAATAATTTTTCATAAACTTGAGTATCGTTAAGTTGTCTATTGGCTTCCTCAATGTACATAGTACTAGATAGTATAACCAGGCCCCCCCCCTTTGTCTGCTGGTTTAACTACTATAGTCTTATCATCTTGTAATTGTTTGATTGCTACTCTTTCACTTTGTGTTAGGTTGTGAGTGTCAAATTTGGTAGGTTTAATTTTTTCTAAGTCTTGTAGAACAAGTTTTTCAAACATGACAAGCGGTGCGGATTTGCAATGAGCGGGATAGAATTTCGATTTTTCTTTTAGATTGGTATTAATAATTTTGGCCTCTTGTTGTGAGGGGGAGATGGGAGGGGGGGTGGGTTAATGGAAGAATTGTGGCTTTTAAAAAATCTCTTGAGGGTGGCCTTACGTACAAATTTATTAATGTCTAAATAAGCTTCGAAGGGTTTAAAAGAATGTGTGGGGGCAAATTTAAGGCCTTTGGTTAAAACAGAAATTTGTGCTGTAGTTAAAAATTTTTGGGATAAATTAAAAATGCCACCTTCTTTTTCAGTTTTGGGGTTCATAATCTTTCTATCCTCTCTCTTTTGTGATTGTCTTCCACCTCGCTTTCCTCTAAACTTAAATTTCTTTTCTTTGCCCTTGAGGGGTAAGGTGTCAATGTGCATGTGTTGTGGTGAGTCTGAATGTCTAAAAAATGTTCTTCATTTTCAATTTCAGAGTCTATTGATAATAATTGATATCTGTTAGGGTGTTGGTAGGTGATAGGAGATTTGGGATGATTGAGATATTCACTCCTTTTGTGGTTGGTAAATCTGGTTCTTTGAGGTTTAGGTGATACTGGTTTGGTGGTAGGACTGGGTACATTATAATAATCAGATGGGTGAGTATATGTGGGAGGTATTCTTCGTGAGGTGGTTTGGTATTTGGGTTGGTGTTTGTGACTGTGTGCCTGAAAAACTATGTCTGTGTGCTTGTATGGTTGTGTGTCTGTATGTTTGTGTATTTGTGCATGTATGTATTTTTGCCTGTATCTATGTCTGTGTGGGAGAAAAAGAGAGATAGGGGCTGGCGGGGAAGTAAGAAATACATAAGAGGGGTTGTAGGAGACACACTAAAGGGAGGTGTAAGACACAAAGGGGCCAAAGGGGTAAGACATTCAAGAGAGTGGATATGCAACACTAATGGGGGTAAGAAATTCAAAAGACATGGGATAGCTGTGTGATACAAAAAGTGAATACAAATACAAAGAGAAAAGTCCTGCGCTCACTCCCATCACTCCTGGGCGGCAGCAACAACCACAGTACACATCAGGGACACACACTAAAATACATACATACATACATACACACACACAGCTCAATTTTCAGGCTTAGGCTTTTGGGAGTCTGCCCGGTTATCCTTTCCTTCCTTCATTTGGTCTGGCTCACCCCTCTCCGCCCTAAGTGCATAGGCCACCTGGTGGGCCCCATCACAGATGAGGGCCCTGGACACCAATACAATGTTAATACATTTGATAGATTTTTGATTTTGCCATATTTATTTTGCATGCTCAAATCTTTGTAGTTTTTGCACACACAATTTTTTTTTGCAGATGTACCATAAACCTAAATCATTAATCAGGTCCCCTCATGCCAGCTAAACCTCCTTATCAAGGAAGGTTATAGACTTTGGTTATTTTAAATTTTATTACATGACAGGAGGCTTCCTATTTTGCATAAACTTTCTTTACTTTATGCCTCCAGCAGCACAAGTCAATCAATCAGAAAGAAAAGGTATTTAACCAATCAGAGTCCAGCACCTCCTCTATATAAGTCTCTGACAGGCTTCCCATTTCCTCTTTCTTTGCTGCTTCCAGCCAAAGGCACAGGTCAGAGTGATTTTTTCCTGTGATTTCTACTATACTGCTTATTGTTACTATTGCTTTAATTGTTCATGGTTATTAGTTTGAGGTTACTAGCGTGACTTGGTTTATTTTCTTATTGTTTTATTATCCTTATTTATTACTCTTATTGTTTAGTTAGTCTCCCCTTCCCCTCATTTGTTGCTGCCCCTGTAACCTTGTGATCGCGGCACTTTGCCGCGATTGTGGCTATAAACTGCCGCGGTCGCGGCTAGTTACCGCGGTCGCGACCTCCTTTCTGACTGGGCGGTTCAGGGCGGGCGGGAGGGAGCGGGGGACTCCTTTCTCTTGCGGCCTGTGATCGCGACTCTCACAACGCGATCACGGGCCGCGCTTAGTTTTTGGCGCGAACGGCGGCCATCTTGGATCTCTCTGCTCGCGAGATCCAAGTCAGCCATCTTAGGTGTGGAAAACTGTGAATCACACGGTTTTTCGTCTTCATCCCCACTCCTATTACCCTCAGCCTGCCACGTCCCCTCAATAGTGGCAGGGGACCTGGGGAGGAGGTTTTTTGTCTTCCATTTACCTTCCTTTGGTCTTACAGACTTGTCAGTGTGGAATTGGACATATATAACCTGTTATTAACCTGCTGAACGCCGGGTTATAGGAGCTACCCTAAGGAACACTCCAGTAACACAACCCTGCCTGTTATTATTAGAAGACTGTATATAAATAAATAAATTTAAAAAAAAAAACTCTTCCAGAGGTGACCCCTATGAGTGGGGTGACCTCCCACTGGCACACTGTTTATTGTTGTTGAAGGGGTGACCCCCCTGTGCTGGGTGACCCCCAGGCATGTGCCATATTATCGGAAGAGCGGGGTGACCCCCCTAACATATACCACTGATACGCATGGTCGGCGCCCTCCATACTACGACTGGGGTGTCCCACACACTCCTCCTTCACAGGAGGCAAAATCTATCCTAATAAACCTCCACTGGGCTTTGAATTTAAGGGCACGTCCCGTACCATTACCAGGCACTACGGCCTAGGCAAATTGATTCTTATTTCTGACCGCTTATACCGGTCTTCTGGAGGGTGACCCCCTCGCTAGCCCAGGATTACAGGCAGTGGTAATATACAGCAAGACAGGATATTTGGTTGGATCCGTTGGCCCCACGGGGCGACCCCCAGTTGTAGGGGGAAAGCCGCAATTCTCTATTACTGGCTTTACTATTCACGTACTTCGGTACCTGACCCTATCCTGTCTTCCACAGACAGAGACCTACGGCCATGAACACGAGCGAACCATCGCAACAAACACCACCCGATTTTCAAGCAATAATTAATTCGGCGGTGGTGGCCTCAATGGAAAAGGCCATAGCAAAATTGTTGGTCCAGACCCCGACTGGGGACCCGGATACTAAGGGCCCAGAGAAGTCTTCGGGGGATAGTGCCCCTTCCAAAAGGCATTGGAACGGCAATGGCCCAACCCCACGGAAGACAAAGGGCAAGGCCCCGCTAAAGAGGAGCCGCCAGGCGGACCGCCAGGGCCCTTCAACCCCTCCGCTGACATCCTCCGATGAGGAGGGAGGTAATTCACCAGCCCTGCTGGAGGTTATGGACGAGTGGAGAGCGGGGGACTCTCCATCTGAGGAGGACGACTGGTTTGACATGCCCCGCGGCCACACAGGGTCTGAGCTGGTCGAGGACCAGGACGCCCGTCAGGGACACTGGAAGGTCAGCACGCAGGTGGACAGCCTGGAGGACGGCACTTTCGTGGACCTCCAAGGCACACCGATGTTTGATCCACGTACGATACGTCACCCGAGATCATCGGAATGGGGCTTACCAGACCACTTAGCCCAATTTATTCACTTCTGGCTACGACAGCCAATGGAAAAAGAGGTACGCGCAAGACTGAAGGCCGAGTGCCCGAGACCCAGTCTACCGGACAAGATTGCACACACGCCGGAATTCGATACCACTGTGGTCTTGTTCATGTCGCGGGCGGGCCTCAAAGCCTCCCAAGACAAGTTACTGGATATGCTTGGCCCACTAGCCAAAATCTTGTACCTCGCAGACGGGGCACTCACGCAAGGGAATGTCCTGGACGCCCACGATATCAGGGAATGGGCGCAACGCGCGATCTGCATATTGGGCAACACTAACGCCGCACTCTGTGCGGAGAGACGCAAGGCAGCATTGCTAAAGATGGACTCCAAGCTACTGGAACTCGGCAAGAAGGAATTGGGGCCACGGGCCAATGGCCAACTATTTGGAGAAGCTTTCATTGGAGAGTTAAAGAAGCATGTGAATTTATTCACGACACCGAGCAAAGCCCAAACTTCAATTAAACAAGTTTTTCGCAACCCCACTCCAGCCAGAGGGGTTTTCGGCAGGGCTGGTCGCCATCGGGGCCGAGCCACCAGCCGCTTCTGGCCAACAGGCCCCAGGAGTCAGACGACTCAAACGTTCTTCCCATCGAGGCCGCCTTTCTCAAGAGGATCTTTCCGACCCAGAGGGGCTCGTACCCGCGGACGCTGGCGCTTCAATACAGGTGAGCACCCCTCAAGTACCGTTTTGCCTTTCTCATGTCACTGCTGGCAGTCTGTCTCTTTTTTCACAGAATTGGGAAAAGATATCCTCCGACGCCTGGGTCCTCCAAATGATCAAGGGTTACGAGATCGATTTTGTGCAGACACCGACCCAAGCACGTCAACCACAGCCAATACGGACGTCGGCGGGACTCACCAAACTCATAGACGACGAGGTCCGAACGCTGTTTCTCAAGGGAGCAGTCGAATTTGCTCCCGACGACACGGGCTTCATCAGCAATATATTCCTGGTCCAGAAAAAGACGGGAGACTACCGACCCGTCATCAACCTGCGCAGTCTGAATTCATTCGTAGCCTACAGACACTTCAAAATGGAGGGCATACATCTCCTCAGAGATTTGCTTCAGGAACACGACTGGTTCACCCGCTTGGATTTAAAGGATGCCTACCTGTCGGTTCCGATGGCACAAACCAGTTGACCTTTCCTTCGATTTCACTGTAAAGGACGCACATGCCAGTTCACGTGCCTCCCATTTGGCCTCAGCTCCGCCCCTTGGTGCTTCACGAAACTGCTGAAGCCGGCCATGGCGCATTTACGGACAAGAGGGATCCGATGCCTAATCTACCTAGACGATATACTGATTTTCTGCGACAACGCATCCAGACTTCGATCTCAGACGAAATTCATAGTGCACTTTCTGGAATCCTTAGGCTTCATTGTGAACAAAGAAAAGTCATCGCTCTCTCCATCGAAAATCGTTCAATTCCTCGGATTCGAGATAGATTCGGTAACATGCACGCTACACCTCCCCAAGTCGAAGATTGCGAACATTCGGAAGGAGATACGCCGTTTCCTCCGGAGAGACACGTTCCCTCTGAGACTACTGGCCAGGATAGTCGGACTACTTTCGTCTTCCATACAGGCAATTTTCCCGGGACCCCTCCACTACCGGCCATGCAAAGACTGAAAGCTCACCACCTAAGACAAGGGCACTCATACGATCAGGCGATCAGGATAACCGCGGAAGTTCGGACGGAACTTCGTTGGTGGCTGCTCCACATGGAAGCTTGGAACGGCAGGGCCATATTCGGCTCGAACCCAGACTTCATACTGGAATCGGATGCCAGCCTGTGGGGTTGGGGAGCCCACTGCGCACACGCGTCCACGGGGGGCCCCTGGTCGGAAGAGGAAAAGTCGCTGCACATCAATTGTCTAGAGTTGATAGCCGGTTCTTTCGCTATCCGCATCCTGGCCAAGCACATGTCCAATTGCTGCATACTGCTACGCATGGACAATATATCGGCAGTCCAGTACGTGAACCGGCTGGGGGGAGCCAGGTCCCGAGCATTGACGGAGGCTACCAAGGACATATACCAGTTTTGTCTCCCACGCAACATAACTCTCAGAGCGGAATACTTACCAGGTCTCAACAACCTCACCGCGGATTGGTTCTCCCGTCATTGGCGGGACACCAGCGACTGGCACCTGGACACAGATCTTCAATACGGTGAGATCACTCAGGGGACCACTCCACATAGACCTTTTTGCCTCGCGCACGAATACACAACTACCGAGGTACTACAGCTGGTTACCGGACCCTCAGAGCGAAGCAGTGGATGCCTTTCTACAGCACTGGCCCCCGATAGGAGCATATGCTTTCCCACCATTCTCAATGTTGGCAAGAGTACTTCACAAGCTACGCACGTCCAAGACATCTCTGATCCTGATCACACCCTTATGGAGAAGCCAAGCATGGTTCCCGACTTACTCGCACTGTCACACGACCACCCACTGGTCCTACCGACGTTTCCCATGCTTCTTACGAATCCGGATGCGGAACCTCATCCTCTAATAATGCAAGAACATCTAGAGTTGGTAGCTTGGACGCTTTCAGGGGATCTTGGGCAATCCCAGGCCTATCGCAAACGGCTAGGGACCTCCTTTGGGACTCTTGGGCACCAGGGACTAGGCGTAGCTACATGGCGGCATGGGATGTATGGGACCGCTGGTGTATGGGAAGGGGCCTCGATCCCTTTACAGCACCTTTATCGGCCATACTAAATTTTCTCTCCACTTTGTTTTCCAACGGGAAATCATACCGGTCCATTAACGTTACACGCTCTGCTATATCTGCAGCGCATGTTCCAGTTAATGGTACCCCAGTGGGTCAGGAAGCCTTGGTATGTCGGCTCTTACGAGGCATTAAATTAGCCAGACCACCGGCTCCGAAATATCGCCATTTATGGGATGTGGATGTGGTCATTCGGTTCATTCAGGACTGGCCGGATAACTCTGCCCTATCACTCAGACAATTAGCGGCCAAACTTACATTATTGTTATGTTTAGTCTCTTTCCGTCGTGTATCGGATGTTCGGGCTTTCGACGTGGACGGATTTACTATAACCCCCGTCGGTGTTACGTTTTTGATATCCCGAAGGACTTAGACGGACTCCAAATCCGTGTCCTACCCCTTTTTCCCGGCGGTTCCTCGTCTTTGTGTCGTCTCCACCTTACTCCGTTATGTGGAAGTTACGGCGCCTCTTCGGGCTACCGGAACGGGACAACTGTTAATTTCATATACCAAACCATACAAGCCAGTTACCACTACTAAGTTAGCCAGATGGATACGATGGTTATTGTCATTAGCCGGGGTAGATTCTAGTTTTGGGGCCCATTCGGTTCGAGGGGCGGCGGCATCAAGAGCCTTCTCGGCGGGTGCCTCCCTGGCGGACATTCTTCGTACGGCGGATTGGACCAGAGAAAATACCTTCAGGGTGTTTTATTTTCGCCAATCATCGCATGCGTCCTTAGCGTTTTTACCCCAGCATTAAAAATGCAAAATAGGAAACCTCCTGTCATGTAATAAAATTGTAGATTATGCTAGCGTAGTGTACAGATAATCTTAATTTTAATAATGACAGGAGGCGAGTATTTTCCCTCCCCTTTTTTCTTTCCCTCCCTATACTCTTGGGACTGTTTTCTCTCACCTCTAATTGAACATGGATGGATTCACTTCCACTTTCATCTAGCTATGGGTAAAAACTGAGGCAAGGGACGCTCAGACCTTATGTCATTAGATAGTCAGCACAGCTTTACAGATCAGAGTTGACGCACAATGTACACAGGATTTTATGTCAGGTAGAGGTACTAAACCTTAATTTTGTTAGTTTTAGATTAAAGATACTAACGTTAATTTTGTCAGTTTTAAGATTAGGATTAGACGTTGATATGTGGACAACAGTTGTTTTCCCACGCCTTTCACTTCTTTCTATTTCTTTCAGCTTAACATCACTTCATGAGACGGAAGTAGGATCATAGATTTCCTCTGCATTTCCACAAGTTGACAAGTTCTACCGTTCAAGTTTTTTCATTACCTACGAAAGAGTTTTCCTTCCGGCATGGTTACAACAAAGAAAGAGGAAATGGGAAGCCTGTCAGATACTTATATAGAGGAGGTGCTGGACTCTGATTGGTTAAATACTTTTTCTTTCTGATTGATTGACTTGTGCTGCTGGAGGCATAAAGTAAAGAAAGTTTATGCAAAATACTCGCCTCCTGTCATTATTAAAATTAAGATTATTTGTACACTACGCTAGCATAATCTACAATTATATTTTTGTTCTGTGCACTGATTCCTTGCATGAATCAAGTCAGGTCTTTTCATCAGGACATTATTAAAGAACATACCAAGTTCCATTACTAGCTAGCTGTAGTGGATATAGTTTCAGAAGTGACCTTGTGCCCCCCATTGTAGGGAGTCATACTATTTTTATGCAGCTTAAAGGAACACTCCAGGCATAATAATTTCATTGGAGGGGTTTAACCCCAAAGTGTTTAATCCAGCGCCATTTAGCTCTGCCTTCCGCTTCTGTCCAAGGTTTAAATCAGAAAGCCTTGGACAGGACAGCCACTGATAGCCTGACCCATTGGCCATAGTATTTATGCCTGTAAAATGGCTTTTTCGTATTAGTGAAATACACAGTGCTATCAGTATATTTATTGACATTAAAAAAATGTATCCTGTTATTATAAGGAGGAGCCAGAGAATCACATGTACGGACATGTATGGAATTAGGTATTGCGACTTATGTAATTTCTTAAGGTTGGTCGATCAATTATCTAGTTCTAGTTATGTGTTTAAATCGTTTTAGTTATTGCATTTAGAAATTTGCTTCTTGATTAATGCTTTCAAGCACTAATGCCTGAAACCTCTCAGGGATTTATTTACTAAACAGTGAATTTTAATCATTGGTGAATTGGGACATTGAATTCCCAATAATTCTCACTTTGGTAAACAACCCTATGTCACTGTTAGGTTACATCTTTTTATTATTGTTATTAGTAGTAGTAATATTTATATAGCATTAACCTATTTCACAGCATGTTACAATATTATGAATGGGGGAAATTTAACAATAAATGAGACAATTACAAAATGTTACAGGAACAATAGGTAGATGAGGACCCTGCTCAAATGAGCAGGGTCTAGAGGAGTGGAGTATAAGAACACAATAGGAAGGGCATCAAGGGGGACAATAAACAAACAAGGTGAGAAAGTAACAAAACTGGAGTTGAGATGGGAATGTGGCTCTTTAGGAGAGAGCCAGAGACAGATTTGTGACATAGAAGTTACTCTGGGAGGCCATAAGCATTTCTGAACAGATAGGTTTTGCAGACTTCTTAAAGTATTGAAGACCAGGGGAGAGTCTTATCGGGGTAGGCAGGCTGTTTTAAATGAAAGGAGCTGCCCGTGAAAAGTTCTGCAAGTGCAAGTTAGCAGTAAGGGTGCGAGCAGGCGACAGGAGAAGGTCACTGGAAGAGGGGAGAGAACGAGAAGTGGCATATCTACATATCAGTGAAGAAATGTAAAGGGCGTTGTTTAGAGCTTTATAGATATGGGTTATTTTGAATTGACACCTATACAATACAGGAAGCCAGTGTAAGGATCGACAGAGGGGTGAGGTAATGGAGGACGGGCAGGTAAAAAAGATCAGCCTGGCAGCAGCATTCATTACAGATTATAGTGGGGCAGTTTGGCATTTGTAGAGAACAATTAGGATAGAATTGCAGTAATCCATGCAAGAGATTACCAGAGCATGAACCAGCTCCTTGGCAGCATCTTGTGTAAGAAAGTAGCAGATGCGGGCAATGTTTTAAGGTGGAATCGACAGATTTTAGCAGACTGGATATGAGTTACAAAGGTGAGGCCAGGATCAAAGATAACAAAAAGACAGCGAGCTTGCAAGGACAGACTGATGCAGATACCATCACCTTGCAGGGTAAGCGAAAGAGGAGGATCGAAATTATGAGGAGGAAAAATAAGAAGCTCAGTTTTAGAGAGATTGAGTTGCCGAAAGCTGGAGGACATCCAGTCAGAGAATGAAGAAAGGCAAGCAGTGACATGTTATAGCACGGGGAGGAAAGATATATCTAGGTGTCATTGGCGTACAGGTAGTAGCGGAATCCAAAGAAATTAATTACTTTGCCAAGAGAGGCAGTATAAAAAGAAGAACAGAGCTTTGGGGGACTCCAACCGAGACAGGACAAGGGTAGGAGGTGTCATTGGACCCGGAGATACTAAATGAATGTTGGGAGAAATAGGAGGAGAACCACAAAAGGATAGTGTCACAGCGACCGAGGGATTGAAGAGTGTGGAGAAGGAGGACACGGTCAACAGTGTCAAAGGCAGCAGAGAGGTCAAGAAGAATTAGTATGGAGTAGTGGCCTTTGGATTTAGCTGTAGTTAGGTCATTTGTACCTTTAAGCAGAGCAGTCTTATTAGAGTGGAAGGGGGTGGAAGCCTTATTGAAAAGGATCAAGGAGAGAGTTGGATTTGAGGAAGCCAATGAGTAGCTGAGATTAGGCCATTTGTAATTAAAGAAAAGGCAGATTCCAAGGAGGGCACGTTTGCTAATTCCTGCCCTATCCTGCAGACATCCATGCCTATAGTGTTATGTATGTGTGTAGATGTGGATGTTTGTGCAGAGCTCCCAACTGTCCCACTTTTGACAGGACTGACACAATTTTTGGGGTCCTATCCAACATCCAGGGACACCAGGTAACTGTCCCTGGGCAGCAGAGCTCTAGCACATCATTAAACACACTCATGCTGTGTAGCAGGCAAAGGACTTTGCAGGGAGCCAGAGGATTAGCGAGGGAGTGGGAGGCAATCACCATCGGGTTCCAGTCTGATGGAGCACCCTGCTGGCATCAGGGCAGGCTTAACATATGGGCAGCCTGATGGAGCTCCACCTCATCAGCCCATGCCCAAAGTAGGCTCACTGTTCTTGCTTTCACTTCTACACTACTCCTCACATCATATCACGAGTGCCTTGTGGAAGCCATTTGGGAGGGAGAGCCTCCATTAACACACTGCTCAATCTGGACCTAACGAAAGCCATCCTGCTGCAGTGATACAGTAAACCATGAGTAGGGTGGCTGAAAATGACATTCATTTGAAATTTTGTTGGGAGAGTGTGTCTGGATTAATCTGTAAGTGTGTCTGTGTGAATCTGAGTATCTGACTCTACGAGGGTGTTTTAATCTGTGAGACTAAATCTGTGAATTTGTGTTAATCTATGTGTGTGAATTTGTGAGTGTGTCCTAAACTGTTTCTGTGAAACAGAGTATGTGTGAATCTCTGTCTGTGAATTTGTGAGTCAGAATCTGTGTGTGAATCTGTGCATTTGTTAAACTGTGTTACTGTGAATCTGTAAGAGTATGCAAATCTGTGAGTGTGAAGGAACTGAGATCCCTACTTTGGAGGAGGCGTGTGTGTCATTGGTGATAAAATCATTTTAAGACCAAAGTAGACAAACTGGGAGCATACCTGACTTAAATTTGAGATTTTTTGTCTGAATTCCTAAAAGAGTGAATTGCAAAATCTAGGCCAAATAGCAAAACTGGAAAAATTATCCAATTCAACTCTTCTTCCAAGTCAGTTCACTTTTTAGTGAATAGACCGTTTAGTATTCCAGCCTACTTATATACAGCAGCTATTATGGTATTAAAATGAATGGGGCCCTACACACATTTATTTATTGGGTAGAACATTGGCTTAAGGATAGAGTACAACGAGTTGTCATTAATGGTAAATTTTCAGGCTGGACAAAAGTGGTAAGTGGTGTCCCTCAGGGTTCTGTTTTAGGACCACTTCTATTTAACATATGTATAAAGATCTTGAAATAGGCATTGAAAGCCATGTATCAGTGTTTGCAGATGACACGAAACTTTGTAAAGTAATAAAATGTGAGCAGGATATTGCTTTGCTGCAGAGGGATTTGGATAGATTGGGGGACTGGGCACTAAAATGGCAGATGAAATTTAACGTAGAGAAATGCAAAGTTATGCACTTCGGGGTTAAGAATGCACAAGCCACTTACACACTAAATGGTAGTGAATTAGGGATAACCACATACAAGAAGGATTTGGGAATTATTATAGACAACAAATTAGGCAGCAATATGCAATGTCAATGTGCAGTTGCTAAGGCCAGTAAGGTTTTGTCATGTATAAATAGGGGCATAAATTCTCGGGATGAAAATATAATTTTGCCTCTTTATAAATCGCTGGTAAGACCACATCTTGAATATGCTGTGCAATTTTGGGCGCCTGTTCTAAAGAAAGATATCATGGCACTATAAAAAGTCCAGAGACGAGCTACAAAATTGATAAAAGGAATGGAGCATTTTAGTTATGAAGAAAGGTTAAAAAAATTAAATCTGTTTAGTTTATACAAATATATTCGGGGCCAGTACAAACCTTTATCTGGAAATCTATTCATAAACAGGGCTATACTTAGGACACGAGGTCACACATTTAGGCTGGAAGAAAGGAGATTTCATCTAAGGCAAAGAAAAGTTTTTTTACAGTAAGAGCAATAAGGATATGGAATTCTCTGCCTGAAGAGGTGGTTTTGTCAGAGTCATTACAGATGTTTAAACTGCAATTGGATAAATACTTACAAAAACATAACATACAGGGATATCATTTCTAATTAGTGGGGTAATAGCTGCTTGATCCAAGGAGACATCTGACTGCTATTTTGGGGTCAAGAAGGAATTTTTTCCTAGTTTGTGACAAAATTGGAAGCGCTACAGACTAGGTTTTTTGCCTTCTTTTGGATCAACAGCAAAAAACATATGTGTTGAAGGCTGAACTTGATGGACGCAAGTCTCTTTTCAGCTATGTAACTATATGTAATATTATTGTTAATAATAATACATGGCCAGGGACCTGTAATCTGTCAGGGGCCTGTAACTGGTTTGGGGGGTAGTGCAAATAAAAGACTTGCCCCGAGAACTTAATTACCTTGCAGTGCTCTCTGCTTGGTCCTGTAGGGTAGGGGCCATCCAGGAGGCTGTTTGTCAGTCGGTTGTGCTTGATGTAAGGCTGACACTGCTCTTCTTTTGGCTGGCACATCCACTTTCCAGGCAGGCCTGACCTTTATTGGTTCACGCCTCACCCTTCACCCATCCTGGTTACATACCTCCCTCCCAGAGTTGGGAGTGTGTTTTGTAGTGTAGGGTTCACATGTGTGGTAATGGATGTGTGTTTATGTGTGGCGGTGGGATTGTTTATGGGATAGTGTATGTGTATTGGAGCTGTATGTCATACAGTGTGTGTAGGACGAGACTATTTGTGCTGTAGTAAGTATATTTATGTTGCATGTTTAAACGGGGTTTAAAAAAAAATAATGTATTCTCCCCTTACCTTTCTTCAGAGACAGGAGCATGATGATTCCAGGTGGTCAGTTTGATCAAGTGGGTGTTCTGCACCTCCAGTGGCCCAATGGAAAGGGTGGGCCTGATTGTTGTGAATTGGAATCCAGTCTGTAAAGTTTAAACAAGTGCAAGCTATGACTATAACACAGTTAGATAATTTTTCAAGTTCTGAAAATTTGCCCTAAAGTTCGCAATTTAGTTTTCATTTCCCTAAACGTTAGTATTTTATACCGTAAGGTCATGGTATAGGATTTGTCAAAGACCAGTTTACCTGTCATTGGTCAATGCAATAAAACTACAGGCTCAGACAATCTCCATTTCTGCTCTACTTAGTATATGCCAAGAAGTAACAATTAATTTTAAAGGGGCACACAAGTACCAAAAGTTGTACTTTTGCAAATACGTCTATGCACCATCAATCATTCTTTGTCAAACTGTTTTTTTGGATTGATTTACAAAAAACAGCACTCTCCCTGGTGCCCATGGCTCACCTTCTGTGCAGGCACACTGCTAGTCTGATTCTATTCACCCTGGACACAACACTAGGCTGGAAGAGTGGGGCTAACCCGTAACCCACCTCCTGCACTCCTTGCATTACCACTAAGGCTGGTTGCCACTTGATAATGTGGCTCTGTAGTTTCTGCATTATCAATGTGGCTGTAGAGGAGACAGTTTAAAGATACCAAGCAGAGCCCTGTTTTTCAGCGAATGGTCCCAGCAGCTTGGTACAGTAGACACTGATTTAATATTTTATTATAAATGAGACAACACTGCCAGGTGTAGCTCTTTTAATCCCTTAGGCTTTCTGAAGTAAAGAAATGATTCATGCAGGCTTGCTCATACATATTTTGAAAAGGAAGTTGTTACTCCACTGGAATTTACACCGTTGAATAAAACACTGAAAGTCCTTTTTATAATGTATTGACATTGCTTAATGAGATGCTGTACTCTTTTCAATTTCAATATAATCACTTAAGGACTGATGCAGTTGTACAAGTTGTGATCAAAACAAAATGTAAACAAAACCTGGAATTTGCGCTTGTAGCGGTGCGCTAGTCTTAGCAGGGACTTTTCTCCGCTGGTTTCTCCAAGATGAACTCAGGAACAAAGAAAATGCTTCACAGGAACAGCTAAATACAGCAAGGCAGTATTCTCCCAACACCTCCCCAGTAACTGGACAACACTCAGTTTTGGGGGAATAACTGAACTTTAATGGCGGCACACTGCCTTTTATGTGATTTACCCCACAAGGTTACCGCCCTGGTGGACCTTGTGGGGCACCGAGACACAAAGTTAACAGACCAATGAACAGACCAATGTTATACATAGAGACACTCCCATACAGTATGTACAAGCCCTTCCTCTGCCTGGTAGATAATTGAGGTAGATGATGTAATAACTCAATTATCTCCAGGGAGGAGAACCACATATTTCACAAGATTCCAGAAGTACCCCCAAAACATGACATATCCCCATAAATGGCCCTGGATAGCTCTGATCTGGGTGAACAACATATCCAAAAATCACCCAGATCAGAGCAAGGGTTCACAAACTACTTGGAAGTCACTTTTGACCGACCGCACGCATGATTTAATTCCCAAAAGAGTTCCAGAGAATTAGGCTGTGCGGCCGGTCTATCTTCTCAGTCAAATAATGTGTAAATTTCACGAACAAATCCGTTTGTGCATAACTTCATTGGATGTATCTGGTTCGGTAGATTGTTTCTACCGAATAGTGCTTTGTTCGTGCACTTCTAGGTGAACTTATGTAGAGGTGGAAGTCCCAGCGGTGTTCGCACCGTCAAGTGTCCTGATTTTAGTTGCATGCACTCGACAACCAAACACAGCTACCTTTGTTTGTGTCCCAAGATGGCCGCCGCCACGTGTTCGTTTATACGAACGGCGACCACCCAGCCGTCCGCTTAGAACGTTCGTGTGATTGCGGTTTATGGAGGTGTGAACTGAGTTAATGAGCAGCACAGTCCATAGCTTGGTGGTCTTCCGTTCAGTAGTTTGTTCGGTTGCTGCATAAAACCGTGGGAACCACTTAAGGGAATGGATTTTGACGAACGGCCAGGTGAAACGGGGGAAACCTTAGGTTGCAAAGCCAGGGGAGTATGTCTTGCACAGTTATTGTTATTTTCACACAATGAGGATCAAGAAGAGGGGGAAAAGGGGGTGTGATAAGGTGAATGGGGTGGTCTGTGAGGGAGTTTATATTTCGACTGAATTGTTCAGAGAGGCATATGATTTTTAACCCCAGGGGGAGTGTGTGTTTCTGTGTGTATATAACTGAAATGAATATTTAGTTATGGGCCCCTGGGGTGGAGCATTTGTTCAAGAGAAATAGGGCTTCCATGTCACATCCAATATTTATATAAGAAACATAATTTAATTTGAATAAAATATAAATAAATGTGAGAAATTAAGAAATCTTATTTTCTTAGTTCTGCATGACATTTTAACTGTGAATGTCATAATACTGTTTGCTTTTACTGCAATAAAGTACACATATTTGTATTCTGCGATGTCTTTCGAGTAAAACAGTACCCCCTATATATAGGTTGTATGGTATTTTGGAAAGTTACAGGGTCAAATATAGACTGTTAAATTTTTCAGTTTATTCACATTTTTCAGATTAGTTATGTTGCCTTTGAGACCGTATGGTAGCCCAGGAATGAGAATTACCCCCACAAGTGCATGCTTAGTGTTAAATCAGAGTAGGCACCTGCTTTCTCCACATTGCAGGTGCCTACTCTGCTAAAAGTTACCCGGCCGGGGAGGAGAGGTTCCTGGCGGCAGCGAGGGAGCTCAGCCTTCTTGCTCTTCACTGCTCCCTCGCGCGCGGTCTGTAGTGATGCCGGGTGCCGGAATATGATGTCACTAAGGGAGCAGTGAAGACCAGGAAGGCTGAGCTCCGGATAAAAGAGGGCTCACACCAGCTCCCAAAGGTAAGAAGCAATAATTAAATTATGTGAGTGCAAGAATGTGTTAATGGGTATATGTCTGTCAGTGTGTCTGTCTGTCAGTGAATGTGTGTCTGTCACATTTCCGACATGATATCGACATGCTCCACCTTCACAGGGTTTCAATAAGTAGCGGGAGGATCAGATTTGTCCTTAAGGTTAACCCTGAAAAACTGCAACGTTTTACAGTTCAGGGTTACAACTACAGAGAGCCACTGAAGTGGTCTGGGTGACTTTAGTGGCCTCTTTAAGGTCATCTTTAATAGTAAGTGTTAATCTAACATTATTTTTCCTTGTGGGGAAGAGATGGGAATATATGTGTTTTTTAATGTGTCACTTCTGAGAAATCACAAGACTTCTGATGTTTGCTTTCACTTTCTCTTAAGTTACCACTGTTTACAACTTCTTATAAATTATTAACTGACTTTAACTGTATCCAGATGATAAGAAGTAATAAATCATTTAGCTCAATATAACATAATTTCTTCTTATCTATAGTTTATGAAATAGTGTGTTTCTTAATAATCCCAGTGTAACAAGTTGTTTAGCATAACAGCACGTAAAATGAAAATCCTAAGACTTTTGTGAGTATGGTTTATTAGCATTACAGCAAACACAAAATAATGACTTGGAATCCATAAAAACAGGTAGTTCTACAGCAAACATAATGGATTATTTTAAGAATTGTGGCCATATGTAACTACAGCTTTAACCATAAATCAGGCACTCAGGAACTTTTCTTTAATGATTATCTATCCAAGTAAGAATTGTCTTGAACTCAGAGTGATTTTAAAGTGAATTTCAAATTTTGAAAGGCAAAAATAGCCTAACTGGAAAAATTCTCCAAGTGAGCAATGCTTCTAATTCAGCTAGTTTGGCCTTAAAGGGAAACTGTAACCATTCATCTCGGCCTCTGCTCCCCCTTCACTATCGCATTAGAGAGGTGAGTTACACTTCTGTAGCACCAACCTCCAGTCCGCCCTTGCTTCTTCCCTGCAGTTCACTGATTTCCCTTGCTTGGGAACACATCCCCAAGCATGATAAACCTCCTCAGTGCCACCATTACATAGGCTTCATTGCCAACATGCCTCTTGTCATTCCATTCTTATACTCCCTAGCCAGCATTCGCAGCATCTTTTGACAAGGATTAGGGGAAAAGGAAACATGTCTTGTTCGAGTGTTTATCGATGTAGAATTTAAGCTTTTCCAAACAGGTGTTACACAGGACAACAATTTTAACAAAAATTAAAACATGTCTACTCTTGCCCTGCAGGGAGTTAGGTCATTTTAACGTTAGTAAGACATGAGAACCCCTTACATTGCTAAGGGTTCACCCTCCTCTGTTCACCCATTCCAGGAGTATCATAAGTCAACTCAGTTTGCGATATCCTAGGAGTCTAAGAGATTGTGTATTACCTGTAATAAGATTAAAGTGTAGGCCCAGAGTGAGTCAGGTTGATGCTAAAGTGTAAGAGAGGCCAGGAGCAGAATAGATAATCCAGATTGCTATTAGGGTTATGCAAGGTGAGTGAGTAAAATAGCTTGAAGGACAAGAGTATCAGAAACATAGAATGTGACGGCAGATAAGAACCATTCGGCCCATCTATTTTCTAAATACTTTCATTAGTCCCTAGCCTTATCTTATAGTTAGGATAGCCTTATGCCTATCCCACGCATGCTTAAACTCCTTTACTGTGTTAACCTCTACCACTTCAGCTGGAAGGCTATTCCATGCATCCACTACCCTCTCAGTAAAGTAATACTTCCTGATATTATTTTTAAACCTTTGTCCCTCTAATTTAAGACTATGTCCTCTTGTTGTGGTAGTTTTTCTTCTTTTAAATATAGTCTCCTCCTTTACTGTGTTGATTCCCTTTATGTATTTAAATGTTTCTATCATATCCCCCCTGTCTCGTCTTTCCTCCAAGCTATACATGTTAAGATCCTTTAACTTTCCTGGTAAGTTTTATCCTGCAATCCATGAACCAGTTTAGTAGTCCTTCTCTGAACTCTCTCTAAAGTATCAATATCCTTCTGAAAATACAGTCTCCAGTACTGCGTAGAATACTCTAAGTGAGGTCTCACCAGTGTTCATCAGTGGAGATGATATGTGAGAAAGAAGAAAAGGGAACGAGACAAAGAGAGAGAGAGAAATGGGGGGTATGGGCAACTGAGATGGACCTCATTGAGACGCACCTGTGGGCACCAATGAGAGGGTCACCCAATCTAAAATATAGAATTGAATATTAGTGATTTGTGTCTTAACATGCAATGGCTCTTGGGAACGAGGAAAATTCCAAACAGTAGTATCATCTGTTCAAGAGCGTCTCCAGCACATTAAACCACTTTAACTTTAGTCACAGAATCACTGACCTTTTATACATCTGCAATGGGAGTTGAGTATGGTGAAGAAGAAAGGAGGCCAGTTCAAATAAGGGGTGCTCACGAGAGAGTTTCTGAATAACTGCATCTATTGCAGATGAGTGCTGCTGTATCAATGCACAATTCCACCAGATGTGTCATAGGTCACCCACCTCTAAAGCAGATATACGAGATTGAGGGTCTGCAGGCATGGAGTATGCAAGGGGTTTGATACCATCTAGAGTAATGCTTGTAGGAGTTTCCTGTATGCTGGTTGAACCCTGCGTCTTCTGTATCACATGTAGCATTTTATTTTATTCATCTTTTGAGATGGTGGCTCAGAGATCCTCCTCCCACCTACCAATACAAGAGCTAACGGGTATCACTTCTCTACCAGCATGGTATAGATCACGAAAATACCTTTTGGTGCCGAATGGTCCTGAAGGCAATGAGATTCAAATGGAGTTAAGCACCGTGTTAGTTATTGTTACTGTAGGATGGATCCTGGATACTGGAAAAAAAATATGGTATACAATATAATGTGTATATATGGGGTAAGTGGACCCCTCCACTTTTTTATATTTATATAGCGCTCCACCAGTTTGGTGTATATTGTATACCATATTTTTTCCAGTATTTTAGTATGATTGTGGAAATAAGGGTATTCCACTTTTTGTGTTGAGCTTCTTTTTGTTTAGGCACCATATAGTATCACTGTCCCTGAAAAGAGATTGTTGTACTATAAAATGGATCTGAAATAGTTTATTTGTGCTTGAATTAATGATGGGCTTTGTCTGGAAAAGGTTCTGAGAGTGCTAACATCTCAAGGTGAGCATGAAGTATGTAGAGCATATGAGAACAAAGATGTTGTCGGAGCATACCCTGTAACGTGCCATGTATCCCTGCCGCCCTTATGTCTGCCATGATGCTGCTCACCTCCAAAAACAGCATGGGATGGTGATCCCAGAGGCCACAGCTGGGAGTGAGGAAAGACTCCCAGGACATTGGAGCCTTGCTGCAACACCCTGTGGCCCCCAAGATGGCAAGACCAATTCTTCTCTAAATTCCTCTGGGATTTGAGACAGATGTTCGCTGCAGACCGCGATGTTGTCAGAACACAGGTGGTGACTGCACACACAGGCCTCAGAGGAAGATATGTAGAAAATAACCACAAGTACACCAGAATAGATCTGCATATAAAAAAAGTTTTTATTTATACAGTGGATATAGATTGTATAAAGAAAGTGCAGGTAACAGTACAGTCATGTAAACCTCAAATAACATACCAATAACCACTACATATGCAGTAATAAGTGCTCAAAATAGAAACCCATAAACCCATAATAAAACAGGCATTCTGACCAAGGGCAGGAGAGATAAACTCCAACGTTTTGACATCTTAGCCTTCCTCAGAGGGAATATCTACTATAGTGGTTATTGGTATGTTATTTGATGTTTACATGCATGTGCTGTTATCTACACTTTCTTTATGCAATCTATTCTTATCCACTGTAAAAATGACTTCTTTTTTTTATATGCAGATCTATTCTGGTGTTCTTGTGGTTATTTTCTAGTGAGCCTTTGGATCTGGTGGGGGATCAGATTTTCCCTTAAAGCACCAAGCACTTCTTTATTATACTATTACCCAGATTTGGTTTGAGCGCTCACTATAATTTGTTATGCTCAGAGAAAGATATCTCTGACAAAAAACAAGAGGTACGAGTACTGAAACAAAATATACAACATTTTGCGATGTCTCACAGTCACGATCTTGCCACATACTAAGATGTAAAAGATTCAGTTTGATGTCTTCTAAAGAATTAATAAACCAAGGTAGGCTCCGACTGTGGCTTCCTGGGACATCATAATCCGGTGTCACTCATTGACAGACAAGAATCGCATCCTCTCTGCAATGCGGAGAAAAAACCCATATGACTTTGAATCCTCTCAGCTTGCATTCTTTCCAGGATTTTACAAGAAATACTTTGCAAAGGTCCTTGGGATGTCACAAGTCAATTACGTGAGGCTGGAGTAGAGTACTGATGGACTTTCCCAAGATCCTTTACGGTTCTTAAAAAGCTAAATACTCTAAGACTTACCTCATTGAACGATGCTGCTCCCTTCCTCCAAGCGGTGGGGATCTCTCCGACTCCCTCAACTTCTAATACTTGGAATCAAGAACAAACAGCACCTTTTGTACCCAAAGGTGAAGAATAGTGATGTCCCGAACGGTTCGCCGAACGGTTCGCCACGGACGGCAAACATAAACGTTGACCCTGTACCTCACAGTCAGCAGACACATTCCAGCCAATCAGCAGCAGACCCTCCCTCCCAGACCCTCCCACCTCCTGGACAGCTCACTAAGAATGCAGCTTCACAATGAATGTAAAATGGATGCTGTCCAGGAGGTTGGAGGGTCTGGGAGGGAGGGTCTGCTGCTGATTGGCTGGAATGTGTCTGCTGACTGTGGTACAGGGTCAAAGTTTATGTTTATGTTCGCCATTCGGCGAACCGTTCGGGACATCACTAGTGAAGAAAGATTGGGGACAGCGAACTGTCACTTCACTAGCTCAAGCATTATGTTTTGTTTCATTTTGCATTTGTTTTCTGTTCTATTATTTAAGCATATAAAACCAGACACTTGCCTTCATAACAACTTAATTAAGATGGGGTTATTAGGGTAGAAGTATTAATTTATCAATACCCAGTGACAATAGCCGAAATTAAAGTGAAACTGTCACCTCCAGGTTTTTATTTTTTTATATTATTTAATTATCCCTACATTTAACAAATATGTATATGCATGGTGTAAAATACCTAATTAAATGTAGAAATGTATCCTTTATCCTCCAATTTAGCTTCCTGTAAATCATTGTTACAACCTCTGTCCTTTACATCTGAGAGAAGGGGTGAATTCAAAGCCCAAACCAGGGAATTTTGTGGATTTTGTGACGTATGATAAAAGGGGGGAAACACACATATTCACAGAAATACAGATGCACAAAGTTACACGTATCGTATGCATATACTGAGAAATAACTACTACACATGTCTAGGCATGCAGCTTCTGCCATGACACTGATGACTGATTCCTGCCTGACCAATTAATTTAAATACCCCTCAACAATTTCTTGCAATTGGGGATGGAATGGGGTGACCCCTTAATAAGCCCCTGCTGCCAGCAAATTGTAAATCCCCCCGGATTCTCAGGGGGAACATTTGCACGGATGCTCCCACCCTGGCTCTGTTTGGCAGTCTGCATAGAGAAAGCCATTCCAAGAAGTGGAGAAATGAAACCTCATTGCCCTTTTGATCCTTTGTAATGTTTACCCTCTGAACTGAATTGTCATGTCATTTGCTAACTCTCCAATATACATTTAAATAAAAGCAAAGCATCACATAAAGAAAAAAAAGTTAACACAAATTATAGGTAATTTTCCATGTTTTAATCATTTACGTAAATTCCAGAGAAGGACAGTTCCCCTTTAATGAGGCAATGTCTGGGGCATTTGTAGTTTTTATTTGAAGGTGTATACATTTTATCAACCCATTGCCCACAGTACAGTTTTATTTTAACAGTCCTATAATCTGAATTTAAGCTAGCTGGGGGGTTTGACCCCACCTTCTTCTTATGTTTTCTATATACTATACACGTAGCGCTATCCATCTCCCATTGCCATTGACATTCCAATTGTGAAACATGTTCTCTTAACGTCTGACATAGTTATCAGCTTATCATACTTTCATTTTTACATTTTTTTATCACGTGCTTCCTCATTCAATTCGGGACTTTCCTAAAGGGGAAAAAGGGTTGGCTTAATAAAGGGAATGTCCCAGTATCTCCGCCCAGGAGGCTGATATAAACACAGACACATGTATCATTTAATACATTACTACAAGCAGCCAACATGGGAGTGTGTTTGAGCTCAGAGCCAGAAGGTAAGTTTTCCTGAGGTGCACAGAATGCTCTGAACTGTAAGCACCTTGCAGCAGTTTACAGTATGGGACGTATTAACCCCTTATCACCCATCAGATGATAAGACTGGCATGTCTTGGTATGGAAGGGGTTACCTAACATCTGGTCTTTAACCTGCTAAATTCTGGTTGCAGCATGGACCAAAGATGTTATTTGAAAATGTAGGTGCTAATTTTGCTGGATTTGTGTTATCAGTTTAGATTTTGTGTTTTACATCATTAGATGAATTTCTGCAGATTTGGAATATACAAAGACCATGAATGTATTAAGTTTTTAAATTGACCTATGATTAGAGATTCCTTTCATTTTGTGGCTAACTCCTATCCTTACACTTAGTTTATACCTGTGTAAGGTGCAGTAGGTGCATATTATAGGAGTCTATAGTTTCTTTATAGAATGCAGACAGGAATTATTGTCAGTGTACAGGTTACAGTTATGTTTTACCTACCGCTGTACAGATTACATTGCAGTGGGTGTGAATATTTTATTAACATAGTGCTAACAGGTGTTTAGCACTTTACAACTTACATTGTTTCATAGGAGAGTTGCATATAATATAGTGACACCTTACAGGTTCACATTAGAAGACGAGGTACAATAAGTGCAATCATTCTTCAGTATATGGTTGTTAAATTTATGACATTGCTGGTTTGATCACAGAACAGGGAAAGTACATCAAGTGATATAATTATGCAGACATTGTACCTCAGTGAAATACATATAAATATATT
Organism: Pelobates cultripes; assembly: GCA_933207985.1. Taxonomy (NCBI): domain Eukaryota; kingdom Metazoa; phylum Chordata; class Amphibia; order Anura; family Pelobatidae; genus Pelobates; species Pelobates cultripes. The sequence goes on along the minus strand of OW240914.1, from coordinate 123,063,526 downwards.
ACAGTAGGGGGTCCTGAACGTGTAGAGTGTACAGGGTTAACAGGAAACAAACAGAATCACCAGAAAGAGGAAGTGGTGTTTATGACTCTTTTCACAATAATTATAACATACAATATTTTTGAGGAAGTCCATTTTCATAAAAAACAAAACATACAAATATTTGTATTTATTAAGATAATCCTTCATTGAAAAGTTGTTTTTAATGTGGCTTTGAAGGTGAGGAACTTTGACATCTGTCTTTGCTGGCAATGCTAACCATAGACAGAAGGCAATGTTATTTTTTTAATTGGGTGTATGACCCTTACTTAAAAACGATAAATAAAAATACAGTATCAGTTAGAGTACAGTATCATTGTACATAACAATTTTTAATTTAAAGTAATATTACATGGACCTTGACCACTACATTGTTCTGTAGTGGTTATAGTGCCATTGTTTTTATGGCACTCCAGAGTACCAAAAGTCTTCTCATTGAGCTGCATTGGGAAGTTTGTGATTGGACAGCCACAGTAAGTCTGGGCAGTGGCGTACACATGATCCATGGGGCCCCGGTGCAAAAATCGATCCGTGGCTCCACCCCCCGCATCCCCCCAATGGCGGCGGGCACCTGGTTGCAGTGCTGCGACCGCGGTATGTACACCAGTGCATGCAGATACACATACACTTAAAGGACCACTACAGGCACTCAGATCACTTCAGCACAATGAAGTGGTCTGGGTGCCAGGTCCCTCTAGTTTTAATCCTGCAGCTGAAAACATAGCAGTTTCTCTGAGGGTTAATCCAGCCTCTAGTAGCTGTCTCACTGACAGCCGCTAGAGGCGCTTCCGCAATTCTCACTGTGAAAATCACAGTGAGAAGACACTGGACGTCGATAGGAAAGCATTGAGTAATGCTTTCCTATGGGCGGTTTGAATGCCGTGCATGCGCATTTGGAACTGAGAGGCGGATCGGGGCGGAGAGATACCCAGCGCCAAGGGACCCCGGCGCTGGAAAAGGTAAGTGCTGAAGGGGTTTTAACCACACACACTCTCACGAACAGACGCATACACACTAGCTAGCAGACACACACATTTACTGACAGACACACACTCAGTGACAGACATACATACACACACACTTACTGACAGACAGATACACATACACACTCACTTACAAAACACACACTCACTAACAGACACACACAAACTAACACACTCAGTAACAGACACACACAGTAACAAACTCACTGACACTGACACACTCACTGACATACAAACTAACACACACACACTGAAACTCACTAGCAGACACACAAACTAACACACACCGTAACAGACACATACACATACAGTAACACACATTTACAAAAACTAACACACTCACTGACACTCACTAGCAGACACACACTCAATAACAGACACACACAACTAACACTCAGTAACAGACACACACCCACAGTAACACACACACACACACACACACACACAGTGACACACAAAAACTAACACACATACACACTACCTTTTGGGAGTGCTGAGGGGATTCCAGATTTCCCTGGGGTCCAGTGGGGCTGCTGGGTGGCCGGTCCTGCAGGTGGCGAGGGAGCACTGATCCTCCTATTCAGCTCCCTCGCGCACCGCTTACTGATGCCGGAGCTATGTCATATTCTGGCTCCGGCATCACTGCGGTTCGCGCGAGGGATCTGGGCAGAGAGCGCTCAGGGGAGAATGCTCCCACACATGCCCACGAGCCCGGTGACACCCCTGCCAGCCTCGGGGGGCCCTGAGGTGGCCAACTCCTGGAGCAAACTGGCGTACATACCTGGGTCGCAGGGCAGCCGGGCCCCCTGGTGGGATAGGCCTGGTCGCAGCTGCGACCCCTGCGACCGAGGAATGTACGCCAGTGAGTCTGGGCAGAGCTAGAAGGGGAGGGCTTGAAAAGGCTGAAAACTAGAGAAGTGCAGCTTCTGCAAGTTGTTTTTCGTTATATTCCAATGAAAAATGCACAATTAAATGAATGCATTTTTTCATTTGGGTTATATCTACTAAATAGTGACTTTTTGGAGGCAGTGGATAGTCCCTTTAATCCACTGATCTACAATTGTTTTTCTAAATACAGCTGCTGACCCTCCCTTCTTAATATGTTTTATCTTTCCTGTTTTCTATTTACTTAACAGTCGATTGCCATTTGCACCTGCCTTCATTGTTGCATATACACCGTTTGCCTTATCTAGTAAACTCTGTGTCGTTTAATCTTGGCTTGTCTCACTATCAGCTCTTTTTTTTTTATTTCACTGTACTTCACAGAACACATTATATGAACACACAATGGCTTGATTTATTTATGACAGGATGTATAAAGTCCAGATTTCCACAGCGGCAGCAGGCAGTCTTGCATGGCAGGATTACAGTATTCCTCACGAGTGCAAGCTATTGCTGCCAAAATGACTCCTTCATATGCATCCGCTCATATAAAAAAAAGCAGATATCAGTGTCCTGTACCTTTGCTGACTGTCAGAGTCTGATTCGAAGCACTCATACTTTTCAGCTGGGACACATGTATCAAATGCCTTTTTAATCTGTGTCCAAGAGCATTCACCTGCCCAGGGGTTACCTGTGGAGTCTTCGTCAACGATACGACGGATTGATTTCATCGGGCTCAAATGAAAAGCCCCCATTCTAGTTGAAACGCATTTGTGTAAAAGTCTGTAACTATCAGTAAATTAAAGATCCTTAAAGACTGTTGTAAACATAATGAGCCATTATATATATGTTGGGCAGGATACAAAACACAATTCTGATGGCTGTCATACATACCAGTACAGAGTTATTGAGTAATGCTGTATATATCTATTACAAACTGCATTTTTAGAATACAAAGCATCTTGCTGGTTCCTCTAATTGTATCTTCTATTTTCACAGGCATTTCTTTCAACCCACGGGTGAGAGGCCAACATATATCTTGGGGCAGATGCCTCCATCATGCAGAACGTTGCCACAGCTTCCAAAATGGCTTGCTTTTCTCAGACCGGCCTTTGCGACCTCAGGAAAAACTCTGGGTAAGAATCGTGAAAGATGACCCACGCTGGTACGGAGGACTACGACTGGGTTTTACCTCTGTGGACCCCGACTCACTGAACCCAGCTGCACTACCACCATTTGCTTGTCCTAACCTTACCATTCTGAATGGTTACTGGGCCATATGCATCCCAGAAGAACTTTCCAAAATTGGTGCCCTGATTTCATTGTGGGTGAACAGAAAAGGCCAAGCTCTCTGCCAGAGAAAGGAAGACCCACAGCCAATAGTGCTCTTTGATGGCCTGCCCAGAAATATGCCACTTTGGGCCATAGTGGATGTGTATGGTCAGACTAAGGCTGTTCAATTGATTGGTAAGTTGTCTTTTCCTAAAATCCATTGATTAAAACATTCACTCCTTTAGATATTCCAGCTATACATTATGAAACAAAATATTTTGACCCTTCAGTCAGCAAATTGTTACGTAAAGTTGTTGGGCTTTCAAGAACTGATATCTCCAATAAACTATCCATGCAGATAATTTTAGAAATAAGAGAAAAAATGGTTGTGAGTTTGTGGTTTGATGTGTGTGTGTTTTTTTTTTTTTGTTTGTTTTTTAAATAGGATGATCAAACTGTTTATCGTCTTATTGTAAAGATCGCTTCTGTGACAAAATCAGTTAAAAATCTGAACACATTAAACAATGTCATCATGCATGTGCATTGTTCCAACAGATGTACCTTGCACTTTACAAGTTACATAGGTTAATTGAACACCACCCTGCAGATGCTACAGCCTGTTATATGTCTTGCTTTTCTGTTATAGATTCCAGTAAAGGGAAGCTGCCATGCCCGTGCACATGTGTGACAAACAAAGGTCAGTAACATAATCATACTTCTATATTCAATAGAAGGTTATTATAAGTTACAAAGAATTGACGTTTAAACAAAACAGAGCACAGAAGATTTAAGTACAGAGGTAGTATATGCCCATGTTTAAGGATTATCAAACTTTTAATTATCCTGCTTTTTTATGGGTCATATGGGTGCAGCTAAACCTTAATTCATCTTCCAGATCCACACCTCTTTCTATTCAGTGGTTATCTGCCAGCTGCTTCTGGACGCATTTTATCTCTCATAGTCAATCTTGGCAAAGGGACAAATATCTTCCCTATACATAACTGCTACACCCAGGGCTGGACCAAGAAATTTTACTGCCTAGGTTCAGGACAAAAAAGCTGACTTCACCACTGCATACCAACATCACCACACATGTCCTAACTGCTCACAATTCACCGATCACATATAAACATACAGAGTTATCCACATATATATATATATGTATGTATTCACAGACATTTGCAACACAAATACAAGCACAAGCACACACCTACCTATTCATACAGATTCTCACTTATTTTGGGGGAGTTTTGCACTTGAATATACTGCATTTCTAATGCCTGAAAGAAGGCCTGGGCTGGCCATCAGACAAACCAGGCAAATGCCCTGTTGGTGGTGATTTCCATGGGCCAAGGCCGACACGGGAGTTAAGGGATTGAACCTAGAGAGGGAGCTTTATTGCTGGTGAGGAGATAAAAGACCTCCCATACTGGCCAGGTGAACATGATGCTGAGTAGGTGGATGGAGAACTCAGTTTACACTTTCTTTGGGTACAGACCAAGTTCTCTGCTCCTTCTACTATATTGAAAGTGTTGCCACTTTATTCCACAAACATATACACTACAGCTTCGATCCCCCCTTAAAACACACTACAACCCCTCTCCACACACTATATCACGAACAGGCCACTCCACACAAACTACAATGCAAAAACTAATCACAACGCACAACACAAGCAGCCTCCCCCTTACATGCAACCCAACAAAGAGAATACCTCCATGCACTAACCTACCCCACAACCATAATACCTTGCAAACAGCCTTCCCACACACAAACCTACACAACACAACAGATAGTCTACCCACACAAAACACAACAAGCAGCCTCCAAATGCATACAAAATCACAGATGGCCTCCCTATACACACAAAGACACAATACCCATCCCTCTTTTGTCTTCTGATATTCCACTAATGGAAACACTTGAGACAAGTCACCAGAAAACGCAGAACAAGCATGTCATTACATTCACTTTCACTGTTCTAAACAACCACAGGGCATTTTCCTTATGCCAGAGTTCTTCAGTAGGGCAGTGCACATCACATTGACATGCCCTCTTTGGGAAGTGTGCTTGTAATTGGTGATGACACAACACAAGCCCTCTCTGGGCCCTCCTGTATTGGGCTGCTCTGCCTTTGTATGCCAGGGCTGAATATTGGTTCCTTTGCTCATCTGCACCTCTTATGGGCTAGCCCTATTCATCACTCGCACATCTTGTCATATATAGTCTGCAATCTGTTGAGATGTCTTGTCTCAGTGTAGTCTATTCTATTACTGGCAAAGTTTTATAAAGTTGTATACCCTCATTCTAAACATATAAGATTGTGAAAACCATGCAATAAGTGTGTTTAGGGTTCTTATTTTATTTTTTATTTCCTCTAGTTTCACAATCGCAAACTGTTTGCAGAACTCCAAAGGGATCTTCATACACCTGCGGTTCCAGTCCAAGCAATTCTAATATGACTTCCCATTCAGAGTCATTAAATTTTCCCTTGTACCTGGAAGATGACCCATACTGTGTGATATGTCAGGACAGCACGTCAGACACTATGTTAGTGCCCTGCGGGCACCGCTGTTTCTGCAAATCCTGTGCACTGAAGGTGCATGAACAAAATAGCAGCTGTCCACTGTGCCGGCAGACCATACATTGTCTTCAGAATGTTGATCCAGTATGACCCTAAGCAAATCATGATGTGATACTAATACTGCCTTTTTCATACAAAGAAAGTATCCTCATTCATACTAGTGTACATGAGATATAGCAGATAGGAAGCAAAGCCCAGCCAGCCAATCAAAAGCCAGGTTTTTCCTAGCTTAGAAAACAAGATCCAAGGCTTAAAACACTTCAGTGTCGTATGTCTGAAATCATTGCTGTATGCTTTTAGAGTAACAACCAAAAAGCACAGCAACAGAAAACATAATTAAGAAAGTATGGAGAGAAAAAAAAAGAACGAGAACAGCACTAAATATTTAAAACACATTGCAAAGGATATGTAACAATTCCATAATAATGCAAGCTATTGTATTATTAATAATACCAGCTATTGCTCGTCAAAACACAGAACATCCCCATTGCTGTAAATGTAATTTTGCAGAAGCAGTATAATAATGCTAAGCAGAGCAGAGATGAGTAACTACACTCTTGGGAAAATACCAGCCTTAAGTGAAACTATCATTATATCATTATTATAATTTACATACAGCCTTGCTCAGTGCAGTGTAATAATTACTGTCTAGGAGGCTAAAGTTTCATATAGTAAGGAACAATCCGCTCATAAATATGATATCGATGCAGCTAGAATTACAGATATTTGACTAAAGTGTGACTGCATTTCAGAGAGGGGGTGCACAGTTTTGAAAATTTTTTTATAATTGTCTTCAAATAATATGTATATATTTGTATATTTATATGTATATATTTTATGTATGAATGAATAAACTGTACAAATTTAGCAATCAATGCCTTCTTATATGCACTTAAATAATTTTAAAGCACTTAGTCAAGTTACTAACACACCTTTTACATTTTTCAATTCACAGACTTTGCTGCTAAGTAATACTTCACAGAGTTATTTAGTAAATCAAGAATTTCAAATTTAAGGTTGAGTTTCAAATTTAATGCCAAAAGAGCTGAATTGGAAAAATTCTCTAATTCAGCTGTGATTCCAGTTTGGTAACTTTAAATAAGAAATTCACTTTAAATTCTCATTATGGTGAATAGCACTGTCAGAAATCAATACTTTTTAATGGTATACTGAGTATGTGTTTATGCATAATTATTTTTTTATTTTTATATATATGCAATAAATGAATTCAGTTAAATATTGTTTTATTATTGAAAAACAAAAATTTAATAAAATACATACTTTTTCTGCATCCTTTGTAAATGCACTTTCATCAGAATATAGCGCACTTGGAAAATATGTATATTGGGAGACAACACTTTACATTTCCCTTGTGAAGTTCCTAAACTTGGTTGATAAAACCTTTTTATGAACTATACCTGGCATTGGGGATATCTGCAGAGAATTATAAATTTGCAGAAAATATCCAAATTGGGGAAAACCTCTCCAAATGCCTATTTTCCTACATGACAATTTTGTCATAAAATGTATCAATCTCTTGCTAATTAACACAATTTAATATTTAGTTAATAAAGTCTGTGAGAATCCATATTTGGTTTCATTCACTTCTCCCACTTATAAACCATATGAGTGATATAAATTGATTTGTAGTAGTCAGGTGGGTTCTAAGGCACTATTGATAGACCCAAACAAGAAATATTGAAAGCACTTGTCCTGCAGAATTCGTTCCTTTGTGGAGGGGAGAAGATGGTCTAATAGGTATTTTCTATTGAAGTTTGAGAGGAAGTTGTTAAAAAAAAAAAAAAATGTACATTTGCTTTCCCAGCCAGAGTAAAATTTAGTTCTTTAAGCTATGATTTGTCTCCAGAAGATGACTTTGGAAGTCGCCTAGAAAAAATATATTGTCTACAAAATCAGGTTTAATATAAGACATACCTGTCCCCTTTTTGTATTATTTCTAAATAATGCATATCCATTTAAAATAATAGCACAATCAAGTGTTTCATCCCACATCCCTCAAGTGTTCCTTGTATGCCAGTAAGTTCCTCCACTTTTCCACATGAACTTCTTGCAGCCGCAAGCAGACATTTAAAGTTACCATTTATTTCTTGAACTTTATTTGAACAACATTTAATTAATACCATATGTCTGCTAATATTACAACTACGTTCATTTCCACTCTCCTTGATTTCAGCTAAATTCACTCTCTTTTCTATACTATCTACCACATTTACCCCTCTTTGACCCTCTACCCTACTCATAGTTTAAAGCCTCTTCAAAACTTCTAGCCATCCTCTACCCCAGCACCAGCAAAGACCATCTTCCATTCAGGAGCTGTCAATCATAGCCATAAACATTGTACCCAAGTGCAAAATCAGCTCCGAGCTCTAAAAACCCAAACCCTCCTTCCTACCCCAAGACTTTAGCCACCTATTGACCCCTCTAATCTCCCACTGCCTTTCCACTGTAGCACACATCACAGGTAATATCTCGAAAAATACCATATTGGAGGTCCTCTTCTTAAGTTTGCTCCCAAATTCCCTGAACTCATTCTTTAAGGTCCTCTAACTTCTTCATTGGTACCAATATGGATCATGACTGTCATGTCATTCCCAACCTTTCCCAATAATCACTCCACTATGTCAGCACCCAGGAGACAGCAAACTGTCCGGTCGATGTGATCAGAGCTGCAGATTACACTATATACTCTTTTAATAAAAGAATCCTTTGCTATAGGGAACAAGTCTTATGGGTAGAAATATTATCATATATAGGAATATATTACAAGCCCCAAAACATTAGTACTGATTGGGAACAGCAACTACTATCGCAAATTAATAAGGCTTCACAGCTCGGTAATTTGTTATTCATGGGAGATTATTCACAAATTATCCAGACATTGATTGGGCCAGAGGGACCAGTAGTTCAGTTAAGCGAAACCGATTTTTGAGCCTAATAAATGATTCTTCATTTAGCTTCATTGCTTAATTAGTAGAAGCACCGACTACAAGAGATGATTACCTTGATCTTGTCACAACTAATAATGTTGATTTGTTTTCAAACATTCAAGTTAGGGAGCACTAAATTCAAAAGGATAAGGACATCTGAACAATGAATTGACTGGCAGGAAATAATCACTGGCAAAAGCACAGAAGATAAATGGAAGGTCTTTAAACAAATTCTACAATTTCTCAATATATACCATTGGGGAAAGCAAATTAAACCCAATGTGGCTTAGTGCAAGGGTCATTGAAATGATAAAAGATAAGAAAAGGCCATTCAAAACATTTAAATCAAGGGGTCAATTGCATCCTATAATAAATATAAGAATGCTAATAGGGCTTGCAAAAGAGTGATTAGATAGGCTAAACTTGAAAATGAGAAGTTCATAGCCAAAAAGAACAAGACCAACCCCCAAAAAGTTTTTTAAAAAAAAATACATTAATGCCAAAAAGATTGAGTAAAAGTTTAGTCCATTGGAAAGTAAAATGGGTAGTTAATCAAGTAAGATCAGGACAAGGGTGAAATTCTAAATAATTATTTTTCTTCTGTATATAGGGAAAAAGAATATATGGCAAATCCATGTTACATAGATGGTTACATGTTATATGTTTTGCATTTTGGACAGAAGTGGTAAGTTGAGTGCCTCAAGGTTCGGTCCTTGGTCCACTTCTCTTTAATTTATTTATAAATAATCTTGAAGAGGACATTGAAAGTCATTTGTTGATTCAAATGACTCAAAATTAGGTAAGAATATACAGTAAGAACATGATATAGTTTCTCTATGGAAGTACAATTATAGATCACAAACTACGGAACCCTTTGAAATTCTGGTCAGTTGTTACAAAAGCTAGTAAGGTGCTTTCGTGTTTAAAGAGGTTTGGATTCATAAAATAGCATTATGGTAAATGCTCTGACTGATGGGGGAGGGGAGTTTTAAGTAAATGAGGGTTCAGGAAACTTCGACAGACTAGTATTAGGTTCTAGGGAGAGTAATAAGTGTAAGGCAAACAAGCAGAAAACACAAAAAAATAAATTGAGAAGCACAATAGGAAATAAAAATTCTTAGCTCATCCTTAGCCAGATGCAGATGAAAAGCTGGAAGCAAAAACTAGAATATTGTCAATGTCCCGGGTGAGTGATGACTGTGTCTCCTTTGTCAATGAAGCAGGAACTTCCAGGGCTTGCAAAAGTCATAAGCCTTCGATGTAGATGTCAGCTTGTGTCTTCATTCTCTGCTGTTGACTATCAATATTTAGGTTCTTCCCCATTTATGTGGTATCGCTGCATCCTTAAGCTGTTTAGTCACCATTTTGAGAGCCTCACACCACTGTAAAATGGAGTGACAGAGATCGTAAAAAAGTTGATAGAATGTTGCACTAAAATAATGTTCTTTGACTGCATTAAGATAAAGGTCTTTGTCACTGCTTGACCTGAAGCTTGTTACATCTTGGCACAATGAGTTGAGCAGTTGGTTGTCTAGTGAGATGTTAATGCCCATCTAAAGTAAGCCCCCTCAACTGCATGGGTGGCTGCATAGCAGAAAACAAGTGTCTGATAAACTGGGGAAGTTCTCCTTAGTCTACAGTATTTGGTATGTCTTGCACTCATGTTTGTTGCTGTACTATATCCTCTAGTTGTTGTACCTTGGAAGTTAGAAGAGGGCAGGTTTTGGTTAGCTCCTGTACTTAGGACAGTGTCTTGCTTAATACAAACTCCCTGGAGGTTGTCCTCAGTAGCTTTAACCCCTTAAGGACACATGACATGTGTGACATGTCATGATTCCCTTTTATTCCCAATTTTATATCTGGACACCCAGAGACCAGAGGACGTTCTTACAAACTGAATGTCCAGAGGTGTTGGCCTCCCTCTGGGTCTGGGACAAATGTGCCACAAAATACAACCTCAAGACACCACACTCTCCCATGACGCCCATGCTATGTAACAGAGCATTCTTACCTGGAATGAGACCTAGAAACTTCAAGGGGCTAGAGTACGCAGGGCTCCCAAGATTACACCACCTATACATAGGTGACAACATCATTGCATACGACGAACTCAAACTTAACGCAAATCTAAAAACCTCTGACTACTTTCGATACCTACAGGTTAGGGACTTTCTCAAACCCCAAATGTTAAAAAAGCAGCCCGCACATAGCTAACATTCTTTGAAAAGATTTGCGATGCAGAAACATATCAAAAGGGCCTCATCACTAGGCTATACTCTCACCTTTGCTCCAACACTACAGAATGGGGGGGCTTGAGATACACCGACCAGTGGGAAATAGACCTAGGGGAGACGTTGGAGGGGACTGATTGGCGGGACATATGGGAGGTCAACGGGTGGACCTCGCTGTGTGTCACGATGCAAGAACAATCGTACAAAACGATGTTCAGATGGTACACCACCCTGGTCCAGCTCTATCACATGCACAAAACAACGACAGACCAATGTTGGAGACTCTGTGGACAAAGAGACACATACAAACACATGTGGTGGGACTGCCCCCGAATACAAACGCTGTGGGGTAAGGTCTCAGACCTCATAACGGCTGTTTTCCAGAGACCCCTGACACTCAACCCATGGGTACTATTACTGTCTCAGCCACTAGACGACTGGACTAGAACAGAACAAAAACAAATCCACAAAATCGCACTGGCTGCTAGAAGAGCCATAGCTCAATCCTGGCTGGGACCCGAGGTCCCTTCCATAGACCTGGTCACCTCAAATCTAAAAGACACATATTTAATGGACAAGTTACTGCCCAGTTCTGGGGTACACTTAAAACTTTCAGGAAGGTGTGGGAGCCATGTGAGACCTACCTGGATGGGGGGATGTGAGGTGGCCGTCGCCACAGCCTGGGGGACCTCGGGGCGGGTACCTGGGCGCCACCCCTTGCCTTGGCCCTCCTGGCTAACCCAGTTCCATGCTGAACCCAACTCCCTCTCCCTTAGCACTTCTTCTTCCTCAAACCCTTCTTCTTCTTTTCTCCTGCAAACTCTCCGGCGGACACCATACAAGTGACATAAGACCCCCGTTACCAGCAGGCGGACACATGGACCGGGGAACTCCCGGAGGTATACCACGGACAAGACCGGGGCTCCCCAGCCACACTACATGACTAGCAGCCTCCACAGACCTGGCACCAAATAGGCTCGTACCCACCGCAACACTATATCCATATTCTGCCTTTGTCATGAATAAATGTAAACCGGCAAGATGCCCTGTAGGCACCTATGTTTCACTAATGATGTCAACACTGTTACCATTATTGTCGCATGACTGTTTATATATGTCGAATATTGTTATGCATAACACTGTCTGACACTCAAGCAAAAATAAAGAATGAAAAAAAAAATAAGAATGAAAAATAATAAATAAAATAAATGGATCCAAATAAAAATGCAAAATGAAAAATAAAAATATAAAAAATTTAATAAAAATACCACGTGCATATACATAAACATATAAAGAAAATACTAAATAACAAAAAATAAAAAATACATATAAAAATCATATATAACAACCAAAGTAAAAGTATAGAATATATCATGTAGTCTACAACAATAGACTTTAGATGACCGATTTCATTTTATTATCATTAGTAAAAACGATTTAAAAAACCCCACAAAATACATGCACAAAAATGGGAAAATTAGGGGAAAGAGCCTGACCTGTAAGCAGACAAGACGTGCCTAGCACGAGCTCCTGCTAACACTCGCAGTATTATGGCAATATCTTGAGCCAGTGGGCTTAAATTTGAGGTTCTCTTCAGAAAGGGGACACACTCCTGCACTGTTAGATACCTGAAGTGAGGCTCAAAACCGTGAGGAACCACGACAGTAAATTGAGGCCTGGCCTGTCAGCATCAGAGCTGGGGAAACGCGGACCGTTTCCTCATGCTGGATACAGCAGCTCGTCACGGCAAGTGACCACAGTGGACCCCCCCTTTGGACCGGCGGGGTTATCCCGGACCCCACAGGTGGCACCCGCATAACTTGACTGGAATGGCACAAACTTTGCTCACTGCAGATCCAAGATGGCGGATCAGCAACAACACACGGTGGCCCAACAATGCCCTATCGATCGCATGATGCAGCGCATAGATGAGCAGTTTGCGCATTTCTGGGCACACTTGGATGCATAACTTGCACCGCACCAACAGTCCAACAGAAACTTCGGCTGGATCCCAAAAGGGAGAGACTTGGCCTCACTTGTAAGTATCCGAGTCTGTGGTACTAGGATGCGTGCCTTCATGACGGCCTGGGGCAGGAGGGCCACTATCCCCCACGCTTGCCTAGTTGCCGCTGGGACTCAATCTCCGTATGACACTCTGACACAGCATGGGCATTGGGACCTTACACACACTGGACTTGTGCTTCCCGGCATTTGGAGTGGGCTGATGAAATACTCACCTACCAGTTGGGACTTACTCACCTACAGATCTAACCATTGTTCTTTAAGCTGCCCTCTTGATCGATATAGCATAGAGCTCCATATACCTGTTTGTTCAAATTAAGTTAATAGTTAAAGCACTTATCTTTTCATGCAAATAGCTAGACGCAGCCATGCTGCATTTGCCGGTGGTTTTTAATTGTATATCCTGGTCAGCACACGTTTAGTTAAAGGTCTGCATCCTACACTATTAGTACCAGCGTGTAGATACCCTAGGTAACCTGAAACCAAGTGTCTTAACCTCATTCAGTCAGATACCAAGCTAAGTGTACTCGGTGAAGTCTCACAATGCAATGTTTAAATATGTTTAAGATCTTTATCTTTACTTTGATTATTATTGCGATACCAAACTAATGTTTCTTTTATCTTGACTATTGTAATGTTTTTCATATCCAGTGGCACTCCTAAAATGCCTCCGGTAATTATCTTGTCTAGATCTGCTTAAGAAGGTCCACAACACTGTCATAACATGTATGACTTTTCTTTATTGATCCCTAGCTACAGTGTGTCTCTGCGGGCCTGCTATACCCATCATTTAGCTGTATATCACCATGTCAGGATAATTGTCTGCATAGTATTCATAGCTATACATAAGCCTGTGCCTAGTCTATTATACATTGTGTTGTTCTTAAATGCATAGCGAGTTACGTGTCCTGTGAGGCGCAGTGTTACCTGTGTATGAGGCGCAGTGTAACCTGCTCAGGATCATCTTGTTATTTACTATAATAGACTTTTCCCCAATCTATAGACTTGCTAGCAAATCTTCCGCACAATGTACAGCTGAAATAGATGAAGATTGTATGCATTTTAAAAATATCATAAGTTATAAGTATAATGACAGATACCCTTTACACTAAAAAGAAAACATGAAATAAAAATGCACATGCAGGAGATGTGTGCAAGGTGCTGATTTATTTAATTTCTTCATATAAAAAGAGTTTAGTGTACAAAGTAAATACAAATGTACTCATGAACACTAGCTAAACGTTTTATATTTACGACTAGGTGGCAGGTGGCCTCTTCTGATTGTTGTCATAAAAATGCATTGCCAATTCAAATCACCTGACTTTTAGAAACATACACTAAATCAGGAATTGTGGGTAAATAATAGGAACACATACCTTTGTGGCATACCCAGCCTGTTTGTTTACCTTGCACGCTAAAAATAAAGAATTTTAACAAAACATAATAGGAACATTGCAAATTTTAGGCCAGCAAGCTCATATAATACCGATATTTCAAAAGGACCAAGAGGGACACTTTAATTTTAAGGTTGTGAGTGGGGGCGAGGCTGTTCTGAGAAATGTTAGGTGACATTACGCAACTAAAACGTAATTTAGAAGAATAATGTATCTTATTTATACTGACTGATTTCTAAACACATGTATTGTGATTACAGATTCATTACTGTGAGTAGCATTGGATCTCTGCTAAACACCAGAAACACAAAGCTTCTAGAAATTAAGGACAATAGAAGAGAGTTATTTGGGTCCAAAATAAGGACCATCCCTCCAGCTCTCGGTCTAGGCAAACATGATTGTTCACTAAAGTTACCAAGAATTCAAAGTGGAATTTAAATTTAAATCCGAAATAGGTAAACTGAAAACACAAATAACTTGGAGAACTTTTCTAATTCAGCTATTTTGGCATAAATTATCAAATGAAATTCAGGCATTCTCAAATTAATGTGAATAAGACCTGAAGAAGAATTTGCCAACTTTGATTCAAAATGCACAATTCCCCTGACAATTATAAACTCCCAGTTTACCTAATAAACTCAAAAATATTCACATAATAATATAAATAATATACCTATTTCTCCACGGCTGAATTGTTGTTCAACTACATATATCGTTAATCCACATTGACCATGAGGTCATTGTGACGGAACGGCTGGTACCCCAACCGGGTACCGTCAATTGTTGCTTCCTAGTACTTGCGAGCACCATAAGCACTTCACAGGAACACCATAACCACCGTAAACCCCACAAACTGTCGCAGCTTGGTTGGGTTCTCGCTGCCCTCCAACCACCCTGAACCCATAACAGGATCCAGCTTCCAGTGGGTAGTCCTCTCCTAGTCCAGAGAGCGAAGCAGGCTGCTCTTTTAAGAGCAAGTGTTGTGATCCAAGGGAGTATAGTGATTATAGCAATCCCCAGAGTGTGAATATAGCTCTCCAATCCCCCAAGCATGAGCCTAGACTTCATGAAAGGTAAAACGAATCTCAGTTTAATGGTAGCCACAACTGGCCTTCTATGACAGTCCCCATGCAATGGGCACTCCCCTCTGGACCTGAGAGTAAACCACAGTAGAAATAAATACACAATCACATTGGCTCCTAGGTCCAGGACACTCCAATACAAAATCAGATAATCCTTCTTCTGTGCCTGGGAGATAATTGGATCAGGAACTGTACTAATACAATTATCTCCAAGTACAGAAAAAAATATTCATTTTTACAAACCCCCCCAAGATACCTTAACATAAACAAAACCCCTGATAGCCCTGATCTGGGTGACCAACATATCCAAAAATCACCCAGATCAGTTCAGGGGTTAAGGAATTTCCTGGAAGTCTTATTTTTGACCGACCGTTCACATGGTCCTATGCCCAAAACAGTTCCAGGGAATCAGGGCTAATGGTCGGTCTCTCTGTCTGGCGTACAAAAGTACATAACTCACATGAACAGAGCCTTTTAAAGTGCATTGGGCAATGTATATTGCAGGGCCCATAGTCCTGAGGCAAGAGGCTGGCCAGCAGGCCCCTCCAAGAACCCGTGACGAGGTTCAGTTCGTCACAGTCATGATGTTTGTTAAAGGACAACTGTCACTTCAAAAACTATTTGTTTTTGTTTTTCCTTTCCTTTTTGTTTATTATTAAAACATTTTATCATACATTGACAAGTAATAAAGTGCATACAGAACAAGACAAGTGTGACAATGACAAAACAAAACATATAGTTTACATTGTTACAACTGTTTTAAACCTATAAATTAGGTAAATCTCAAGCTAGACAGCTAAGGATCTCTCAGTACAAATATATTCTATATCTTATAGAACTAACATCTGCTAAAAATAGATATAGATATGTAAATATAAATATATATATGGGCCATGGTCAGTCTGAAGATCTAAAAAGAAATATCCCTATAATAAGGATTTTATCAGGGTCTGTCGCAATCCAAGCAGGAAAAAGTACAAAGGAATAATTCATTTGTTTTCTAAGATCCGTATCCAATTTATATATTGATCTTGTTTTTTTAAAGAAAGTATAGAAGGAAGTGGTAAATCTTTTTCCATTTGAAATTGATATAGAATTTGATTAACAAGCTGACTCCTCAAAAAGAGGAGATGTGACTTCCATTGCCTTGCTATTATTATTTTTACTGCCAGGAAACAGTGGTTTACAAGGCATTTAGATGGAGTGGAAGAGAGTTTCCAGTTTAAATGTAGCAATGCTGTGTCTGGGCCTTTTTTAATTGTAATATTAAATAAACATTTAAGAATTTCATAGGACCACTCCCAAAGATTTTTAACCAATTTACAATGCCACCATATGTGAACGAGTGTTTCCTCTGTAAAACCGCAACGCCAGCAATGAGAAGTTTGACCTGGATACATCTTAGTTAATTTATATGGAGTCAGATACCATTTATACATAACCTTGTATTGACATTCAAATAAATTCTGACAATGAATATATTTACGAGTATCTCTAAGAGACATACACCATTCCTGCTCAGTTATGTCGATCTTTAAGATATTTTTCCATTTATCAAGTATATTTAAGGGTTGTTGATCAAGGTTGGATAACAAATTAGTAGCTTTTGAAAGAATTTTATTAACCTTGGTATATTTAAAAATAGTTTGAAAAAGAATATCAATTTTTGGTGACGTATTTAGTAAATACATATTCAGAAAATTTTTAATTCTTAAATAAGAGAAAAATTCTTTGTTAGGGAGAAGAAGTTTAGCTTGAATATCCACAAAAGGTAAAATTTGATCGTCATGGAGGATATCTCCAATCGTCCATTGAAATTTAGACCATTTATTTAAAGAAATATCCTCAATATTATCTTCTAAAATGATCAAATGGGATGACTTAATTATTTTATCGGAGATTTTTTTTTGTTTTTTTATCCTCTCCCAAGCACTAATAATTTGTGACAAAATTAATGATTTGCTACATAAAAATTCTATCGTTTTTTTGTTATTTTTAAGCCATAAATACATTTCCAATCTATCTTTTCCAACTGCCTCGGATTCAATTAGGTACCATGTGTCTGTTTTAAACGAATCAACCTGCAGTTTATATATGTGACCAATAATGTTAGCGTAATAACAATTTCTAATATTTGGATAGTTTATACCTCTGTTTTGAGGTTTCCTAGAGAGAACTTTAGAACTTATTCTAGGCCTCGACGTTTTCCAGATAAATTTTTGAAAACTAGATTGTATCATGGTTAACCAAATTTCTGGAATTTGAAGAGGAATCATCCTAAATAGATAGGACCATTTGGGCATAATATAAGCATTAATTATGTTAATCCTGCCGATCCAAGAGGATTCGGTCAGGAGCCATTCTTTTAATTTTATATTTGTATATTTTAGGAGATTCAATACATTTATTTCCATAATATTGTTAACTTGAGATGAAATTATCACGCCCAGATAATTAAAAACACTATTAGTCCATACAAAGTCATAATTCTCCCGGAGAACTTTTAAGCTGCAAATATCAACATTAGTAGTTACAGCAATTGATTTAGATATGTTGAGTTTATAATTAGATACCTTAGAATAGCTTTTTATAGCAGATAAGACTTGAGGAAGAGAGGATTCTGGAGAAGTGAGTGTTAATAATATATCATCGGCATAAAGTGATATTTTTGCTTCTGAGTTCTTCGTTGGAAAACCTGTGATATTCAAATTGTTCCTAATATTAATAGCTAGGGGTTCCAAAGTTAAAATATAAAGAAGGGGTGATAAGGGACAGCCCTGGCGTGTGCCACTATGTAAACTAAACCAATTTGATTGAATATTTACACCTACAGTTCTAGCTGTTGGTTCAGAGTAAAGTGCCAAAATGGCATCATGAATCCAACCTATGAATCCAAAAGAAGTCAGCACCTCGTCGAGGAAACGCCAACTGACCCTGTCAAAGGCCTTCTCGGCATCCAATGACAGGGTCAGCAGCGGAATCTCCCGACGGAGTGCACCATCCAAAATATTCACTATTCTTCTAGTGCATGTATCAGAAGATCTACCTGGCAGAAATCCAACCTGATCAGAATGAACGACTCTCTCAACAAGTAGTTTTAATCTAGTTGTTAAAATTGCTGCATATATTTTCACATCTGTATTTATTAAAGAGATTGGTCTATAATTTTTAACATCAGTTGGATCTTTATTTGGTTTTAGTATTGGAAGAATATTGGCTTGTAATAACTCCTTTGGTGTTTTAGCCGTTTTGGCCATTTCATTAAAAAGAGCCGTTAACCCCTTCAGGACAGGTGACGGACGAGGTCCGTCACAGAGGGGAGACCCTTAACGACGGGTGACGGACCTCGTCCGTCACGCGGTAAAATTAACCCCGGATCGCCGCTATCGCGGCGATCGCGGGGTTAATGGTGCTCCCGGTATGCCTCTGCATTAGAGGCATACCGGGAGCACCCGGTCAGGCTGCCCAGCACATGTGCTCGCTCTGACCGCAAGTCTGAGCGAGCACATGTGCTCTCTATACTCACCTACCGGCTCCCTGCACTTCCGGGTTCTGTGTGAAGTGCAGGGAGCCGGATCAGTGCTGATCCTGCCCCCTGCTGTAAAAAAAAATAAAGTTTATTTAAAGTCCCCCCCCCCTTACCCATTTTAATAAAAAATTAACCCCTTCCCTGCCAATTGATCACTGACTACAGTGATCAATTGGCAGGGATTACATTTTACTATGATCTGATTTTTTTTTTAACCCCTGAGGGTTAATTCTTTTTTTTTTAACCCTCAGGGGTTAAATTAATTAAATTAATTAATTAAATTATTTTTTACTTATATATTTAGCTAGCTGGGGTAGGTGGAAGTTAGTGGGGAATTGGGGGATTTGGCGTTAGGCTAACTAGGGGTTAACGTTAAAAAAAGTTTTAAAAGAAACTTTAAAAAGTTAAAAATTAAGCTTAAAAAAATGTTTTAATAACATTTAAGTAAAAAAAAAAAAAAACACACTTTACCTAGTCCAAATAAAAATTAACCCCTTCCCTGCCAGTCGATCACTGCCTACAGCGATCAAATAGAGATCACAGTATTATACTGTGATCTAATTTTTTTTAACCCCTGAGGATTAACTTTTATTTATTTATTTTAACCCTCAGGGGTTCAATTTATTTAATTAATTAATTTAAATATTTTATAACTATATATTTTGCTAGCTGGGGTGGGTGGGAGTTATGGGAAAATGGGGAATTTACTGTTACTGCTGCGTACTGCTAGTTAGGGGTTAACGGTAAAAAAAAAAGCTTAGAAAAATTTTAAATCTGTAAAAAAGTTTTAAGAAAGTTTAGGAAAGTTTAAAAAAATTTATAAGCAAAACAAAAGTTTAAAAACTAGTTTTTAAAAGTAAAAAGTTATAAAAAGTAAAAAAATACATTTTAAAAACGCTCATTACCACTACACCTGGAGCAAACTAGAGAAAAAATTATCCCACGCCAAGGTTCAAAATATGCTTTTTGAATTACCCCAGGGTGTATTCTTTAATAAATAGTATGTGTTTGTGGGGAAGTTTCAATAACCAACCGTCTAAACTACTCCAAATTGGAACATGGACACAGCGTAAAACTTCAAAGTTAGAAAAAACTGAATGGCTGCGTCTCAAATGCGCCCCTTCAACATCCACATATACCTGGCAAAGGTACATACGGGGGTATTGCTGTACTCAGCCGACATAGCTGAGCAACATATGAAGTATTATACAGTCATAGCACACATAAGGTTTGCAAAATATGCTGCGCAAACTCACTTTGTATGTCAAAAAGGCAGAAAAAATGCTTATTACCACTACACTTGGTACAAGCTAGCGGAAAAATGATCCCACGCTAAGGTTCAAAATATGCCTTTTGAAATACCCTGGGATGTCTTCTTTAAGAAATGGTATGGCTTTATGGGGAATTTGGATTATATATCCTGGTAAAATACTCTAAAATGGGACATAGGCACAGCATAAAAATTCAAAGTTTGAAAAAAACTGGAATGGCTGTGTCCCAAATGTGCCCCTCCGATGTCCACACATACCTGGCAAAGGTACATACGGGGGTATTGCTGTACTCAGCCGACATAGCTGAGCAACATATGAAGTATTATACAGTCGTAGCACACATAAGGTTTGCAAAATATGCTGCGCAAACTCACTTTGTATGTCAAAAAGGCAGAAAAAATGCTTATTACCACTACATCTGGTACAAGCTAGCGGAAAAATGATCCCACGCTAAGGTTCAAACTATACCTTTTGAAACACCCTGGGGTGTCTACTTTAAGAAATGGTAGGCCTTTGTGGGGTAGTTTGAATTTCAAACTGTTATAATACCCCAAATGGAAGCTAAGGCTCATTCAAATCCATCTCTCAAAATTCTACTGTGAATACTGTAAAGGACAGGTCTCCTATATGGCACTGTAGCTTCACGAAATAGTGCCAAAGACATTCATATGGGGTGTCATTTTACTCAGAAGACTTAGCTGAGCATAATTTGGGGGGTTTGAACTTAGTGGCACATATGAAATATACAAAACGCCCAGCAAAAATGCAATCCGTATGTAAAAAATGCACAAAATTATTTTTTACCACATACTTTGGCATATATTGGTGAAAAATGGGGGCATGTTAAGGCACAATATGCACCTTATAAGATACCCTGGAGTGTCTACTTTTACAAATGGTAGGCCTTTGTGGGGGTTTTTTGAACAGTCAAACTGTTATAATACCCCAAATGGAAGCTAAGGCTCATTAAATCCATCTCTCAAAATTCTACTGTGAATACTGTAAGGGACAGGTCTCCTATATGGCACTGTAGCTTCACGAAATAGTGCCAAAGACATTCATATGGGGTGTCATTTTACTCAGAAGACTTAGCTGAGCATAATTTGGGGGGTTTGAACTTAGTGGCACATATGAAATATACAAAACGCCCAGCAAAAATGCAATCCGTATGTAAAAAATGCACAAAATTATTTTTTACCACATACTTTGGCATATATTGGTGAAAAAATGGGGGCATGTTAAGGCACAATATGCACCTTATAAGATACCCTGGAGTGTCTACTTTTACAAATGGTAGGCCTTTGTGGGGGTTTTTTGAACAGTCAAACTGTTATAATACCCCAAATGGAAGCTAAGGCTCATTAAATTCATCTCTCAAAATTCTACTGTGAATACTGAAAAGGACAGGTATCCTGTATGGCACTGTAACTTCACGAAATAGTGCAAAAGACATACAATGGGGTGTCATTTTACTCAGCAGATGTAACTGAACACAAAATAAAACTTTGTACAGGAATAGCACACACCAACTTTACAAAATATACACGAGAATTTCTCTGTTATAAGTTTGTGTGCCAAAAACCAAAAAGAACACAATTTTACTCCAATATTTAGCAGAGGTTGGCGGTGAAATGGCTACGTAGAAAGTGTCAAAACAACCTTAGGTAAATAGCCCGTGATGTCTACTTTATATAAATATATACTTTTGTGTGGCAATTTTGTTTTCTTTTATGGCTATTAAGCTTACAAGACAAACATACCAAATTCTAAAATCGCTCCACATTAAAAGTTTATTTTACTCCTTGTGCTTTGTGACCTGTAACTACCAAAAAAAACTTAAAATCCCAGACACATTATATATTCTGTAAATCAGAACAAATAAATAAATTTATTTTTAATTACTTTCCTTAACCTGCACTAATTATGCACACATTATTATTGCAAAAACTGTAAAAAAAACCCAATATTTTTCATTTTTTTTGCATTTTTCTGTATTTTTTTTATAATAAGTAAGCATTTATATATATATATGTTATATCAAATTAAAGCCCTTTCTGTCCTTTAAAAACAGTATATAATATGTGTCGGTGCAATAAATGAGAGAGATGCAAATTGCAGTTGAACGCAAACAGCAAGAAAATGCAAAAATTGCTTGTGTCATTAAGCGTAAGTCAAGCTTCTGAAGCTGTGTCCTTAAGGGGTTAAAGGAGCAGTTATCTCTTTTTTCATTACTTTATAGAAAAGATTAGTAAATCCATCCGGTCCAGGAGTCTTATTTAATTGAAGTCTATCAATCTCTCTTTCGACCTCATCTATCGTAAACTCATAATTAAGTTGGGCTAACTCTCGATTATTAATTTTTGGAATATCAATATTATCCAAATATTGTTTAATATCTTGACTATCTGATGATATATCCAGATCATATAGTTTGCTGTAAAATTAATTAAATAGTTGCCCAATTTTTTCTGGAGAGGAGTATGTATTTTGATCCGCGACCAGTTTATTGATCCTATTATTTGCATTTTGCTTTTTTAATCTTTTGGTTAAGTTTTTATTTGCTTTATTACTTTGATGGTAAGTATTTAATCTCAATTTATTGATTGTTTTTCTAATCTTTTCTTCTGTCTTAAAGTTAATTTGTTTTTGTAATTCTACAAGTGCTCATCTTAATTGAATGGTTGGGAACTCTTTATTCATTTTAGACAGGTTAAAATATTGAATATTTAGATCTGACAGATCTCTATTTATCATAGATTTAGATTGTTTTTCAATTTTAATAAGATAGCCTCTAATAACCGCTTTATATGAAGACCATAAAGTAGAATCTAGAATATCAGGAGTAGAATTTTCAAGCCAAAAAAACCTTGAAAGTTTAATTATAGTGTCTTGATTTATCTTAACTTTAAAGAGAGAGTCGTCCATTCTCCAGGAGTCAGTAGATCTCTGTAAGATCTTACCTATTTCTAATATTAAAAAACTGTGGTCAGACCAAGTATTATCCTTAATTTGGATTGAATTAATTTATTTCAAGGTATTAGCTTGTACTAAGCATAGATCGATTCGAGAATACGAATTGTGCACTTTAGACAAGTGCGTATAATCTCGTAAATCTGGGTGAGTTACCCGCCAGACATCATATAAACCATGCATGGCACATAAATTAGAAAGGGTTTTAGATTGTTTATATAGATGGCTGTCAGATTTTAATTGAATATGAGTTTTTTTATCCATTACTGGATCAAAAACACAATTAAAATCGCCCGCTATCAATAAAGTACCTATTGTTTTATTTTCTAATCTATTCATGATTTTTGAAAACAGGGCAGTTGGATTAATATTTGGTAAGTATATATTAACCAGAGTGTAAGTTATAGATTCTATTTTGCAGATAATTATAAGAAATCTGCCATTAAGGTCACTGTCTATTAATTTTACTTCAAGTTTTAAATTAGAATCAAATATAATTGCCACCCCAGATTTTTTATTATTTAGGAGAGATGCATGATATATATATTTGTATTTATGCCCCATCCATTTTAGCGACTCAGATCTCAACCAGTGCGTTTCTTGGAGAAAGACTATCTGTATTTGGTTAGAGACCAAGGAATCATAAAGCATTTGCTTTTTCCACCGTGTATTTAGACCTTGTACATTTATAGACATAATTTTCAGCATTAACTTTTAGAAATTTTGTAAACACTAGCTCGATAGTACCAGGTAATTTGAAACACAAAAATGATATTATTCAGACTGACCATAGCCCAATTAGTACAACAATGCAAATAACAACACGTACCACAACATAAAAAACTCTGATGAAACATAAGCATTTCACCAACATTCAACAATATACATCCCAAGGCTAATAGCCATGGGTTCACTTGATCTTCCATCTTAGAAGATAAGAGATATCTGTGAAAGCATCACAGAAAGAGGGGATAAAGATCAGGCATCTAAAGACTTAATTAAGAATATATATTTGAGATAGAGGTAATAGGCAGAGAAAGAGGAGGATAACTTCGAGTTAATAAACATCTACCTATTTACCAGCATTCAAAAACTATTTGTAATATGATATATAAGACTATATAAGACTATAACTGTATATTTTTTTCAAACACTGGCTGAACGATCCTATTATCATATTATATAGTAAAAGTAGAGTTTTTCTCATCTATTTTTAAATTTTCTTTGTTTTTTTAATAAATCTATTTCCTTTTTAAAATTTGATCATAGGATTATCATATTTCAAAAACTATTTGTAATATGATAATCCTATGATCAAATTTTAAAAGGAAATAGATTTATTAAAAAAAACAAAGGAAATTTAAAAATAGATGAGAAAAACTCTTCTTTTACTATATAATATGATAATAGGATTGTTCAGCCAGTGTTTGAAAATCTACAGTTATAGTCTTATATAGTCTGTGTCACTCCCAGCACAGAAGCAGGGAAGACCAGAAAGATTAACGGTTTTCATACAGAGGCTTATCACATTATTAAACCTTGTAGATCAGCTATATCATCTGGACATATGGGTTTCCTTTCCTTGGTATTTCTGCCAACAAACATCTCAATGTTTGTCATTTGAGGAAAGGAATTCAAATTTATATATTTAGAGACCCTATAAAGATATCTCAACTATTACAGTAGCATGATGGGTTAAATGTTTCATGGACCTGGCTGGATATGAGGTTTCCATATTGGGTTCACAAAGAGAAGACCTGAAGTTACCTCTTGACAAGTATAAATTTGCTTAGACTTATGTAACATTTGTTCAACACATTGTATCAGCTGATGATTTTGTCATAGACCCAGCCAAAGTAGAAGCAGTTGTTAACTAGCCTAGGCCCAACAACATTGAAGAACTATGGTCCTTCTTGGGATCTTGTCGCTACTACCATCGTTTTGTATGTGGCTATTAAAAAATACCATGACCTCCTGAAAGGAGACTCTAATAAAAGAGCACAAAATCTAAGCCCAATCTAAGGAGCCTGTAGGAAAGAACTTTTTTAATTGTGAAGAACCATTCCAACTGCACAAGAGAAAAATGACTGAAACACCAGTGTTTGCTTATGCTTACCCCAATATAATAATAATAATAATAATAACAAAGTATTTAACCAGCAAAGGTACATTCAGATTGCTCTGGTTTTCAAGTACGTCCTGAGATATGTTCCATGTAGATGCAATTTTGGGAGAACTGGGATGTGTTTTCCATCAGGTGAGAAAAAATAGAATGTGGTGAAACACCAAAAGGTAAATGTTGAAATATAACTTTTAACCCCTTGGTGACCAGACCACTTTTCTATTTTCTACCCGTTTGGGACCAGGGCTGTTTTTACATTTCTGCGGTGTTTGTGTTTAGCCATAATTTTCCTCTTACTCATTTACTGTACCCACACATATTATATGCCGTTTTTCTCGCCGTTAAACGTTTTTTCTAAAGATACCATTATTTTCATCCTATTATATGATTTACTTTTAAAAAATAAATAAAATATGATGACAAAATGTAAAAAAACACACTTTTCCGAACCTGGACCCCCAAAATCTGTTACGCATCTACAACCGCCAAAATGCACCCTTGCTAAATAGTTTCTAAATTTTGTCCTGAGTTCAGAAATACCCAATGTTAATATGTTCTTAGCTTTTTTTTGGAAAGTTATAGGGCAATAAGTTCCCTTTGCTATTTCCAAACTATTTTTAAAAATTAATGCAAGTTACAGTGTAACACTGATATCTGTCAGGAATCCCTGAATAACCCTTCACATGTATATATTTTCTAAAACAAGACAACCCAAGGTATTAAACTTGGGGTATTTTGACTCTTTTCATGCAACCATTTTACCACCAATCTATGCCAAATTTAAAAAAAAATAATAATTGGTAATTTTTTTGACACACATAGCAATTTAAGAATACATATACTGAGAACTTTAAAGGTTACTGCCAAGGAACACCCCAATATGTGTTCAGCAACATCTCCTTAGTACAGTGATACCACCCATGTATAGGTGTGTCGGGTTCTCTGCGGGCTAAAATACCTTATTTGGAGGGTGCGCATTCCAGTTTTCCAACTTGGCCATCATGCACCCATATCCTATTTGGGACATTTTGGAAGCCGGCCAATGTAATTTATCCCTATCAAACCATATATTTTTGAAAAGTAGACACCCTAGGGTATTTCAAATAGTACTATTTTAACAGTTTTCATGCACTAATTCTACCACCAGTCTTTGTCAAACATTTAGGTAGTCATTTTTTTGTGTTATTTTTCTCTCACATTGTACTTAAGGCATGGATTCTCAGTTCCTGTTATGTGTTATTGGCAAAGAACACCCCAATATGTGTTCAGCAACATCATCCGGGTACAACAGTGCCCCCAATGTACAGGTTTTATGGGTTTTTGCAAGTCTACAGGGGTCAAATGTAGGGCTTTCCCCTTTTCCATGTTTTCACATTGAAATTGACAGATTGGTTTGCTGGGCCTATTTTGCCTTTGAGACCGTATAGCAGCCCAGGAATGAAAATTAAACCTATAAATATGTGTGTATATAATACATAATATCATACATAATAATACATTATAAATATATATATATATATATATATATATATATAAATATATATATATATATATACACACACACACTTTTATTTCCTATATATATATAATATATTATAATTAAAGCATTTATATATTATATGATTTCATTATAA
Source organism: Pelobates cultripes (assembly GCA_933207985.1). NCBI lineage: Eukaryota > Metazoa > Chordata > Amphibia > Anura > Pelobatidae > Pelobates > Pelobates cultripes. Next base: position 123,036,566 of record OW240914.1, on the reverse strand, counting down.
GTGTATTTTGAGATATATGTGTATATATCTCAAAGTACACTTATAATGAAATAATATATATGCATTATATATTTATAATATATTATAAAATGCTTTAATTATTTTATAATATAATATATACATATATATATATATATATATATATATATATATATATATATATATATATAATATTTATTTATTCACTTTTTAGCAGCCTGGGGATATACATAGATATATATATAATTTCATTCTAAGTTTATTTTAATATAAACATATATATATTAATATCAAAATACAGTTAGAATAAAATTACATATATATATAATTTAAAAATATATATTTTTACAGTTTTTTATTTTTAATTAATTATTATTTATTTTGTACAATAATATATATATATATATATACAATATATATATATATATATATATATATAGTTATTATATATATATACATGTGTAATTTAACTAAGTGTATTTTTATATTAATATATGTACATATTACTAAAATAATACACTTATTATGATGTTATATATAAGATATCTATATAGAGATAAATTTACTCATACTTACCGTAATTTTCTTTTCCTGGTCATAGGCCATGGCAGCACAACAATGGGTAGCTCCTCCCCTATCCCTAGTTAGACAGGAACTAATTAAAATAAGGGTACAAATACCCCCTCCTACCTCCTCCTCCCTCAGTCTAGTTAACAGCAATATCCCTGGGTGGGACCTTTGTGCTGCCATGGCCTATGACCAGGAAAAGAAAATTACGGTAAGTATGAGTAAATTTATCTCTTTCCTGGCCATATCCATGGCAGCACAACAATGGGTAATACCCAAGCTAAAACCAAGGGGGGGAAAGAAAAACTCAGACACATTATTATATAATGCAAGTGTATTGTCACAAACAACTCAATGTGATGAACAAAAAGAATAGTAGTTAATCCTTTGAGGCAGAAAGAATTGATCTGCCAAATCCATCGTATTGGCCAGCTCTCACATCTAAACGATAATGTCTAATAAATGTATTAGAAGATGACCAAGTGGCTGCTTTGCAAATCAGTTCTGTAGAAACCTTTGCTGCAGCTGCCCAGGATGAAGAAAGGGAACGTGTAGAATGAGCTTTCAAACCTTCAGGAACACTAGTTTTGGATGATCTATAAGATTGGATAATGGCCGAAACTATCCATCTGCTGATAGTGGCTTTCGAAGCTTGCAGACGCTTCCTAGGGCCATTAGGAATAACAAAAAGCCTTTCCGAAATACGCCATTCTGAGGATCTTTGTATATAAATCTTAAGACATCTTACTAGGTCGATAGCATCATCATCAGCGTTTTCCCTGTTATTAGATTCTTCTGTACTTAATGCTGGAAGGATTATTTCTTCGTTCATATGGAACTCTGAAGTTACCTTAGGGCGGAATTCTGGAACCGTTCTCAGGATGACTCTGTCCTTATGAAATATCGTAAAAGGTTCTCGAGCCGAAAGAGCCTGAAGATCAGAAACCCTTCTACCGGAGGCTAGGGCTACTAGTAGAACTGTCTTGATCATGATAAGATGACAGGAAATTGATGCCATAGGTTCAAAAGGATCTGCTTTAAGAGCCTTCAGGACCAGAGGGAGATCCCATGGCGGAGTAATAGACTTAATGGGTGGCTTGATCTTGAGGACTGCAGTCAGAAATCTAGCTATGTCTGGATCCAGTGCCCATCTATGATTAGTTAAAGCAGAGAGGGCTGAAATATGTACTTTTAGAGTGTTATAACTCAATCCCTTCTCTAGACCTGATTGTAAAAAATCAAGAATGTCAGTAGTTGAAGGGTTCAAAATATCAAAGGGCCTTGAACTGGCCCATGAAGAAAATACATCCCATATTCTGTAGTAAGTGGATGAAGTGGACTTCTTCCTTGCTTGAAGAAGTGTCTCGATTACTGATCTCGAAAACCCCTTGTTCTTTAACCCATCCCTTTCAAGTACCATGCCATCAGACGAAGGGATGCTGGGTTTGGATGATGAATTGGACCCTGATGTAACAGGAATGGGACAACTGGAAGACGCCATGGATCCTTCTTGCACAGACTTAGTAGGAGCGGGAACCAAGGTCTGCGAGGCCAAAAAGGGGCTATTAGAATCAGTGATGCCTTCTCTTGTCGTAGTCTCCTTAGCAGAGGGAAGATGAGGGGTTTCGGAGGAAAGGCATAAGCCAGGTCGAAGTTCCAACTGCATGTCAATGCGTCTCTTCCTATGGCCTGGGGATCTGGAATTCTCGAAAAGAAGTTCTTGACTTTTCTGTTGTTGCTTGTAGCCATTAGATCTATCTGGGGAAGGCCCCATTTTTCTACGATCTGTAGAAATATTATGTCTGATAGACTCCACTCTCCCGGGTCTAATCTCACCCTGCTGAGAAAATCTGCCACAGAGTTCTGAGTTCCTGGGAGATGTATTGCAGAGATATTCTCCAAATTCATTTGAGCCCAGGACATCAAAGGTTTCATAAGTTTCATCCTTCTGCAACTTCTCGTCCCTCCTTGGTGATTTATATATGCCACAACTGTGGCATTGTCTGTCCTGATCTTGACCCATTTGTGAAGTAAAAGTTGCTGGAAGTGCATTAGAGCCTTGAAAACTGCCAGAAGTTCTAGAAGATTCGAAGGGGTGTTGGAGGTTGAAAAAGTCCATTTCCCCTGAACATAGTTGTCTTGAAGGTAGGCTCCCCAGTCCCATTGACTGGCATCTGTGGTGATGATGATCCATGGAATATTTCCTAAGGGATAACCTCTGAAGAGAGACTCTTTCTGGGTCCACCACTTCAGGGATTCTTGTACGTGAGGAGGGATCACTATAGGTTGAGACAGATTGCCCTTGAATTGAGAAAGGAAATTCCTTTGGAAAGGCCTCATTCTCCATTGGGCCCATCTCGTAAGTCCTATGGTGGAGGACATTGATCCCAGGAGGCTCATAGTTGTCTCTGCTGAGGAAACACTGGATGCTAACATGTCTTTGACCTTTTTCCGAATTTTCATACCCCTTTCTGTGGATAGTTGGACGGAACCTTCTGCAGTGTTGAATGCTGCTCCTAGATATATCATGCTCTGGGATGGCTTTAGGTTGCTTTTGGCAAAATTGATCTTCCATCCGTGTTGTTGAAGATACTGTATACATATCAGGCCGTGATCTTCTAATATATCTCTGTTTTCTGCCAGAATCAAGATGTCGTCGAGGTAATGATATACTGCAATGCCTTTCTTCCTGAGTTCTGCGATGAGAACCACCAGAACTTTTGAGAAAGTACGCGGAGCAGTGCTTAGCCCAAAAGGGAGAGCACGGAACTGAAAATGACCCTCTTCTACAGCGAATCTGAGGAATTTTTGATGCTGGGGTGCTATGGGAATATGGAAATATGCGTCTGCCAGGTCTATTGACATGAGCCATTGATCTGGAAAAACTGCTTTTACAATGGATTGAAGAGACTCCATCTTGAATTTCCTTATGTTTAGGAACTTGTTTAGTCTGCTTAGGTCTAATATTGGTCTCCATCCCCCTGTGGATTTTCTGGTGAGAAAGATATGGGAGTAAAACCCATGTGTTCGTTGAGCTCTTGGAACTTGAACGATAACTCCATCGTCTTGAAGGGATGAGATAAACTTTTTTAGGGAATCTCTTTTTTCTATATCTCTTGGCCAGATTGTCTTCTGGAAGGAGCGAGGAGGCGGCCTTGTGGAGAATTCTATAAGATAACCTCTTTGTATGATATCCAGCACCCATCTGTCTTGAGTTGAATGTTTCCACATATTCTGGAATAGAAGTAGACGGGCACCTACTCCTCCGGAATGGTAGGTGGGTTTGTCATAAAGGCTTCTTGTGAAATGAGGAACCTCTAGACTTTCCTCCTCTGTTGGATGAATGACCTCCTCTCCATGGAATAGATCTTCCATATTCTCTTCCTGGTTTATAAGATCTGGTATCACGAAAAGAGGGGTATTCAGAGTATCTTCTGGCTCGAAAGGATCCACGGGTTTTCCGGTCTTGTGGGAGAAAGGCTTTTTTACCTTCTGCAGCTCTTTTGATGCACTCGTCTAGATTTTTACCAAACAACATCTCACCATGAAAAGGAAGGGCGCATAGACTAGACTTTGATGACGAATCTGCGGACCAGGATCTCAGCCATAAAGCTCTTCTAGCTGAAATTGAAAGAGCCATGTTTCTTGCTAAAGCTTTCACCATGTCCACCGAGGATTCTGAGGTAAAGTCAATGGCCAGTTTAATATCATTTAATCTTTCCAGAAGAGAAGATCTGTTTCTCCCATCTCTGATATCTTCTTCCAAGTTTTCGATCCAGATTTTTAAGGCCCTGGACACTGAAGTAAGGGCTATTGCAGGGTGAAAACCAGTCCCTGCTGCTACATAAGCTTTTGAGAGATGCAGATCCATCTTTTGTCCATTGGGTGTCTAAATGAGCCTGCATCATCTACTGGTAATGTGGTATGTTTTGCGAGTCGAACTACTGCCGCATCCACCTTAGGGGCATTATCCCAATGGTATGAATCAGACTTGTCAAAAGGATAGAGGCGAGATATTCTGCCTTGTGCTGAAAGTTTCTTATCTGTGTTAGACCACTCGTCTTTAATTAATTCCTTAATAGTATCATGCACTGGAAAGGTAGCTCTTTTCTTTCTCAAGTCTGAGAAATAACGATAAGAGGTTGACTGCTCTGCAACTGCCTCCTTCAAGCTCAAAGATTTACGGACTTTGTAAATGAGGTGGTCTATCTGAGCAGGTTCTAGAAAATCTGCAGGGGCTTGAGTTTCTTCTTCCTCCGAAGATAAGAAATTCCCCTGGTATGATTCCATATCCATGGATTCATCTGACGAATCATTACGTTGGTAATCTGAAGGTTCATGTAACCGGGGTCTTTTGTGACTTGCCCCTGCTTCTTTGATACCTTGAGCCACCGCTTGTTTTATGAATTGTACAAATTCCATTGAAGGATTAGATGTTCCAGCCGCTTCAGATAAACATTCTGCACATAACCGTTTGCCTTCCAGCGGTTTATTATTACAGGCTTCGCATTGATTTTTCTTTGGAGATTTTCCTTTGGATGATCTCACTGTTTTCTTTCCCGTAGAACTATCATGATAGGGAAATATATCATATTAGCACTCTTTTATTTCATGTATCATATTCCGGAAAGGAAATAAATGATGTGATATGGCTTACCTATAACTCTTAGAGTGTGACCTATTTTTATATCCAGAAGAGTCCGAATCAGAAGAAATTGATCTCCTTTTGTCTTTCTCCATTTTGGAGTTGATTCTAAACAGTCTAAAAAAGGAATTTGTATTGTTATAGAAAGAAAGGAGTAAAGAAATGAAAAAATGTGTATATACCTTTAAGAAGTAAAGCTTACCTTCAGATTTTCCTGTAAAATTGAAACGCAATTCAAATTGAAAACTGTATGAAAACAGGTCCTCTAAAGACCTAATGAGGACATCAGGTAACAATTTAGTCCAACTTTGGCGCTTAAATAGGCGTGTGACGTCATATCTGACGTCACCGCCTATCTGCGCATGCTTAAAACGAGCGAATTCACCGCTCGTTAACTGCGCATGCGCGGCACAAACCCGGAAGCTACTTCCGAGTAGGAGGCACTGTAACTGCCTCATGGGGACCAGACGCATGCGCGGTGTATAGCGTGCGCGCGATCCGGCGCGCACGCGAATGAAGCTAGCGTGCACGCGATACAAACGTGCACGCGCGAAACGGCGCGCATGCGCACCCGGACAAACAGGACGCCGAGAAGGCGAGAAAGAAATGAAAAGTACACAGAAATAATAGGCAGGGGGGGGGGGAAAACCCACACATATGATTTAACAAATACAGTATATATATGGTAAAAAGTATTTGTACATACATACATGTGGGCTGTTTCAATATGTAGAAATCCATCCAGGATAAAGTCTTCTTGCCACTTCCTGCTACCTCTTGGTCACTGCAGGGAATCAGAGTTATTTGGCATTTTTTTCTCTTGCTACCCCTAGGGTCACTGCAAGTAAAACCCCCGGTCACTAAGGGGGTATCTTCAGGGGGACACCTTTGCACTGGGCCGGATACTGAAGCTTCCCAAGGAAGAGAGGCTGAAAAACCCTCAGGTAAGCCATAAAAGAAAAGTGATTATAGTCCTGAAAATAGACTAATTTGGTCCTATAGGGATAGGACAGGAACAAAAAGACTGAGGGAGGAGGAGGTAGGAGGGGGTATTTGTACCCTTATTTTAATTAGTTCCTGTCTAACTAGGGATAGGGGAGGAGCTACCCATTGTTGTGCTGCCAAGGATATGGCCAGGAAATATACATATTATATGTAGATATAATATATGTATATATATATATATATCATATATATATTTATTTATTATTAACTTTATTTTTATTTTTTCAACTTTTTTTCAACCTTTTCCACCAGCAGGGGGACTGCCTGTAAGTTTAGGCAGTCCCCCTGCTGGCAGCACTGTGGACACCTATTTCAGCCATGTGACCACTCTTTTAGAGCAGTCACATGGCCCCTGGGGGTCCTAAATTGCAGAAGAAAACGATTGCCGGCGGGGGAACGGCGGCGATCGGTAAGTACATGGGGAAGGAGAAGGAGGGTAAGGGTTAATTTTTTTTTTTTTTTACTTTAACTGAGTGCCTCGACTGAGGTAGGGCCTGTAAATAAAAGATGGGCCCACTCAAGAGTAAAAAGAGGAGAAAAGGGGAGAAGAAAAAAAAAAGGATATGTTGAGTAGTGGGAGTGGAGGGAGGGTCATGCAAATCGCTAGACCATGGAAGGTGAGTAAAGTAAGGGTTCCCTTTAAGTAGGGAAAATACATGCCCCTCCCACAATTACAGGCCAAACGGCCTTAATACTTATGGTGACATCACTATATTTCCCCTGATTCACGTGAGTGCAACTAATATTTTACCTATCCATCATTTATCTAACAATACTTCACTATAGTATATTGCCTTCTGGTTCCAGCTACATTACTAAGACAGAGAGAAGTATATACAGCTTTACTGATTGCGTATGTTCTTTTGGTATGTTAGTCTGCACTAAATAGGAAATCAGATTTATAGAAAAAGCTCTTAAAAAAGTAAGAAAATTAGTATGTAGAAGTCTCACTGTTTCTTGTTTTGCAATCTGATATGTTTCCTGTGTGGAGTAGGAGACCTCTAGTGGGAAAGTTAAAAACTGTGCCACTGGGGGGGCAGGGCCTGACCGCCAAGCTGGATGGACGTGGAACAGCTCGGCTCCTCCATGAAACCTAAACATTTAGCTTCAAATAACTCTTCCTCCCCTGAAAAAGCCACACAGCTGCTAATAGGCGACACAGGGGACCGGAGCACAACTCCTGGTGCACATACCGACCCCCGTCCTACCGGCGATGCTGTTTACTGGGCAGCTGGGATTGCGGCCCGTCGCGAGGCTCTGGCGGGAGATGCGGCCGGTCTCCCGTGCTTAGTCCGGCGGAACCTCTCGCACGCCTACTGAGGGCCTGGTTCTCCCCCCCCTGTGGGCCGGGGGGGTTATCCCGGACCCCACCGGAGAAGCAATCACTCATGACGCTTGGGCTTCGAGCCGAAAGACTAGGGACCGCATGGCGAAACCCAAGATGGCCGCCGCGTCCCTCACTAGTTGGAGAATGGAGGTGGCAGCAATAGAGCAACCGCTGGGCACCGTTTGGAAACAGAGGTGGACCAGAACACCAAGCACTGACTGTGTCCCGCAAACAACAACACACTCTTTCCACCCTCCGGACGACTCTAAGGAGGGCACAGTCAGCATGTAAGCACAGCTTATATATTATCTGAGGCAGCATCTCACATGGTCTCCGGTAGATCTGCGGGGACTCACTTGGGACTATAACCCTGAATGGGCACAGAAGTGCAACGGACATAGGACACAAGCCTCTTTTCATACTTGAGGCTGAAGCCTGCAGACATGCGACCAAACGTACTCCTGGCCAACGGGTGCCTGGGCACTCACGCAACCAGCGGGGAACACCAGGGACTTGATTACAGCCAGGACACAAGCCGACCCCGCACAGCTGCAGGAGTAACTAAGTGACTGCTAACCCTGTATAACCACAATCAAAAGCCCAGCAGAACGCTTTGTGTCTTCTGTTTTAGTTTTTATTCATACTGTTATGTCTAGCATTATTGCAGCTGACCCTATTCAGCAGACCCACATGTAACTCATTTAAAAATAGATAAGCCTACATGTCAGTTTATCCAGCAAACTCAGAGGCTCGCTGCCCCCTGGTGGTTAAATTTAAATCCAAGCAGTGTAGAAAATCTATACCTGTCGTTAACTTGCATAGCCTGAAACTTAAGAACCATATCCACACTGCTCAACTTAGCATGCATAAACTAGCTATAAAAGTTCTATCCACTTGTACCATACCTGTTATATCTCAAAAATATAAATGTGCTGTTTGCTCTGCCATGACACTGTATGATATTGAATAGCTTGTACACACCGTCGTGGCGCTGCAAGCATGTTGTAACCATAAGCACAAGAAAAATAAAGAATAAAAAAAAAAAAAAAAACTGTGCCACTCTTGAAACATACATGTACATCCTTCATCTGGTGGTGAAAATGTGAATTAGCATATTCTAATATGAATAGGAAAGCATTAAAGAAAAACACATCTGTCATATTTGCACAAGCAGGGCCAGATAAAGAGCCCAGTGCCCTGGTTCTGACAATTATGATATGCCCAATTACAGAATCTGATCGACCAAAAACACTAAAACAGTTATACCTCCCAAGCGTTATGTATCTGATGGAGATGGTGCTGGAGGGAAATTCATAGGATGCAGCTATAAGAAAACACATACCCTATGGAAATGAATGCTTTTATCTCTCAAGTAAATCCATGACCCCTAACAGCAGTGTCCAGTGAAGTAGGAAGTCAATTTGTGGAGTAAAAGGGTGTGCCACTGACATGAATCACATTACCAGAACTGCCGAAAGCGGCGAACATGCCCAAAAAGGGGGCATGTCTGGCCAAAGAATTGGAAGGCCAGCCTGGCATGAATGCATGTAAGGCTGCCTGCCAATCATGTAAGCTGGCCAACTAAGGGCATACTACGCAGACATCACCCTGAGCTTGGCATAAATGTGTCTAATTATGTGCTCGGTCCAAGCTTTCTAAGGACTGCTCCCTAGCACTCACATGTCCACTTGTCTCCTTACCTTCTTACTAACAAGCGGAAACTTCTGGTATATAGTCTGGGACAGAGATAACATGTATGTATTGAGTGTAGAAAAAAGGAGACATGCCACAATGTTAGAGACCAAAGTCAGCATTACCTTAACTAACTTGAAAATGTAAGGAAGGCTAGATAGGATGTGGTGGTAGGGGACAAAGCCACCACCTCACCACACTCCCGAGGCCTGGGCCTCACATGAGGAATGACTAACCAGCGCCTTGGACAGTATCTGGTCTCAATTCTGGATGCAGATCCACCAACGGCCACAACTATCCTCGACTATTGTTGGGAACCAACCTAACGCTCACCGACACACAGTCACACAGCGTACCCTAGGGCAAAACCCTAAACCAAAGCAGTCGACGCAGAAAATAAAGTCACATGGGACACCTCAACGCAGACAATGCAGTTTTGCTGTGAACCACCACCCTCCTGGGCCATCAAGTCCACCTCGATACACTGCCCTGCACAACTCCCATGCCCTCGAAGGCTCCTTACTCACTTTGAGCGGAAAAAGCAAGTCGGAAGATTCCCAGACCAAATCCTGGAGATAGCTCAGAGGGGAACCTGTGGGTCAGGCGACTCAGACTGTATAGCAGCCTGGGGCTGGTGAGGTATGAACATGCAGGACTTGTGTTTGCAATCAGGCCAGCACACACGAAATGTTAGGCATTGGCTAATTAACCTGTCTACCCCCTAATGCTTTTCATGCCTCAGTTTACCTGGCTCTTTATATTATACTGCTCTTAATGCAATACTGTCTATAAATTAGTTTCATATGACACATAATACCCGGTGGTACTACTCATAGTTCTCACTCATTGGTGCTGTTTGAATTTGTTATAATTTTGTCTGATATGCATGTTTGCAAAGCAGCACTGTCTTTCACTCGTGTTTATACTTAACCTAATCTTTCACCTTGCCTAAGCTTTTTTACTAAAATGTGCAGGTTGCTTGACTTGAAATTTGCAAAACTACTCTGTTTTCCTGATATTCTGTCAAGACCACCAAACTGATATAACTTTTCATGCACAACCAAAATAAAGAATTGTAAAAAAAAAAAAATTATATATAATACAGAGAGTTGTCATTAATGGTACATTTTCAAGCTGGACAGAGGTGGCAAGTGGTGTCCCTCAGGGTCCTGTTCAGTTACTTACCCCTTCAGTTACTTACCAGAGGCAGCGACATGTCCCACGTCGCTGCTTCTTCCTCCGCCGCCTCTCCTCCCAGTGATTGCGTCGGCCGGTGGGCGAGACTGATCCTGCCCACCGGCCGGGGAGACCTAATGCGCATGCGCATTAGAGCTCCCCATAGGAAAGGTTTTCAATGCTTTCCTATGGGGAAATGAGCGACGCTGGAGGTCCTCACACAGTGTTAGGACGTCCATCGACGCTCTAGCACAGATAATCTGTGCCATGATCCAGGAAGTGCCCTCTAGTGGCTGACAAGTAGACAGCCACTAGAGGTGGAGTTAACCCTGCAAAGTAATTATTGCAGTTTATAAAAAAAACTGCAATAATCACACTTGCAGGGTTAAGAGTAGTGGGAGATGGCACCCAGACCACTCCAATGGGCAGAAGTGGTCTGGGTGTCTGGAGTGTCCCTTTAAGAATTTGATGATGCAGAATGTATAAATAGCTGCCACAAGACTTGAATATAGATGGACTTTCTATAGGTTTTTTAGAGTAATTAAATGGACTTCAATGTATATGTGTAGAAAGGACTTTCCCCGCCCCCAAAATGGACTTTTAACCAATTGGATGCAAACAAAGGAGGAGTTATGAACAAAAAAAGGTGGAGGAGGGCAAAACGCGGCACGAGAGATGTCACTAGGAGGTGGAGCCTGGATCCGGCATCTGGCGAAGCCCGGAAGTATTGTACAAAAGTCAGCGTTATTTAGTCGCATTCTGCTCATTTGTGGGGATTAGTGGTATAACTCACCAATGCTTTGAGTAAGCAGTTTTAATTGTCTTTTATGGAATATATTTGTGTTATACTATGCCATTGGGGTTTCCTAATTCTGTCATCCCTACAGTCACTACACATAAAGATTGCCATCATTGGGAGTAAAGGTCTTCTGGTCTGAGTGTGGCGGGAGTTATTCCTTCTCAAGCTGAGCTTTTCTCACCCAGAGCCAGGGTTGATAGGGCTTTTCTATTAGTTAATTAGAACATGTGAAAATTTAAAATTTTAAATGAATTATTTGACTAAAACTAAAAAATTCAGATGACTAAAAAATGACTAAAACTAAAATGTCTGTTTAGTCAAAAGACTATTACTAAAACTAAATTAAAATGCCTCCAAAATTTACACTGGCGGGTAAGACAAATGGGGGAGGGAAGAGAGGAAATGAGACACATGGGGAGGTTGAATGAATAAGTCACATGGGGGGAGATATTAGGGTAGGGTAAATGCCAAATATACTTTAACGCTAAAAACAAATGAGTCAAAAAAAAACCCACAACACGTTTCACCAGAGAGGCTTCTTCAAGTGTAAGACCTCTCTGATGAAACGTGTTGTGTTTTTTTAACTCATTTGTTTTTTGCATTAAATATATTTACCTTTACCCATGTGTCTGACCATTTATTGCACTTTTTTTTTATTTTAAGTAGTTTTATTTTTTTTGTTCCCGGCACTTCAATTATCTCTAACAAATTTACTGCACCTTATCCCTGGAAAGTCTACTCTACATTATATCCCTGATGGGGATCATAATACCAAATGAGAATACTTTCAAATTACATAGAAACATAGAATGTGACGGCAGATAACAACAATTCGGCCCATCTAGTCTGCCCAATTTTCTAAATACTTTCATTAGTCCCTGGCCTTATCTTATAGTTAGGATAGCCTTATGCCTATCCCACGCATGCTTAAACTCCTTTACAGTGTTACATTACATTACTGGGTTATGTAATATTACATATTTTTTATTATATGTATATAGGAAAATGTATTCCTACTTACTGTAATTTTCTTTTTCTGTTCATAGGCCATTGCAGCATAACAATGGGTAGCTCCTCCCTATCCCTAATTAGACAGGAAACTAATTAAAACAGAAGGTATAAGTAACCCCTCATATCTCTCCCAGCCTCAGTCTTGTCTCCAACAATATCCAAGGGCGGGATCTTTGTGCTGCCATGGCCTATGACCAGGAAAAGAAAATTACAGTATGTAGGAATAAATTTTATTTTTCCTGGCCATATCCATGGCAGCACAACAATGGGTAATCCCAAACAATAACCAAGGGAAGGAAGAAATACACAAGACTTCCAAATTATGAATGCAAAGTGAAAACACACACAACTCATAAGGACATTGGAAATTGAAAACTGATTGCCCACTATTGCCACATTACCAAACTGACCTACTCAAATGTATCAAAGAAAATGTCTGAAAACGTATTGATTGAGGACCAAGCAGCCAAACGGCTCTAATGGAGAGCTAACAGACCTTCAGGTACTATAATCTGTAGGGTTTAGTAGCCTGAAAATGTCCCTCTGCTTATGGCTTATATAGAGACTGAAGACTTCTCCAGGTGCATTAGTAAAGATAAATAAACTATCAGAAGAAAGCCAGATAGTGAATCTATAGAAATATATCTTAAGATATCTAGCTAGGACAAGAGGAGAAAGTTTAATTACGGATTCTTCATTCCAATCAAAAGGCTTTTAAAGCTGGAAGAATAATTTCTTGATTAACATGGAGAGAAGAAGCCACTTTATGACTGAATTCAGGAACAGATTGAGGATTATTCTGTATTGTAAAAGACAGTACATGGTTTTGTGCAAAATAGTGCGTGAAGATCTGATATCCTTCTGCCCAATGCTAATGTCACCGATAGAGCTAAGTTAATATTAATTTATGGAGAGATAGAGTCTCATGGTTAAAAGGGGTGAGAAGTCCACAGGAGCAATGGTTAACTGAGGAAACATATACATGCAGCCAACAGATATTTAGATACCTCCATACAGGGCCGCCATCGGGGGTGACAACCATAACGGTTGTCATGGGCCCGGCGGCCCTGGGGGGTCTGGCCGCCCGGGCCCCACGTGTAGTGGCGGAATTGCCGCCGGTGCACTTGCACCGGGGCCCGCACGCTGATGGGGCCTATCGGGTGGCCCACGCACTTAGGGCCACCCGATGGGCCCTATATCTTCAGGGGCCCGGTCAGCGCTGTGGCCGTGGTATAGCGTAACCGGGCCCGTTTAAAAAAAAAAAAAAAAACAGCCGCAGCAAGTGCTGCTGGGAGGAAGTAGTCACTTCCTCCCAGCTCACTCTGTGCGGGAGGAGAGACAGCCCGGCAGTGAAGAGGGAGAGCCGCGCTGACTCTCATCATTTCCAGCCACCCTCCTGCAAAAAAAGGTAAGAAACAGGAGGGTGGCTGGAAAATGAGCTGTGTGTGTGTGTGTATGCATGTCTGTATGTCTGTATGTATGTCTGTATGTATGCATGTCTGTATGCATGTCTGTATGTATGTATGTATGTCTGTATGCATGTCTGTATGTATGTATGTATGTCTGTCTGTATGTATGTGTGTCTGTATGCATGTATGTATGTCTGAATGCAAGCATGTACGTCTGTATGTATGGCTGTCTCTGTAGGTATGTATGTCTCTGTATGTATGCATGTCTGTATGTATGTATGTCTGTCTGTATGCATGTCTGTATGTATGTATGTATGTATGTGTGCATGTCTGTCTGTATGCATGTATGTATGTCTGTATGTATGTCTGTCTGTATGTATGTATGCATGCATGTCTGTCTGTATGTATGTATGCATGTCATTATGAATGTGTGTATGTATGGCTGTTAGTATGTGTCTGTCTGTCACTATGTACGCCTGTGTGTCTGTATATGTGTGCATGTCTCAGTATGTGTCTGTCAGTATGTATGCGTATGAGTATGTGTGTCTGTTAGTATTTATGTGTGTGTGCGTGTATCTGTGTCCTTTTGTATCAGTGAATGTGTTTGTGTCTGTGTGTGTATTCCTGTGGGCGAGATTTGGAGGCGGTCCCTGTGGGCAGTCTTGGAGGCGGGCCCCTAGGGCCCAGACCCTGTGCCCAGTTAGGGGCCCCAAAATTTCTGGTGGCGGCCCTGCCTCCATATCAAAGCCCATTCACGAAAAGAGAGATCAGAGAGTGCTGAGACATGCTGGATTGAAGAACTTAGAACCTCCTTGGTAGAAGGAATTTGAATGATCACATAATTGGAAATAGACAAGGAAAACTCTGTAAATGTAGCTGAGCATATCCACTTCCCCTGACTTTCAGAAGTGTATTAATCACTGCACCTGAAAAACCTTTTATTTAGGCCCATTTTTTTTTTCAATATCAAAACCTTCAGAAAAAGGTGAGTAGCACTGGACATGATGGAAGAGGGAAGAACTCTTTTGGGAGGTCCCATGGAGGTACTTAAGAATATACACAGAAGTGAAAACCCTGTTGATATTGGCTCTTGCAACCTATGCAGAAGAGAGGTGTTGGATGTTAAGGATGTCCCTTTTATGAACATATTCAATTTTGGAGAAAAGTTCCTCAACCCCAGTGGATGGTATTAATAGTTTTCACTGTCCAAGGAATTCCTATAGGAAAGTTAACGTCCTCCCTTGTGCCATCTTATTAGACCTATGGTGGAGGACCTGGATCAAAACTTTCTCTGCTGAGGTAATATGAGAGTCAACATCCTTTACTTACTTGACTGCACTTACTAAAGAGAGCTGTACCGTGCCTTGGCCTGTGTCGAATCGTATTCCCAGCTATACCCTGGACTCGGAGGGATCAAGGTGATTTTAGCAGACATTTATCTTTCACCATGAAGATATAAAAATGAAAGTGTCCCTCCACTGCAATCTGAGAATCCTCTGGTGATATGGGGCAATGGGTACATGGGAATAAGCATTCTGCAAATCTGTAGAAATCATCCAATGTACTAGGAATACCGCCTTTATGATGCTCCAATTTTGAATGTAGGTCTTCATGGACATGAAATAAACTTAAAAAGAATATAGTGCAGATTGAATGTACAAAACGATTTATTAACATGCAGTGGATCAGAGCAAGATCCTGATCTGTATATGATCCCAGGGGTTGAGGAGAGTATCTCATAAAATAGTAAACAAAAAATTACAGCACAGGTTTGGGGGACGCTGAACAAGTTTGAAAGAACTTGGAGCCCTTGGATGGCCAGCGCAGCTAGTGAATGAGGGATGAACGGGATGGGCTCAGTCCCCCACACGTCCCGTTTATAACACGATAGATAATGAAAGATGGCTGCATATAGCACATATCTCCAATTGGAGGAACTTTTAGGGTCCCCCTAGGAGGTAATCTTGCACTGAATCACCCTAGCAAAAAATACCTAATACCGACATCCCACGTGCGGCATGGCGGTCGGCCCCCCTAGACACTATTTCCCCCCCCCTTTATGCCCTAACTCTTTCCCCACCCTACTATTCTTCTTCTCTCTATGCTTAACTTTCCTTTATTTTCCTGTTCATCTCGAACGACTCTGCAGCGTAGAATTACTATTGGGATACTAAGGATAGGTACAAGACAACCTAGATCCCACAAGACTATTTGGCACCCCTGAGGGGGTGGCGATCACAGATTGACTAACTTTCCTATCTTAATTTGAAAACGTTGACGTGGTTGTACGCATTTTACTTTTATCTATATAAAAAATCAGGGCAGGTTGTCGGATGTGGCACAATCTCAAGATGGACCTTAAACAAGCAGTAAGACCTCGATCTGCGGACTTTTACATGTTATATCGCTCACGACATCGCTTTAGATGCCTTTACATGTCCAACTGTCGATTGAGGAACATATACTAATACGTGTCTGTATAAAGTTAACGGATGTTATGTATGTGCTGTATTTGTCATCCTGTCTTACAATAAATAAAGAATTAAAAAAAAAAAAAGTAACCAAAAAATAAAGAAAATTAAAATAACATGGAACAATATATTCAAATTAAAAGTCCCAATGGGATGAGTAGTCTGTGCCCAACGCGTTTCGTCCTCTTAACATCTGTCTACTCTCTGTGTCCTCCGTTTATATACGTCTACGTTGCTTGAAGAACAATGTGGATCGCGTGCGAATGCTATCTGGCTTCTAGGTATGTTGAAGTCATATCGGTCTTGTCATTTGTGCGTGCGCATAGTATGCGTGTCAAGTTGGAAAGTAAAATGCTTCCATGTAGAATACATGTGATCAGGGGATTAATAATAGTGGCAGAAAACTGAATGCATGTTTATGCCATCACATGTAGTTATCGATATAGATCCTCACTGTGACATTGAACTCCAATGTTACACCATAATATAGGGGGAAATAATCTAAATGAAATCAGTATTATAAAGATAGAAAAAAAATAAGTGATGTGGAAATAAAAATAAAAAACATGAAAATACAAAAAACTAAATAAAAATAATACAATTAAAATCAAAATGAAAATAATAAAAATAAATATAAAAATGGAAATAATAAAAATAAATATAAAATAAAAATAATAATAAAAATAAATGAATATAAATAAAATAGAAATAATTGATCATTTTTATCAAAATTAAAAATTAGAATGAGAAATGTCATAGAGGTAATCTCTGTACATAGTATATTCAATGCAAAAACAATAACAGTAAAAACTAATAAAGCCTAGTATAGTCAAAACTGCAAAATAAAGTTATTTTACTTTCCTGGAATTCAGCGACAAGCAAAGCTCCTGGTGCTGCCTTCCATGTCTCCACATAGTGTCAGCCAAGGCATTGCACAGGCCAATCAAAGCAGTGTACTTAATGATGGAGGGAGGGAGTCGGGGAGACAAACACTTCCACTTGTAGGCCCTGTCTGTAAGGGAGAAGCTCAATACATCTGTTGCCAGCACGTTGGCACAAAAATTCATATATCTTAATTTGTGCACAAGGGCTCCTGTCACCATATCCTCTTCTAAAAGCAGAAGTGGTCATGGTGGTTGGAGTAAAATTTTAAAGACCTTTTCTTTTGTTTTGTACTTTTGAGAAAAGTTTGTGCTCTGTTGCTTTTTGACATTTAATTTGTCTCATTTCTTTATATTTAAATAAAGGCTTTGGTTTATATTATTTGAAGCAATGTTTTTTTTAACTTGATTCCATTACAGGCGTTCTATTAGCAGGCCTAATCTCACTGTATTTGGTGTTCCTTGGTATATGGATTGACCCGTCTCTAGATTCCTGGATCATTCATTTAGTTTTACTAGTTTTGTGTGTGGTGTTCATTGAAGCATCCTGATTACGCTCACTGGATAAGACCTGTGTTTCGTTTCTGAACTCGATCAGAGATTTTCTCCACTGTCATAGTGGTTTAGATGTCAACACTAGTTAATACCATTTTGCCATAACTTTTCCCCAACTATTTTCACCCAGCAGGCTCTTGTTAATGAATTTTAAATTGGTGGAATGTGCTCCTAGCATAGAATTTGGCTTCTATACATGTTTGCATCCATTCCTGGAGTTAAAGCGCTGTTTTTACTGACTCTATCTGCAAGCGTATAAACTTATTATTTTTTTAATTTCTCTTTTTTTTTGTTGATTCCATTGGTTCCATATAGGTGGATTTACATTTAACAATAAAAGTAATAAAGACTATTTTTATATATATATATATATATCTACATATCAAAGTGGTATCCCTCAATTTTGCGATATGTGTAGAGTGAGAGAAATACAAGCACTTTGAGCAGTCAGGAATCGTCCAGTTGTTGTTTTTTTTTATTTTTTTTATTGTCTTTTGCTTTTTATTCCTGGAGTACAAATGAAAGCCTTCAGAACTAAATGTTGCTAACAAGTCAATATCTTATTCAACTAACAGTCTCACCAGTGATAGTGTATCATTTTGCCTGTTGATATCAGCATTATTTAACATAGAGATCAAAAACTCTGCCCCACACCTCCATGTTAATGGTCTACAACTCCCAGAATTTTTTGAATGCAACGATGGTCAGTGAATCATGGGAGTTGGGTTTCAGCAACATCTGGGCGGCCAGAGTTTTAGATACCTGGTTTAACATATGTTCCCTTAGGGGCACTGGACTTGTTAAGAGCAGCTATCCCCCTCAGACTTTCTTTGGTTCCTACTCCAATTCACAACAAGACATAAACTCAGTCATGCAGGCGTTATATTAACGGAATACACTGCACAGTCTTGTGTATCACTCCCCTAAATCTCTGTGGTACATATTAGGCCACATTGTTTATCGCACACCACTAACTCTAGCTTCCCCATTTTGTTCAACAAGATTTTTACATTTGCAAACAGACATTTAAGATTTTTATTGACCTTTAGGTTTTCAGTTAATGTTAAAGGAATACTTTATTATTTACTTTATTTAGCTGAAGTAGTTTATGTATCTGGAATGTTCATTTAAAAAATAAGAAACTCCCTGCTGTTTGTAAATCTCACTACTCCTTCCAGCAATTTTAGATCAAAATACATATCTTTTCTCATCCACTCTGCCTAAGGCTTATTTTTAACTTTAAGTCCCCACCCCCATAAAAAAAATGTAATCCAGTATTTGCTACAATGCTATATCATTGTACTTTTTTTGTGGCTACTAACCACAGAGGTCAATTAAATCCAGGGAGGGCTGGCAACTTTAGCCTAGGTGGTGGATACAAAGGAAAGGTCTATTTTTGTGCGCTAAACATACATATCTCAAAGTGGATGGTTCCTCTAATGGGGAACGTCTTATATACGGGTTTGACATATGGAGACTGGTAGAGGTGTGACATCATATATTCCTTCAACGTCCATCATTATGACCAGTATTCCTCTGTCCTTTGACACAGAGGGGACCTCTCTTTTCCCTCCTTGTTACACCACCCTGATTAGGGTAAGATTAAAGAAAATAGCCCTGGGCATTTGAATACACAGCAGCCTAGTTTCACATTTTTGGATTTGGATTGGGAGAATTTCAGAGGTTTCAAACTTCAATGTTATGAGATGCTGATATACCCTGATCAGCCACAACATTAAAACCACCAGCCTAATATCGTGTAGTTTCCCCCCCCCCTAAATGGTGCCAAAACAGCACTCATGCGTCAAGGCATGGACTCCACAAGACCTCTAAACATGCCCTGTGGTATTTGGCACCAAGACATTATCAGTAGATCCTTTAAATCCTGAAAGTTGTGAGGTGGGGCCTCAATTAATCTGATTTTTTGATCCAGCACATTCCATAGATGCTTAATTGGACTGAGATCTAAGGAATTTTTTTTTTTTTAAATTCTTTATTTTTATTGTGCTTTGAGTGTAGAACATACAGACTCGTGGTGCCCCAATAGCAATCCTCGAGCATATTTTCAGGCATAACAGTTGATGCATTAATATTATCTGCACATTTCTTTTTTTTTCGTTAGAGTAATGCTGAGTAAACCATAAGGTTAGTCATTGCGAGTGGCAGTAGCAATAGGTATGTTTACAAGAGGTAAATTGACGTGACTGACATAGGTTAGTAACATGTTGAATTGAACATCATCATAACAGGCTGATGTGTCTACCTTTACATAGATGTTAAGCTTACGAATAACTAGAGCCTTCCTAGCCATTAAGGCTATAGATTAGTGATCACAAAGGTAAGTATGCTAAACTAATTTTGGAAACAGGATATTGAGGCTATGCTAGGAGAGGCTCGGCATGTAATCGCTAGGTCCTGAGTGGTACTCCCCCCCACCACCACCACCACGGCCCCCAGCATGAGCAGAGTTGTATGCTAAGTTAAATTGCAAGTACCCAGCGCTATTAGGATATTGGGCATTGGGGTTAGTACTTAGTGTGTACTTACAGATATGCGGCAGATATAGAGCAAAAAAAAACAAAAGCAAAAAATAAGCAAAACAAACAAGAAAAGCAACATGTATAAAATCAAGGCAAACTTTGCTCTTTTGCCGTAAATAGAGTCCTCTGCTGTCTATATAAAATATGTCCGCAGTGTAGGTAAAGTCCGCAAGTGTCCCAGCAGAACCCAAAGTAGGTGTTGGACTCCGGTAGCCATTTTAAGGTAGTCCCCTAGCCGACTCCAGATCTCAAGGCCTGCTGCCTGGTTGCAGGGATCTGCTTGGTGGTATAGTATAGCAAGCCACTCCGTATGATGCATGAGGTCTGTGCGACTGCAAGATCAGAGCCCCGCTCCGGTGAAGTGGACCTGCTATCGTGGGGTAGCCTGTGTGAGGTGCTGTGCTGCGGGTCGTGGTGTTGCCTCCGGGGTCTGCCCGGGTGAGTATACACCTCTGGATGATGTCGGCGGAGGAGTTGAGTCATGGTCTGCCCGTGATCCCCCGGCCGTGTCCAGTCTTTATTTGACGCAGTGTTCCGCTGCTGCAGAGTCGTCTGTTCATGCCTCTCAGGAAGGTTTAATTTTGCCAGACACTTGCTGTGATGGGTCGCCGCCTTTGGCAGTGGTAGTCTCTTGGGCTTTCGGGCTCTTCGTTTTTGCCGTCCACGGTGCTGTTTGTGGACTTTATTTACATGAGGAGGTGTGCACTCTTGTTGGGAGTTAACTGGCAACACTGTGACAGGTTTGCATGCCTTGGCCTGTTGCTCCCTGGTTGCTATTGTCCTCCAGAACCTGGCGAATAATTCGTCCAGCTTGGTCTCGAGGTCAGGCTTCTCCGTATCTCGAGCACACGTGGCGGCGGCCATTTTGTCTGGTTGCTCTGCTTCTCGTTGCTCGCTGGGTTCCACCCTTGGGGCCCGGGCAGGAAGGTTACCCCTCAGGGCTGGACCGGGATGACCCCTGCCGGTCCGGGGGGGGAGCAGGGCGTTGGTGGGTCTGTACCTCTAATGTTAGGGCGAGGAGAGCGGCCGCCTCTCCCCGGTTCCGCCATCTGTAGGCCGCAGCTATCCACCCTGGGCTCCCGATCTCCAAAACGCTCAGTTCAAGTATCAGGCTTATCACCGGGTCACCCCTGACATAGGCAGTGCACCCTGGTTTGCTTATTGTCTCGATTGTGGCGAGTATCTGTATGAAATCGGCAAGTAAAGCAGGAGCCCAGCTTTCATGTGTCTGCTCAGCTTGCTGGCTTGGCCCCGCCCCGAGATCTAAGGAATTTAGAGGCTAAGGCAACATCTTGAACTCTTTGTCATGTTTTTAAAACCATTACTGAACAATTAGTGCAGTGTGGCAAGGTGCATTATCCTGCTAACAGAGACCACTGCCACCAGGACACCATTGCCATGAAGGGGTGTACATGGTCTGCAACAATCTCTGGGTAGGTGGTATGTGTCAAAGTAACATCCACATGAATGCCAGGATCCAAGGTTACCTAGCAGAACATTGCCCAGAACATAACACTGCCTCCATTGGCCTTACTTCTTCTCAAAGTGCATCCTGCTTCTTTCTCTTTCCCAGGTAAATTATAATTATTATTATTATTATTATTGACATTTATATAGCGCCAACAGATTCCGTAGCACTTTAAATGACGCAGATGCACCCGGCCATCCACCTAATCTAAAAGAAAACATGATTCATCCCATTTACCCATAATTCTCAGTTAAATAAATCCCATAAAAGGGCAAACAGCAGACATCATGGGATGAGGAGAAAAATAATGGCTGCACCCAAGTATTGAAATCCAGATCAAGATAATAAAACATGAAGTGACTATTTATAATAATGTCAACAAAGGCAAGGGGGCATAAGGAAAGTAAATCCAAAAGAAAAAGAAACATGACAGGGGCGCCTTAATAACAGAGCACCTTATTCATTGAGAAGTGCTCTTTTGTTACATTTCTTTATTATGGGGTGGGTGGTATTAGTATGGTCTTCAGATTCGTCAGGGGCCAAGCGTATACTTAAAACTATAAGCTTTTATTTTTATATTTGTTATGTTGGGACTATGTCTGCTTTCCTTCTCTTTTGTAATTCCTCTGAATCCTGACGTGGAGGCCATGGGCAACTTTAGAGATTCCATTAGATGATGCTGTACTGTTTCTATGCCTCCATGAATCATAACACCTCATGTTTTAATTCATATGGAGCACTAAGACTTCTTATAAACAAACACAACCTGCAAGGTCTGGTAATGTCTCAGTAAATATCCGAATCAGCAGTATCTCCCTTTGACTGCCTAACGATGTTGCGACTTGTAGTAAACATTGCCTGACTGGCAGTATCTAGAATTAACATTGTTATGGCATTCACATTACACGAGTATGACACCTGCAAAACACAAGTCTCTCTTGTAGGTTTTTGTCTTTTTTTTAACAGCTGTGTTCAGGTTGAGTGAAGATAAAAGCAGTTGTGGTGGTGAGAGGGGGGTGACATTTGTCTTTTTCTCACCTCCTCTACTTCCTGCTAATTCATATCTGAGAGCTAGAGGAAGCACAGATGTGTCAGATGTGTCACGCTGTCCAAAGAGATGTGGTTATATTTTGTGTCTGGTCCACAGAAACAACAAGCTTGTGGATTCTTTCTCTCTGATTTGGGATCTTCATTTTTCCTTTAGACAGCATCATTTTGACTTTTTTCAATTTCTTTTACTTAATGTTTCAGCACGTAATCTTTTAGTTATGTCAGACAGGCCATGTTCTTTTTTGTAGATTAAAAACAGAATCTCTTTACGGACACAGTTCTTTGTCTCCAGATTTAGTATCTTCCTAACGTTTCTTAATGATTTAAAGACAATACACTCGTCGTTATCTTGACAGCATGGCCTTTTTACTGAGGTTTTTGGGGTATGGAGGGGAGAAGAAACGTTTGGTGGAAAGTCAGTGGCTACGTCGTGGTAATCCAGAATTGGACTGGGAGATCATGAATGAACTTGGGGATGGAGCATTTGGAAAAGTTTATAAAGTAAGTACCAAACAAATGAAAAAACATACGCATGTTATATATATATATATATATATATATATACATATATATATGTAGTTTGTGACAAAACACTGTTAAAAGCTATACAAAACTATAATATTTTTAAAAAGAAAATGAGTTTTATTGTTGTGGGAGTTTAACCCCTTAAGGACACATGACATGAGTGACATGTCATGATTCCCTTTTATTCCAGAAGTTTGGTCCTTAAGGGGTTAAAGTGAATTTCCTTAAGGGGTTAAACTGAAAGTCTAAAATGTTTGTGATATTATAAAATACTTGTATTTACATGCATTTTTTGTCAGGTTTCTCTCCTGCTCCCCCTCTGTTACTTATTTTATTACCTTTATCTCGGCCCACTCTCATATACTGGCGCACAGTTCTTTTCCCCATATTGCACAACATTTAACGAAAATGACTTGTCCTCACCTTAGTAATGACATAAAGGCATTGCTTTACAGGAAGGGGAAACTAAGGTGGGTTGCGATGAGGGAGGAGGGGGTGAAATTAAAAATAGTAACAATGTACTTTAATACTTTGAGGTATAATTCACCTTTTTCAAATAACCTACTACTGGTAATTCATTATACTGTACTCTAAATGATATTGTTTGGCATTGTGTGTGAGTCACTCAAACCAGTAATGAGTTTTATAATAGTGAATTTATAATAATACTTATGAACTAAAGGGGTTTTACGCTAATCTGGGAGAATGAGTACATTTTGAAGATTGTTTACTGTTCCATGGCTATGTGATACACATATCGTAGTGTTAATGTGTGTTAAAGTAGCTCTGGTGCTCAGAACGTAACAACATCCATCTCATCTCATCTTCCTGACTGGTCTTTGTTTTTTGCATTTCATTTTTTGATTGCTTAGACCACCCTCTGCAACCCAATGATAGCTTGTTAAAGGTGCTGAAATGGTGCATTGTTGATACTCTCTAGAATATGCTTCGGTTCCTAGTTTTCTTACTAAAGGCAACCAGACCACTTTATCTCAATTTCATTTTAGTCCTGTAATTTAAAACATTGCAGTTTAGTATATACATCAGTGTTTTGTTTGCAAGGCTAAACACACCTCTCTGATGGCTGTCTTCCAGACAGCGACTAGTGAATGCTTACGGCAATGACAGTATTTGACCTAGTTATATGACGTTTGACATTGAACAACATCAAACAGCATTGGATTGGATGAGCACGGAGTTTGACACACATTTGCTTTTCAGACCCAATGCTTCTCTATGAGAAGCACTGGATTGGATGAGAAGCCAAGAAAGTGGCACTTGCGGGACAAAGGCATCACAGACAGAATTGGCAGCAAATCTTTTTTTTTAAATTTTATTTAGGGAGACCCCTGAATCGAAATAGGGAGGAAAACACTATAGGGTTAGGAATAAAAGTTTCTTCCTTTAACAAACCTATGTAATTGAAATTGTGTGGATCTATATATTGAGTCATACATAATACACATCAAAGAAATAGAAACAAGTCATGCATTTTATTATAAATAATATAATATAAATAAATGATTGCATATTAAAACTAGCCAATCACAATGTGCCCCTGCAAGAAGCAATACTATTTCACATTCAGCAGCCTCAGTGTGAATGGGAATCTGACTGACATTGCATTTGTAACAAGCAATATGAAAATCTGAAACAATTTGATTTCCTGTACACATACAATTAAAAAGTGTGAGTAATGGTCTTCTACCAGTACTTAGAAAATATTACAATACATTTCTTTATGCCTTATGAAAATGTTTATTATTATTATTATAATATTATTTATATAGCCCATCAGAAAGTGCCCCCACTCACGGGATGATTTGTGGGGACAAGGATGAGGAGTAAAACCTCCTTTGTACAGGAGTCATAGAGACCTCCATAGACTTTTATTTATTTATTCTAATGACTAAGAGTTAGTAAAAAAATAAACAAACACATTTACTGGGGGATTTTTCTCAAGAAGCCGACTCGTTTATTATGTTCAGCTGCTAGAACTTTGTCTGCCATTAAATCCAGTCGAAATTTGATAAAAAAATATTGGCCTGATTTAGTTGATTATTTTCAACTAGGTTTTGCCAATAATATTGAATGTAGGGCATAGGCATGTACCAACTCCAAGGGCAGAGGCAGCTTTCTAAATAGGCCGCCTAAATCGCCATAGAGCAGACTGTCCTGTCGGGTCCTTGGTCTATGACAGGACTCGACACAGGAGGGGGCCCAGCGGCTTGCTCTGTATGCCACCGGGAGGAGGCCCGCTTGGTCTGCCCTGATCGAGCGCCAGCACTACAGTCTGCAGCTCCGTCGAGTGGTTCCTCAAATAAGAATGTGATGTTTCAGCTATATAGCCTTAATCATGCATAGTGAATACAAACATATACTGGGTATATATACCCTTTAAATTTGTCAATTAATGGATCACATGGTTAGACCAATTAACAATAAATTCTTGAAATCCTGACATGGATTACTCAAACTGGTTACAAATCTATTTGATCACAAAAAAACAGTATAAAAACAACTTAAAAAACATGACATGGAGTGTTCTATGTTAATGGCGCAGACATAATAGTTTAAACTATTTCATAGGCACATAGCTCACATACCAAATTGTATACAAAATAGATAGTTTTATAATATATTCACATTGTAATACATATGAGATAACTTCTTTACTTATTTACAATCATAATTAAAGCCATATATTCCATCTCATCGCATAAAATTGCAAGCATCATGTTTTTGTGATTATATTCTGGTGCTATTCTGTGACTCTGTGGATTAAACTGGGACACAAAAGGTATTCTAGATGAGTTATTAATCTTTTTTCTCTTAGGTGTCAAAAGAGAATCTCTCTCTATCCCAAGTATTCTATCCTTTTCTTTCTCTAGAAGTTTGATTGGATAGCCTCAATTAAGAAATTTTTTACCCATCTCTCCCAAATGTCCTGAACGTATGATAGGGTCTGATACATTTCTAACTATCCTAGTATACTGACTGTGGGTCAGTGACTCAATGGTTCTCTTTGGGTGACAACTTGTGTATTCAAATAAATTATTTCTGTCCATTGGGTTTGAGAATATGTCTGTGGAGAAACCATTTCCGTCACGTACAATCCTCAAATCCACACAAATACCCTACAATAAAGAAAACCATCACAGACCTTGGAGTGTTGCCTGTGTTCCTTGTAGTTGCCCTCCTCCACACTCTGTCACCCCCTCCTCACACTCTGTCACCCCCTCCTCACACACTGTCACCCCCTCTGCGCACACTGTCACCCCTCTCTGCACACACTGTCACCACTCTCTGCACTTTGTCACCTGTCACACACACTGTCACTCCTCTACACTCCACTGCCCCCTCCATATACACTTTCACCCCCTCCATATAAATTGTCCACACTCTGCCACCACCACACAAACTTATCCCCCCAGACACTGCCACCACCCCCACACACACTGTCACCCTCCCACACTTATATTAACTCCTCCTGATCCAGTTACACTCACCCCCTCCAATCATGCCGCACTTACCCTATCACATGAACCCCCCTAAACCTGTCACACCTGTCACCTTTTCTTGCACTGTCACATTCACCTGCCAGCCCTATCCCTTCACCCTGTCACAATCACCCTGTCACATTAAGCCCTCAAATCCTGTCACACTCACCTCTCTTGCCATGCCACACTCACACTGTCAAATAAACCCCTCTAGGGGGGCGTGGCCTAACGAGCAACGCGGATGGTCGCTCGGATCTGAGCTCCGCATAACGCTGGCCCGACAAAGCAAAGATAAAAGCATTAATCAGCTCCCACAGACCCACCTGCGACCTGGCAACATGGCTAACACAACCAAGAAGAAGCAGGGCGAAAAAGCGGACCGTTCCGTTTTTTTTGCAGCCAGAGCGTCGACGCCTAAAGCCGCAGGCCTCACAGACGGAGACCAAGATGGCGACGGCGGGAACGACACAGTGCCACTACAGTCCTCCCCTGGGCCGCAAAATCTACCGGTCACACAAGATTTTCTGCAAAACTGCCTAGAGGATATGTCCACCAAAATCCTAACCTCCTTACAGAGCACTCTGAAAGAGCTCCGCAGAGATGTGCAGGAGCTGGGAGACAGGATGACACACGTGGAACAAAAGATGGAAGATCAGACTGCTGCACACAATGATGTGGCAGACCAAGTGCAGCATATGCAACAGCAACTGGAATACACACAGCGCAAGGTCATGGACCTGGAGGACCGCTCTAGACGCCAGAACCTGCGGCTCCGGGGTATCCCAGAAGAGGTGAAGCAGCCAGACCTGCATGCATTCCTGATCGGATATTTTAAAGAACTGGCGCCAGATTTACCTGCTGAGGTACTGCTCCTAGACAGATACCACAGAGTACAGAAGCCAACGTTCCTACCACAAGACACCCCTAGGGATGTGCTCACACACCTACACTATTTCCACGTGAAGGAGGCACTACTCCAAGCTACGAGAGGGGGTCGTGATCTGCCACAGAAATACAAAAACATCAAACTCTTCACAGACCTGTCAGCAGCCACGCTGCAAAAGAGAAAAGAATTTAAAGACGTCACGGAAGCACTGCGCCAGAACAACGTCCAATACAGATGGGGATATCCGATCCGTCTGCTGATACGGAGAAATGGTACGGTGACGGCAGCCAACACACCTGAAGAGGGACGGAGAATCCTGCGCAACTGGAACATCCCAGTGAACCCGGTGGGGAAGAATATGGCCGCACCAGCCAGGCTATCCCCGGAATGGAAAAGAACCAAGAAATGAACTGAACAATTACAATAAAGACTGTGAAGTACAACAGTCCGCAGTCCTGGCCACGGACGGGCAACAACTCGGCCGCAAGTATAATAGACATTGCACCACACCACGGAGTCGTATACACAATGCTAGATACCCACGCACACACGACAGACACACAGGCGACAGGGAACAAACACGGGGAAAATCTTAAAAAAAAAAAACACTTTTGCCCACCGAGAGGGCAGAGATATTACAAAGCACACCACTCAGGACAAGAAAGAGACACAAATGTGTTGCGCAAAAAAAAAAATAAAAATAAAAAATTAAAAAATTAAAAATTAAAAAAAAATCCACGAAAGGAGAAGTATACTGCCATTATGATGCACACCATAATTAGGCATTACCAGGTCCTACACCAGGGCAGTTAAAGTACAGCTGCCTAAAGAAACATGACAGCAAATATCGGGCTCAGCAAGCTCACACATAAACCCTTACCCACAGAAACACACAAGACAACCACGTCCACACACGGCACTATTTAGCTAGTGCCCAATCCTACATTGGGAAATGCAAATAAGTGTTATTGTTCTTGTATATATGTTGATTGATGTAATGCTTCATTTGTTTGTTATGAACACCTGTTACGTTAGTGTTCATCACCGTCCAACCCACCCCACCCATCCCACCCCCACCAGTAGGGTACTAAAACCCAGGGTACTGAACAAAGCTGAAGAGCATGGGCAGCAAAGAGGGAACACAAGCACGCAGGGGAAACCGCAGGAAACCCAGTCGGCCGATTGGACCAGGGGCGGCAAAGACACGACACAAAAGTACAGTCTCAGGGCTAACGGGAGAGTAGGAAGGAATACAGGGAGAACCCAGCCAGATATAGGTCCGCATTGCCAAACAGCAATATACCCCATAAAACATGAAAATATATTGCCATAACGTAAAAGGGTTAAACATCCCAGTCAAAAGACACTGCCTAGTCCGGGATCTGCGCAGAGTACGCCCAGATGTGGTATGCCTACAAGAAACTCACCTCAAGCAGACGACGACCATAGCGCAGGCATACTTCCCCACGCAGTACCATAGCACCTATACGTCCAAAACAAGGGGGGTGTCAGTCCTAATCAGTAAGGATGTGTCCTTTAAGCTGATATATGAACACGTAGACAATCAAGGGCGATACATAATATTGGTCTGCGAAATTAACAACGCGGAATACACGATAATCAACATATACGCACCAAACACAAACCAAAGAAACTTCTTACATAAATTGCTCACACAGCTAGCACACCTACAAAGGGGAATCACTTTCATATGTGGGGACATGAATCATATTCTGGACCCACGATGGGACACGTCGGTCCCAACCCACACACCTAGAGCGGCAACACTGACGCGGGAATGCAAACCTCTAACATGACTGATGAGTGCGCACGATTTGTATGATGCATGGAGAGTGCTGCACCCGGAGGAGAGAGACTTCACTTTCTTCTCCCAAGCGCACAACACTTACTCACGCATAGATGGGTTTTACATAAAAGGCACATTCCTCAACCAACTAAAGGATTGCTCCATAGGCACCATCACGTGGTCAGACCATGCCCCTGTCACCTTAGAACTACATGACGCTTATGAATATAAGCATCGCAGCCCCTGGCGGCTCAACGAATCGATACTACACAACGAGCAGTTCGGCGAGCAATTAGCCGAAGAGATTAAGCAGTACTTTAAGACGAACACACACCCAGACACCTCCCCTGAAACCCTATGGCTAGCACATAAACCAGTAATCAGAGGATTGATCATAGGGAAAACCAGCGCGTTAAAGCAGAAATCACAAGCAAAACTAAAGGAACACTTGACAGCCCTCTACCGCCTTAATAAGCAAAACCAATTGACCCCAACACCGCTGTTAAAAACACTAATACAAGAAAAGTTAGAGGAAATCAAGACACATGACCTGGCGAAGATGGGATTTAGCCTTAGGAAACTCAAAGCAACACAATACACACAGGGGAACAGGGCAAGCAAACTTTTAGCCAGACGACTAACACAACAAAGCATAAAGGCAAAAATCCCATACCTGCTGAACTCACACGGGGAAAAAAAAAGTGACACCAAAAGAAATAAGCGACATTTTTGCCGAATACTACACGACACTGTACAATCTAAAGCAAGACCCTAACACAACACATCCAACTCCTGGACACATAGAGCGCTACTTGGACAACATAACCCTACCCTCTCTATCGGAGGAGCAAATAGAATCCCTACAAGTCCCCATCACCACAACGGAAGTCCTGCAAGCCATCACACGCTTACCCCCCGGGAAAGCACCCGGCCCTGACGGTCTTACGAACACATATTATAAGAAATATGCGGGAATACTAGCGCCACACCTGGCACACCTGTTTAACGCAGCAACCCAAAAAGGAGAGGCACCTGCGGAAATGCTGGGGGCCCACATAGTCACTCTACCCAAACCAGGAAAACCCCCCACCTGCAGTCAAAACTTTAGACCAATTTCATTGCTCAACACTGACACTAAACTATATGCTAAAATCCTAGCCACTAGATTGACCCACATCATCCCCACATTAATACATGACGATCAAGTGGGCTTCACCACTGGGCGACAAGGGTCGGACAATACAAGAAAAGTAGTGGACCTAATGCAGTGCTTACTCCGTAGCCGGGGGGGGGGTCCTCCTATCCCTGGATGCGGAAAAGGCGTTTGACCGTCTAAACTGGTCTTTCCTGCAAGCTGTACTCCAAAAATACAAGTTCCCCCAGGGATTCCTGAGGGCAGTACAGGCATTGTACTCCCACCCCACAGCTAGAGTACTCAATGCAGGGTTTATATCTAAACACATCACAATAACCAATGGCTCTCGACAGGGCTGCCCCCTATCCCCGCTATTGTACATCCTAGCGCTGGAGCCACTGGCAGCAGCGATAAGAGCAAACCGGTCCATAAAGGGTATAACCCTGGGAGACAGAGAGTATACACTCAACCTTTTTGCAGACGACATCCTTGTAACGATCACACACCCCCTCACATCCCTGCCAAATTTAATGACACAAATACGTGAATATGGGGAGGTCTCGTACTACAAGCTGAATATCACCAAGACGCAAGCTCTAGGGATAGGACTTAACGCGGACCTATTGGGCAGGTTACAGACGGCATTCCCGCTGGACTGGAGAAATGACTACTTGACGTTTCTGGGACTTAAGCTATCCAAAAACCCAGCACACCTTTTTAAACTAAACTACGAGCGCATACAAACAGAAATCATAGACACCATACAAAAATGAAGAGGTAAATTTCTTTCGTGGACAGGCCGCATAGCAGCGGTAAAGATGACACTCATACCTAAAATCCAGTACCTATTTAGAACACTACAAATACCCGTCCCGAAACGGTTTCTAAAAAGCGTACAACACTCATTAAGCACATTCGTCTGGGAAGGGAAAAAGGTACGAGTAGCAGCAGGAACACTACACCAAACAGTGAGCAAAGGCGGGCTGGGTCTGCCAAACCTAACAACGTACTGTAGGGCAGCTTATCTACACAACATAGCCCAAATTAACCGCCCGGCCCAAGCCCCGCAGTGGGTAGCAATAGAATCCCACTGGGCCCCACAACACAACCTCAGGGCGATACTATGGCTACAGAAGTGCCCCAAACACATAAGAGAAAACCTGCTACCCAGCACACAGAACTTGATGAGGGTATGGAACACAATGAGAAACAATTTGGTGTCCAACCCCAAATTACCCCTGGCCACACCAATACAAACAATAGGCATGGAAATACCTACATTCCGTGAAGACACCTGGAAGAGAGGGGGAATACACCACATATACCAGGTCATTGACAGAGGCAAACTGAAAACACTACCAGATATACAAACGGAATACACACTGCCCACCACAATCGCATTTTCCTACCTGCAACTTAAATCATATATAACAGGCAAACTAAGCAAACAACCGGGTATAGAAGATGAAGCAACCATGACGGTTTTTGAAAAACAATGTGTAGGAATAGCACCACTAAAGAAATCAATGTCATGGGGATACCATAAGTTAACCCTAACACAAGCGCATACACTAGAACAGATCAAGAGAGACTGGCACAGGGAAATAGGTCAGACATTCCCAAGGGAAATCTGGGAGAGGTCCTAATCGGTCCACAGAGGACTAACAGCGTGCGCATCGCATTTGGAACTGCAACGCAAAATTATGTACCGATGGTACCTAGTGCCCGCAAAACTACATGCCATATGGCCGCACACAAGTAACAAGTGCTGGAGGTGCGGGGGGGAGGTGGGCACGATGCTTCACATCTGGTGGTCCTGTGACAAAATAAGCCCATTTTGGGAAGCGGTGTCCACACTCCTGAACGACATAACGCATAATATAAGGGTAGACACACCACAAGAATGCCTATTATTCATGCTACCAACCAACATCCCAAAACATCTTAAAATCATTATATACCACACACTAATATCAGCGAACTTGCTGATATCTAGGCTATGGAAACAAACCACAACACCATCAATAGCCGAGTTGATGAGGCAAATGGACCTTAATTGGTCTTATGAGTTAATGGCAACGACACAATTCGGAACCCGCCCGTGTATAAGGGAAGCCCACGAGATGTGGGAAAAAGGCAAAAAACCCGCAAACGAGTAACAAGATATAACACCAGCCCCCTCGTCCCCCCCCGTCCCCCTTCCAATCATCCATGCCAGGGAATGCTGAACGCACCACACAGTAAAGGATACATAGCGAAGTATCGAACATCAACATGTAATCACAGGAGAGGGGGGAAGAGAGGAAAAAAAAAAAAAAGAATAACCGCAACCTAATAACAAGGCACAAACACCACCGGGAAACGAGACAATTAGTAATCTGGCCAGGTACGCAACAAAATACCTTCACCCAAAAGGACTCTAGTACCCGAAACTAAAACAGACCAAAACAAGGGTAGAACTATGTGACGCATCAAAAAGTGTAAAAAGTGTAAAATGTGTAATAAAGCTAACAAACCAACCTCTGTAACCTGCAACTTGTACCCTGCACCCCTCCCTTTATCCTTTGTATCCCATTACCCCACCCATACTGTTTTGTGATATGTAATTGACTAAACCAAAACACGAATAAACTTCAAGTTGTAAAAAAAAAATAAACCCCTCTAATCCTGTCATGCCCTCCTCCCCATGTCTGTCAGACTCCCTCTTCCAACTATGCCACACTCATCCCCAGCCTGCCACCCTCCCCCCAAACCATTCCACACTCACCCTGTCACATTAATGTCTCTAAACCTGTCACAACATCCCCAACCCTTCCACACTCAACCTGTCACTATAACGCCTCTAATACTGTCACACTTGCCTTCTTAATTAACCCCCTTAATCCTGCCACATTCACCCTAACCCTGTGATACTCACGCCCCAAGCATGGCACATTCACCCTAAAACATTAACCCCCTAATAATGTCATGCGTACCTACTCTCTCCCTGTAACACACTCTCCCCAAACCATGTCACACTCACCCTCCCTCAGTCTGTGACACTCACATGCTAGTCTTATTCACCCCCTTACTCTGTCACACTCACCCTGCCACAGTTACCCCTTTACTCATCCTGTCATCCCATGAAGACAATCATTATACACACACTCATAAAATATAGCTTTGCCATAAACTCAGCGCCCAAAGGCCACAGGCACATAGGTAGATAATGCAAGACACACTTAGAAATACACACAGCCAGATAAATACACAGACAGATTGTGACACATTTTTTAAAAGCCCAATTTAAATTAAATTTTTTGTTTTCAATAACTCCTTCACACCAGCACTTATGTGTACACAACTGCCAGGCTATGCGACCATACCCCATCAGTTGATAGTCTGCAATAAGCAAAGCCTGATTTCAAAACTATCAAGCTGCAATACTGCTGTAAGAAAGTCAGTGCTCAATCAGCTGATCGTCTGCAATAAGCAAAGGCAGCCTTCTGGAAAACCACACTAAGACTCTATCCTGCACAGCATCATTTATATTTAATTTAACCACCCTGTACATTTATTTTATTTTATATATACTGTGTGCATTGTATATTTTCTTGCCTTTATATCTTGTCTGTTATGCTAAAGTGTAGTTTTTCTAACCCTGTATGTAATTGTTTTATTCACCTATATGCATTCCTCTATTTCCCCTCTGATTTCTGACTGACCCGCTCTGACCCCTTGCTTCTTTTATTGATGTTTGTTTTTATTTGAATAACCATCCCTTCATCTCTGTGCCTAGATACATATCCCCCTTCCTCAGCTTTATTGCAAGCCTATCTGACCCTCACATATCTTTATTCAACAGCCAGATTTCAAAACTATCAAGCCCCAATACTGCTGTAAGAAAGTCTGATACCCGCTCTCCCCTCACCACCCCACCCTTATTATTACATTTATAGATTGTCTGTCACACCCAAAAAAGTAAAAATAACAACAGGTGTACACACTGCCTCTTATTAGTACATTCCTGCACTTTCTTAACACATAAAACTTAATAAACATGTGCAATGCGTTTCGTTCCGAATGGCAAATCGGACAAATTTCTGGCAATTCGGAAATTCGGATACATCCGAATGTCTGAATAGCTGAATTGCCAAAGTGCCTGAATAGCCCAAATCCCAAAGTTCTGAAATTGTCGAATTTCCGAAGTGCCAAAGTGCAGAAGTTCCCGAATTCCTGAAGTTCTGAAGCACAGTATTGCCTAAGTACTAATATACTTACCCAGTGGAAGAAGGAAGAATATTACGCTGTATACAAGTTTAAATAAAAAGTGTACGAACATAGCCAGGATTCAGCTGTAAGCATTTGCAACACTTAAAACAATCAAGTAACACACATTCATATAAAATGTAAGTTACTTAGCCTGTCAATGGAATGACAGGAATGAATAAGTAGATAACTCCCTAATTCCCACGGTTTTAGGGAGCTATCTACTAAAAGGCTGAAAGACCTAAATTGGTCTTTCAGACAAATTTACTAATACTAAGTAAAGATTACTTAGCATTAGTAAATTATGCCCCTACTCGCTATACCGTGAGTAGGGGCATGTCTATTAAACAGTGAGCAGACTGTGGCTGCTTACTGTTAAAACAAAAAAAAACGTTTCCCCCACCCCACCACCCTGAACGGCGGGTGGGGGCCCTAAAGAAGAATAAGGGGGGGACCTATTGTCCTGAAAGACCAATTTAGGTGTAGCGGAGGCCTGGTATTCCACAGGTTAACTCCACCATAGATCCCAGTGAGGCTCAGGAACAAGTAATAAAAACACCATGAAGCGGTAATTCCAGCAAACAAGTAATCCACGAATATCCCCATACAGATCCCAATGACTGGACGACACACTGCATCAGGAGCAGAACTAACTTTTAATCCACACAGTCTCCTTATAAAGCATTCTCCCATGCAAGGAAGGGATTCACAGTAATTAGTACAGTATGCAATAGTGTAACTGTTACCTTCCACACATCTCCTCCCCTCCGTATGACACTTAATCCCATTATACATATTGTAGTTTTCCGCGAGTTCTGAATGTACCCCAAAACAAGCAGTTACAATAATACTGTGGGTACCCCCTGATAGCCCTGATCTGGGTGCACTAACTTGCACTAACATATCCAAAATTCACCCAGATCAGACCAGGGGTTCGGGAGTTAGGTGGAGGGTGTATTTTGACCGACCGCACACGAGGTGGTATCCGAAAAGGGTTCCATGGGTTTTGGCCCTGCGGTCGGTCTTCGTTTGGGAGTTAAAACACACATAAAATACTGCCATCCACGATTAATCTTGTATTCGTATGAACCCCCTCGTTCGGTACTTTGAATCTACCGAACGGGAGGCTGATTAGCCTTCCTGTTCGGGAGTTACGGAGCCATGGAGGTCTCAGCGGTGTTCGGGTAATCGAGTGCCCAATTTGAGTTCCAGACACTCGACGACCAAACACCGCTGAGTTTCGTGCGTAAGATGGCCGCCGCCACGTGTGCGTATACCGAACGGCGGACACCCAGATACATCACTAAAGTACCGATTAACCTGCGGTTAGAGAAGTGTGAATGCTTAATAAGGTACACACTTCTCTCCGGGGTGTTCTATTGGTTCGGTAGTTTACATTCGTATGGAGTACAGATGGAAACTACCGAACAATCATACGAATCCCACATACATTTTAACCATAGAAACGGAAACAACACACAAATTGCAATATTATTCTAGACTTTTAGGACAGCCCTGGTACCACCTGCTACATTAGGTCTTTCAGCCTTTTGGTAGATAACTCCCTAATACCGTGGGAATAAGCGGCTGCAGGATAAGTCCCGAAGTGCCGAAGTTCCGATATTCTGAAGTACAGAAGTTTCCAAAGTTCTGAAGTGCCGAAGTTCCGAAGTGCCGAAGTTCCAAAGTGTTGAAGCGCCGAAGTTCCGAAGTGCCGAACCGAAGTGCCGAAGTGCCGAAGTTCCGAATTTCGGAATGCCGAACCGAACCAAAAATTTTCCCCATGCACATGCCTAAAACTTAATATTTACCCCACCTCCACCTGTTCTTGATATTCCAATTATTTCCAATTTACTTCTTCCCAGTTTAGCAATGATCTGTCTTCTCGTCCTCTTTATTTCCTCCTTCTCCCTCAATATAAAAATCTCTCCTTACAACCACTTCACTCATCCTCCCATCCACATTTACATATGCCACTCTCTGCTACACTCCCCCCCTTCTCTCATCTCATGCCTTGCACTCATTTTTCTACTCTCTCCCTCCTACCCACAATCAATCTCATTCTAGACCCCATGCATACAAAATGCATTCACACCTCCTGTCACTTTTTTCTCCTCCTTTTTCTAGCAGCTGGTGATGTCTCTCCCAATCAAGGGCACTTCACCTTCTCTACACACACTAAGAAACCCCACAAACATTATCACAATACCCTGCCCTTTACCCTCATTTACCAACATTTAGTGTGCACTCTGGAACACCCACTCCATCTTTTTCATCTCAAACTCACTTATTCTACTTGCACTTATAGAGACCTGGCTGTCCCACTCTGATAGCGCAACTCCTGCCTCTTGGTTTTGGTTGGCTACAATTCTCTCACACTCCCAGACTCAACTGTAAAGGAGGTGGTGTAGACATCATTCTATCCCCTCAATGTAACTTTCAGCCAATCATAACTCCCCCTGCCCTATCTTTTTCTTCTTTTGAAGTTCACACTGTCTGCCTATTTAAACCCACTCCTTTAAGAATTGCCCACCAAATCATCTTCCAACCCCCGCTCCCTTCCCCCCTGGTCATCCTAGGCTATTCATAGAGAACTTTTCTTCCTGGCTTCCACACTTCCTCTCATCTAGCACTCCTTCCCTTATACTTGGGGATTTCAATATCCCAATAAACATCCCCAACTGCACTGATGCCTCTCATCTCCTCCTTTGGCCTAACACAATGGTCCAATTTAGCAACCCATACAACGGGAAACACTCTTGATCTCACCTTCACCAATCTCTGTACCGCCTCTAATCTCTCCAATATTCTTTTTCCTCTATCTGACCACCATCTGCTGACTTTTGACATCTTTGACTTGACTTTAAGACCCAATTGACACCACCGTCTGAACATCAATCTTATACAAACCTCCAATTTCTTGACCTAGAGCATTTCTCCACTAATCTCCAGAATCTCATTTTACCTATATCACACCTCACCTGTCTTAGCTCTACAACCTCCCTCTACAATTCCACCCTCTTCTCTCAACTAGACATCATGGCACCTCCTACATTTAAATGCAGCAAGCGCCCCTAACAACAATCTTGGCACACCAAGCTGACTCAATACCTCCAAAAATGCTCCAGAACTGCTGAACGCTGTTGTGTTGGAGAAAGTCTCACTGTGTGTCTGACTTTCTCCACTATAAATTTATGCTGCGCTCATGCAGCTTGGCTCTTTCCTCTGCAAAAGTAAATTACTTCAATACACTCATAACCACACTCTCCCGCTAACCCAAATGACTATTTCACACATTTAACTCTCTTCTTCGTCCTATTGTTCCTCCTCCACCTACTAACTTGACCACCTCAGACTTTGCAACTCACTTCACTGTCAAGATCTCTACAATCAGTGAAGAGATCTCTCATCGTTCTTCTTCCCCTTACAATACTTCCCCTAACCTCACTCCCTCTGCTGTTCTATGTTCATTCGCTGCCACTACAGTGGAAGAGGTTTCTGCTCTGCTCCAGTCCTCCAACCCCAGTCTGGTTTCCGCGCTAAGC
This sequence comes from Pelobates cultripes, assembly GCA_933207985.1. NCBI lineage: Eukaryota > Metazoa > Chordata > Amphibia > Anura > Pelobatidae > Pelobates > Pelobates cultripes. The sequence goes on along the minus strand of OW240914.1, from coordinate 122,998,345 downwards.
ACTCTGTGGAAACGGCACTGACCAAAGTATCCAATGATCTACTCGCTGCAAAATCTTGTGGTCACTTCTCTATCCTAATTCTCCTTGACCTTTCTGCAGCTTTTGATGCTGTTGATGATCAACAGCTTTCTTCTCAACCTCCACAATATCGGTCTACAAGATATTGCTCTCTCCTGGTGCTCCTCCTACCTCTCCCAGCGCTCTTTCAGTGTTTCTTTCTCTGGCTCTGCTTCTTCTCCCCAACTCCTCTCTGTGGGTGTCTCCCAAGGTTCAGTCCTTGGTCCCCTGCTGTTCTCCATCTATACTGCCTCCCTTAGTAAACTCATTAGCTTCTTTGGCTTCCATTATCATTTCTATGCGGATGACACGCAAATCTATCTGTCCTATCCTGATCTCTCCCCATCCCTCTTGACTAGTGTCTCTGACTGCCTCTCTGCTATTTCTAACTGGATGGCTGCCCACTTCCTTAAACTCAACTTGACCAAAACTGAAATTCTGGTCTTTCCTCCCTCAGGTGTTGCTACTCCTGTGTCTTTCTCCCTCCAAGTCAACGGTGCTACCATCAGCTCCACCACGCAGGCTCGCTGCCTAGGTGTTCTCTTTGACTCCGACCTCTCCTTCACGCCTATACTTTTTTTTTCTGCTGTGGCTTTGAAATTTTTTGTGTAAATTTACACCATTGAGTAGTGTCTGTTTAATTAAACATGTGTTGTTTATGTCCTCTTAAATATTAGTATGGCAATTTCCCTCCGTTCCTACCTTATTAAGTACCTCTCTTGTACTAGGGGGAAAAAAAACCTAGCATAATCATATTTTTGGTTGTTTGCCCAAAAATCTGATTAAATCCTATGAGAAATTGTGTGAATCACCTGTTCTTTCCAATGAATCCTTTTTGGGCAGTATACATGCTGCTCTAAACAACAGGCCTGCCTACTGGGCTGTCATTGGTTGCTAGCACCAGGGGATGGAGTTGGTAGAACACCACCTCACCTCATGCAACCTCCAGTGTTTACTCCATACCAGCTGCATTGTTTAAGCCTAGTGCTTCTGCTGCACGGTGTAAAAAATGAAGAAACAGTGCCTAACAGCTCTCCCCCAGCTCCATGTTTTCAATACATTCCTATACTTCTCACCTGCAGTCTCTGATAATTCTTACACAGGCTCCCACTACCTCTCTTGCCTCCTGAACACTCTCCACTGCAATCTCATCCAGGCATTAAATGACAGCACTGCTCCCAAGCCAGATAGAACTTTGCTTGATACTCTGCATTTGGAATCTGAAACAAACTGTTTAGTAGTACCTTAAACAGTTAAGCCTTACCTTTAGCACTGCAGTTCTTGCTGACTACATTTTCCATGAGACTCAGTCAGCCATTCAATTGGCTAAGTGTCTTGAGAAATATAATGTACTTGTACTAGAGTACAACTGGTAAGACATAAGTGTCATAAAGCTTCTTTGGTATAAAAAGACATCCAACGACAAGGAAAACCACATTATGTCCTCCTATCGACTGATGTCGCAAGAGGAGGAACACGACCCACTGTAATCAGGTAAGTGAATAAAGGGTTATTTAACCTTTTACATCACGGAGGGGGCGCAGAGCCAGTGGAAAGCGTGTTAGAAATACATCTTTTTATTCCTAATACTAAAGTGTTTCTTTAATATACAGGGGTTGCATAAGTAGGTATACGGTTTCTATTCTATTATTGTATTTATTGTGTTTATTTTTTTATAAAATGTTAGTGGCACTGGCATTTACTCAAAGCCCCCAAAAAATGAAAAAAAGAGAGCTTCTAATGAGTTGGACATTTCTCGTAGACCTTTGGATCGTGTAATGCAACGGTCAGGGTTGAAAATTTATCTGCCAAGATTAATCCATGGATTATTAGAGGATGATCCAGATCAGCATTTACAATTCTGTGAGGCAATTTTGAATGAAGAAACACAAGGAGAAGGCATGATTAGAAAAATAACTTGGTCCGACAAAGCCAACTTCAAACTTTCAGGTGCTATTAATAAGTCCAACTGTGTCTATTACTTAACAATACCTCCATGCAACAACTGAAACAGCTGGATCAACCTGGAGTTACAGTTTGCACAGCTCTTTCATGTAAAGCGGTAATTGGACCTTTCTTTTTCAAAACAATGGTTACCTCAGACCTGTACGATAACATGCTCCAAAAAAATGTCATACCACAATTGCAGTTGGATTATGAAAATGAAGACTGCTGTTTTCAGCAAGATGGAGCCACTCCTTATTATGCTGTAGCGGTGCATAATGTATAATTTTCTTGACAAAAAATAATCCAAAAGGTGGATAGGTACACAAGACCTGGTTGAATGGCCAACACAATCATCAGAACTTACCCCAATGGACTTTTTCTTTTGGGGAGTTATCAAAGATAAAGCATATTCAAGAAAACCACGCACAGTTGATAACATGATTTAACTCATGAAAGAAGCATGCCAAGAAATGAATGCCAATAAAGAACTTTGTGCCAAAGTGTGCTTGAGTGTAAAAACTATATTACAGCAATGTGTAAACAGTGAGGGCCAGCAATGTGTAAACAGTGAGGGCCACCAATTTGAGCATTTAAGAGATTGTACTTCGTTATATAACGAATTGTTTCGTTATTCAATAATATTTTATTTAAACTGTATACCTATTATTAATTATTATTATTATTATTATTATTATTGTATTTACCTTTTATTTAAACTGTGTACCTACTTCTGCACTCTCTGTATTATTGATATAATATAGGGGCAAAGTTTATGGAGAGGGGCAGAATAAGATAACTGGGGTAGAACCTAGCGTCCACCATCCTAAAAACTACACAAGCCGCCACTGTAATAACCATGATGAGATTAGTTTTTGGAAATTGTGAGAAGAGGACTCCAATTAGCCAACAGAACATAAAATTTTAGAAAAGTACAAATTAAACCGTATTGCCTAGTTAAAATGAGCCTAGACATAATTGTGAAACAAACATTGCAGTGATAAAAGCAGATGTAGTGTTTAGACTTAACATCACAGATGCCATCCATGCTCTTTTATGTACAAGTAACAGAGGGCATGACTGTTTGATAGGCAGGAAATTGGCACGTCCCTTTCTTACTACACTTACTACATCCAAATCTTTCTCTGATCTAGGTGTATACCGGAAGCCAGTTTCCATATGCTACCTACAAGGAAGGGAAGAAGAGAAAAAGGTGCAGATAAATATAGAGGGGGGTTAGGTACACAAATGAGTCCTGAGCAATTTCAAATATTGTGTTTAGTGAGAAAGAAAGGGTTTAGAGCTGAGGGACTTGAAAATTAAAATACAACATTGTTTCAAAAAAGTGTACATTTAAAGAAGATTTTACCCAATTAGTCGGGCAGTATAAAATTCTTTAGATTAAAGGGATACTATAGTGTCAGGAATACAAGCTGTATTGCAGCACTAGGAGCAAAAGGGACAGTGCACCCAGACCAAATCAATGAGCTGAAGTGGTCTGGGTGACTACAGTGCCCCACTAATATGTCTGTGCTGAGTAGAGTGACAGTAACAAGTTTAAACATTACAAGATGTTTATTTGGTCCCTCCAGTGTTCCTTTAAGTAGAAAAGTCTGGCCACGGTCACCTGCTAAAAAAAAGAAAGTCATCTTACTTGATCAGTACTCTTAGTACTCTTTCCATGCTGTCCATTCCTGTTGGGAGAATAAGGTCCTTTCACTCCCAGCCTGCCAGTGTTAGGTGGCACTCAGATGTACAACACGAGGGAGGTGTAGATATTGGTTATGGTATGTAATGGACACATACATGCATGGACTGGATATTGGGCTAACCGGGCAAATGTCCAGTGGGCCACGATGACTATGACCAAGGCCAACCACAGAGATCAAAGGATCTCCAAGACCAAGAAATGCAAGGATGGCACTCAGTGAGCTCCGACTCCCATAGAAGGGGCTCAGTCCCTTCATGGGCCATTGGGGAGATCAAAGATTATGTGCCTAGGTTAGGTCTTTAAAAAAAAAAAAAATATTACGTTTTGTGAGCTCTGACATTGCTGTTTAGTGAATGAGTTGGATCTTAAGTAACAAAAATGTTTTCCCAGTCTGGCCGGGGACACATATAATCTGGTAGAGGAGTCAAGTGAAGGGGTTATCTCTATGCCAAAACCCATTATTTTCACAAAAAAGGTACTTGTATAGAAAGCTGTTATGAAAGAAGAATTCCATTTGAATGAAGAGAATTACAATTTTAAGAGCTTCAAGCTAGGGGAAGGGATGTGGGTATGCACATGTAACTCTAATAATATTTTAACCGAAAATTTGATTGTAACTGCCCATCCATCTAAAAGTGAATAAAGCATGTTTTTTTTTGTATATATACATACATATTGTGCATAGAGCTAATTGGCAAACCATATTTAAGTACTTCAAGAAAATACACTTTTTATATGTTAGGCTAAAAAATGCTCATAATGCATTTCTTTTCAATGTGTTGACTTAATCTAAGAAATTACTTTACTTTATTATATATGAATTCAAAAAGACAGTCTATCCCTGATTTCAACAACAACAACAACAACAACAACTAAAAGATAAATCAAACAAAACAGACACTCTGGGCACCCACACAACATATGCTCATTTGATACTTTTTTAACCTCATAGTCCTAAAGTATTTTTCTCTTTCTTGAAATCTATATAGTTTTCTTAAAAACGAAAAGGAAAAAAAAGTTTGCAGCTTTCTGCAGCTTAACCTGTTCCCTTGATTCATGTCCCCCTTTTATACAACGGGGATGATGTATTAAGGCAAAACAGGTGCTAATTTTGGTGCAATATGCTAAATGTTGAGATATATTCCAAACATTTTTCATGAAGATAAAAGGACCTTATCGAGCACTTTACCACAGAACAGCAGACGTTTATGCCTCGATAAATTCCCCCAGAGTGTTCCTGGATTGTTGTCTGTCACTCAATATGTACTCAGTCACTGAGATCAGAGTGAGCTGAGCTGCAGAGAGACAGAGACTACTTTTACCATCATAAAGTCAATCACACTGTACATAGGGTAATAATTAAAAATCAGAGTAGTTCAATAATGTCTTGGGATTCAGCCAAGTCAGAATGTGAAGCACAAACGTATGTGAATTTAAGCAAAGTAGTTGAGTTTATGATTGTCATATCAGTTATGGTGACTGTTACTAACATATGTAGGTCTGCCTGGCTGTCTATTTTATTTAATTTTGCTTTGTTTCACATCTGTGAGTCAGCTCAAGGGAATATTAAAACCATTAGCTTTGAGCACCCATATTCACAAAGGTAGCGGAATCGGCCTGCTGGAAGGACGCTCTATACTCTGGCTACATGCTTTACCTCATGCATTTCGGGGACCACTCAACATCCATAAAGCACTTCAGCTTTATGGATGAGGAGTATCCCATAATAATGACAATTTATAAAAGTGCAGATTTTAATTAGAAATCGTCACTTTTATTAAAACAAATAATGAACCCCCCGCCCCAGGCTGTCAATCAAACATTCATGGGGGTTCTTCCTGCTTCTACTTGAGTGCTTGCCTCATTCCTCCCCCTTTCACTGATACCAACCAGCACATAATGTTTACTGTTTTGCAAACTGGATTTATGTCAAGAAGAAGGCCCATTTTCCATTTTGTTTCCATACCAACTCCACCAGAACACTTAAAGGCTAATGATGTTGCCATAGAAACATCAAATGGAGGTCCAGTTCATTGAGAAAGGGGAGAACCCAAAACGTTTGTATTTGTTGTCCTTCAAATAAATCTTTATGTTATTAATTTCTATTGTCTGGATGAGTTCCCCTAGTAAGCTATACAAGTAAGCCAGGAATAGTTATATTTGTGCTTGATTATTATATTTATATATAACTATTCCTGGATAAGTGATAATACATCAAGCACATAGCACACATCTTAGGTAGATTTATTCCCATATAGTGTCACCCTCAGAGAAGGTCCCAATAGACCATTAATATAATGTATATATAACTAAAATGTGGACGGAACTGCATTTTCCTATCTTATAAATTATCATAAATATACATGTTAATAATTAATAAAAAAATAATACGTTATATTCCCCCATAACATAAATAAGATTTTATTTTTTTTAAACTTACACTTTAAACAGAGTAAATAATTATACTGCATATCTAAACTCGCATTCACATTTCATATAGGACGCTGGAGTATTTCCTTCCTGCCCAGTAGCGGATAGCAAAAAAACCACAGTAGTTTCCAGCAATGAGTAAAGTCTGGTATCACTTCAAATGTAATAATGTTATTGCAGAACATACATATGTGTATCTCTTACAATAAGGACAACATCCAGCCCAATATGAGCAGAGAGGCAGATACTACTTTACTATACTATGTCCTATTCTATAGCTTTTCTCATGCATAGGGGCAGACGTAACAGGGAAATGGTGGAGTACCTGCTGCTATAAGCATACCCCCAATAGTGCTGTTTTGTTTTGGACAGTTCTGAATATGAGTCCCATTTCCCCCCATCCTGCATTTGAAATATCCCCAATAAGCAGGGCTGTATTTACCACAAGGCAAACAAGGCATTTGGCTAGGGCGGCACTTTCGGGGGGGGGGGGGCAGGCAAAAATGCCGCCCCGAGCACCAATGCAAATGCCTTGTTTGCCTTGTGTCCTGGTGGGCCCAAGAGCTGACTGGCTGGCTACCTTAGGGCCCCCCATGGTGTTAAACTACTAATATTATATCCAGGTTGTGAGGGTGCGCTGTCCTCTGTTCTTCTTGCTACCTTGCGCTCCCTTCTGTGATGCTGGGAACCGAAATATGACATCACTCTGGCCCTGGCATCAATAAGCAGTGAATAGGGAGCTGCCTGTCAGTGAATGTGTTTGTGTCTGTCAGTGAGTGTGTATCTGTCATTGTGAGTCTGTGTGTCTGTCATTGTGAGTGTGTCTGTCAGTGAGTGTGAGTGTCATTGTGAGTGTCTCTCAGTGAGTGTGTGTATGTCTGTGAGTGAATGTGTGTGTGTGTGTGTGTGTGTGTGTGTGTGTCAGAGTGTGTCAAATCAGTGAGTGGGTGTGTCAGTGTGTGTCTCAGTGAAAGTGTGTGTTGGTTAAACAGTGTATGTGCCAATGACTGTGTATCTGTCAGTGAGTGGTAAGCTGTAACCATGGTGGTCATAAGTAGCATTCCTAGTGCATGTGGAGATGGCAATATTTCTGGGTTTGTATGTAACAAGTATGAGGGGATTTTTTTATTGTATAGAAAATGTATGAGTCATAAAAAGGACTAATGGACTTTCTGTTGTCTGAGTCACCTAGCATAATTTCTGACTTGCTACCTACTCCATTGGTTTCATGCCCCGTGTGAGACATTTGCCAAAGCCTTTTTCATCCTTATGTACCTTTACAGGCACAGCACAAAATTAGCAAATACCTGGCGGCAGTGAAAGTGTTGGAAATATCCTCTGACGAGGCTCTGGAAGATCACATTGCAGAAATAAATATCCTGGGCCAATGCCAGCACCCCAGTATCCTCAATCTTCTAGAAGCAGTGTACTGGGAGCGGCAGCTATGGGTAAGATTATGGGGTAGGTTGGTAAAAACAATGGTTGCCATTGTAAGGGCCATATTGAAGTTTCCTCAGCTCTTGTTAACCCCAAAAGGTATTTGTGCTGTTTTTAAATTAAAAGTCACATTCCAAAACTAAATAAATAAAATAACAAATTTGTTTTATCATGTTTAATCTCCTTTGTTGAAATTTTGGCATATACTATTTGCATGTATGTGTTAATTCTCCATGTTATTTAACACTGTCTCTATCAGCTCTTCATGCCTCCTTGTGTGCATGTAAGGCAGGTTACAGAAACTCGGCTAAATGGTGTAGGGACACAGCTGTTCAGGATGAAGAAGGAAGGATCAACAGCCAAGTAGTATGGAGAAGTAGACCAATAGGCAGCTAGGTTTGATACTCTTCAGAATTACTGGGATAAAGTACCCTTTAACAGGGGGGGTATCCTGGGTTGAGTGTTTGAGACTTTTAATTACGACACCTATTTGGCCTGCCAATTTTGTCTGGAGAGCTACACAATGAAAATTCACCAAGAGGCTTTATAGTAAATACATTTTTGTACTACTAATATCCTGTAAAACTAATATTCTTATCGATAAAAGGAGCAGTTATACCTGTGACACACATCTCCCTTACTTAAAGGGTTACTCCAACCATCATAACCACTACAACCTGGGTCCCTGCCATGCACCTTGTCTCTTCTCAAGCAGGTTTACGACATTAGGCTTCTGCAGAGGAGCGGAAACTGGAAACAGATCCTGATGGCCTATTATTGGCTGAGAGCGATACCACTGAACAATGAATGCAACTCAGTGCATAGGAATTACTAATAATGCTGTCAAATGTTAAGTTACACCTCCAGCAGGTAAAAGTTTAATTTCAGTATGTTTATAGCAAAACGCTGCACATACAGGCTCTAAGCACCATGACCACTTCAAATCACTGTTCATGGTTCTTGCCATTTAAATCAGTTATATATGTGTCCCTTATGGCACATATCTTCCCTGTTAAAATTTCCTAAGGCTTGACAAAGATCCTTCATGGGCTGAAACACTGGCTCAGTGCTGCACAGTAGACAGCAGTGCTATTCAGCGTCTCCACGCTCTGCATGGGGATGCTGAATTTTCCTCATAGAGATGCATTGATTCAATGCATCTCTATGAGGAGGTGCTGATTGGCCGAAACTGTGTTTGGCCCTGCCCCTTTGCTGATTTCAGTGGGAAAGCATTGGATTGGCTAAAAATCTGCAATTCTGATTATGTCACAAAGGGGAGTAGATAGCGCCAGCAGACCAGCACGACGCTGGAATTAAGGTGAGTTTTAATTTCTGCTAATGGGGTTAATGGGGTGCAAGCTACCTAAATGGTTGGTTTAGCAGTATAGGGTCAGGAATACATGGTTGTGTTCCTGACCCTATAGTGTTCCGTTAACATTGAATGAGGGTTCCTGACTTCCTGTAACCCTGCTCCCACTAGAGGTGTGGCTAAAGCAGAGATTAAACACGTCCTTCCTAGTCATGCCGATTCATACCTGAATGGGTGCTAAAGGTGGTCAGCTGATACTCACAGCACGTCACACCTGACCATTGCTGCTCAGGCTAATACTTCCTCATTAGCTCGAACAGCACAGGGAGGATGAGCTGCTGAGAACTCTGATGTAGCATTAAAATATTAAAAATGGTTTAACACTGAATGGAAGGACAGGAGTCTCCAGACACTGTTGCCACTTCAATGAGATGAAGCAGTTAAACTGCCTACAGCATCCCTTTAAGGTCGTACATTGCAAAAAGTCAAAATAAATCAAATCAAAATAAATATGGTTCTGTCTTTCTCAGATTCTGGTTGAGTTCTGTGCTGGAGGCGCTCTTGATAGTGTCATGCTAGGTGAGTTCCAAAATGTATATCATACATTTATGTATATACTGTGAATCACAGACCTCCACAGCAGGCAAACAGTACTGTGTCTTTATACCATCGTAAACGTGTTTATAAATTAGATTCTACAAATACAATTATATGATCATCTAAATTACTTTTTTAAGTGGAATAGTTATGCCCATAGATCACGTGCCCAGCCACACACATCCTATGACAAAAACAACCCCTCGTTAACCATAACTATGTGTCTCTTTAACAGAACTGGGACGTGGTCTCAATGAATCTCAGATCCGTGTGGTCTGTTTGCACACACTGAATGCCCTTCAGTACTTGCACAGCCATAAAATCATTCACAGGGACCTGAAAGCAGGAAATATTCTGCTTACACAGCAAGGTGACATTCGACTAGGTGAGTAGAGTACCTCATAATACTAGCAAAATCAATTGGGTTGACCTGCTTTATATTAGGATCAGATTTTATTAGACAATGACTGATGTACAGTGGTGTGCATTAACATATGCCCAGTTTATACAATGCCATGTTATTGTATTTATTTATAATTTTATATGTATAATAAATGATATTGGGCCCAGATTGCCAGGACTGCACAGACGTTCTGTGTTAAATTACGTTTATTTTCTCTGGTAAGTAAAGTTGCATAGGATATAAACAATATATATTTTTTTTATTTTACAAAATATGAAGGTAAACTAACAAAATATGGCAAATTAAAGTGCTTTAAGGAAACGTGTTTTGTTTGTACATTTCAATTCAGTGTTATGTAAACTCTGGTAGCTTAGGCCTCGACTTAATGTTGTTGTTGTTGTTTGTTGGGCGTGCTTTCCAAATTATTTAATGTTTTTGTATAAACTTTTTAAAATGGTTTACTATTATGAACAATATATAATTTTTTTTTAAATTGTAAAATATTTTTAGATATTGATAGCTTTTTTTTTTACATGTTATGTTTTTCAATATTTTAATATGTTGAAAAAAGTCATTTAAAAAGTTTATTCAGAAATATTAAATAATTTGGAAATCTTATTTAGTAATACTAAATTGAGTTCTTAGTACTGAAAATGATAAACTTGGTGTGATAAAAGCATATAAAACCTACACAGTGCCCTGCAGAAGAGTCCCATAAGAGTAAAAATGCACAGTCAATGGCTAGGCCTGGCTTTGTGCAGTTTAGAACAGTAACAGCATGAATAGTTTCTCTGGCTCAGGAAGTAAGCTAGCAGTGATGTATGCTCAAGGTGACCACATTTCTTTACATTGTCAGCGGATTTTGGAGTGTCAGCGGTGAATAAGGAAGCTCAACAGCGTCGGAGTTCATTCATTGGATCCCCGTATTGGTGAGTTTACAAGTAGCAACCCTGATTAAGGCACACCTTAATTTATGAAAAACATTCTGGAAAGAACAAATAGGGTGAGATAAAGCTGGAACACATCATATGAGATGGAGCACCCAAGATGAGATGGAGCCTTGTCTGCTAAATGTAATTTTCTAGAATTCGCTCCACCAAAATGGTACAGGTATCCCTAACATTGCTGGCTTGCAGCACAGTTACTATGCTTATCCTATCCATCTCTAACTACTAGCAATTTCTACAGAGTGACAATAATAATATCGTGATAACTTAATACATTCATACCGTTCAGTCCTACTAATTAGTAGTATGGACTCTCCAATCAGATGTTTTTGGCTGCCACTGTGATGCATGATGATTGAGGTGCTCATTATGGTCAAGGCTTACATGATGCCTTTTTTCTATAAATTTAAAAATAGGCTTTTTTTATTCATGTTATGTTTTAATGTTTTTTTCTACACTATCAATACAATAGTTTTTGCATTTTTGTTCCAGTTAGGCAATAAGGGAATATTTCCATACGGCAACATATTCAAAGTGCCCATTTACCCCCATAGGATGGCGCCAGAAGTTGTCATATGTGAAACGTGTAAAGATGCCCCGTATGATTACCTCGCAGATATTTGGTCTCTGGGAGTAACTCTGATTGAGCTGGCTGAAAGGGAGCCTCCACATCATGATCTGAACCCTACCCGTGTCTTGCTCAAGATTATCAAATCTCAGCCACCCAGTCTGAAATATCGTAAACTCTGGTGAGTCAACACCTGTCACCTAAAGGTAATGGTAACATGTAACATACAAGAAAAAATGCTTGTAAGGCTCTGTGCATGACATGCCATAAAAGCCAGTAATATGTGAAATGTTTTCTATAAAATAGAAAAATGCAGTGATCAGTTTTGCCGTGATAATAGACCAGATTTTTATATGTGGTACATGACGTTACCCATGGTGTCTATAGTGGAACTGTGTAATAATTATAGGTAATGCAAAGTTATTCTTTGTAAATAAAACCAGCTTACTATACAGTGTAGGCAATTACAATATCCTTTGAATTCACTCAGGTCTCAGGATTTTAACAACTTCCTAGAGAAGTGTCTGCAAAGAAATTCTCAGGATAGATTTTCTGCAAGTCAGCTTTTAGAGGTAAGTGACAACAGTGAGCCACAAAAGAACACTGTTAAGTTGTGTCAATGTGGCTTTTAAAAAGAACACCTGAAGAAATTACACTATACATCAGCTTTGTGTAAGGTCCACTACAAAAAACACAATATATTTATTTAATGTAAAATTATTTTTCTACAATATTAGGAGTAACCACTACTAGCAGCTGCCTTCTTTATGATAAGCCTAGGCAGGTAGTCCACTGAAGAAAAAAAAACAAGACTCTGTTTACTTTATGTTTACCAAAGTCAATACAAATAAACATTTATTACAAAATTATAGAGGGAAGCTCTTGGTTTATATTATGGAAAAATTCTTTTTCGATCAGTAAATATATTGTCATTCCATATGTATATGTTCCAGTATTCAGCACAGGGATATAACAAAGTTTGAAATCAGGGTCAGATTAAGAGCCCAGTGGGCCAGGTGCTGACAAATATGATGGGGCCTAATTACAGAATCTTATTGACCAAAAACACTAAAACAGTCATACCTCTCAAGCATCATGTATCTGATGGAGTTGGCGTTGGAGGGAAACTCAAAGGATGCAGCTATAGGAAAACACATACTCTATGCTAATCTTTTTATCTAATTCATGCTTTCATCTTTCAAGTAAATCCATACTGTGACGAAATGCCTTTTGTCCCTGGATTGTTAGGTGACAAGCTGCCCTTTGCCCCCGGCTTTTGGAGGAGCCTGATTGCCAGCCTCCTTCCTCATGACTATGGCCCTGGGGTGTATTGCCATTTAAAAAAGACTATTTGGGGCTTATTGGCTTCTAAAGACAGTTTCTTCCCATTGGAATCCATGGGAAGGTGTGTTTCTTCCCCTCCCCCGTTTCCTGTCTATTGTTCACCTAGATTGGGCGCTCAGATCCGAGCTATCTGGGGATAGGTTAAATGTGGGGGTTCTGTGTAATAAAATAAGAATTATGTATTTTTATGTACTTTTACGTATTTTTGCTGTTAGTGTTAAATGTAGATATTTTCTGTACCTGGAGATAATTGAGTTTACTGCAGTGCCTTAAGCCAATTATCTCCAGGATGGAGAGGAGGGATTTCATTGTGTATGTGAGAGTGTTATCATGTTAATTAGTGTTCCCATTGGTTTGTGTCCCTTTTGTCACAGTTTACCACCAGGTCCAGGGGGTGTGCCTCTGACCTGAAAACTTGTATATAAGGAGTAATAAACGCTCATTGGAGTCAGATCATCTTGTACCTTCATGAAGTTTCGGCTCATGTTTGGGGGATTGGAGAAACTACACTCTGGGGATTGCTATAATCACTATACTCCCCAGGGTATAATCACTAAGCTCTGCTAAGAGCTTGTTCCTGTTCCTGCTCTCTGGAATTCGGAGAGAGGTCGACCTGCTGGAAGCTGGACCCTGGTCCTGGGTCCAGAGTGGGTGGAGACGGCGAGACCCCAACCAAGCTGCGGCGGTTCGTGGGGTCTGCAGTGGTTATGGTGTCAGGCAGAGTGCTTGGAGTCCTCGGAAAGCACTAGGAGCATCCGTCGGCGGAAGGTACCCGGTCGGGGTGCCAGCGGTTCCGTTACAGTGGTGGCAGCGGTGGGATGGCGTCCTAGTGCGAGGAGAAGCAGCGCAGAGGCACCGGTAACATTTGGAATTACAATTTGAGGGCAACGCTAGTATTCGTACAGCGCCCCTGTTCACAGCAAACATGACCTATCGCTTTGAGGGCGATGCTTACAGGGAGGAGGTCAAGAGGCGGTTAACCAGATATGGCCCGAATCTTTCGAAAGAGGCGATTCTGGCAACCATGCGCAAGTTGGATGAGGAGAATCGAGCGGCATGGGAATTTGAGCTCCGATTGCGGAGATTGGGGCTGTGGCCAATTGATCTCTCTCCCCAGTGGCAGACAGCATCCCAGGGCGAGGAGATTGTCGGTCCCTCGTCCCTGCAACAACCATCATCACTGGGAGTCGAGACAGTCGGTCTGACTCCCCAGCGGCAGTGTGTTGTCAAGGGAGAAGAGACAACCGGTCTCTCTACCCAGCGGCAGACAGCATCCCAGGGAGAGGAGATTGTCGGTCCCTCGTCCCTGCAGCAACCATCATCACTGGGAGTCGAGACAGTCGGTCTGACTCCCCAGCGGCAGTGTGTTGACAAGGGAGAAGAGACAACCGGTCTCTCTCCCCAGCGGCAGTGTGTACCCCAGGGAGCTGAAGGTGTCGTCCTTCCTCCCCAGCGGCAGTATGTATCCCAGGGAGCTGAAGGTGCCGTCCTTCCTCCCCAGCGGCAGTATGTATTCCAGGGAGCTGAAGGTGCCATCCTTCCTCCACAGCGGCAGTGTGTATCCCAGGGAGCTGAAGGTGCCGTCCTTCCTCCCCAGCGGCAGTGTGTACCCCAGGGAGCAGAAGGTGCCGTCCTTCCTCCCCAGGGACAGTGTGTAACCAAGGGAGCTGAAGGTGCCGTCCTTCCTCCCCAACGGCAGTATGTATCCCAGGGAGCTGAAGGTGCCATCCTTCCTCCCCAGCAGCAGTGTGTATCCCAGGGAGCTGAAGGTGCCGTCCTTCCTCCCCAGCGGCAGTGTGTATCCCAGGGAGCCGAAGGTGCCGTCCTTCCTTCCCAGTGGCAACTTACCCCACAAAGAGGAGACACTAGTCTCCCAGAAGGTGCAGAGGAGACCGTGGTCTCTGCACCCGACTTACAGGGATGTTGGACAGCCTGTCCAGATCCCCAACTACCCTTGCAGGGACACCAGGAGGAGGGGGTAAGTACTATTTCCCCTCCCCAGCCATGGCCTAACCCAGCTGCCCCAGCCGAAGCGCTGGCATCGGGGCAGAGCGCAGTTGGCCTCTGCCCCCCAAGCACCCAAAGCGTGTTACCCAGTGACCTCAGAGGAATACCCAGGTGCAGTAAATGTGTGTTGTGGGTGGGCTACTCATGTACTTGTTCACTGTGGGTGGGTTTATCGACTAACTCAGGCACTGACCGACAGGTCAGGTACCTGGTTAGTCTCCCCCCCAAAGGGGAGATGTGTGACGAAATGCCTTTTGTCCCTGGATTGTTAGGTGACAAGCTGCCCTTTGCCCCCGGCTTTTGGAGGAGCCTGATTGCCAGCCTCCTTCCTCATGACTATGGCCCTGGGGTGTATTGCCATTTAAAAAGACTATTTGGGGCTTATTGGCTTCTAAAGACAGTTTCTTCCCATTGGAATCCATGGGAAGGTGTGTTTCTTCCCCTCCCCCGTTTCCTGTCTATTGTTCACCTAGATTGGGCGCTCAGATCCGAGCTATCTGGGGATAGGTTAAATGTGGGGGTTCTGTGTAATAAAATAAGAATTATGTATTTTTATGTACTTTTACGTATTTTTGCTGTTAGTGTTAAATGTAGATATTTTCTGTACCTGGAGATAATTGAGTTTACTGCAGTGCCTTAAGCCAATTATCTCCAGGATGGAGAGGAGGGATTTCATTGTGTATGTGAGAGTGTTATCATGTTAATTAGTGTTCCCATTGGTTTGTGTCCCTTTTGTCACAGTTTACCACCAGGTCCAGGGGGTGTGCTTCTGACCTGAAAACTTGTATATAAGCAGTAATAAACGCTCATTGGAGTCAGATCATCTTGTACCTTCATGAAGTTTCGGCTCATGTTTGGGGGATTGGAGAAACTACACTCTGGGGATTGCTATAATCACTATACTCCCCAGGGTATAATCACTAAGCTCTGCTAAGAGCTTGTTCCTGTTCCTGCTCTCTGGAATTCGGAGAGAGGTCGACCTGCTGGAAGCTGGACCCTGGTCCTGGGTCCAGAGTGGGTGGAGACGGCGAGATCCCAACCAAGCTGCGGCGGTTCGTGGGGTCTGCAGTGGTTATGGTGTCAGGCAGAGTGCTTGGAGTCCTCGGAAAGCACTAGGAGCATCCGTCGGCGGAAGGTACCCGGTCGGGGTGCCAGCGGTTCCGTTACACATACCCTCTAACAGCTGTGTCCAGTGAAGCAGGAAGTCAATGGGAGGGGTAAAAGGGTGGGCCACTGACGCCAATCACGTGACCAGAACTGCCAAAAGGGGTGAACATGCCCAAAAAGGGGGCATGTCTGTCCAAATAATTGGAAGTCCAACCTGGCATCAGTGTCCCTATGTATCACAGTGTCAGTGTCCCCATGTCGCCCAGTCCCCTAGTCTCCCAGTGTCTGTGTCCCCATTTCTCCCGGTGTCTCCATGTCTAAGTGTTTCCCGTGTCACTAGGATACTAGGGGACACTGAGAGACATGGGGACACAGTGAGACATGGGGACACTGAGAGACCCGGGACACTGAGACACTTGGGGACACTGGGAGACATGGGGGCACTGAGACATTTGGGGACACTGGGAGACATGGGGGCACTTGTGGATACAGACATGGAGACACTGGGAGACATGGGGACACTGAGACATTTGGGGACACTGGGAGAAATGAGGTCACAGACACTAGGGACACAGAGACATGGGAACACAGATACTTGAAGACATGGGGACACTGACATTTGGGGAAACTAAAACACTAGGGACACTGAGAGACATGGGGACACAGACACTGGGAGACATGGGGACACTGAGACACTAGGGACACTGGCTGGGAGGCATGGGGACACAAACACCTGGGGACACTGGGAGGCATGGGGACACAAACACCTGGGGACACTGGGAGACATGGGGGCACTTGTGGACATAGACATGGGGACACTGGGATACATGGGGACACTGAGACCTTTGGGTACACTGGCAGACATGTGGACACTGAGACACTGGCTGGGAGACATAGGGACACTGGGATACATGGGGACACTGAGACACTGGCTGGGAGACATGTGGACACTGAGAGACATGGGGACACAGACATTTGGGGACACTGGGAGACTAGGGGACACTGGGAGCCATGGGGACACTGAGACACTGGCTGGGAGACATGGGGACACTGGGAGACATGGAGACACTGTTTCCCTAGTGTCTCCATGTCCCAGTGTGTCTCAGAGCGTCCCCATGTCTCACAGTGTCCCCTAGTGCCTCAGTGTCCCCATATTTCCCAGTGTCCCCACATTTTCCAGTGTCCCCTAGTGCATGTGTCCCCCTTGTGTCCCCATTTCTCCCTGCTGCCTTTCCCCCCATCCTTCACATACCAGAGCTGTAGTCTGTCTTTGCAGGCTGGGAGCTGCTGTCTGGACTCTCTGTGCTGTGTAGCTGCTCCTCCGCGGATCAGTGAGTAGAGAGAGGCAGGGAGATGCTGTAACTTCCTATCCCTGCCTCTCTCCACACACAGTGACCCCCACTGGCCGGTGCTGGTATTGCAGAGTAATCTCTGTTTATACTGAGAAAAATATTTGCATTTGTATTGCCGGTACTACTGCAATACCGTCACGGCCAGGCAGCCTCAAATACTGACTGTGCCTTAAAATACCAGCCAGGTGGCAACCCTAAGAGTAGTGTGTAAAAAAAAAAAAAATATTCCTTTTTTTTTTTTAAATGGGCCTATTCCATGGGCCTGGGCCTGGAGCTGCAGCTCCATCAG
This sequence comes from Pelobates cultripes, assembly GCA_933207985.1. NCBI lineage: Eukaryota > Metazoa > Chordata > Amphibia > Anura > Pelobatidae > Pelobates > Pelobates cultripes. The sequence continues at coordinate 122,980,843 of OW240914.1, read as the reverse complement.
CCCCTATGTTAATCCGGCCCTGTTTGAAATAAGTGAAGGTCAATCAAGAAACAGGCCTTAAAGCGGCACTGTCATGCCGAAACCCGTTTTTTTTTTAACCCCCCTCCCGCCTCCACTACATCCAATTGACCCACTAGTCACCCCCAAATGCCCCTAAGCCCCCCACATTACCTATTTTTTAATCCTTATTTTCTGCCCCGATCTTGATTCAGGGCGCCGCCATCTTTGTGTGGGTAGGTGAAGTCCCTGTGGGACACGTCATCAGCCCACACTAGGCAGACACTGAGATTCCCGCACATGCCCAGTGAAACACCTGGACATGCGAACGGGAATTTCATCTATTCATTCATTCATCAGACAGACGAATGAGTGAATAGAAAGATCAGCCGAACAAACAAACACAATGTATCAGTGTATCTGAGTATCAGTGTATGTTTGTTCGTGCAGTTTATTACAAGGAGGGAGCTACCGGCGTGCAGCTCCCTCCTTGTAATATGTAACTATAGAAGTGGCAGGGAGCAGTGCTCCCCACCACTTCATAAGCCCCCAGTACCCCCTCTCACTCTATGGGGGTCAATATGACCCCCATAATAGCACAAGAGAGATTTAAATCTCCCAAATGCCCCTACTCACTATACCGCGAGTAGGGGCATGTCTACTAAACAGTGAGCAGCCTGTGGCTGCTCACTGTTGAAAAAAAAGACATAAATTACAATAAGGGGGGGCGGACCTATTGTCCTCCCCCCCTCCCCCACCCTGAGCGGCGGGTGGGGGCCATAAAGATAATGGGGGGGACCTACTGTCCTCCCCCTCCCGGCCCCCACCCCTGAGCGGTGGGTGGGGGCCCTAATAAAACAATAAGGGGGGGGGACCTACTGTCCTCCCCCCCTGGCCCCCACCCCTGCGCGGTGGGTGGGGCCCCAATAAAACAATAAGGGGGGGGACCTACTGTCCTCCCCCCCCTGGCCCCCACCCCTGAGCGGTGGGTGGGGGCCCCAATAAAACAATAAGGGGGGGGACCTACTGTCCTCCCCCCCTGGCCCCCACCCCTGAGCGGTGGGTGGGGCCCCAGTAAAACAA
>OW240914.1:122878946-122979368 GCA_933207985.1 Pelobates cultripes | reverse complement strand
CCTCAGTAAAATGGATGGTCAACAGAGAAGATATAGGACTGACTCCTAGAATTCTCCAGGACTCTTCTACTAAGTCACCAAGTTTGAAATTTCCTCAGTGTGGTAGTCTTACTTTTGTAGCAGCAGGTGGCATTACAGAGAAAGAAATTATTGATGAAGGAGGTATGTGCTCACATTGTATAACAAGTAAAAATAATACCATTAAAGATAAACTGAATCAGGATTTACCACTTAAGAATGTAAGTGAATGTGAAGTAGATAAAACAAAGGAAGCAGACATTGTCAAGGGTTCACCATGGAGAAGTAGTGAAAATCTATGTATTTCTTCCAGGAAGTTATGTAGGAGGTGGTCAGTGCCAAGTACAAGGTACAAACTAATCACAAAAGTCCAGACCGGTGAAAAAGACACAGAGAACAAAATGGAGCAATTTTATATATTGTCAGGCAAATTGACCAATGCACATACTGTAGAAAAGAAAGTAGTTAGGACAACTCAAAGTTTTGGTTCAGGCTACACTGAGAAGAGAGAGGCAACCACTGGAGAGAGAGGCAGGAAAGATGACCTCACCTCATTTATGCACAGGAGAGATGGACATAAAAAAAGATTGCACTTTGCTCGATGTTCATGGTCTGTTCATCTCAATGACTCCAATGGAGTAGTAAATCTGCCAAGACAAGAGGAGTCAACAGACAAAGAAGAGGAAACAGTTGACTTGGACTCGGATAAAGGCCTTAATATGCAGGTATGAGGATTTGTTTCATATTCACAAAATCACTATTTGGAAATAGCATACCTATGAATGCGGAGATAATGGGCATTGGAGTGATAGTCCAAATGGAAATAACAGTAAAAAAATAAAAATAAAACAACAATATAAAGAGGTGGAAAAGGGTGACAGGGAAATCCTGAAATAAGTACAAAATGATAGTTGAGTAAATTATTACAATCCAGGGATGAGCAATGAGGCAAGGATATGTAATAAATAAAAGTATAACCTTGAAGTGGTGCAAGAACAAATACAAGAGGCAAATGGATACTGTTAAGGAAAAATGATGATGGTAAAGTGGATAATTTATAGTATTTTAAGTTAAAGCAGTCTGAAGATATAAACATAATTTAATGAGCAAGTGTTGGGTCAGAAACTATTTTGCCTTCAAATGAAATAGACAGGAGTATACAGGCATACCCCGCTTTACATACCCTCACTTCACGTACACTCGCGAGTACAGACATACCTGCGAGTGTACGTAAAGGTGCCTCGCGAGTACAGACATTCCCGCGCCTCTTCTGTCCGTGAGTGAACAGGAAATGGCAGGTTCTATTCTCGCCCAGAGCAGCTCAGTTCAGTGTCATTGGGGCAAGAACTTATCACACCTTCTGACATGAGCAATTTAATGAGCAAGTGTTGGGTCAGAAACAAAGATTTAATTTTTTTTAAATCTTTATTTTGCCTTCAAATAAAATAGACAGGAGTAAACTGTAATAAGGGTTGAGGAAACATAGAGGGCTGCATTTATTTTAGAAAGAGTAAGGGTTTACTGTGCTTACTGAAAAGTAATGTTCCCATATATTTCAATGGAGGAATTGTTATTCAGTGAGCAGAGTAAATCCTTACTCTACTAAGAGAAGGCTGCCCATTATATTTAACATGACTAAATATTATATTTTTAGAAGAAACATACTGAGAAGCATTTATCGTGATGGCAGATACAAGAGAGTTTTTCCTATCTAGTCATATGAAATGTAGTCCATGTCATTTGGATTGGGAAAAGCTTACTAATCTATATGTTGAAAGGAATGAAAGAATGAGAAAGGGCAGCCTTTCAGCTTTTGGGAGGAGCAGCATGCAACAGCACTGAAGGAGACTCAGCGCTGGAGAAAAGGTGAGTAGATAGGTTTTTTATACTGCACACCAGAGGGGGGTCAGTGAGGGATAAACTAGCTAGGGACAGGTTTTCTATAGCACTAGGAATACAGATTAAGTATACTATGACGTTAATGGTTAGAGAAAGTGTAGTGAATAATGAAATATAGCATATGGGCATAGTTCAAGTTCACATTTATTGGTGTCTTGGTTCTTTTAGATGCCCATCTGTATATGCCTCCTAGTAATTAGCTTGTCTATGTTTTATAACTGCCAGGACATAAAGCACAGGGCATTTACAAATGTCAAACAAAAACATAAGGAAGCTGCCATGATTTGTCATACAGTTTGGTGCCACTGCCTACTATACACAATAAGGTGGTAATTGCTATACCTAAATGAGTGGACTTTAGAATTTTATGAGCTGCAGGACTATCATTTGACATAGCAAACCATAATAATTTATTACTCAAATTAAGTATAATTTTGTAAGTCAATGTGGTCTACAGCAGGAGGGAAATCTACCTACTGAACAAAAGGACAAACAAACTATATGGATTACACGAAGGTTCATTGTAGACGGGAAGGAGGTGAAAGTGTCTTCATGCAAACGCAAGACTGAACCAAGTGTCCGAGACATAAAGGAACGCACTGTGAGGTGAGAATGTGTGTAATAAAAGCATGAAATTCAACTTAGGTCCATTATCCATCCACTAGCCACGATCCAGCCCTTGAACAATGTCTAAGCTAAAGAATTACTAACTATAAAAAGTCAATGTCACATTCCATTCCATTTAATCAAACTGATAATATTAGTTATAACTTACTAGATGGGCTTGAGATCTTTTGAAACATGAACATGATATAGTGGTCAGCCGCAACCAGAATTGGCCAGTGAAACTGGGAAAACATGGCATTAAACAGAGCATATTCTGTTCACTGGCTTTTAAAATATCTATGATAATTCAATCACGAAAAATCAGACATTTCATACTTCTAGTAAATAGAAACTATTGGTTCAACCAAAAAAAAATATATATATCTTAGATTAGAATTCTCTCAACAGAATTAAATCACAATTTTCCAACCAACCTGGGATTTGACATAATTTCAGAATTCAGTTTACAGGACTCCAGTTTAAGTAACTGTAACATATAATAGATTTAGAAATGAAACAGATCTCCTTTAACCAAATAAATAAATAAATATTAGTCTATAAAAAAAAAGAGAACCAGCAGGCCCATTGATTTCCTCCCATGTGATAATGTCCCATAGGGTTATTCATTAAACATTGGATTTTGTCCAGATGGAGAAAACCTGGTGAAAATAACTGAATTCCAATCAGAATAGCCATTCTCATTCTTTTCTCATACGTTTACTAACGCTAACTCTGGTCAGAATTTGGTCAACCTGAACAGATTTGCCACAATTGGCCGGATGCATTCATCTGTTTTTAAATCAGTGCTTTTGGCATCCAAACCCTCTACAAAGTACAGGATTCAGAATATGTACAATGCATTGATTTTGAATTCAGTAAGGACCAATCACATCCAATAGAATGCACATTCACAAATTATTGTTCACTTGCCCTTATGCAAGTAAATGATAGTTTAAAGTAATATTTGCCCGCTGCCCATTCGCTAAGAAAGGCCCTGTCTCATTTGCTAGTGGGCAAATAGTTTGGACATTTAAAATCTGGGCCTTGATTTTCAGCTTTAGTGCCTATATTTTAACTATTTGGATCCAGATTTCAGCCATTAGGCAGCTTTCAGTTTGGTTGAAATCCAGACCAAATGCAGACTCACTCAGATTCTATTTTGCAAAATATGGACATTGTAACATGCTGTGAACAATGTCCAGATTTTGTAGTCTGAATGGTTTGGCCCATTTGGAACAACCCTGCCTTTATAGTTATTACATTTCCTGCAGTTCAGGGCATTGACAATGTTGGTTAATAAACCTATGTTTTACCCCGAGAATCCTAATTAGTAGTGACATAGGATATCAGAAAGCTAGGGTGGACACACACACAAGCACTCATAACACCTCTAACCACAGCCTATGCCTCACACCACAACTTCACCACATCCTTTTGTAGCACTAGCTCCTGACACCCAGATACATACACTCATGAGGCAGATCAATCAGAGGTGTCTGATGTGTTCTGGGGGGCCCCACTCGACTACCATGGATCACCGGTGAAATATTCATTTAACGGGGTCCCCACCTGGTCAGCGCCAGTGGGGTTTACAGGCTCTTCCTACATTTTTAGATTTAGATGATAGGCTCCGACACCTTTACACTCTTTTTTTCCGAAACACTGTATATAAAACTTTGCATGTATTATTGCATTCTCCCTCAACTGCTTTAAGACTTGCAAGTCTCGCAACTACACCTATTGCATTATTGTCGTGTTGTAATTAAGTATCTTAACCTTAATAAAGCCTTTGTGACCTAAATAAACCTATGTTTTAAAACATTATGGCAATCTGTGGAAGGGAGGGATACCATCTAATCTTAACACAATGCTTTCATAATATCCACCCTGCAGACGCCAGGAGTTGCAGCAGTTGAGACTGTTGCAGAGAGAAGAAAAGAAATCTCAGAGTCAGCTAGAACAGAGAATGCAAAGAGAACGGGAGCTCATGTTTCGTCATATCGAACAAGAAATCATAGTAAGAAGGATCTAGTATTTTTTGTTAGCTAGTTAATTATTTGCACATGGGAAATAGTTCACAAATGAAGCAACATGCAACGTGCTGCACAAATGTTAATTTTGTACTAAAAGCCATTCATTTATTGCCAGTGTTTATACCATAACATCCAGATATATATTGGTAATGAGCAGCTCAGCTGCCAAATATATTATAAAAACTGTAAGAGTTTACTACCTAATCAGAACATTATAAATGTCAGGCCAAAATAAACTGTGTAAAAAACAAAAATAAAACAAAACATGGGTCTGAAAATATTAGGTCATTTATCTTAAAATTTGCAACTTTATTGTAAAATATCCATAAGGTCTACAGTGAATATAACACACAGGCTGCAAAATTAAAAGGACACTTGGACACTCGAGGCACCAATACAACATAAAAGAGTATTATATGTATGATGTATTTTCTCTGCATTCAAGTCTTTTTGGCATTGCTTCTGGCAGTGTAACTCCACCCAATAGCCACAATCTTCTTTTCACAAAGGGACTTCCTTATTAGATGTCCATTGAGTATGTACTCAGCTAAACCAATGAGGAATCGTTGTTAGCTAAGTTACTGCCGTGATTTCACCCCACAGCCAATCGTTGTCCTCTTATTATCTCTTGAAATTCCCCTTAGAACAGCTTTGAAAAATGAAACATATAAAACTAAGACAATGACTGGCTGTGAGTCAGGGATAACTGAGCAGCCTATCTCACACAGTTTATCTTACAATCAGGAAGATGTTTATTGAAAAATTGAGGTGCATGGTTCAGCGGGTGTAGTTGTACTGCATATAGCCGCAAATCACTTTTCTTTTTAAAGAGACTTGAACATGGAGAAAAGCACAGCTGTTTTTTGAACAAGTGATTGCTCTCGGATTCCCTCTAGTTGCATGGAAATCCAGGTGATCACCAGCAATGTTATAAGCCAGGCATAGGCAACCTTTGGCACTCCAGATCTTTTGGACTACACCTCCCATAATTCTTTGCCAGCAATATGGGTGTAAGAGCATTATGGGGGGTGTAGTCCACAACATCTGGAGTGCCGAAGGTTGCCGATCCCTGTAATATAAGCAATATTAGTCAGTATGGATAGAAAACTCATTAAGACCATAACAATTATGTTTTTGCACGCTTGCAGGGGAAAAAGCAATATTATGAACGTGAAATTGAGACCCTGGAAAAACAGATGGAGCAGGCAAGAGCACGGTGGGAGCAGGAGCACACAAATCGAATGCAGCAGGACGCACTGCGTCTGAAATCTCAACAGCAGAAAGAGAGAACCAAAAAAAAAGCAGAGTTAAAGGAGAAATGGCAAGAGGTCAGATTCTACCTGTGGATGCAGAATATCAGCTGTTTGGCACAAGAGTTATTACAATAAATTGTACTATGTTGGACAGCAGTGCCTCAAATAAAAAATATATATATATGTTTAGCTTCTGCATTTTCCATACTATTTCCATACTAAAATGAACTCGCACAATGTAAATAATATGGAAAAATGCAGGAGTTGAAAATATATTTTTTTTATGCAACACTGTCCAACATAACACAAAGGCTGCCTGCGGGGAGAATGTGAAGAGTGAGCTGCTGCTCTGATTAGTGACAGAAAAAGGATGGCACATCCAATGAGAAATAATGGGGACTAATCACCCATTTTAAGTGGAGGATCATACCCGCAAGAACCATTACATAAACCCAAAGTGAGAATTGTTAGGGATTTTAAAGTGAATTTGCTTTCAGTTCAGTAACTTAGGCCGTAAATGTGCAATGTATATTTATTAACTATTTATCAGTTATCCACATCCTGTAAGACATATGGCAGATTTTGGCAGTTCATTGTGAACAGAGGGTCCTAGTGAACGAGAGACTAAAGTGCATTTGTTGAAATAGCACAAAAACATAATCCATTCACTTTTTAAACTCTCAGACTGACACGTTATTTTAGTATTTGTTGAAGAAATCATTAAAACAACTTGATTAACTGGCAGTGCTCTTACGACTGTTTTATTCAGAATAAATGCCTGTTAGAGCAGCAGCAGGAGCTGAATGCCACTTTACAAAAAGTTGTTGCCGAACACAAAAAGAAAGTAATGAATATTGAGAGGGAGAATCTCTGCAAAATCCACAGCTTGAAGAGAGGTAGGTGATCACAGCATAATCCTAGTTCTTGAATGACCAAATACAATGATGCACATAACTTTTCAGCTATTAATGAGTGAACCTCAACATCATTAGAATGCATTTGATCTAGTGCCTATTAATTTGATATACCTATACCTTGTCTCGACAAATCCCAGGCACCACGTTGCCAGGGTGACTACGAACTTTGTCCTGGCACCTGGGATTTGTCAGCACGTTCCCCCCCCAACTCCTGCCCGTCTATCCCCGCACAGCTCTCTGTGTGCCGGTGTACTGGGAAGAAGTGAAGGGAACTGTAATTACTTCCTCCCGGAGCTGAGGCCATGTAGAGCACCAGTTGAAGACGGTGTTTAGCTCTGCTCACCGCCCATTCCCCTGTGGCCTCAGCGCCGGGAGGAAGTAATTAATGATCTTTTAAACTTCCTCCCGGCACACAGAGAGCTACATGGGGATAGAGAGACAGGAGGAAGAGGAAGGAGTCTGGACTAGAGGCAGACCACTCCAATCAGCCACAGCAAGCCTCATTGCCCAGTCCCACTGGACCCCAAGGAAGCCACCCGTCTGCACCCAAAAGGTAGGAAATAGGAGAGTGCCTAAAAATATGTATTTTTTTCTTAATTTCTGTGTGTGTATATCTGTGACAGTGTGTATATGTCATGTGTGTATGTGTATATGTGTATTTCCCTGTGTGTATCTATGAATCTTTGTGTGTGTGGGTGTGTGTATCAAATAATAATAATAATTAAAAAAAAAATAATAATACTTTGTGTGAATCCCATAGAAAATCATCGGGAAGCTATTGGGCATGTGTGGCAAAATGCTACACCAATCAGCATCTTCTCAAAGAAATGCATTAAAACAATGCTGCACCAATCAGCATCTCCTCATCAATGCACCTCTATGGAGAATGTTCAGCGCCTCCATGCAGAGCGTGGAGACAGTAAATATAGGTACTGAGATACTGAGATAAGAGACACTTTAGTGACTGTTTGAGTGACTGCCACTAGAGGTGTTTCTCTGCAGGGAGAGGCTATATTTACCAGAGCCACTTTAATAAACTGTACTGGTTCTGGTGACTAGACTGTTCCATTAAGAATTGTAATTTTGTCGTTAAAAAAGTTAGGAGACATTTTTTTTCATCTGGCTCCTAGATTCAAAGCAAATTTGTTAAGCCCTGGCCTAAACACAATATACATTTTAAAGAGGCCACATCCTATGAAGTAGTTTAGCTGGCAATTTCACACAAAACCTTGAATGAAGACCAAAGAGGCCACTTTTAGCCTGTCTGCCAGCCTTCGATGAGAAAATAGCACCCTGCAGAGTCATACCCAGGGTTACGCCTTTTACTCACTACATGCAACTGTAGCTTAATCTGTTTCAAACACCTGAAACACAGCCACCAGGCCTTCGTTGGGTACTACAGAACAAATATGTGAACAAATATGTTTTGCATGAATTTATTCTTTAGGCTTCTTTAATCGTTTTCCTATAATGTTTTCATTGTCAGAGTATTAACTGAACCGGTTATAGATTAGCAAGGAATATTGAATAATTCTTAATATCTATTGTAATTAGCCCCATAGCAGCTTCCTCCATCTCTTTAACACAGGGCTGTGTGGTATTAACTTGAAAATAATAATGCAGAAACAAACTGAATCGGATTAATGGGTGGCTCTGATCTCCAGATGTTTATTTTTGTGTAATGTAGCCCGAGAGTCCGTGATTTTGAGGCTTGAAGAACGGCACCTGCAGGAGAAATATCAACTCTTTCGCCAACAAGTGAATGAACAATATAACTTACAAAAGCAGCAGCTAAACAAGCGTCATGAGAAGGTGAGGGAAGTGCAAATGGTGACCAAAACGGTCATATTCCAATTGGCAATATAGACATGGCTCTGCACATTATGTATCTGTCTATTTTAATGCCCAGAGTAAAGAATATTTTCTTATTCAGACATATCTATATCATATCCAGTTTAAGCATTTACTGTAACATATTTCATGTAGATAAAATCTTTATGAAATATTCATACCGACTGTGTAAAAATTTCACTTAAATCCCAACCCTGTCAAAAGATATACTAAGACAAAATATGCTAAAATTTGATGTCTGCTGCAAGTTCACAACAATTCAGTTTAGTGAACAACCTAAGTTAATGTTAAAGATATTTTGCTAAAAAAAAAAAAAAAAGTAATATATGTACAATATAGTGGCCGAAATTCGACTGTACACACACACAGTAAGGAAGTTCTAAGCGAGGATAAGTAAAACTGAACAACAAAAGACAACAAAACTCTGTCAAAAAAAATAAAAACTCTGTCACACACAGAAAAAACAAAACCACAAGGCTTCCTTGCTTAGTAAATGTCTCCAGTTTTTAAACATTTGTGCAGTTATATAGCAGAAAGTGCTAATTATGTGGTGTCATTTTGGTAAATCTGTCAGGAAGTGGAAAGGCTGAAACAATACCAGAACCTCCTTCTGGATGAGCTAAAATGCCAACAATCCCAAGACAGAACACAGAACCAGAAAACTTTGCGTAGTGAAGGCAGGACCCGTCTCGCCATGTTCAAGGAAGGAATGAAAAGTCAAGGAATAAGCGTGGCTGAGCAGAAAGAAAGGAGTAAACAGGTAATGATCTTTACCCTCAAAATGATTATAGAAGTAATCTGTAATAATCTAATTGTTAATGAAGTCCTAAAGAAAATCATATTGCCATTTTCCAGAACAATTGTATCACATTGTCATTGCCACTGGTTGATGAGCTCAGTTGAAAAAGAAAACAAGCAACCAAAACAAAACAAAACTACTGCAGAAATGAAGTTAGTGGGGATATTTATTCTGATGGAAAAGTGCACAGTATAGAATTAGAGGGACGGGATCATGGAGTTTGGAGAACTCTTGCCCATCATTACATACAACATCCCCATCCTGCCCGTTTGTATTGCTACATAATAAAAATTATTTTGTACCTTCAAAGTGTACAAGACACCCATGAGTTAAAATTAGGGTAGGGGAACTAGCTCTCTTAGTTCTTACAAGGAATTTCCCTGCTGCATCCCCTGCAAGCTAGAACAGCAGACACGGGTTAAATCTTCCTCCCCTTTAGTAACTAGACAAGACACCGTTCTGGAGGTACAAACTCTGACAACTTTATTTGGAACACACAGATTTTATGCACAGACCCCTGCAGGGTGTCTCCATTCAAAGTAACCCAAAACATAAGCCCGCCCCGGCGTCACTGTGTCTGGGAGATAAAGTCCCTCTCAGGTCCAGAGGGTAATCCCTTTCATGATTCTCTGTGCCTGAGAGATAATCAAGTTCCCTCTCAGGTCCAGAAAAGTCTACAATAATTCCAAAGCACCCCCACACACATTTTAACATTACAAAATGTGTTAATTGATTGTATGATAGGACAGAGCTTACAACCCGAGTTACTCTTTGAAGCTAGAGACTTCAACAGAGCTATTCGGTAAGGTGTGAGAAGTCACACCTAAGTGGCCTGGAAGCCTGGTTTGTCTCTTAGATAGGAAGTCCTTATCAGCGTTCAGGAACAAACAACCCCTTGTGTTTCAATATCATATCCAGAATGGGACAAGCACAATTTTCCAATCCATCCCAAACATGATTTGCGAATAAGGGGACCCCACAACCAATACATTACCTCTTAGATAGTGAGATCCCAGACATGAGGATCTGAAACAATACAGGCAAGCAAGTGGGCATGTTACTCAGTGATGGCAGACCCACACAATAACCATTTAGATTATAGGTCCCCAAGTTAATTAACCAAATACTCACCTTATTTCCCCTGGGAGCTGGTCTCACTGCACTTCTGCCAGCTAAGATCATAAATATTGATGATCTCAGCCAATCCAGTGCCTTCCAATTGGGAGGCTAGTAAGCATGGGCAGCAATCGCTACGTCAATCAAAATCTCTTCATAGACACAATGTATCTCTGTGTGGAGTGCTCAACCTTTCCAAGCAGAGCGTGGAGAAGCGCCGAACGTCAGTCCTATACAGGAAGTCCCTCTAGAGGATGTCATGAAGCAGCAGTGTAAACACTGCCTTTTCATTATGTTGTAATGATTTTGGTGCTTAGTGTCCCTTTCACTTCTTTAGGGACTGGTAAAAGAGTAGTGTACGCTTAGTATGTGGTTGAGGCTTATTGAATAAGGAAAAATGTTTAACAGGTTAGTACAGTGAACTTGTATCATGCGCTGGTTGGTGTATATTTTTTAATGTGCAATAAAGCAGGTTGCATGAATCATATAGCTTTGAACCCTGGCCCCCAAAATCTGCTAAAAGACAAAAGTGCACAGTGTCAAAGTGTACAAAACAAAAAAAATCAAGAGAATGTAAAACATCTGTTTCTAGAACTGCTCTTTCTTCTTTAGTTCCTCCTACAGGAAGCTGCCCGGCAAAAGGAACAGACTCAAAAGCAGCAGCATGAGCAGGAAGAAGAACTTCAGAAGCTCAAACAACAGCTTGAACAGACATGTAATGAGTTGGTCCAAATACAGGTAAACCTATGATATTGGTGAATCATACATAAATACCTGGAACCTACAGTATTAAAGCAAGGTTGACAGACAGCCTGAATGGTGGCAAGGTAGGTGGAGGGATACCGGTTTGCCAAACGTGTTATATAGCATGGCAACATATAAATATTCAGTACGAGATGAATCGGATATCTATTTTGATCATCTTTTAAAAACGTGTGTCAAACATTTTGGACCAATTTGGCATGGTTACCCCTGGATCAGTGATGTAGTATATTTCTATTATAATATGCTTAAATAGAAACAGAAATATACATTAAAATTGAATGTGCATTTATCTGTACTGTGAAAGGCTATTCGGTTTACTTTTTACAATAGTCAGTTTAATTGTTGAACAACAAGGGCTAACAGACCAATTGCATGAAAGCAAAACAACACAGGACACATTAAATAACAAAGCTATCCTGAAAAATATGGTATATTCCCATGCCTGTACTCCTATTCTATATTGAGAACTCCTGTGGGAAGCACAGGGCTATGTCTCTTTCGATTTTTTTCATCCAAGCGCTCCTCATCTTTACAGGAAGAAAAGATGCAGACTTTGCAAGCACAAAAGACAAAGAAATTACAGCAGTTAGACTCAGAGCATAGCATGGAGGCAGAACAATGGAAAGTACGCCTGAGAATAAGTAGAGAGGTAAGCAGCTAAAATCCTCTAATACCTGGCTTACAATTGTTCATTTTATCCACTGCCTGACAGTGATTGTTTTATTTCATTCACAGAACTTAGATACAGAGTTTGCCTTAAGACAGCAGAAGATCCTAGAAACTGGGAAACAGCCATGGAAAGATTCTGAGCGACGCACTTCATGGTTCTTTCATTCATGACGTCAAACAAACACAATCCAGCAATCTGTTTCATGTGGATGACATTGATTTATAAATAAAAATAACAATAATCTATTTGGGTTTTGGTTCACATTTATTTATACTTGGGCTCAGAAAAGTTTGGAAAAAGATGAAAATTTATTTTTGCAAGTCAGATAAATACACTATATACAGGGATTTGGAAATGTAACTATGATTCAGATAATGTGCTATAGTCTCATTTGGAGAGGCAGATAAAAAAACAAGTCTTTTTTCATGGTTTTGTGAGAATTGCTTGCAGGTGTCTTCAATTTGTTACCCTCTTTGTTACTTAATCTCCTTGCATTATCAGCACATCAGAAAGATCATCCACACCTTGTAGCTTTAAATTCTGTAAAACAAAAATAATGTTAGGATAACCAGGAATTTCCTCACAGTGACACATATGCAAGAGTAAAAGTGGCACAGTGAGTTGTGGAATCTTAGTGAATTTTTGATTGTTAACTATGTTTTTAGAACTTTGCCTCAGATAAGCGCTTTACTTTATATTTTTCCTGACAGCACTTGTACTTCCACACTTACCTTTTCATTAGCAAGGTGCAAGAGGCAAGCGAATGCCAACGGAACAGACAGGTTCTGTGCCATCACTGAAGGTAACCTGAAAATTAGAAACAAATTACAATTAGGGATGTGGAAATAGTTGAAAAACACTTGTGTTAAGTGCAACTGTAAATTCTTACCTTTTCTGCAGATCCTGTGTGATATTACTGAACACGCTCTCTTGCGCGACACCTGCAGGTTCAGTTTCATTGCTTGAGGGTCTCTTGAGTCCATAAAAAAAAACAAAACAAACATATTTAGCATATTTCCTTTAGTCCACTCTTTCTATGTAGAGCTATTTGGGAACATTCCAATTAACTATTCAAGTTTGTGTATAATGTTAATTTATTTCATCCTTGAAAGAACTGAATAAAAAATCATTTATTTTTAGGTAAATACAGAAAGGGACAATTCCTTTTCTCAGAGAAAACGATCCAAGTAGGCCGATTCACAGGTAATCAATAAAAAAAAATTTTTTTTTTTTTTTAAAATACACTTTTGGGAATCCTAAAAAAAATTCTAAAGAATGTATATTCAGCGAACAAATCTCAGACTCACAGAGAATAGAGATCTGAATGTCAAGCTATACATTTCAATATAATTACAATACATCATCAAGACTCTCTCTGTTTGTGGTTTGTTTTGTACGTTCTTTAGATTTTTTTATTTTTTTTACAATATGCATACTTGGAAAATAAAGAAGAATTTTTTTATTGATTACTGATGAGTCAGTATCTATGGGTCATCTTGTCTAAGAAACGGAATAGCACATTTATTTATTTACGTTGATATTGGGAATAGACTGTCCTGATAACTTCAGAGGGAGTGGGGCGCCTGGGCAGAAAACATAAGACATATTAAGTCCGGCATAAAACGGGGCTTGAGACATATCTATAATTATTACTGCTATAATAATAATAAGAATAATAATATAAAAATAATTCCTACTTTTATAATAATTTCTTACTGCACTTGCTCTTTGTTTCCTATTTTGTATATCTTAAGCAAGCGATAACATTTTCAGTGAAAAACCTATTATCAATCTCCTTACCTCTTCTGCAGAGTCTGGGAAGTTTGTCAGCAACCCCCACATGGTAGTCTTTAGGCGTTTCATGTCCATTTTCTTGGCTGTTCTGGCATAATTAATTTCTATTTTGTTGACCTGCATGAAAGAAAAAGTATTAGAAGACAATATATAACATAACCATCTCTACCAGTCTAGCAATTACCAGTTCCCACTTAATTCACCTTCTGTGGTTCAGCAACCAGATTGCTCTCTGAATAGCTGGTGATGTTCATCTGGTTCTCAGGTAATCCTGTGTTTGGTATGAAATCATACTCATCTCCTGGTCCAGTGAATGGTCCATCATCATCATCACTGTCTGCAGCCTGAAAAAAAAAAAATATTTAGACACACATTAAAAAGTACTATTGAAAGTATTTGGAGCGTCATTTTAAAGAGATGCAGAAATCACCTGAAGGGCTGGACAGAAATCGGCGGTATCATTGGGATTATTGTAGTCATATTCTCCAATAACATCTTCGTGCTCAGAAACAGAGTCTTTATTAAGCATCTTCCGGATCTGATGAAAGAAATATATTAAGGAACATGCTGGATGTAAAGATGATGGGCAGAAAGAACAGAAAAATAATTACCCGATCCACTGGCCTTAAGCTTAGCTTTACAATGTTGTCTGGGTCGTAATGAAAATCTGCCGGAAGTATGGTAGACTTTTTATTCTGGCTTCCCAGGGTAGACTTTGTGAGAGTTGTAGCTGCCTGCGCAGAGACAAGATATTAGATAAAAATGATCTCATGGTAAAGACATGGCTCCACCAATAATAAGACTCATTTGAAAAAGGAAACTTGAATTACCAGGGATTGAGTTTTTTTGTTAAATTTCCACACAATTAAATAAATTAAAAAATAAACATTTCTGGTGTACTGTGTTTCAATTAGCCTCCCAAACAAGTCAAGATTATTTATCAGGTTAAAGTTATAGAAACAAATTTGAGGAAGATCATTCAGGGCAACTGTAGGAAATCCACTACATTGATGAATGACTGAATTGAGAAAATTCAGCTCTAAATTGTTCTGAAACAGCTCTGGATAAAAGGCATTCTCTAAAAACAATAATCAGTTGAATTCATTGAATTATTTATAGTGCAGTAATAAACCATTTTCAAGCAGTGTAAGGCTGAGTTAGGGTCCCAAGCCGTCTACAGCTGGGTTCCCATTGGAGGTATAACTAAAGCAGTGATGATACTCTTCTTTAGCCATATCAATTCAGATCAACAATAGGTGGCAAGTGACACTCTCAGATAATCATCGCTGCCCTGCCTGCAGCAGAGGGGCGCTGAGGATCTCTTGTTTAGCACTGCATCAGTTAAAACACTGAACAAAAGGTCAGTGCCAGGGGAATTCAATGAGATGAAGTGGTTGCAGTGTTCCACATCACAGCATTCTATTTACAATCAGTATGGGTTGAATAAGGTAAGTGGCACGCAGGTTCCCAAGAACACGCTCAATCACACATCTCCCAGCATTTCAAATTTTTTATCCACTTGAGAAAGTCCTAAGGGGAGAAACTCGTGGAAATTTTTCGTTAGGTAGGTACTAATTCTGTGTTTTTGGGCTAAAAATAGGAAAGATTGAAGTTGCTCTGTTGTGTGACTGTTCAGCAAGGCGGTCTGGCCCTGCCCCCGCCAGCCATTTTTTTTTTTTTAATTCCTTACACATGAAAAGTTGAATCTAGGGATAAGGGATAATTTTGTTGCCAAAAGTGATGCAATCTGAAACATATTTTCAAGGTAAAATGCCAGAACACATCTCTAAATTGCAAATAAATTATAAGTCAAATGTAAATTCTGGAATATTTCCCCAAAATAGTATATAATAAATCAATACATAAAAAATAAAAGCACATATGGTCTTTAGTGAAGTTTCCTAAATTAGTTGCCCTTTGTTTGCAAGCTGTGGAGATATCTAAATACTTAGTAACACACTTATTGAGGGCCTGCTAGCGTTATTGCTGGAGGACGTAACTTACTCTGGTTTTGCAGAAATGAACATCAAAGTCAATGTCATCATCAAAGTTCAGCTCAAAAGCTTTCTTCACCTTCTTGACCTTCTGTTTGTCAGTGCTAGAATCAGCTGTAAAAGGAAGATGAAATCATGTAATTCAAGAGTACACACAGGCTATATTTTTGCAGCCGTAATGTAAGAGAGACCCACCTTTGTGACGAGGACGGAAACGCCAATGCTCAGGCCCTGCCCACATAGACATTGTGCGAGGGCTGAAGTAGGAATACTCTCCCGGACAAGAGGACAGCTGAAGGCACATGGTGTCAATGTCTCCATTTCCAATTTGAGTTATTTGGGGGCTGCAGTGAAAGTGTTGGTAAGTTGAATGAACTCAGTAATAGAATCATCCAGATTTATTTGAATGCTATCAGAAACATAGGCCTCGTGCACTATAAATTCTCCCCCTCATCTTCTACTTTAAATATATGATCAGACAACTATGTGTTATGATCAGACAACTGTGTTATGTACAGTTGCATGGTCTGTGCAGCATTTTGTAATTCACATGCATGAAAAGCACATACATAACACAGTAGAGGTACAACTGGTTTCCTAGTGATTAGGAAAATAAAGGGACTTGCTAAGCAACAGAACCACTACAGCTCAGGGTAATGGTTACGTTGCCAGTAGTCTCTGGGCACTCTACCCAAGTCCTTTGTGAAACCATTTGGAAGTGGATGCATTTATAAGTGCTCTCAGAATAGAAGCATGTGGTCCGAGTTGAATGCTTAGAGTGACCCTTTAAGAATCCAAGTACAGGATTTGCTGTAAAATGGGGCAATTAGGTTGGAGTATTTTGCGGTCAATCAAGATTGCATTCATTTAACATAATAGGGAAACATGAATACTATTTTACGATCATCATGTCTTATGTCAACTGTTGTGTTTTTATACATGAAAACATAACTTGAAAGTTTAGTAATGCACAAAATAAAGTGTGCAGCTTAACAGAGTAAAACAGAGTTAAATAATCATTATGTAACCTATATATTTTGAATTAAAGCAAGTTTACAGCTCTGCGTTGTAAAATATTTTACCAACAAAAATTGTGGGTGAAGAAAATACTGTTGGTTTTGTTTGAACATGATCAAAAGAAACAATATATTTTTAATACTTTTAAAGTACAATGTTTAGATAAGCATGCATTTTTGAAGTACTAGGTGACCAAAAATAACAGTTTTAAACTGGGAGATTGAAATGGACATGTAGGAAGCTTGTGGTGTCTTATGTGCAAATGGAGAACTCTCAAAACATTCTTACTATTCCACCTTTGTATGTCAGCAGATTCTTACCCTTTCCGCTCCGATCTAAAAGCTTCACGATGCTCTGAAAATCCCCCAAGATCTCCAGATTCCATTCCATCACATGCATCTGCATCAAAGTCATCTGCTATAGGATCTGCTGCATCTGCACAGTCCTCCTCTACTTCAGCATTAATGTCAAACACATGGTCGCTCTTCTTAAACTTATCCATCAGCGATGATACTGTCTGTATAATAACATCATCATCAAATGTAGTTGAGTTAAGAATATTTCACTTTATCTGGCTGAGCAGCCATGTTGTTGATAACAGTCGGGTCTACTGTTAACTGACCAGATGCTGCTCAACTTAAATATTTACTGGGCGCTGCCTTCAACCAGACGTCAGCCATGGCCTTGCGCAGTCCAATCATTGGATTGTTTCACTGGCTTAGAGCACAAGCATGCATTCAGAACCGGCAAAGGGAGGTAGAGCGGGTGGGACAGAATTAAAACATAAAATTGCATTATTGAGGTGATAGGGAGGAGGGGAGGGCCCAACTTAATGAAGGAGGGTGAGGACACCCACACTTAACATATCCGTTACACCGTGCACTGACAAAAGACATATTTTATGCACAAAATTAGCATTTGGCATCTCGGAATGTGTGCTGAGGATGTAACTTTCCCAAGGCACACAAGTGCAGATTGCTCTGTATGTTCAGCATTATAAGCAGAAACGCTGCCTATATTGAAGTGGTCATGGTGATTGAAGTAACCATTAACTTATCTGTTGTTGTTGTAAAGCTGCATCAGGTAATCAGTTATCAATAGAGTCTGACCCAATATGGCTAACCCACAAGAAAGTAAATTCATTTAGAGTAATTAATTGCTTACTTAAACTGCTTAGCAGAACTTTAAATGTTTTTACCGTATGGCCAATACAGATTCATACAAAGTCAGGTATGCACTTTCAAATAATAACATTAAAATAATTAGAATAGTAAACCAAACAAAATATGAAGTGTTGCAGTATTAAATAGCAAATAATTCTCTATTTGTTGGCAGAACTAGCGTAGGCAAAACTATAATACAGGAAAGAATAGCAGCAAGGTTAAAGAGCAAATAAATGCACTGCTAAGGACAGAGAAAAAAATAATGGTAAAAAAAGAAACAATGATTACAAGAACAGAAATGAAAAGAGTGTATATTAAGTAAGCCCCAGTTCTGATTTGTGATCAACTGCATTAACGCTGTAGCCCCAATGTTATTGATTTTTCCATGCAAGTGTGACACACCTCATTTTGAAGATCACTGTCCCACTGCATGAATCGAAAACCTGAGAGCGATGGACATATCGGACGTTTCTCCACACACTGTGATAGAGGAGCTGTCAATGTAAACAAGCAAGTCAAAACATTACATACCCTAACTTAGTGATCTCTCAGCTGAAAACAAACTGGAAAAGATTAAAGAACTCTAAACACTAATTACAAAATAAAATATTAATTATAAAAATGCTTGAATGAAAAATCTTCGTAAAACAGCAATAATATTCACCAAAACATCTTTAGCTTAATGAAGCAATGTTTGTATATAAATCATACTTCTGCAGTTTCACTGCTCAATCATTTAGGAGTTAGTATCATTTTGCTTCTGTCCATGCCGCCCTAGCCACACCTCCCCCAATCCATGACGGACACATCCTGCATGAACAAAAAGGGTTTCATTTTCAATCAGATGTTAAATTTAGAAATGTGTATCTTCTACTCTGTAAACTGAACTTTAATCACACACAGAAGGCTCCTGCAAGGTCTTGCAAGCTATTAACAGTACAGGATATAAGACATTCAAAATTAAACAATAGATCTTACTTTACAGAAAGTGTTTAGGAATACTGTGTGCATTACATGTAGGGAGGTGTGGCTTCGGCTCCATAAACAAAGTGATATAACTCACAAATGGCAGAAAATTTAGCAGTGAGACTCCAGGGGCATGATCTATATACCAAAACCGCTCGATTAAGCTAATGTTGGTTTGGTAATTATAGTGCCCAGTGTAATAAAACAATAACAGTTTTGGAGAGTGTTACCTATGTAGTTTACTAACTGTAAGAGCCTGGCAACAGGTTTAATCACCTTTGGCTTTCTACTTTATCTTTCAGTCCGTTACCGTACTCAGAAAAAAAAAAAACATTACGTCCTTTGCTTTTTAAAGGACAACTGTCACCTCAACACTATTTTTTAATATAATGATTTTTTTTCCCTTCAAATTTTTTTCATCTGATTTTTTTTGTTAAATTAAGTATATATAAAGAAAATTATAAAAACTAGTCCTTACCTTTCGTATATGGCAGGATCCTTCAGCCATATACATGCAGCTTGGGACAGTGACAAAATTTGGCAATTAGTCTTTATGTTCTTCCCTAGTTTACTCCCTGCACAGCGCAGTGACATTTTCAGCCCGACTAACTGTCCAATTCTAATACTGTCTGACCCAAGGTGTTTGTATTTGGCTGAAGGATGCTGTCATATACTAAAGATAGAGTGTTTTACCTCCATTTCTTATATATACACACTTCATACAACAAATATCTATTACCTTTCAAAACTTGATGAAAGGATCATTATATTAAAAAATAGTGTTGAGGTGACAGTTGTCTTTTAAAGGACCACTCTAGGCACCCAGACCACTTCAGCTTAATGAAGTGGTCTGGGTGCCTGGTCCATCTAGGGTTAACCCATTTTTTTTTTTTATAAACATAGCAGTTTCAGAGAAACTGCTATGTTTATAAATGGGTTAATCCAGCCCCTAAAGCCTCTAGTGGCTGTCTCATTGACAGCCATTAGAGGTGTTTGCGTGCTTCTCACTGTGAAAATCACAGTGAGAAGACGCAAGCATCCATAGGAAAGCATTATAAATGCTTTCCTATGAGACTGGCTGAATGCGCGCGCAGCTCCTGCCGCGCATGCGCATTCAGCCGAAGAGGAGGCGAAGAGGAGAGCTCCCCGCCCGGCGCTGGAGAAAGGTGAGTGTTTAACCTCTTCCTCTCCCTCTCCCTAGAGCACGGCGGGAGGGGGACCCTGAGGGTGGGGGCACCATCAGGGCACTAGTGCCAGGAAAACAAGTATGTTTTCCTGGCACTATAGTGGTCCTTTAAGTAAACACTAGGTGGCATGCACTCTTGAAATGGAATGGATGTTTTAAATGTTATATATTATTAGGTTTTTCACAAACTTGGACTCAGAAATACAGATTCCCACCATTATGCATTGAGTAAAAAAAAATTAAAAAAAAATCTACCTTCTGCAACAGAACATTTTATATAATAAATAAATTACTCCAGTTAGCAACTGCAACATACATTTCAGCTCCGATACATCCACAGACAATGGGCTTGGAGGATCATTTTCTTCAATGGTAGAAAGTGGCTTCACATCTGTCTCAAAGCGAAGCTCACTATGGTAATTGTGACATTGAAGGGTAGAAAGAAAGACACCAGCAGTGCTAAATTCATCAAACGATGCAGCTGACTTCTGGAAGAGGGGGTCAACCTGCAGAGAGAAGGGATTACTGGTAGGCTGGTCTGCTACTTCTGAAATTCAAGTATGCTTTTCAAATTTGTAGTACAGTAAAATATAACAATGCCACTGAGTCAGCTATCGTGGAACAGACATGCTGAGTGGCAGCAAGCTCTTGGAAACACAAAAAAGGCTTAGTCAAACCACCAGCCCAATTTGTACTCAACCATATGCAACAGATCATTTGTCAGAAAATATTTTTTTTGTTACTGAATCAGAAAACAGTCAGAAAAACAAATCATAAAAAACCCCAAGCCACACCAAAACCAACAAGAAACAATACATACAAATACTTAGCTTGTAGTTAATCCACTATCGAAAAACGGTGACTGTAAGAAATCTAACCAGTTCAAAACCAGAAACAAATTGGCAAGATGACAGGTATTAACTTTAACATACTTTAGTTTATTGCTTATACAAGTTAAATACAGCACAGAACACAAATAAAAGCGGTGTATGCAGGGGATACTCAGTTAGTGAAGTACCTCCCTATGGTACACACCCACCTCACTCTTGCGATCATTTTCAGAGCGATTAATGTTGTTTAGATTTTTCTCAATAGTTTTGTAGGAACGCTTTCTTTTTTTCCCCTTCTTTTTATCATCTTGACCTTCTGTAGAGGCATCTGTATTGAGAACATTACTAGTAAGTAAGTCAAGAAAACATAATTTGAATATACAATTATACTCCCTAAATGTTAATTTGTTTTTATTACAGATCAAAAAAATTGGAACTATCCTGCACCCTAGATCTCAACCTCAATATCTGAAAGTGAACAAGTGTGATGTTGAGTTGCTTCTTCATTCATCTGTTTTTTATGATCTACATTTCAACTGAAATTAGCATGTTCAAATTAGTTTAGCTGCTTTCAAGATTTTATTATTTTAATATTTATAAATAGCGCCAGCAAATTCCATAGCGCTGTACAATGGGAGGTCTAACAGACACGTACTTGGAACCAGACAAATGGACACACAGGAACAGAGGTGTTGAGGGCCCTGCTCAATGAGCTTACATGGTAGAGGGAGTGGGGTATAGTGACACAAAGGGTATAAGTAGGGGTAATGAAATAGGCTGCTAGAAAAGTGATCACTGAGAACTTATGTTATTTTTGACATTTGCAGGAGAGGAGTCATGTGGGGGGGAGAGGAGTGTTTACCCGGTCAGTGCCAAAATCATTATGGGCACTGGCTTGGGTACTCCTCAAGAAAACACTGCAGGGAAAAATAGCCAGACACCTCACAGGAGACGCAATGTCACAACTCTTAGTAACATATGCAATAAAAAAAAAAAAAAAACAACTCAGGTTATGAAAAAACATTTAGCTTATTTACTTATTACCTCTACATTTCCTATAAAAGCCTAAGATCCACTTACAGACTAAAGGTCCGTAAGGTGGTTTGTGGCCCTTCTCCACTTTCATATTTTCCAACGAAAGCATGCTTTAATGTAAGGAGCCATTAACATGGAAATTGTCATGCATGGAGCCAGGTATCGTTGTAGTTACATACCAGGGTCTTGATGTTCAGACTCCTCTGGAATCTGCGACTCTTTCCCAAGCCCGCCTAGAACTTTATATACATCTAAATGGACTGCATCAACTCTAACGGCATAGATTTTAGCACTTGCATCCAGTGTTCCAGCAGCAACCTACAGAACAAGACACAATGCAAAGTGAAGTCTGACAAAAAGCTGTAGCTTTGAACAGGGAATACATGATATGTAAGTTACTCACTTTGAAATTTGTCAGTTCACTGTCCTTTTGTTTCAAGATGTCTCCCATATAGTCAATCAGGTGCAAACCAAATGCATTTTTTGTTGTGATTTTCTAAAACAGAAATAGAGTATGCATTAATACAGCTCATAATGCACTGTGTTGGATATATGAGCAAAAGTGATTTTAAACAAAGAAAGTATTGAAAGCAAGAACCTGAATTGAACGACCTGAATTGTGATCTATAAAAAAAAAAAAAAAAAAAATCTAGAAAAGGGATGTCGAGCTGCAGCCTTCTAGATTTCTTTGGACTACTACTTCCATAATTATGTTTCGCTATGGTAGAGAATAAAGGAATTTAAAGTTTAAAAATATGTGGGGCTACAGATCAATAAACTGGCTTTACACTAAACATTTAATGGATATCGATACTTTAGAGAGAGTTCAGAGAGGGGCTACTAAACTGGTTCATGGATTGCAGGATAAAATTTACAAGGAAAGATTAAAGGATCTTAACATGTATAGCCTGGTGGAAAGACGAGACGGGGGAGATGGCAGCTCCCGAGCAGGGGGTCCGCCACCGCTCCTCTGGCCCGCTACGCACGTCTATGAGCAGGCCGCGGCTACTCAGTCTCCGGGGCCTCCATTCTCCTAGGCCTACGGGCCATATAGTCTATCCAGGGGTCCCACAGTCTAGTGCAGTTAACTGCTGTCTTCTTGTAGGTCTGCCGTAAGGCTCTCCATGTTATATATTTCTTCTACTTTCTCTATCCATTCTGAGACCCTGGGGGTTGATTGTGACTTCCACTTGGCTGCTATCAGGCTCTTTGCCGCATCCAGAAAGTGTTTCGTGAGGGATCTCATATCTCCCAATGGGCATCGTGGTGTGGTGGAGTAGCATTGTAAGGGGTTGCAGAGGAATATCTGAGTCCAGGATCTCTTTCAATTTCTCATGGATTTGTTGCCAAAAGCTGACAATGACGGGACACGAGCACCATATGTGTAGGTCCGTACCCTCTGCCGTGCCGCACACCCAGCAACTAGCCGTCTGGGAGAGGCCCATGCGGAACAGTCGCGTCGGCGTCCTGTACCAGCAAGGCCACTCACTCTAGCATGTAAGCTCATTGAGCAGGGCCCTCAAACCCTCTGTTCCTGTGTGTCCAACTTGTCTGGTTACAACTACACGTCTGTTCGTCCACCCATTGTAAAGCGCTGCGGAATTTGACGTATATATCATAATAATAATAATAATAATAATAATAATATTATAATTAAGCTCCTGGATCTTGGCGCTGATCGTTTCTTGATGCGTCAGGATGTGGATCTTCTCCCATTCGGCCTCCGATAATACAAGCCCGAGGCGTGCTCCCATTTCGCCTGGTAAGGTGCCGGCGGGGTCTTTGTGGCTGCGGGTATCATGGCATAGAGCATCGCGATTCCCCTAGGTAGGTGTGTCTCTGCGGTGCATAATGCTTCGAATTGGGTTAAGGTCCTGTGTATGACATATTCTATGTGTCTTGTCTGCAACCATACATCACTCCCCTCCATATATTTAAGAAAGCAATGCTGGGTTGGAAAGTGAAACAGTAAATACTCACATTTTCCTGTGAAAGTTTGATGCAGGTGGAGTAATGATCAGAGATCTGTGTATTATTCAGCTTTGGAAGTAGTGAAGTGGGAGTGTCAGTCCCCCTAAAGAACAGGCAGAGTGGCAACAATGATTAAAACTATATTCAACATGGAATCAAAAATATTCAAACTGGGACAGATGACAATTAATTTGTACTCGAAGTCTGTATTTAAAGCAAAAAAATAAAATTAATAATAATGAAAGGGTTACTCAGCAAGTTGCACCCCCAGCACACGTGACATTGTCAGCCCAGAACTGTGTTCCGGGTTGTCTAATGTCAACTCTGAACATAAATTCTGTATGCAGACAACGGACATCAAAATGTTCCCCTTGCAGGCAGAGTTGTCCCTCCTCCCATCCTGTGGGCGCTCCCTCTGTGCAGCAGTGATTTATTGATTTTTTAAAAACACCCTCCCTCCGCCTGTCTGGAGAGCGCACATATGCTTTGAGTCAGCAAAATGGTCCAAACAAAGGTTTCTCTATGATGCAAGATTTAGGCAAAATTAGTTTTAACCTCACTTGTGTAATTAAGATATAATTTTGCTGAACACTCCAAGTAATCACTACAACATGCTGTTGTGGTTATGGCACAAGAAGTTCCCTGACCCTTTATACTGTAGGTAGCTAAACTGTTTTATAACAATTTGACTTTTTACCTGGGACTACTGAGCACCGCTCAAGAGCTCCATTACATTAGCCAGAGGGCCAAAAGTTCGTGTTTTTTTTTTTATTTTCGTTAGCTCTCCTTAGCCAAGCTCTGGGGCACAGAGGTAGCTCATTGGCTGAGACCATCAGGTGATTTCTATCAGAATATGAGCTGAGCCCTGCTACTGTCAAGCTTAGCACAGAGAGTTTCTTGCTCTCCAGCTGGTGTAGTTGAGGCCAGGGGTTAGTTTTTTATCATCATTAAAAAAAAAAAAAATTACATTTAAATCACAATTTAAATGTGTTAATGATATCTATCTGAACCTATGATAAAATAATTTTACAGCAAGAAAAATAACAAAATATTGAATATGTTTCATAGAGAAGTTAAGTATGCACATTTACACAAAAAGTGTATAGTTCTAGTGCAGTAGAATTAAAGCAGCTTCAGGTGCCAATGTGAAGTGTAGGAAGCAAGGCAACTGAAGATGAGAGTCATCATATTGCAAACTTCACTGCCTATCTATATACAGGAAGTATGAAGAATTGAAATGCCAATATATCTTCCAAAAACTTTACAAACAAAGCTTGCCAAATATTTAGTAAACAAACCCCTCCAACTTTTTAATTGAGTTGTTGCACATTGATGTACCTGTGAGTTGGAGAGATGGTGGATGCTGGGGAATCAGCATTACTGAGCTGCAGGTCGATGACCCTAGACATACGCCTTTGTTTCCTTTCCCGTTCATCATCGTTGCTGGTGAAGTTTTGCAAAGTTGGTGTGCCAGCCAAACTTACTGGCTGACGCCTGGTCGCAGGGGATAGGAAAACACTATCTGGGGTGTCAACATGGTGACGGCCACCTGACTGAGGCGTAGAAATCGACATGATGGCTAAAAATACAATAAAGAGAGAAAAAAATAAGGTCATAAATTAGACCAGTATCGAATATCAGATGGATATAAAAGGAAAAGAGAATAACCACAGAATAACAATTTTATTTGCTGAAATAAAAGGTTTGCAAACAGCCAAAAGAAAACAATTACTAAGGATAGCTTTCAATTTGTTCTTAATGTAAAAGTTAAACAGCAATCATATAATAAAATGAAACTTTTTAAGGAGTCTGCTAAAGTAGCACGTAGCTATTTGAATGCGATAAATATATAGAAGGGGGTGATATAGGGATTGTGAGGGAAAGGTAAGAGCCATATCATTAGAAACGCTACAATAAATAAGTATATATAGCTAAATTTAGTGCCACGAACGAGTTTGCTGAATTGCAATACAATGAAGAAAGGAAAGGCGTTAAAATGGGACGGTCACTACTCTGAAAATTACACCACTGAATTAAACATTGAAAAATCACCATAACATGGGCCAAACCTTTCACATGCAATGCTCTGTATTCTTATAAATTTATCAACAGTTGTACCAGATTGATCCAGGCACAGACATAACATACAATGCTAGAGAGAAGGCGAAAATTAATATTGTTTTTATTTCTCCTCTTCCATTGTTCTTGGCAGAAAAGGGCAACATTT
The DNA here is from genome assembly GCA_933207985.1 of Pelobates cultripes. Classification (NCBI taxonomy): domain Eukaryota; kingdom Metazoa; phylum Chordata; class Amphibia; order Anura; family Pelobatidae; genus Pelobates; species Pelobates cultripes. Next base: position 122,953,258 of record OW240914.1, on the reverse strand, counting down.
ATTACAATGATGCCAAGATGGAAATGCCCAGTTCCAAAACAGACACGTGGATTTCTATGTTCAATTTTATTTTTCAGACCTATTAAAAACATTTTGATAAATATAGAGGACAGGTAAAACGACTTGAAATTTGTAGTGCTGCTAGTAACAAGTTACTCGCCACTAAAAGCCATAGTATACCCACCAGGAATGAATTTCTACTCACCAGGGCTAAATTGTCACTCACCACTGGCTAAAAATGGTGGAAAAATGTATCCCTGTGTAAATAGAATATTAATTATCCTGAGAAGCATCCTTTAAATTAGTGGCAGAATTGAAATTAGATAACAGGGAAGCCAATATATAATCTATTCTTCAAAAGGGATTTTAATAACTAGTGGACTCTACTTATAACTCAATGGAACCAGTGTATGGATCAACCGATATTGATTTTTTTTTAGAGCCGATACCGGCTCATAATCTGTGAACTTTCAGTCCCATAGCCGAACGATATTCTGTACATTTACCGTTTTGAGAAAAATCTTTTTGCAATTTTTTTTATTAAGTGGTAAATGCACAAAATATACCTGCCAGTCAGATTTTTTTTCTATGCTTTCAGGAATATTTATATTTGTGTGTAGTGGATGCAGTGAGAGTATTTTATTAGTAAATGCAGTGTGTGTGTGTGTGTGTATCTTTTAGTGCCCCCCCAGCCCAGTGTTCCTTTTCCCTTTCCTGTACCTTAGTGCCCTCCCTTAATGTTCCTCTCTCTTCCCCCCTAGTGTTCTTTCCCACCCACAAACCATAGTTTTCTCCCCTCCCATGTCCCATAGTGTTCTTTCCTTCCCCCTCCCTCCCCTACCCCATAGTTATTTCCTCCCCTTCTCCCTCCCTCCCCTAGGTTTCTTTTCTCCCCCTCTCCCAAAGTGTAACTTTCCCTTTGTGTAAAAAAAATTAAAATGTTTTATTATTTTAGGTATATACTGTCGGTTTCCAACTTATACATCCTACTGTGCACTTTGTATCTAGTTCACCACTGTAGATTCGACTTTTAATTGTAGGCTCGCTCACAGTGCTGCCTGCGAGTGAAGAATCTAGAGCAGGGGTTCTCAACGTTAGTCCTCAGGACCCCCTACCAGTCCAGGGTTTAGGGATTACCTGGGTGTGTCTAAGGTGTTTAGGAAAAAAAAAACACCTTAGAGTCTAAGGTGTTTTTTTCCCTTTTTCTAAACACCTGAGACACACCCAGGTAATCCCCAAATCCTGGACTGGTAGGGGGTCATGAGGACTGGGTTGAGAACCCCTGATCTACAGTGTTGATGACAGATGTCATTTTTGCACAGAATTAACATTAGTTATCCCTGTTCAAGGCTGACTTATGTACATGTGCAGCGGATGTGACTAGAACAAAACCCCAGAATAAAATGGCAGATTTCTAATAGAAGTGGTCATGATAGTTTGAAAGGCCCTTTATTGCTGAATTTAAGACCAAACTGCAAAATTTTGACAAAAGTTGTAGATTTGGAAAAATTCTTAAACTCTGCCATGGTCAAAGCTTAGCTATTTTAGCATAAATATGCTATTCAGTTTTCAACTAGTCACAATTTGGTGTTTAGTGAATCAACACCACAGTGACAGCTGGAATTTTTAAAGGAACAATATAGGCACCCAGACTACTTCAGCTCACTAAAGTGGTGTGGGTGCAGTGTTCCTGTCCCTCTTACTTCTGCAATGTAAATCATTGCCGTTTTAGAGAAGTTGCAATGATTATATTGCAGGACTAAGACTGCCTCCCGTGGCTGTCAATTAGATAGAGACACTTCCTGGTGGCTAGGCGATGTTGCACCTGATGCTGGATGTCCTCACATTTTGCATGAGGATATTCAGTATCAGTAAAATCCCCATTGGAAAGCACTGAAGCAATACTTTCCTATGGGGAGGGCCTAAGGCGCTTGCGGCACTCACCGTACATGTGCATCAGCCCCATCCAGCAGCTCTCACTAAAAGACTTACACATTGAAGCAAAGGCTGGTGGTAGAGGGACCAAGAGTTCAGACACAGTTAAGAAAACTTATGGGTTAAACTGTATAGAAAAAGTTAAACGCTACGTGGGAAGATGGTGCCCCAGACACCGTGATTGTGACGAAGTTATGGTGCCTGGAGTAGAGCAGAACTGTCACTTCTCTAGAAGTCTAAAAATAAAGACAGTCAAGCACTACATAACATGTGTCCCTTTATTAAAGGGCAAAAAAACAACAACATACAAATCAATGTTTCCACCAGATGGAATCATTATTGAAGCGTTTAAAAGGACTCTCCAGCCAACCCGTTTTACTCACCTGGTTCCAGCGCCGGGAGCCTTGTGAAGCCGCCCCCCCCTATTTCGTCAAAATGACTAAATAGGCGGGCGAGAGCAGGGAGCAATCAGACGCTTGCATTTGGAAGTCATTGCTCCCTTGTGCGCATGCGCGGCTTCGCCGCACATGCGCACATACTTCAGAGGGCGGCATTCATGAACGGGGAAGTCCTGAGCACACTACTGCGCATGTGCGCGGTCGGTAGCTGAGAGCTCAGCTCGCGGTCTTTGCCCACCCCCTCTCCTCTGCTGACAGGCAGAAGAGAGAAGGCGCGCACACAGTGCCTTCTCTCTCCTGCACACGTCAGACGTATTTTAATACGTCTGACGTGTATAAGGCCTTTTTAGGGCCCTGCATGATAGGAAGTCCCTCTGGTGGCCGTTTGAGTGACGGCCACTGGAGGTATTCCTTTCAATCAATGTAAACACTGTATTTTCATTAGATTGCCTGCAGGGAGCTATAGATCTCACCTGAACAACTACATTAAGCTGTAGTTGTTCAGGTGACTATAGTGTCCCTTTAAGTGTGAAACAGAAGCAGAAGTGAAAGTGAAGGGAAAAAAACATATAAATCGGCTACATAGCTACATATCTCTGTTATTGGCAACAAAGCTTTGTCTCTCCGTGATGCTTCATACATGCTCATGTGTATTTACATAAATACTGTACAGGTTCACAAAGACTCCTTCCTTGTGCAGTGGTTACAGCTCTGCAGGTGTTAAATATAATTGGGCGGAGCTAACGCATGAAACTGAACAGTCGCCATTTCTCTGAGCTCCTCACGGGCCCAGCAAAATCCACCTAATATCTACTTCCCAACTCACCATTAAGCTTCTAAACCACGAAAACTGCACACAGGCCACTATACCGCATCGACCGATGCCCTTTCAGTACACCCCGAGGAAAATTAAACAGAGGCGCAGATCTGGGGCCTATCGCTACCTGACGCCTAAAAGGTCTAGACTCGCTCCTTGACTCCCTTGTTGGAGCGCACAGCCCAAACACCCAGGAGCAGCTCTGGTCGCCCCCGCTGCCCGACACTCCAAATATGAAACGAACGCAGAAACCCGAGAGGGACATAGGAGCTATGCTCCAGAGACCAGCAGCCTCGAAGACTCCATCAGCAGAGGCCGACCACGCCACAGCGGTGCCACCCTCGGGGACAGAGAGCAGGGACATGGGAACTTGGCAAACACCCCACCATGAGCCATCCCAAAGCTTACAGCAGGTGGACAGCATGGCACCGACCACTAAAGGTGGCCTCAAACAACTCCTTGCATGATGGCGGCTGACCTTGCACGTGTACGCATGGAAATTCATGCCAACACAGACCGCATAAAGGCCATGGAGGAAAGCATCCTGGATATCCATAATGAGGTGTCCCACCTCAAGAGCCCAGTACAGCAGCTCAATACTCACCACCAGGCACTGGCACACTGGCTGACAACCCTTGAAGATCAACTACGACGGAAAAACATTAAAATCCGAGGCATACCAGTGGCTGGTAGGAGCTGAAGAACTCCCGCATTATACTGAGAGGCTGTTAACCGCCATACTCCCACCAGCAGTGGCCAAAACAGTCACACTAGATAGCGTATTCCCAATCACCAGCATGGCCAAGCCCTCCACCCCTGATCCATGGGACGTGATTGTCCGCTGCACCTCTGTGAATGACAAAGACCGTATTATGGTGGCAGTATGAGGTAAAACCCCCACTGCAGTTTGAGTACTCCTCATTAAATTTCTTTCAAGACCTAACTAGGACAATGTTGCTGCAGTGGCGCAGACAAATGGGTCCCATCACGACTCACCTCCAGTCCAAAGGAGTGCCATACCGCTGGGGAATGTAAGGCACCTTACTCGTAACCCTAAATGGAACTTCCCACACACTCCGCACACTCACAGAGGCACTTACACTCTACGCAGCCCTCGGGATAGAGGCACCTGACCTCAGCATCGATGGAAGTACCACGAACAGAATATGGAATCCTGAGATGGTGGTCCCCTTTGTGCCACGACATGGGAGCTTCTCATCAGCAGAGACTTGACTATGGGGAAAAATCCGGTCGGAGCCCAATCTTATTGTATATATTTTGTTGTTTCCGCTGTCTACATCTTCAGTTTCAAAACAACCTTACTGCTCCCTACACCCAATAGTAGATACACAAGGTGGCAGAGGGCACATAAGAATGGAGAGGAAAAAAATATAAAAAGGTGTTCCTTTTTCACTGATCATGTCCCACTTATACTCCTGTCTATGCTCTTGTGATGCTATGCTGACATGATGGATAAAATCTGCATTATCTGAAAGATGCACCGCTCAAAATAAAGAATTATAAAAAAATATATATAAATTGCCATCTCTGACAGCGCATGATAATGTAAATTAGAAAAAACTAAAATGTAAGCGTGATATTTCAAAAAAATAAACAAAGCTTTTCATTAGAACATTCTGAAGTTCAGCAAGTGAGCGTTCCTCTGTAATAGCCACATTAATATGTTCATAAGAGAAACTATATGTGTCCATTGCAAATCCCGTGTTGCCAGCCTGATCCTGCAGTGAGCGGTAAATATCAGAGAGATGTCATAGTGAGTCAGCATGCTCACACTCCTACTTACTGGGTTATTTACATTTAAGGTCAAAATAGCCGAACTGGAAAAACTCAATCCATTCCTTGCAGTTCGGCTACTCTGGCCTTAAATCTGAAATTCCCTCTTTATTCGCACTTTAGTGACTAGCCCGCTCGGGGGGTTTACAATACAGACAGTCCGGGGGTTCTCGCGCTGTCACTGTTACACCGTACGGTAAATAGTAAAGCCGTGCCCGTGGTTACATACCGAGTCCGGTCACCCGCTTCCGGTCCCTGAGTTCTTTTCAAAAAGTTCGCGCCCTGCGTGCTGCGCGTTCGTGCGTGGTGACGTCAGAGCAGGAGGCGGGGCGAGCGCGGTGGTAACGGTCGCCGTTAGAGGAAGGCTGAGCTAGTGAGCGTGTTCCACGTACTGCGCCCCTGCTACTGCATGCGCTATGCCAGAGCCATTAACCGTAAAACTAGCGAAGGGGCTGCAAGCACAGTGCGCTCTGCTCAGTCCTCAGAGGCGTATCGCAGCGGGACTGACATTTATAGTAACAATTCGGTGTTAGTCAAACACTAAAAGACATCCTTAAAGCAGATTTCTGGTGTAAAAGCTGTCTATGTATGTTTAGTATAAGGAAAGAGCCGCCTTGCACTAAAGGCAATCACCAAAAATATGGAGGAGAATCACCCCACTACAAAACAAACTATACAGATATTGCTATTTATTATCTAGGCCCTCACGCTCTGCTGAAGACTTACGTCTATCTTCTGTCCGTACTCCCACCTCTGATGCTCGCCTTCAAGATTTATCGAGGGCTGCACCGTTCCTGTGGAACTTGCTTCCCTCCTCCGTTACATGCTCACCCAGTCTCCACTCCTTCAAAAAATCGTTAAAAACCCACTTCTTCATAAAAGCGTATCAATTAAACTGTTAATAGCTCCTGACTGATTCCTCTTCTGCAACTGTCACTAGTCTAATACTACCCTTACCTTTTTGTGTCATTTTACCCCACTCCCTCTAGCATGTAAGCTCATTGAGCAGGGCACTCAACCCCTCTGTCCAACTTGTCTGGTTACAAATACATGTCTGTTCGTCCACCCATTGTAAAGCGCTGTGGAATTTGATGGCGCTATATAAATATCATAATAATTATAGTATGGGCTCATACCTTGCTATAGGATGGCAAATCAAACAGTAACTATCACCAATAGAAACATATCAAATCAAACAGTAAATACCACCACTATAAACTTATATCAAATCAAACTAACTACCACCACTATAAACTTATATCAAATCAAACAGTAACTACCACCACTATAAACTTATATCAAATCAAACAGTAACTTTCACCAATAGAAATTAATATCAAATGAAACCGTAACTACCACCACTATAAACGTATATCAAATCAAACAGTAACTATCACCAATAGAAACTTATATAAAATCAAACTAACCAGCGGCATTAGAAACTTATATAAAATCAAACTAATTACAACCACTAGAAATTAATATCAAATCACACAGTAACTATCACCAATAGAAATTAATCCTGCATCTTGGTAACTGCTAAATCCTTCCTCGTGACCAGAGTGACTGTCAAATGAGCACTTCTAGCACAATAACCAGATAGTGTGCTACAGTGGTTGTGGTGCCAAGAGTGCCCAGCACTGTAATTCTGTAAAATGTCATATTGTTTTTGCACAGTTTGACAACTTATATGGGTGCCACCGGGTAACCGTGCAGCATCCACTGCAGCTGGCCTTTTCCAAAAATATATGTTGAACTGCTCTACAATGCTTAAAATTTTGTTTTTACCCCAGGCAATTGAGGGTTAAACAGGGGTATTCACTAAACTGAGAATTGCCAGGAATTCAAAGAGAGTTTCAAATTTAAGGCCAAAATATCCAAATTGAAAACATAACTGACTTCCCTGCAATTCTCACTTTAGTGAATAACCCAGACAGTGTGTTTACAGGTAGGCATAGGCGTGCGCAGCCTATTGCATTAGGGTGTGCACCCTAAAGCACAAACACACGCCGCATGTATATATATATATATATATATATATACATACACACACATACATATACTGCTGTTTGTGTGTGTGTGCTGTTTGTGTGATGTGTGAGAGTGCTGTGTGTGTGTGTGAGGGTGCTGGTAGTGTGCTATGTGTGAGGGTGTTTGTGTATGTGTGTTAGGGTCCTGTTAGTGTGCTGTGTGTGTGAGGGTGCTGTTTGTGTCGTGTATTTGTGAGGGTGCTGTTAGTGTGCTGTGTGTGATTGTGCTGTTTGTGTGAGGGTGCTGTTAGTGTGCTGTGTGTGAGGGTGTTGTGTGTTTGTAAGGGTGCTGTGTGTGAGGGTGTTGTGTGTTTGTAAGGGTGCTGTGTGTGTTTGTGAGGGTGCTGTTAGTGTGCTGTGTGTGTGTGAGAGGATGCTCTGTATGTGTGGGTGCTGTTTGTGTGCTGTGTGTGTGAGTGTGCTGTGCATGTGAGGGTGCTGTTTGCGCGCGCTGTTTGTGTTAGGGTGCTGTATATGTATAGGTGCTGTGTGTGTGTAGGTGCTGTATGTGTGTGTGTGCTGTATGTTTGGAGACATTGTGAAGGTGGGGGCAGATTAGTAAATAACCCCCCTCCCTTCTTACCTTATGTAGGGAGGGGGGATCCTTGCTGTCCAAGGGAGAGTGAACTCTAGCCTGCGGGGCTGGAGTTCACTCTCACGAGATCTGAGCGTTGCCGCGGCAACGCTCAGATCTTGCGAGAGAAACCTGGCGGAGCTTCTGTCTAGAGCTCCCCGGATCCTCTCCTGCCTCTCTCCATGCTCCTGTGGGCTGGTGAGGTAGATCTTTGATCTCCCCGCCGGCCCATGGAGGCTTAGAGCAGAGACGGCACTCAGATAGCGCCAGCTCTGCATGAGCCAACAGGGAAGATCCGGAGATCTCCCCTGCCGGCAGGGGTCAAGTCCTGGGGAATAAAGTGTGGGAACTCTCCCAAGATTCCCACCCCCCCAAAAAAATTATATACACTCGTGTGTGTGTACATATATTCACAGACACACACTTACAGACACATACACTAACAGACACACACACATACATTCACAGACACACATACACTTACAGACACATACACTCACAGACACACACATACATTCACAGACACACAGACACACATACACTTACAGACACACACATACATTCACAGACACTTACAGGCACACACACATACACAAATTATAATTTTTTTATTAAAAATTGTCCAACCAGCCTCCCTACCTGGAGAGCTGGTGTGGACTTGTCCCTGGGGTCCAGTGGGTCAGGCGCCTGTCTCCATCTCAGCCACGGCGAGGGAGCTGTGTGCTCTCTGCTCCCTCCTGCCGCGTGGGCTGTCTGCTGTAGCTGGGAGCCAGAATATGATGTCATATTCCGGCTCCCGGCATCAGCAAACGGCGCACGGCGTGAGGAAGCAGAGCGCACACAGCTACCTCGCCACTTGTTGTATGGAGATAGGCGCCCAACCGGGGGTGTGGGGGGGTTGTCCATCACCTCTTGCTCCCCCCCCCCCGACAGGGGGAACACGGGGGGAAGAGGAGGAGGGCATTTGGGGATGGCAGAGTGCCTGCAGGAACAGCGGGAACGGCGTCCCCACGTGTTCCTGCAGGACTCACAGGCCCGTGCTCACGCCTATGCAGGTAGGAGTCTTGGGGTGGTTTTGGTGTGTTCATGGTTAAATAGTTTTTAGGAGAAAGCCTTGCTGAGTAAAAGGCATGACAGTTAAAGGGTTCCTCTGAGCATCATTACTACTGCAATCCACTGTGGTAATGGTGCTAGGAGTACCCTGGTGAACTTCCCCCTTAATAGGTTTTCGGCACCAAACTGAGTGCTGAGTGAACAACATTTGCCGGTCATTCATTGGCTGAAAGCTTCAAACAAGTGCCTTCAGCCAATTTATAAGTAACTGTGCAAAGAAATATACACACAGTTGATATTAACTAGCCAGAAACTCTAGTTCGTGCTGACTAATGACGTTGCCGGGGGTGGAGTTATAACCGCGGCAGTAATATTTGATATCTAAGTATGTGCAGCATTTCAAACATGGTCCTTGACAATTAAAAACACTGATGTGGTCATGGTGCTTGGAATATCCCTCAGAGGAAATCACTCTAAACACACGAAGCGCTTAATTTTGCTAAAGTTTGTTTGGAGTCTGTCATTTCTGTCATGGCAGATCAGCATGTTTGGGGCAGGGCCTAACTGCCATGCTGTTCAGATGCACTTCACGAGAGCTCTGTGTGAAATAGCCATTAATCTCACTTTCTGCTGACTTATTGCCGGCATTGCATGCATTTAGGCGCTACTTATAATTCCTGAAGGTACCAGAGTATACTTCTTTGAAGTAGCTCTGGTGATAATCGGGGGATTTTGAGTGGAACAAACATCCCCACTGTACAGCGCTACGGAATTTGCTGGCGCTCTATAAATAATAGTAATAATGTGTCCTACAAGCAGCCTACCAATCACAGACAAAAGGGAGGCGGCCCATCCCTCCACACATTACCTTTCTATTATCCACAGATTTTTGTATCTCCACGATCTCCCCCCTCGGCAATTATCAGGTTTCTGTGGCCAGCTATACGGCTCAAAAAACAAGATGAGTGTGCCCTGTCATATCTAATATGGCTAAGGCTGCATCACTACTCAACCCCCAGGGCCAGCAATCTTCTGCAATGTACACACTAGACCAGTTTTAAAAAATAATTCTGGTCCAAGGTCAGCCAATAATCGTTGCCCCCTGCAACAGTGAAGAAGATACTGACCTTACTTCCAAGTCCCCCACTTAGAGTCTCTTGCCCCTGGAGAAAGTATACAGACGGCAAAGCAATGGACCATACCTCCCCATGATCAGAAACCAGCATCTTCTGTCTCGCCTAAAAGTGAGAATTAGGAGCCAGCCTAGCTGCCGCCTTTATCTCAGACAGTAGAAGTTAAATACATACACGGCACCTGGAATTGGCAATGTGTTGTGGTTCCTGCTGCACGTAAACATCTTTCTGTTAGGGTCTGCGCCTTCACCTGGGCCTACGACCACCTGGCTGGCTGTCATAATCTGGGGTTCTATACAGCGTGTGGAAGGCATAGGTTGATCCATGACCTGGACTGTCCTGAAGGGAATCTGCAATGTTACTCTTCTTTAATTTGGACACTTTACTGCCACCACATAACTGAGATATGCTTCTGATTAATGCAGTTATTATTTTCTGTCTTTTTTCTCTTACATAAAATTGAATTGTTTATCTGTCTACTCTACATATATGCAGTCCATAGGTGTTTTTTTTTTTTTACATTTTATGTCTAATATGATTGTCATCCGTTTACCTCAATAATAAAATAAATGACAAAAACGAAATCATCATATTTTTTATCTGTGGACAGAAATACTTCCCTAAAAAAAAAAAACCTATAAAAACCAAAAATAGAAAGTGCAATATAGATAAACCCCAATATCTCCTGTAAATAATCCTGACTTTGCAATACTGTATAAACCAGAATCTGATTTTCATATATCAAGCAGCTAACTTAAAGGACCACTATAGTCACCCAGACCACTTCAGCTCAATGAAGTGGTCTGGGTACCAGGTCCTCCAGGTTTTAGCTGTGTTTACATTGCAGGGTTAATCCATCCTCTAGTAGCTGTCTTCCTGACAGCCTCTAGAGGGGCTTACGCGACTCTCAATGCGAAAAATCGCATTGAGCACGGAGAACGTCCATAGCAAAGCATTGACTAATGCTTTCCTATGAGCGGTTTTAATATGCGCATGGCTCCACTCGGGAGCTGACGTCGGAAGGGGAGGAGAGGTCACCCGGCGCTGGATTAAGGTAAGTGGCTGATGGGACAGCTCACACCCGCTGACCTGTCGAGTCTCCCCACAACTCCCAGCAAGCCAGCTCCAAACTCTGATCACGCTGGAAATGGACAGCTTTCTTTGGAGAACGCTTCGGCTTTTGCCACCCGGAAGAACGCCTGTCACTGTTGTGACGTGACGTCATGGTGAAATCCCCTATAGATTAGCACTGAAAATTAAGCACACTAAATCTACGCGTTTTTCAGAAATAATGGGCTTTATAAAGACAAGCCTTCCACCGAGAGAAACTCTTTATATACAGTCATCCGTTAACGGTATACAAGTACAATAAGTTGCTAAATATCAAGTCAGTTGCTTAGGGATGCATTTTTTATTGAATACCCCTACTGCAGCATATGAATGCTATGTAGAGGTTTATTCACTAAATCCCAAATTAAAATCTAAATTGCAAGATGTAACTCTACCTCAGTTGGATAATTTTTCCATATCTGCTATTTTTGCCTAATTTCCATTAGGAATGCAATTTTCTAAATTTCTGAGTAAGCGGGGTTATTCGCTAAAGTTAGAATTGCCAGGAATTCAAAGTGAATTTCAAGGTTAGGGTCAAAATAAAAAATAAGAAACTGGGAAAATTATCCAAGTCAGCTATGCTTTCAGTTGAGCATCTTTGGCCTTAAATTTGAACAATTAAGTAAGTGAATAAATTTCATGGTACAGCGCAAAGCACAGCCCTGACCATCTGAAGAAATAAAATAAGATTGATTGTTTTCCTGGATCTATTTTACCTCTTTACAATGCTAGGGACATTGACAAGGGTACAATTATTATTATTATTATTGTGTGATTATTTATATAGCGCCATCAAACTCTGCAGAGCTTTACAGTGGATGGACAAAAGGACAAGTAGTTGTAACCAGACAAGTTGGACATCCAGGAACAGAGGAGACCACTGAGAAGCGGATTACAGCAGTCAAGGCGAGAAAGGACAATGGAATGGACCAGTACCTTAGTCGCATCTGGAATTAAGTAGGGTCGGATGCGCGCAATGTTTTTGAGATGGAAGCGGCAGGATTTGGTGATAGACTGAACATGAGGCTTGAAGGAGAGGTCGGAGTCAAGAGAACACCTAGGCAGCGAGCCTGCGTGGTGGAGCTGATGGTAGCACTGTTGACTTGGAGACAGACACAGGAGAAACAACACTTGAGGGAGGAAAAAACAGAATTTCAGTTTTGGTCAAGTTTAGTTTAAGGAAGTGGGCAGCCATCCAGTTAGAAATGGCAAAGGAGCTAATGAGTTTACCAAGGGAGGCAGTATAGATGGAGAACAGTAGGGGACCAAGGACTGAACCTTGGGGGACACCAACAGAGAGGAGATGGGGAGATAAAACAGAGCCAGATAAAGAAACACTAAAAGAGTGCTGGGAGAGGTAGGAGGAGCACCAGGAGAGAGCAATATCTTGTACACCGATATTGCGGAGGATGAGAAGAAGCTGTTGATGATCAACAGTGTCAAAAGCCGCAGACAGGTCAAGGAGAATTACGATAGAGTAGTGACCATGAGATTTTGCAGCGAGTAGATCATTGGATACTTTGGTCAGTGCCGTCTCCACAGAGTGCTTAGCGCGGAAACCAGACTGAAGCGGGCCTAGCAGAGAGTTGGACTTGAGGAAGTCTGTCAATCTCACATACACAATTCTTTCAAGGATCTTGGATGCAAAAGGCAGTAGCGAGATAGGACGATAGTTGGATGGGGAGTTAGGGTCAAGGTTGGGCTTCTTTAGAACTGGGATTATAGTTGCATGTTTGAAGGGCGATGGAAATATACCAGAGGAGAGAAAGAGAGAGATTGAAAATTTTAGTGAGATAAATATACAATAAACAAGTAGTACCCATACTTTTGGTAATACAGGAAAACAAGTTTGACAGGGCAACCCTACCTCTCCCCCATCCCTGGATAGAGTGCCAAAGATACAATAAGTAAGTAGCACCCATCTTTCTGGTAGTACAATACATTTTTATTTCAGAATGACTAACGAAGAATGAATTGCTTGAAATTACTGTATTATTTGCTACAATTTTATGTTCTAAAAAAAGGAAAAGCACTTGGCACTGTGTTTTAATTAGGATAAACCACGCATGGGCTTCATAGACAACAACATAGAAATTGCGTCTTGACTAATAAAGTTACGTTTAAAAAAACAAAACAAAAAAACAACAGGAAGTACACTTAGATTGCTCCGGAAGTTGAAGCTGCTAACCGGAAGTGTTGTCTGCAGCGCGTTGTTGCCCCGTGAGTGGAGAGTGAGACCGGGCATCAGGCGGCAGGATGGCGGATGTAACAGCCCGTAGTTTGCAGTATGAATACAAAGCGGTGAGTACATAGGGAGCATGCTGCTTGTAATACGAAGTACTGTTAGTCACACATAGCTATAGAGACAGAAAGGGACCAATTGCCCAGGTGGGAGCCTACGGCAGGCGGCTGGATAGTAACTGGGTCTCTCACACTTTCCTGGAGCAGTGAGGGCTGAGCATTTGGAATTAAACGGCTCACAATTTTCCTGCATAATTGGAAATGTAACCTCTAGCAGCCGCAATGCCAAAGTGCTTCCTCCACTATACTAAGTGAACGATACAAAGAGAATCCAACGTGCATGGGATTTGTTTTTCTTCCTCCATTTTGGTACCTATAGGAATCATTAAGTTTGAAACATTACTTTTCATGTTTTCATTACAATCATTTTTTTTTATTTTTTTTTTAAACCTTGATAAGGCACATAGGGACATATTATGTGATATGTGAGTTTTTAGACTTACTATTATATCTTTTTTTTTTTGTCCTGCACAGAACTCTAATCTTGTACTTCAAGCTGATCGTTCATTGATAGACAGAACCCGCAGAGATGAACCCACAGGTGAGGTGTTGTCACTTGTGGGGAAGCTGGAAGGATCCCGGATGGGTGATAAAGCTCAGCGAACCAAACCTCAGATGCAGGAAGAGAGACGTGCTAAGTAAGTGTTGCCATCTTAATTATATTATGTTGTGTATGTGTGTGCAAGGTTGAAATGATACTCTAAGCACCAAAAAGACTTTAGCTTTAATAGGCAGTTTTAGTGTATGCATTGTGTGTATGTTCATGTGGCAATACTGCTCAATTCTTTATTTAGGAGTTAAATCACTTTTGTTTATGTTTATGCAGTCCTACCCACACCTCCCCTGGCTATGACTCTTACAGCCAAAATTAAGAAATTGTTTAATTTTCAATCAGTACAGTGTGTTTACTTTATAAGTTTCTATCTCCTGCTTTGGTAATTGAACTTTTATCACACACAGGAGACACATGCAGTCTATTTTACAGAGCAGGAGATAAGAACTATTAAAGGGCAGGGAATTTGGCAGTTAGACTGCAGGGCCATAATTTATGCATCAAAACCACTCTATTAAGCAGTTATTCCAATGTCCATGACCAATTGAAAGAGATATTTTCACTTTTGTGCCAGGGCTAGTTGCACCCGTGGCACACATGACTCTGTTTCGGTGGCCTAATGTCAATTCTGTGCAAATTTGACATCTGTGCACAGTTTGTGCTGACGACATATGTAATTACCTTCTTCACTTGAAGGCAGCCATGTGACGGTGCTTTTAAATGAAACCCTCTCTTCTTCCCTCCCTTAAGATTACATCAAAGTAAGCAAGTCCTCTCTTTGTGCCATCCACCCTCCATTCTACTTCACTTACAAGAGCTCCCCACATTTAATTTGTCCACAAACACCACTTGTTTGTCAGAGCATGCACAAAACTGAATCTTTAAAAGATCACTCAGACTAGCTTGCTGAAGTGCATTTTGGATGAGGATTATCCCATTGAAAATGCAATTTTATTTTTAATTTATGAAACACCTGCTGTCCAACAACCAGTGATGTTTGCTCCCTGTAGCTTCTCTGAACTCAAGTATAGTGCACTTGCATATCTCCTTCTCAGACCAGTGTTCTTTCTGAATGTTGTGTATACAGTGTATGTGTGCACATGCAGAGAAAATAGCCTCAGAAGCTTCTCAATGAGAGCCAACTGACAGGTTATTTACCTGTGAAAAGATTGTTAGTCTTTTCCCAGGATAAAGAGAAGGGCTTACGTTAGTTGCTGTTAATGAGAACTGCAGCTTTTGCAAGCTCTTTTAAGGTGCAATAAATACATGCATGTGTTCATTGGGAGTGTACCTACTAAATAGTGATTGCTTTTTCTCTCAAGTTTAAATGTGGAGTGGTCTTTTAAGATAACGTCTCTTTTAGTCATCATTCCCTCACTAATATTACCTTTATTTGCTTGGAGAATGTATGAGAATGCAGGTTGTAAATAAATAAATAAAAAAACTAGAAAATTTGCCTAAATGTGCTTTGATACAAGCACAATACACATAATTTTAATGGGTCATGCAAAAGCTGGGGATTTTGCAAAGACTTGTATTGTATAACTTTCTGTAACTTTTTGAAGTAGCCGATTAATTTATTCTACACTGTTAAGTGACCATTCCTAATGCAATGTTGTTTCATTTCAGGAGAAGAAAGCGAGACGAAGACAGACATGATATTAATAAAATGAAAGGATTCACCCTACTGTCAGAGGGGATTGATGAGATGGTTGGCATAATTTATAAACCAAAAACTAAGGAGACCAGAGAAACCTATGAAGTGCTTCTTAGCTTTATCCAAGCAGCCCTGGGCGATCAGGTAAACTATATCACAGGATTGGCTTTAATATGTTGGCTCCTGTAAAGTGAGTGTTGTGAGATATCATTTTTATACCTTATTCCCTTACTTACAGAGACAGGAGATGATATGATTTAGTGTCAGGTTATTCAAACCTTTTAAATTTAAGTGGATAGAGGCTGTTGTGTTCAAATATATAACTGTAGCCAAAAAAAATATATTTAATAGTTGTGCTTAACTTCTCGTGCAGTCTAGCACATTAAAAGAATACATCTGCTAACATAATTTTCAGCATCAGGAAATATAGTTCACAAATACTTACAGTGCCAGGGTCAGACTAGAGGAAATGTGAGTACTCTGTAGTTACAGCACAGAGCTTATTAAAAAAATTAGATATTAAAAAAAAGTGTATACTGTATGCCAAAGTAGGTACGTTTATAAAACATTCCAACCTATTTAGATTATGGATGGTTTTTCTCTGATATGGTATTTTGACCAGAATTTTGGAACTCTGTAGTTATTTCAACCCATTGAGGAATTAATTCTTCTGAGGTTTACTTAATTGTACTGATTTTTGTTTTTTACCAGCCACGAGACATCCTTTGTGGAGCTGCTGATGAGGTTCTTGCTGTGTTAAAGAATGATAAACTAAGAGACAAGGAGAGGAGGAGGGAGGTGGATCAGCTTTTGGGGCAGACAGACGACACTAGGTACCATGTGCTTGTGAACTTGGGCAAAAAGATTACAGACTACGGTGGAGATAAGGAAATTCAGAATATGGGTGGGTATAATACATCATGTGTAAATATTTTCATTCTGTAGTATGACTGTGACAGCCACTTTAACTGCTCTTTTCCTTCTGGTTGTTATCATGACTTCAAAATGCATATTACATCTTTTCTTAAAAAATAAATCTATTCATACTGTGCACTTTTCAGACATCTGAACCATATCTCTCTTCACGTACCGCAAAGCGTGTTGTTCAGAAATCCCTTTCCAGCTTTATCTACATTTATTGTCTTATCAATAATTCTCACCAACCATTTCTATTTATTTCGACAACTCGTTCTTAGTGATGTCCCGAACGGTTCGCCGCGGACTCATCATTGAGTAAACTTTGACCCTGTACCTCACAGTCAGCAGAAACATTCCAGCCAATCAGCAGCAAACCCTCCTACCTCCTGGACAGCATCCATTGTGAAGCTGCATTCTTAGTGAGCTGTCCAGGAGGTGGGATGGTCTGCTGCTGATTGGCTGGAATGTGTCTGCTGACTGTGAGGTACAGGGTCAAAGTTTACTCAATGATGAGTCCGCAGCGAACAGTTCGGGACATCACTACTCGTCCACTTCACCTATTTGTTGTCTTATTTATACTTCAAGACTCATGTTGGTGCTGTACCTTTCTGTTACTATTCTTTCTGACCTCTATTAAACAAATTCTGTATTCAAATGGTAATTGTAGATGTCAACTCTTTTTTGCAGATGACAACATAGATGAGACATATGGAGTAAACGTGCAGTTTGAATCGGATGAAGAGGTGAGTTGAGAATAGTGTACATTGAAAATAAATATAAAGCAGTGGCTCTTCTTTGTCTTGGGTTTATTCATGGTCTAGTTGGGAGGCTTTGTGCTTAGGCAAATAGCATGCTTGCTTTGGACATTCCTTTTGTGTTACTGTATGTGTCCTGTCAACTTCGCATGGGCTGTAGCTGATGGATATCAACTTTTTTTTATTTTATTTTTATTCTAACAATTCTATTCTTTTCTAATTATTACAACTATTTTTGAGCCAGAGATTTATTGCACCTAGGTATTTTTTTTTTTTTTTTTTAATGTTTTCAGGAACACGCTAAACAAAGTAATTCAATTATAGGTTTCTGTTGTATTTTAGTTTAATGTGCATCCTCTTTTTTTCTTTTTTTAAAAGAACATTAAAGTTGCTTTAAAACTTGTGATCCATCATCCAGACATTCTTCTCACTGTAGCCCAATTCTTTTCTAGTGAAGCTAAAAATTCAGATAGCTTCTGTCGTACCAGATGGTTCCCAAAAAGAAGCACTGAGAGCACATGCATAGCAATTCAGCAATTGCTGAGATCATTAGTAAGAGTGGAAATTAAAAATATATATATTTTTTTTAGGCAGTCACGTTTTTTTGTTATAAATTGCAATGGTGCAGGGAGAGCATCTATATCCCAAAATCACTTCATGATGGTGAAGTAATATTTTCGTGCATAGATGTCACTTTACAATCCAGAAGTAGGATATTAAGTAGCGTTGGATTCTAATATTTCTGAATTCCTGTAATAAACTATACCCTGTGCATAAGGATTTTTAGGAGATTTGATGTTACACTGTAGATTAATTTAAGTGCATTCATTTTATATGCACTATAGCTGGGTGTATGCTGCTGGAAGATGGTTCCACCATAAACTTGTTTTTGAAACTGTAGGTTGGTGATGAAGATGTGTATGGTGAGGTGCGAGATGAAGCCTCAGATGATGACATGGAAGGAGATGAAGCTGTGGTGCGCGGCACATTGTCAGCCAATGTAAGTAAACATTCAATCTGTGCATTGTTTGTACATATTCTTTGATATTTTTTTCTTCCTTTTGTGACGTGCATTTTTGTGTTACAATGTTAAATGTGAAGATCTGCTCAACTTCTTGTTAATCTTTTAGCTTGTGACATCTGGGGAGTTGATGAGTTCTAAGAAGAAAGATCTCCACCCCCGGGATATTGATGCTTTCTGGTTGCAGAGGCAGCTAAGCAGATTTTATGATGATGCTATTGTGTCTCAAAAGAAAGCAGATGAAGTTCTGGAGATATTAAAGGTATGTTCATGTAACGATGACTATTACAACATTCCAAACTGAATTAGTAGACTTTATCCTCTAGCTCAGGGGTTCCCAACCCAGTCCTCAAGTACCCCTAACAGTCCAGGATTTAGGGATTACCCAGTTGTGTCTAAAGTGTTTTGTTTCTAAATACTTTAGATACAACAGAGTAATCCCAACTGGGTAAAACCACTGCTCTAAGCTGATCGATTGCCGTTTCCATAATTCTTTGGAAATTGTATTAACTATATTCCATTAATGCACCATTCACAAGTTCAAAATGCACAGACTTACTTTGAGAGCCCTATGTATGTTTAAGTGCAGATAAAAAACAAACAAAAACTTTATATATATATATATATATATATATATATATATGTGTGTGTGTGTGTGTGTATATATAACACCTTATGTGGTGAACACATTTAATAAGAAAGGATAGAAATACCCTGTAATTATTCCAGAAAAATAGGAGAATCATTACAGGGTATTTCAATCCTTTCTTATTAAGTGTGTTCACCACATAAGGTTATACACTCGTGTGTGTGTGTATGTATATGTGCGCTTGCTTTCCTCTTTGTTTGGCTTTATGTATTTTTGTGAAAATTAGTGATTGTTTTCATGGTGGTATTTAGCAGCATTAATTTATACGTTTGAAGCGCCTCTTTTACTATGCATTTGTTTTTATTACTATTTGTGCTTGTTGGAGTAACTGCTGTATCATATAATATAATGCAACATAATAAAACGATGTAATTCTTCAGTGATTTTTTTTTTTTTATTTTTTTTTTCTCCTCTCTCTCTTTTTCAGACTGCAGGTGATGACCGTGAATGTGAAAACCAGTTGGTTCTGTTACTTGGTTTCAACACCTTTGATTTCATTAAAATTCTTCGTCAACATCGTATGATGAGTAAGTCTCCTTTTAATCCAGACTTTGCATAACTTGTATTAATAATTGATGTCTTGCTCCTACACTCTCATAGACTTTATGGTCAATGTTGATGAATATGTGATGTACCTCTGATGGAGGAGGAAGTATGGAGTGATTTAACTTCTAAATTGCAGGCAATTGAGCAGTGAGGTAGCAGGGGCATAATCTATACACCAAATCTACTACATTAAGCTACAGTTGTTTTGGTGGCTATAGTGTCCCTTTAATGATATTGTGCTGTAGCAACAAACTGGTCACATGTTCTTGAACTTATTAGACATATTTGAGTTAATACTTGTGTTTCTGTATGTGTTTTCCAGTCCTGTACTGTACCCTTCTGGCCAGTGCGCAGAGTGAAGCTGAAAAGGAAAGGATAATGAGTAAAATGGATTCTGATCCTGAGCTCTCAAAGTACCTGTATCAGTTGCAAGAGACTGAAAAGGAGGATTTGATTAGGGTAAGTGGTGCTATTAAGGAAGCCGTTTTAATATATTAAATGGTTGTGTCTCTCTATAACATAATTTTCTCTATTCCTAGGAGGAACGCACACGTAGGGAAAGAGTAAGACAATCTCGCGTTGACACAGATTTGGAGAGCATGGAGCTTGAGCAAGGAGAGGTGTGTACAGGCGGAATCATCACTACAAATGGTTTTTCTTTTAATCTTTCACACGCTACTGGATTATAAAGTATTGGCCATCACCTGGACAGTTAAGGGGCTTATATGTTTTTATGTTTCCCTCTGCTGTGTAGGGTAATTATTTCAAACTAGAATTTGTCAAGTCTTTATTTTTTTAAATTTTTTTTAAATTTTTATTCTGTATAGTTTGCTGCTCTGTCACTAGAGTTTGCCAACAGAGTTGAGCACTATTTGTGCAATTTTATTTGCTAAGCTGAAAATTGACAAAATGGCAAATCTGAAAAATTGGCTAGCTTAGATAATTTTAAACAGTTTGATATTTTGTTTGAGGTTTCAGTTAATTTTCTGTGCCTTTCTTCTTCTTTTTTTTCTGCAGTCTTTCACTCCTCGCCAAGTTCTTGACCTGGAGGATTTGGTATTTGCTCAGGGCAGTCATTTTATGGCCAACAAACGTTGCCAACTCCCTGATGGTTCATTCAGACGTCAGAGAAAGGGTTATGAGGAGGTACACGTGCCTGCCCTAAAACCTAAACCTTTTGGTACAGATGAGGTGGGTCAAATTAATTTATTGTCATGCCTGGTCTCTTATTCTCAGATGTTACATGTGAAATCTTTTTCTCTTATTTCCAGCAACTAGTGGCAGTGGAGAAGTTGCCAAAATATGCCCAGGCTGGATTTGAAGGATTCAAAACACTGAACAGAATCCAAAGCAAACTCCACAAAGCTGCTCTGGAAACAGATGAAAACCTGCTGCTGTGCGCCCCCACTGTAAGTTCAGGGCAGTTATGTGATTTGAATGTATTCATTTGTCATTTAGCTCAGTCCTATTAAGGCATTTGTATTTTTAACAGACATGATCTATACTTTATTTTGGCACATTTATCAAGGTTTTCAATTTTCTACCAGACACAAAATCAGTAAATATTTTCTATAAAACTGTTAGCTTTATAGAATAGGGTTTTTATAAATTAGTCCTTTTCATATTTTTCGCTGTATCTAATGTATTCATCTGCCTGTTTTTCCAGGGAGCTGGTAAAACCAATGTGGCTCTAATGTGCATGCTCCGGGAAATTGGAAAACACATCAACGTGGATGGCACCATCAATGTAGACAACTTTAAAATTATTTACATTGCTCCCATGAGATCCTTGGTACAGGAAATGGTGGGAAACTTCAGCAAGGTAAACTAACTAGTTATACCTTCTCATTGCATGGAATATCTGTAGTGTTTGCATTTGTGTATTCACTCTTTCATGTCTTTCTATCGTCAGAGGTTGGCTACATATGGTATCAATGTGGCCGAGTTAACTGGTGATCACCAGTTGTGCAAAGAAGAGATCAATGCTACGCAGATCATAGTCTGCACTCCAGAGAAGTGGGATATCATCACCCGTAAAGGAGGGGAGAGGACTTACACTCAGCTTGTTCGTCTCATCATTCTGGTGGGTTTTATATACATATAAATGGCTATTGCTAGTGTAGGAAATCTCCAGGCACTACTGCAAACTGTAGTGGTTATGGTGGCAGGTATGCGCTGGCATCCTCCTAGATTACACATTCGCACTTTGTAAACTGTTTGACAACTTTCCTGTTGTCTGCTGGGTGCCTATCTCAGATTTCTGTCGAACTGAGTGCTGGATCATTGGCTTGGAGTGATCAGCTGGGGCTGTCAGCCAAAGAGCGGACCCTTCATTGCTGCAGTGCAGATAACTTCCAGCTGAGACCCCAGGTAAGTCTTCAAACAATTTGCAAACAGGGTGACTATTTATCCTGGCAGGGCTCCATGTTCTTGGAGTGTTTCTTTGAAGGACAACTGGTATCAAATTTTCACTTCTATTTTTTTTTTTTTTTTCTTCAAAGTTTGGTATTTAATGGAACATCCTGATTTTTTTTTAAAGGTGTGTGTGTGTGTATGTGTGTGTATATATATATATATATATATATATATATATATATATTAAAAAATGTATTCCATTTTATTTCTGAAACTATGTCCTTAAGGGGTTAAAAGATAACTTCCATTAAAAAAAATTTATGATGTCTTAGTACGTGCTATCTGTATACCTCCATGTTACAAAACATGTAGGTATAACAGGCAGAAAGATTGTCTGAACAATGCAGATTTATCAAGCTGAAAATAATAGAGAAGGAATATCAAAGAAAAACCGTGGTGCAAGGAAAGGTGAGAGGGGAATGTGCAGGGAATCCAGAAAAGGAAGAGAAGCACAACTGAGTAAGATTGAAAATAAGTAGTAGAATTCAGACCAGCATATCTAATGGAATCTGAGTAATACAATACTGAACATGTTGGCTTGCACATATGAATAACTACAGCTGAAGAGAGGACATCTGAGAAAAGGAGTAGGAAACCGTGAAGAGTGAGAAAAGAATGGTGGAAAGTAGTAGGAGTAGTATGATGAGAAAGAAATCAAAAAAGAGACTGAACAGGAGGACGGGTATAGGGACAAAGAATGTCCGGACATATCAAATGCCAACAAGTACACCATATAATGTGTGTCAGGAAAGAATGTCAAGGAAGACACAGGGTACCTCTAGGACCCTTCACATGAACAAAATACAGAGCTCCATCTGCATTAAAACTAAGGCAGAGATAAGGTACTGAGCACATAGTCCAGCGGGTTTCCACACCCCAGGGCAACGTGGGTGACCACAGATGCCTCCCCTCAAATATCTCAGCAAGATTTGTAAACGTATTTCTCAAAGTCAGGGCTTGTTTAACAATGTGACCCAAAGCCTCCAAATATTGAGGTAGTTTTTAGATTTTTAGGTTTCCTCTGTAGATTAAATTTTTGTCCATTCTAGCAATCCATTGTTGGAGGGAATTTCGTATTTGAGGAATTCGAGCTAAGTAAATGAAACATTAGTGAGTGTACGACTTACTTGATGGAAAGTTGTGGTGGAAGAGAAGTTGCTCTAGGGACAAAGGGTCAGAGATACATGTAACAGAAAAAAAATGTTTCTAGAAGGAAATTATTTTCTGCCAAGTCCACCAAATATGCCCATGAGTGGCTCCATCATTATTGTATCCCCAACAGAATGTTAGTAGGGCTATTTGGTAGCATTGTGTTAAAAAAATAAATAAATAAAAAATCTTTCAATCTTGGTCAGTTCAGTGTATGTCCAATACTTTTGGGTAGTAATAGTTCTTTTCTAATCTCAATCTAATGTTACACAGGATGAGGTTCACTTGCTGCATGATGACAGAGGCCCTGTTTTGGAGTCACTAGTTGCGCGTGCCATCAGAAATATTGAGATGACCCAAGAAGATGTGAGATTGGTCGGTCTCAGTGCCACACTGCCTAACTATGAGGATGTGGCAACTTTTCTTCGTGTGGATCCTGCCAAGGGACTGTTCTATTTTGATAACAGGTATTTTCAGCCACGTGAACAAATTTATAGCACTAAAGTAATGTGTATTTTTACATTTTCACAAGAAATAAACCAATTCCAAACGTAGCAATTTTCAGAACTTTCTCGAATATACTGTACATAAGTTCATATCTTGCCCATTGTAAGTTCTCTTCTCCCCTCATGTGAAAATCAGCTTGAATTCTTTTTTTCTTCCTAACTCTAGTTTCCGCCCAGTGCCTCTGGAACAAACATATGTTGGGATCACAGAAAAAAAAGCCATCAAACGTTTTCAGATCATGAATGAGATTGTATATGAGAAAATCATGGAACATGCTGGAAAAAATCAGGTTTGAATGTTAATGAATATATTTTTTTGGATGCAAGAGATTGTCATAACTAAAATATTTACTATGACCAGCTGTTATGTGCTCACTGGTGTATATAATTGCCCTTGATTATTGCAAACTCGGGTGACATTCTCTTAATGTCTTTGCTATACTGTCTAGGTGCTTGTATTTGTTCACTCCAGGAAGGAAACTGGCAAGACATCCCGAGCTATCAGAGACATGTGTCTAGAGAAAGACACATTGGGATTATTCTTGCGAGAAGGTTCTGCTTCCACTGAAGTCCTGCGTACAGAGGCAGAGCAGTGCAAGGTAAGACGTTTATCCATAGTTACAATCTGTAGAGTCATTGTCTTGCATATGTCCCTACTTTTATTTAACAAAACAATTTTTTTGTGTTAGAATTTGGAACTGAAGGATCTTCTGCCATACGGATTTGCTATTCACCATGCTGGTATGAGTCGCGTGGACAGAACTCTGGTGGAGGATCTTTTTGCTGACAAACACATTCAGGTGAGAACAGTGCTAGTTTAATTTTTTTTTTTTATATATATATAAAATAGCTATAGTTGCAAACATTTCCAGCAGGTTAGCTTTGCAAGGCATTGATTGGTTAGTGTGCGATGTTCACACTAGTTTTTTGTTTTCTTATGGGAGCCTTTTGATTTTTATTTATTTTTCCTGATGATTGTAATACTGAGGTTTTCTGTAGATGCCTTTTTAGATATCTTGACCTTTTTTCTGAAGTATATCCTTTCATGCAATAGTCTTGTTCTCTCCAATTATAGAGCATTGATGAGTAGTGATGTCCCGAACTGTTTGCCACGGTTCGTGTGGACTCGAGTCAGCTGACACATTCCAGCCAATCAGCAGCAGACCCTCCCTCCCACATCCTGGACAGCTCACTAAGAATGCAGCTTCAAAATGTATGCTGTCCAGGAGGTGGGAGGGTCTGCTGCTGATTGGCTGGAATGTGTCAGCTGACTGGAGTCCGCGGCGAACCGTTCGTGGCGAACCGTTCGGGACATCACTATTGATGATTTTTATATTCAACATGTCCTGGAAGTATCTACCATTTTTGGTATGCTTATAATGGACAAACTGTCCTTCTACACAATGAAAGAGGTAAAGCCCCTCTAAAGGGATTTTTAAAAAAATGGGAGAATCAATAGTCTAATTATAAGCCATATCAAAATCGTGAATACATCTGTGCTTAAATAATGAACAAACTAAGAATAAACACAAAGCCCTACACAAAAATACTTTGTATATATATTCTACCTAGTGGTAAGGGAAAGTATTAAAAAGAAGTGCCACTTTAACTGAGACAATGCTATTATAATTGGGAAAGATTCCTTTTATTAGATGCTTGGATAGGTACATAGTAGCTTATCGCCTAAATGAACACCATATCCCAGAGAACATCAACTGGATACTTATAAAGTGGAAAGGAGCAAAATATGTCCAGTGTAATACAGGGATCTAGAGGATAATTCTTTGCTGTATATATAGGACCCTAAGCATCTTTTAGACACAACTGAGACAAAGTTTCCACTAGTACAAAGTTTACAGTAAGTAACAACCCCATTAATACTTTAACTAAATGGGGGAACAGAGATAGTCATGAGAGATCTGTCCTGATAAAAATAATACTATATGAGTGCAAAAAATATGCACTAGAGGAGCTCCATATGTACTCCCTAAAAAAGGGGGAAAAGAGGCTATGATGGGGGAATCTCAGAGAAATGTATGTTACCACTCTAGATGATAACCATAATAGCCTGATAACAAATACTCCCAAGTGTACGGTACCAAAAGTCCAAAGATCCCCTTCTCTAATAGCTCAGGACAGAAGTCCCTACAACCAAACTAAAGCTCCATGTAAATCTCCCAAATAGACTGTCCCTGATAAAGATAAGTATTAGGGATCGACCGATTATCGGTCTGGCCAATATTTTCAGCCGATGTTCAGAATTTTCAGCAATATCGGTATCTGCATATGAAGATACCAATATTGCTGATAGTGCAGACAGTGCAATGGGTGCGGAGCTTAGCATGTGGTTGGGCGGCGCTAAGCGGGCGGCAGGGCTAAATGTGGCCCGAACTGGTAAGTGTGGGGTAAGCTAGGAGTCCATACTCCCCATCCGCCCCAGCGCCCTTACAAGGCCATCCGCCCCAGCGCCCTTACAAGGCCATCCGCCCCAGCGCCCTTACAAGGCCATCCGCCCCAGCGCCCTTACAAGGCCATCCGCCCCAGCGCCCTTACAAGGCCATCCGCCCCAGCGCCCTTACAAGGCCATCCGCCCCAGCGCCCTTACAAGGCCATCCGCCCCAGCGCCCTTACAAGGCCATCCGCCCCAGCGCCCTTATTTATTTTTCCTGCTGAGTGTAATACTGAGGTTTTCTGTAGATGTCTTTTGGAGTATATTTAACCTTTTTTTGTGAAGTACATCCTTTCATGTAGTAGTCTCTGCAATTATATAGCATCTTTTTTTTTTTTTTTATTCAACATGTCCTGGAAGTATAGCTACCATTTTTGATATGCTTGTAATATTGGGCAAACCGTCCTTCTACTTTGATCCAATTGATTTTTTTGTTTTTTTATAAGAAGAGGTATTTGCATACTACTCTTGTACCATCAGGGGTTATTACAGTCATGTGCTTAAAGGAAAAGGAAATGTATTTATAGAACAAAGGGTTTGATGTTAATGTTTATGTGTATTTGATTGCAGGTTCTTGTTTCAACTGCAACACTGGCCTGGGGTGTGAATCTTCCAGCTCACACTGTCATTATTAAAGGGACACAGGTTTACAGCCCAGAAAAGGGACGCTGGACAGAACTTGGAGCTCTTGATATCTTGCAGGTCTGTTGGAATGATGTAGTGTTTCATGTTTTGAATGTCAAATATAAACAAGATTATCTGAAACTGGGGGAAATTTTTTTGTTTTTTTTCAGTAGATCAAGAACGCTATATGATCAGTGCACTCCTTATGCACAACGGAAATATACTTCCCACTTAAGCATCTCTGTAACACATGTATAAAAAGGCTTTCCACTGACACAGAACCACAATATTCTTTGAATTCAGGGACTCCTTTCGAATTTAGGAATCCTAAGGTGTTTATTCACTAAACGTTGAATTGCCGCAAATTGAAAACCAAATCTGGGCAGAAATAGCCTAGCTGTGTGACTACCTGATTGATAGAATCTTCCAAACTGACTATTGTGTAACCATTGTCCATCAATTTTATGTTCTCTATAAATTTGAGTTTAGTGAACAAACACTTTTGAGTGTTTTGTGTTATTAAATGGGAAGTGTCTTTTAAGGATCGTGCTCAGAAGTGATTTACATTTTTTAAAAATATTTTCTTGTGCATAATAGGCTATCCTTAAGGTTTATACACATTCCTTGTTATCTGGTATGTTCATGCTTAATACTTTTTGTTACAGATGCTTGGTAGAGCTGGGCGTCCTCAGTATGACACAAAGGGTGAGGGAATCCTCATTACATCACATGGGGAGTTACAGTATTACCTGTCCCTCCTAAATCAGCAGCTACCAATTGAGAGCCAGGTGGTGGCAAAGCTTCCAGACATGCTGAATGCTGAGGTGGTACTGGGAAATGTTCAGAATGCAAAGGTATCTTAACAGGTTTCTATTTAATCTTATATTAGAGAGAATGTGCAGCAAAGGAAGAGCACTTTGGTTTATATTGCAGACTCTTATTAAAGGAACACTTTAATTCATGTCTGCCCTTCTACAATTTAAAAACAAAATGCAATAAAGTCTGTTAAAATGTTGTGGTTTTGTTGCTTTGTGTCCCCTAAGATCAGGAATGTAACCAATGTATTCATCCCTTGCATATCTTCATCAAACCTTGTATATATTAACCTTCTCTGACTTACCTACTATACATCGGATAGTATAGGATACTTGAGAAATTAATAAGTTGTTCTCTTATAAGAAGGCCCCTAAGACATCCTGTTCTTGTGTTTGTCTGCAGGATGCTGTGAACTGGTTGGGTTATACCTATCTATACATCCGCATGTTGCGATCTCCCAACCTGTATGGTATCTCCCATGATGATCTCAAATTAGACCCTTTATTGGAGCAGAGGCGCCTGGATCTTATTCACACAGCAGCCCTTTTACTGGACAAGAACAACCTGATGAAATATGACAAGAAGACTGGAAACTTTCAGGTAAGGTGAAAGTGGAGCCATTATCTTCTTGTAATGTTTGATCTTGGTCCAAGAAATGTTTTATTAAAGGGACACTATAGTCACCAAAACCACTTTAACTTAATGAAGCAGTTTTGGTGTATAGATCATGCCCCGGCAGTCTCACTGCTCAATTCTCTGCCATTTAGAAGTTAAATCACTTTTTCTATGATTACTAGTCACATCTCCCTGCATGTGACTTGCACATCCTTCCTAAATACTTATTGTAAAGAGTCATCTAATGTTTATCCTTTCTTTATTGCAAGTTCTATTTAATTTAGATTTATTGTAAAGAGTCATCTAATGTTTATCCTTTCTTTATTGCAAGTTCTATTTAATTTAGATTTTCTTATCCCCTGCTATGTTAATAGCTTGCTAGACCCTGCAAGAGCCTCCTGTATGTGATTAAAGTTCAATTTACAGAGCAAGAGATAAAATTGTTTAAGATAAATTACATCTGATTAAAAGTGAAATAATTTATTTATTTATTGTGTGCAGGTTGTCAGTTAGAGCCAGGGAGGTGTGGCAAGGGCTGCATAAACAGAAACAAAGTGATTTAACTCATAAATGGCAGAGACTTGAGCAGTGAAACCTGAGAGGCATGATCTATACGCTAAAACTGCTTCAGTAAGCTAAAGTTGTTTAGGTGACTATAGTGTTCCTTTAAGATATTTTTTCCCACTCCACATTCCTAGGTGACAGAGTTGGGTCGTATTGCCAGTCATTACTACATCACCAACGAGTCTGTTCAGACATACAATCAACTTTTGAAGCCGACACTCAGTGAGATTGAACTGTTTCGAGTATTCTCTCTCTCCTCAGAGTTTAAGAATATCACTGTCAGAGAGGTGAGTCAAGATATTTAGGGATCCAAAATTTTAGACTTGGTAAACTACCAGACTTTAATCTGCATGTAATGTTACTTGATAATTTCTCTGTAAAATAAGTCAGCTGCTTTTTGTAAGTTATAATTTCGTCTAGATACTTTCATAGCTTTCTAGCCACTGTCCTTCTACATGAGCGATCTATAATGTCACTAAGCTTAATCTCCATCAGCTTGTTCATACTATGATACAAATGTGTTTAGGTAATTTATCTACTGAAGTCCATAACATTTAGGATATGTTCTTATGTGATAGGTGTAGCATTTAGTTATAACCTGTTAACAAATTGTGGTGACTTGAGTTACGTGCTTATGTTTGAACAGCAAGAATGTTGCTAGTGTTCTGACCTGATTAGTTGTTGCAAACCCATTGTTGTAGGGCTTTTTGTATTACAATCCTGATTGTTGTTTATCTCCCAGGAAGAGAAACTAGAACTACAGAAGCTTTTAGAGAGAGTACCAATCCCTGTGAAGGAGAGTATTGAGGAACCAAGTGCTAAGGTAATGATCCTGAGATGAAATAAACATGGTAACTTCAGTATTCCTTGCACCACTATTTTTGTGACTTCTGTCCTTATCCCTTTGTGCAGATCAATGTCCTGCTCCAAGCCTTTATCTCCCAGCTGAAACTTGAAGGTTTTGCCTTGATGGCCGATATGGTGTATGTCACACAGGTATTGTAGGATTGTTGTTGTTGTTTATAAAATAGAAAAGCA
The DNA here is from genome assembly GCA_933207985.1 of Pelobates cultripes. NCBI lineage: Eukaryota > Metazoa > Chordata > Amphibia > Anura > Pelobatidae > Pelobates > Pelobates cultripes. The sequence goes on along the minus strand of OW240914.1, from coordinate 122,923,838 downwards.
GAGTCTTGAAATCTGTGCCTTGTATTAAACATTTAAAACCGTTTTAAACCGAGTTTTACATTTAGACACTTGCATCTGCTTATTTCATTGCAGTCTGCAGGACGTCTCATGCGAGCAATATTTGAAATTGTACTGAACAGAGGATGGGCCCAGCTTACAGACAAGACTTTAAATCTTTGCAAAATGATTGACAAGAGAATGTAAGTACCTGTACCTTACCTTTTTGTTGTGTCTTTTACCGACTCCATGAAAAATTATTATTTTGTTTACCTCTCATTACAGGTGGCAGTCTATGTGTCCTTTGCGACAGTTCAGAAAACTGCCAGAGGAAGTGGTAAAGAAGATCGAGAAGAAGAACTTTCCTTTTGAGCGCTTGTATGATTTGAATCACAATGAGATAGGTAAATAGGATATCAAACTGGAATCTTGTTATCCTGTCAAGGCATTTCTCTTCCATCTGACTCTTAGCCCTTTTTTACATAGTATTTTATTTCAGCAACTCTTCTTTGAATTCCCACAGGTCTTTTGCTTCCCACTCTTTTTTACATATATTAGCTATTTCACTTAATAGGTTTCTTTAATCTTGTTTTCAAGTTTAACTTTTTTGTGACTATACCACTTTTTCCTTGCTCATTTTATTTTAATCCACAAGATTTGTATGTTTCTAACGATGGACAAAGGCCAAATTGTGTTGCCAAAACCTATTCCTATTGTCTGCATTTAGAAGATTTAAAACGTGTGCAGCCCCTTGTTTCTGTGAATTGATTGTGTGCTTCAAAATAATCATTTAACGTTCATTGTTCTGGAATTTCTTTTTCTAATACCTCATCCACTTTTTAAAGGCGAACTTATCCGAATGCCAAAAATGGGAAAGACTATCCATAAGTATGTCCATTTGTTTCCCAAGTTGGACCTGTCTGTGCACTTACAGCCCATCACCCGCTCCACACTCAAGGTGGAGCTCACCATTACACCAGACTTCCAGTGGGATGAGAAGGTAAGAACCTATGTGATAATACATACTAACGCATGTGTGTGTGTGGTTTTATATATCTATATATATATATATATATATATATATATATATATATATGTGTGTGTGTTCATATTATATGAATACAGAAAAAAGATTGCACTCACTGGTCTTCAACAACTCAATTTTTTTTGTGAAGATCTTGAAAAAGACCAAAATGGGGTCAAACGTTGATATTTTTGTAAACACAGCATTTATGGAATTTATTTTGAAACACTAAAAAATTTAGTTGTTGAAGATCTGTGAGTGCAGTCTTTTTTTTTTTTTCATGTATTCTATTACTAATGTGGATTTGCACCCAGGCGAATATTGATGGTATATATTGGTAAAGGTGGAGTGACGAGCGATTTGTGGAGGTGTGTGTGTGTGTGTGTTTTATAATATATATATATATATATATATATATATATATATATATATCTCAGTGCAAGCCCCTTTTCCATTATTGTATTATTTTTGGCCGTGACTTTTTTGCCTTGATTAGGTGTGTTTTTAAAAAAACAACAAAAAAAACAATATAAAATCTGTGAGCTTTGAAGTTGCTGTTTAGTGGATAAGTGAGTGGGCTGGATATTGTGTAATATATATAACTCAGTACAACTTCTGTGTGACACACTAATGATTTTTGTATTCGTTTTTGCTGTAAACTCCACACCACATCTATATCAACCCATGTCCACCCATATAATACAAGCTCTATACCATTGCAGGTTCATGGTTCCTCAGAAGCTTTCTGGATCTTGGTGGAAGACGTGGATAGTGAAGTGATCCTGCACCACGAGTATTTTCTGCTGAAAGCAAAATATGCCCAAGATGAGCATCTTGTTACCTTCTTTGTGCCTGTCTTCGAGCCTCTTCCTCCACAATACTTCATTCGAGTTGTGTCTGATCGGTGGCTATGTAAGTGATGATCCTTGAGAGACTTTTAATATTTTAGCAGCGTGGATAACACTTCTGATTACACTGCTGCTGTCTGCTATTGAGTGCATTTATTTATTTTTTTGCCACGTTGTATAACCATAAATCTTACCTGCTTTAAAAACCATACTACAACCGGTCGGCTAATGTTTGTTTTCTAATTCTATAATTTTGTAAACAAAAGTACACCATAATTTCACAGAATAGTTATATGTAACTAAATAGTTATACGCTGTGTCTTGGTCTAAACTTATTCTGGTGTTTAAAGGAACACTAAAGGGTCAGGAACACAAACATGTATGACTGACCCTTTAGTGTTAAAACCACCATTTAGGGGGCTTGCCCCCTCTCAACCCCTTAAAAGTAATTAAAGCTCACCTTATAGCCAGCACTGCGCGGGTCTGCTGGCCCTGCCCCCTTGACATCAGAAAGGAAGATTTTTAGCTAATCCAATGCTTTCCCATACGGAAAGCATTGGATTGGCTAAAATCGTCAAGGAGGCGGGATGGGGCGGGGCCAAACGCCGTTTTGGCCAATCAGCACTTCTTCATAGAAATGTATTTAACCAATGCCATCTCTATGAGGAAAATTCACCGTCCCCACTGCCCCAGGAAACACCTCCAGTGGCCATCTGAGGAGTGGTCACTTGGAGGTGTACATAGGGCCAATGTAAACACTGCCTTTTCTCTGAAAAGTCAGTGTTTGCATGTAAATGCCTGAAGGCAATGATTATACTCACCAGAACAACTACATTAAGCTGTAGTTGTTGTGGTGACTATAGGGTCCCTTTAGTGTTTATGTTCAATTTTAGTCGTGTTTTTTCCCACTTGGTGTCAACAAATTTCTTCTCAGTCTGCTGAATGTTAAAAAAAATAAAAATATATAAAATAGTTCTGATATATTAAATTCTGCATTTCCTTTTTCCAGCATGTGAGACACAACTGCCTGTATCTTTCCGCCACTTAATATTGCCTGAGAAGTACCCTCCTCCTACTGAGCTTCTAGACCTGCAACCTTTGCCTGTGTCAGCCTTGAGAAATAGCGCCTTTGAGAGCCTCTACCAGGACAAATTTCCGTTCTTTAACCCTATCCAGACTCAAGGTGAGAGAAACATTACATTAGTTTACAACTCATCTGGAATCTTCTATGGTTATGCTCACCCTGCTAGTACTAGTAATCACGATTTCCTTTTTGGTTTCGCCATCTCTTTACAGTTTTCAACACAGTGTATAATAGTGATGACAATGTTTTTGTTGGCGCTCCCACTGGAAGTGGAAAGACCATTTGTGCAGAGTTTGCCATCCTAAGAATGCTGCTACAGAATTCTGAAGGACGCTGTGTGTATATAACCCCAATGGAGGCCCTGGCAGAGCAAGTATGTTCTATAAATGAATGTCTACAGTTGGTGTCATATTCCTGTGCATTTATTAAAAAGGTTATAGGATCCTTTTAAAATAGCAACATAAATCAAGATCTTTCCCAGTTTTTGCAATGTTACCTGTACTGCATTTTTATTAATCTCATGCTCATGTATTTTTTTTACCACTAGCCGTCTCTCCACTCTTTCATATTTACAGCCCTTGCCACACTTCACCAGATCGTTAATTCCTACTACTTCTTTTTCTTTGCACTAAAACATTGGATGAAATACCCATCTCTACTTACTTCCTCACCAGAAGTCTTATTAAAATGTATTGCATATTGAAATAAAATCTGAGAAAAGAGAAATCAAATTATTAAAATAGTGCCCTCTTCATGTAATTTATGAAAGTGCTAGATCCAGGGGTGGACAACTCATGAGGCCCCTGGGCAATGGGAGATCATTGGGGCCCCCTTGTAACTACTAACTTGCAAGCTACAGAAATATACATCATGCCCACATAACGCAATGTGCACATGTAAATCCTTGTGTTACAAAAAAGGATTGCAAGGTGGGGGGGAGGGGGACTGGCTTTAATGGGGTATATGGGATGCAGGAAGTGGACAAAGGCTGTGGCGTGGGGCTATATGAGATGCAGTGGGTGGAGAAAGGCTGTAGTGCGCGATAGGAATAGTATTGTGGGATAGTGTAGTGTGGGTGGTTAGTGGCTGTATATGTGGGAGACAAGGACAGGGCCTCTAATGGGAGAATAGCGGTAGGTGCTGTAATGGTGATATAGGGGATTTGGTTTGGAATGAATGGCTGTAGTGGGGTATAGGGGTTATAATTGGGGATAGACACTAGGGTGGGGCCTGGGTGGTTAGGGGCTGTAGTGGGGAAATAGTGTAGTGAATGGTTTGAATGCTGAGATGTTTATACATATACACTGCCACACAACGTACAGACACACCGTGACACATCCGGATACACATATAGATCCACAGATACACATACCGCCACACATGCAGATACAGACAGACACACACAATGACAGCCATGTAGATGCACATACCCATAAATACACACAATGAAACTCAGCAGAGCTAAACTTACACATACATGCACAGATACAAATATATATACATACATGCGCACGCAAACACACTGGTAACATATTCATACATATGACATTTTTAGTTACCTGCTTCTATATCATTTTTGTGCAGGAATGTGGCTTCTCTAGGGTCCAGTGGCATCTGGCTGAGTGTGATTGGTGTCTGATCCAGGCTCTCCATTATCTCTGGTCCTGGTTCTCAGTCTATCTCTCTCCTCTTTTGTGCTCACCACTCTTCCCCGCAGCTCTTTCAAATACTGGGAGGGAGTGACTTGTACACACTTCCTTCCAGCACCACAGCTTCATGGAGGATGAGGTCCTGTCGCACTGTTAAAAGCCAGAGTTGCCTGACCGGGCCACTGATCAAGAGTGGCTCTGAGTGGAGGTGCCCCCTGAATCATTGTGTGTTGAACTAGAGGGGCCCGCATAAATTTGGGTATGACGGTGCCACACGGAGTGGTTGGGTGGCGGGCCCTTTGACAATGTCGGAAGTGGCTAACTGCTTAGTCCACCCCTGACTAGATCATATAAAAGTTGGTAGCCTTCTTATGATATATGTGAAAGGGCTAGATCGTTTAACATTTTGATGAGCTGTTGTACACCAAAGGAATAGATTGAAATAGAAAACTATAGCATAATCCTTTCACCTACAGCATGAGGAGGTCATCAGCTGTTGAACAAACTAGAGAAAGTAATATAATTTGGCTATAGTCTAATTTTATAATTCCTCTTTTATATTGATTCTGTTTTGTATCGCCTTTTGTGTATGTTCTGTGCATTTCCATGAAATTCAGCTGTTGATTCCACTCCTCCTCCTTTTAAAGTACAGTAGATTGTGTTCTTTGTAAAAAGCCTCCTCCTTTCAACTCTTGTCAATTTAGTCATTATTTAATACTCACATCTTTACTTTAGAACCTGCAATCATTACAGATCTTACTTTATAAAAGAAAAACATTTCAACTTTCAATGTGTATTTATTTTTTCTATATTTTTTTTTTTTTTTTGAGTTGTTCCAAGACTGAAGTACACACTTAAATCTCCTACGCCCACTTTCCACCTATCTATCTCATTATCCCATTACACTCTTTCTTTTTGTGCTTTCATTTGCAATAACTGCTTGCTGTTAGACAAGAGTTATGATTCATTTATGTAAATATATGCTTAGAATAAATCAGAAAGCATCATGCCTCATTATGTTCATCCTACTGGCAGAGAATAACTTTTTGTTAATAAATAGCTATTTAGCACACCCATTATGAGGAATTCATATACACCTACAGTACAGCTCTGCAAAATTTGTTGGCTGTGCTCTGATGGACCCTGCAGAGGGACAGGGGCCAAAGGGTAATGGGATCGGCCGCCTCTCTCCCCCCCTTGTATAGTAGGCCTCCATCCTCCCAGGAGTTCATATATGCGCTGCGAGTGTTGCAGTTATCGTTTTTTTTTTAATTTAAATTTTTTTTTTTTTTAATTTAATTTTTTTTAATTAAAATCTTGTTTAATCGTCGTTTTAGGCAGTTTTCCCCAGGAGCTCGACCAAAGTGAGTCAGTCTGGCTTGGCATCTTGGCTCCGCTCCCCGCCTTTAAAATTTCTAACCTCCCTTTATCTACACAATTTGTAGTTCTAATGTTGGCATACATTCTATAAAGTAAACTGAAACAAAAAGTCTGTAGACATTACACTTAATGTGTGTTTATTCTGAAGGGTTTCAGGAAAATTGGCAGTTTGTGTAGAAGTTGCAGAGTGTATTGATGTGTCCTGATAAGAGCTTAACTCTGATATACAACCATATTTGTAACATGGTTTAACTTATCTACTTAAATTTGATATCTTTATTGCTTTCTATTTTTCTTAAATAGAGTGAAAAAATAGATTTGGCTATTATGAAATAAGATTTTTCTTTTCCAATATTATTGTGTAGGTGTTCATGGATTGGTTTGAGAAGTTTCAGGACAGACTCTACAAGAAAGTGGTTTTGCTTACTGGTGAGACTAGCACAGACTTGAAACTGCTTGGGAAGGGGAACATCATCATCAGTACACCAGAAAAATGGGATATCCTTTCCCGCCGTTGGAAGCAGCGCAAGAATGTTCAGAATGTCAGCTTGTTCATTGTTGATGAGACTCACCTCATAGGTGGGGCTAATGGGGTGAGTACATCTAGCAAAATGTTGAGTTCCACCTGATTTCTCATCATTTTCATAATAGTGCATATTAATCACATTGTTGGATGTTTTAAAGTATGGCCACTTGCTTGGGTTGACCAAAAGCCAAAGAACCAGAGATTAAATGGGTCTTCCTCCTCCATCACTACTTACTTGCAAACTGTTGTTTTTTTATAAATATGCACATTTGTGAATTGTCCTTTATTGATCTTTTTCATCTTTTTGCTTTCCTGCAGCCTGTGTTAGAGGTAATCTGTTCTCGAATGCGATACATTTCCTCTCAGATTGAGAGACCTATCCGTATTGTGGCTCTCAGCTCTTCCCTCTCCAATGCTAAAGACGTGGCTCATTGGCTGGGTTGCAGCGCCACAGCCACGTTTAATTTCCATCCGAATGTAAGGCCAGTCCCGTTGGAGCTACACATTCAGGTAGGTTGTCTGTACCAAATTCATTATCAGAGACTAAAGACATTTTATTCAAATTATATTTATAAAGTACAAGGTCTCTGGCGATATTTTGTTTTGCCGTAAAACAAATATTAGAATCGCTATATACTATTCGTTACATCGAACCTGTCCTGTATGGTAATGTTTAAGCTTCAAATTCTAAATCTACATGAAACTAGTTACAAGTTCCCCCTCAAATGGATGTCTTGTTTGCCTAAGAGCCATTAAAAAGTGCAAGTTCTAGTAGGGATTGACCATTTGGATTCTTTGTGTGAAGCTAAACTGGTTAGGAGTGAGTACAGTTAACACTGGTAATTGATACAAAATGGAAAAAGGATCAGCGCTGTGTGATATAGTAAGGGGCTAGAAACAGGTAGATAGCTGCAACCTATAAGTATGAGGTTCCCTCTAAAATCCTCAAGAAAGAAATGGCAAAAAACAGAAATAATAGGTCGCGCTTTAACAAATAAATATAATATATTAGCATACACTAAAGAGCATAAAGAAAAATAATTTTATAATGAGATGAATAATAAATAGTCCAAATAATTGGTGTACTTAAGATAAATTCCAATGGATAGATGAAGATCTCAGTCCTTAATGTTCGTCTCTTACTGAATTCGGCAAAGGAGTAGTGTATTCAATGAGAAACCGGTTCTTCTAATACGAACGAAGTCTTGACTTGATGGTAACCATGAAAAATAAAGAAAACAGGGAGAATCCAATAGTGTAGATTGTCTGCAGATAACTGAGAGTATGAGGAATAATAGGGAGGTAACTGAGAGTATGAGGAATAATAGGGAGGTATATATATAATATACTAGAGCAAGTATATGCTCAAAAATAGGTGAGTGTATTACCTCCCTATTATTCCTCATACTCTCAGTTATCTGCAGACAATCTACACTATTGGATTCTCCCTGTTTTCTTTATTTTTCATGGTTACCATCAAGTCAAGACTTCGTTCGTATTAGAAGAACCGGTTTCTCATTGAATACACTACTCCTTTGCCGAATTCAGTAAGAGACGAACATTAAGGACTGAGATCTTCATCTATCCATTGGAATTTATCTTAAGTACACCAATTATTTGGACTATTTATTATTCATCTCATTATAAAATAATTTTTCTTTATGCTCTTTAGTGTATGCTAATATATTATATTTATTTGTTAAAGCGCGACCTATTATTTCTGTTTTTTAACACTGGTAATTGGTCTGATGTATTTCGTTTTGTGTTTTTATTTTTTAGGGTTTTAATATCAGCCATACACAAACGAGATTGCTTTCCATGGCAAAGCCTGTATACCATGCTATTGTGAAACACTCTCCCAAGAAACCAGTCCTTGTCTTTGTCCCATCAAGAAAGCAAACACGGCTGACTGCTATTGACATACTCACTACTTGCGCCTCTGATGTGCAACGGCAGAGGTAAGCTGGAATGAACTAGCGTTTTGAATTCTAGGTCTCGTAACAATCTTGTAAACTGATTTTACGAGAACGCCAATCTGGACTTTTTGCATTTTACTTGTTCATCGGCACTGTTTGTCGAACACCTGACTGTTGTCAAATAACACATCTCCCACGTAGATGCTAAGCTTTAAAAGAAATGAAATACAGAAGGGCTCCATACAAGCCTTTCTAATGATTAATGAAGCAACAAATGTTGCAACTTGCTCAAAAAACACTTTCTGGGATTTTCTGGTTTTTATTTAATTCCAGAGAGCTTGCGATTTCATAAAATACATACATAAAATTAGGGGCTACTTTTCCTTATGTGTAGCAGTCAAGTTGACAATGGGTGGGGCTTAAAGCAAGGTTATATGTTGGCTGCCAGTCATATTTACCCACAATCAATCAGTAAATCATTCCCACAGACCTCATGGACGGAGGAGAAAAAAATGACCACACAAGGAAATCTAAGTAAATCCAAGGGAGGGAGTATCAGAATATGTTGTGCTTTTCTTTAGTTTTTCTTGAAATAACTAATTTTATGGCTTCATTTTGGGTTTTGGGCTGTGTTCTTGACATACCCATCATTATTTCCAAAAGTTTAACGTTATTACTGTGGTTCTACCTTTAATTGATTATTCTAAATTGTCTTAAACATAATTTTATCATCTGATCTTGGACACCATTGGCTGCTGCTCTTGCAGGGTAACCTTTGCAATAATATGGGGTAACTCAGCCTGTTTCTGAGTTTCATAAGGTTATTGTTGCCCAATTTTGCATCCTCCTCACACACGTGTTGCACATTTTCTAACTTTTTGCCTGTCATGACATCCACTATGGAATAATCTTTGTAAGGGGGCAAACCTCAGTTCTGTTTCTATACTGTTAATTGCTGGCTTTTTTTTTTATTTAATTTTTTTGCTCCCATCTCCCTTCTTTTGTTTCTTTTTCAAATTTTTACTGGCTTCATCTTCCTGTAGTTAATGAAAATGCTATCCACTTTTGACAATTTTTTTTCCCACCATACTATCCTATCATGAATGCTGTGAGAACATATAAATCACATAGAATGTACGGAAATTGTGTATCTGCCCTCCTACAGGTTCCTACACTGCACAGAGAAGGATCTACTTCCATACTTGGATAAATTAAGTGACAGTACCCTTAAAGAGACCTTGCTGAATGGAGTGGGATATCTGCATGAAGGACTTTCCTCATTGGAGAGGAGAATAGTTGAACAGCTCTTCAACAGTGGTAAATACTGCCATCCTGGATCTTTTTGTCTGATCCAACTCTGTAACTGTTGCCTATCTCATACATCACCTGATCCCCTAGCAACATTGTCTAACTTGTTTGCATTTTGCAAAATCTTTGTCTTCTGTTCTAGTTATATTTTCGTTACTCTCCATATTCCTCATATGCTCTATGCCAAGATCAGTCTTATTTTGCTTTGATTTTGTCACAGGAGCAGTGCAAGTGATTGTAGCATCTCGCAGCCTCTGCTGGGGTCTGAATATTGCTGCCCATCTAGTAATCATCATGGACACTCAGTATTATAATGGCAAGATTCATGCGTGAGTATTGAGTGTCCTGAAATATATGGAGGTTTTTTGGTCTGTTTTTTTTTTTTTTTTTAAAACCTTTTCAAATTAAATATCCTCTCACCGTTCTCACAGATATGTGGACTACCCCATTTACGACGTTCTCCAGATGGTAGGCTATGCAAACAGACCTCTGCAGGATGATGAAGGACGTTGTGTCATTATGTGTCAAGGGTCGAAGAAGGTGAGGGACAAATAAGCTTATGTGTATAACCTGTTTCAAGCTATCGTTACATCATCTTCCATTCTCCAGACAGCGCTAGTTGTTTTCTGGAGTTTTCAGATCTCTATCGCTTTACAGAATTTAAGCCAGATGTTTAAATAATTAACATAACCGCAAATTCCTGTTTGTCAGCCTTATCAGTACTACAATTGCTGTTTTGAAGAACGGCAAAAACAATAGGACAAGAAATCCAAATCCACCTTTTATTGAATGTGTGGCAATATATGTAGAGCATGCAGTTGTACACTAGACATATTGGTTTCAATATTGCTTGATTTTTGTGGACAGGAATGTGCATACAGTCAAATTTAATAGGCAATTTCTTCAGCACAGCGTATACATTATTGGTATTCTAACTCAATGGCGAAGCAACAGTTCACATGTTTTTGGAAAAGAGAATCACTTACATTTTTCAATTCATTAATCTTCTTTGATTAGTGTTCATCTAGTTATTTCACAGCCAATTATTTTAATTTGTCAGCGCTGTCTTATTAAAATTCATCTAAACCCCTTTCACCTGTTTTGGTTTTCTTTTCTTGGCGTGCATAGGATTTTTTCAAGAAGTTTCTTTATGAGCCATTGCCTGTGGAATCTCACCTGGACCATTGCATGCATGATCATTTTAATGCAGAGATTGTAACCAAAACCGTTGAGAACAAACAAGATGCTGTGGATTATCTGACATGGACTTTCCTTTACCGACGCATGACTCAGAATCCCAATTATTACAACCTGCAAGGTGAGTACTTACTGGCACGTGTCCAATGTAAACTCTCTTCCTACAGCCATATTAATATATAGTATTTGTGTTTTGAAATTATAATATTTAGAGCAGCATGGCCGTTATTGCCCATTCTAGCCTCCTGCTGTTAAATTGGGAAAAATGTTTTGGTCCCCTACCTTTTGTATTGCAGTCATACTCCCCTGCTGTGCTTCTGTTTTATTCTGCCTCCTGCTTTAAGCCACTACGGTTTTCTAAACGCCTTGGAGGTTCTGTTTATAAAGTCTCATCTAAATCCAGTTTTCGAACACTTTTTTAATTTTTTTCCCCTTCCTTTTGGGGGTTTGCTCTTTTCTTTCCCCCATGAAGATTGTACTATTGATTGCATCCAGAATATTAGACAAACCAGTAGAAATAGTGCTAAGTAAAAGGAAAAAAATTACCTGTGAAATGTTGTCACTCTGACAGTGATGGGTAACTTTTTTGGACAGAAAATGCAGTTTCTTGCAACTAGGAAACCAAAAATAAACGGAACCGGAAAATACTGATGGGAGAGGCAAAGAGAGAGGTGCATTTTAGTGCAAATATGTGATAAATAGGCGCAGATAGGATAAGTTCCTGAAAAACAGCCTACAATTGAGCACATCACTTTTTACACATAGCTCCCTTTTCTCTCTCATTTAATATCATCTTTTCGATCTTGGGATTTATGTGTCCATTCACCTACTGGTTATTTATTATGGTCTGTAGTTGTTTTTCTTTCTCTAATACAATGCTGTATTTTTTGTTTTGGTGAATTGCTGGATGGGTTCTTTATAAAGTTTTTAGTTTCACAGTATGCAATTCATTCTGTTTTCAGGTGTATCACACAGACATCTGTCAGATCACCTGTCCGAGCTTGTTGAGCAGACTCTTAGTGATTTGGAGCAGTCAAAGTGTATCAGTATTGAGGATGAAATGGATGTTGCACCTCTCAATCTGGGCATGATCGCAGCATATTACTACATCAACTATACAACCATTGGTGAGTAATAAGTTCTCACTTCTCCTTTTTCTGTTTCCAACTCATTTCACTAGTTCCATGCGAATCCTTTTTCTCTTTTTGTCTCACCCAGAGCTTTTCAGCATGTCTCTGAATGCCAAGACAAAAGTTCGTGGTCTGATCGAAATCATCTCCAATGCAGCAGAATATGAGAGCATACCCATCCGACACAGAGAGGATAACCTCCTCCGTCAGGTAAGCAGTTGGTTTTCTCTTTCTTTAAATTATATTTTTGTTTTTAATTCAATGTTTATGGCTTATGGAACTTAGAAGGAGGATTTACCCACAAAGGAAATTCAGAAAATGTAATCTATAAACCAACTCCATTGTTTGATCCTTGTGGCTTTTCCCATGTCATGGATTGCAATAATAGTGTATATAGATATAAAATTGAATTTGAGATATTGAACAAAATTGTCCAGTAGATTCAAGCAATGTGGCTAACAAAATGTATGGATTAAACTTTGTCTCCATAGTGTTTCTTTTTTATTTATTTTTTGCATTACATTTACTGTAAGCTGAGGTTTAGAAATAAACCACAGTTGGTACTGAAGGAAGTCATTGATCGGTGTAGAAGACATATGGATGGTTATATAGGTCATTGGTGGATTAGAGCAGATCAAGGAGAAACTTCAGACATTTGGTATATATATTTAGCACAGTGTGCTTTTTTTGGAACAATGCTAAATTAGCTCTTACGTGAAATGACCAAGAAATCGAAGTATGAGATGGTTTGTGGTTGACATAGGATGTGTTGAAGTTTTGACATTTACCTTCGCTATCATTAAGGACAAATTTTAGCGTTGAATAGTCACCCAGATAGATTTTAAAGTCCGTATATTTTACGAAATAGAAGTATATTGTTCTGTATCAAATACTGAAAAGGTAATTGCCCACAGTAAAAAAAAAATTACATTTTTTTTTTTTTTTTTGCCAGCTTGCACAGAAAGTTCCTCACAAACTCACCAATCCCAGGTTCAATGACCCCCATGTGAAGACAAACTTGCTGCTCCAGGCACATCTCTCACGTATGCAGCTTAGCGCCGAACTGCAGTCTGATACAGAGGAGATCCTTGGCAAGGTGAAGAACTTGGTTACAGTTATTTGAAACCATAACATGCAATTACTAACTAAATCGCATGTATATTTAACTGATATTTGAGGTATTTATTTTCACCATTATTGTTTGTCTCTTCCTACCAGGCAATCCGACTCATCCAGGCTTGTGTAGATGTGCTATCCAGTAACGGTTGGCTCAGTCCTGCTTTGGCTGCCATGGAGCTGGCACAGATGGTGACCCAGGCTATGTGGTCCAAGGACTCCTATCTGAAGCAGTTGCCTTACTTCAGTTCTGAACACATTAAGCGCTGCACAGACAAGGTACTGGTTCCTTACAGAGCCCTTATATGCAGCCATAGTAAACAAATGAAATTCAATGTGGTGGCTTTGATTTCTCCAATACCAGAAAGATTCATATATTTCTCCCAAACATGTGAGAACAACTGCATTGTGGATTATAATATCTGTAATTTATAGGGGTGACATCTTATAAACAGTTTTTAACATTACTTCACTTTACCAGAAAAGTGTATTCTTTATCTGATAGCCCTGTTTTCATGCTCTATAGGGAGTGGAGAGCGTTTTTGATATTATGGAGATGGAAGATGACGAACGCAATGAGCTGTTGCAGCTTTCTGATGCCCAGATGGCAGATGTGGCAAGGTTTTGCAACCGGTACCCTAACATTGAGCTGTCTTATGAAGTTGCAGAGAAGGAAAACATTAGGAGGTAAGCAAATACTGTACCATTTATTTACAGCAAGTGGTAAGTAGAAAATAAGTTAGAGAGGCAGGGAAGAAGAATTGATTAAATGTACATTTGGTTCCAAAAGGATGTTTGATTTAATCTCTCTGACTTCTGTTTGATTAAAGGTACACTCTAGGCCTCATAACCACTTCAGTAATGTTGCGTACCAATTGTTCATTTAGTAGGACTTAGTCTGATAAACAGAAGTTTATACTACTGCTCTGACACCAACTCATGCCATACTATGTGGAAAACAGACGTTTTTAAAATACCAAATTTAGGAAGAAAAAAAAATGTAAATTATGCAAAATAATAGCACACCAGTATGAATATTGTTGTGAATAAAATATGCCAATGTCTCAGTGAGTTGATACTGTCTAAACCTAGTCTGAGTTGGTATGTTGTGGAAGCATGAACTTCCTCTTTATAAGACCAGAACGACTGCTCAGCAAAGTAAACATAAATGTTTCTAAATGGTCTGACAGATTACCATCATACAGTACCTGGGGACTTCTGGCATCATAACCTCTACGGCATATTGAAGTGGTTATGGTGCATAAGATGACCCTTCAAAGAAGCACTGGTTTGCAAAGACCCCCGAATTTAACATCACCGCTGGTGGGCCGGGGGCGGGGAAAGATGATATTTACTTGCATGAACCTGTCTTTCGCAGGTGCCATCTTCTTCCGATGAGCCAACATCACTGCTGTATTCTCGTGCATGCACTAGAGTACAGCATTAAGGTCTACGGAGGACCCTGCAATACCTCAGGATCCTCAATACATACAGCTAATATCTCTGCTAGTGATGGCTGGGATGGTTGACATTTCTAGATGGCAGGAGCTCTGCGCAGTGTTTAGAAGTGTCAGGCATAGTAAATATACCGAGACAAAGTAGTTTCTACTTTGTCTCAGTATCATTTGACTAGGTTGTAATTTCAGTAAAATTCCAACACAGTCATGATGTATGAATATATCTTAAATATTGTATGTGTACTGAAGTGTAACAGTGCCTCTTGAAGTGGAAAAACACAATAAATGGGCTTACTCTGCTTTTATTGTGTGGTGTTTGTTCATATGGTGTTGTGTTTTCCCTTATAAATGCTTCTTTCTTTCTTAGTGGGGGAGCTGTTGTGGTGCTCGTGCAGCTGGAGAGAGAAGAGGAAGTTACAGGACCTGTCATTGCTCCACTTTTCCCCCAGGTATGTTTGACGCTGTATGTGGAAGAGCAATGGTTAGAACATGCAGTTTGTTCCATGTTAAAATATTCTTCAACTCCTGAATGTTAACATGTCACAAACCAAAGAAAATCGGTCATGGATCATGATTATCTGCTTTAACATTAATAGTTTGCTAGTCTCTGTACAATGAAATGTCACACTGTACATGTATGCAAATTGTACATTCGTAATTGACCAATCGTAAAATGAGTTGGAGTTGAAGTGTATTTTTTTTTTTAATTAAAGATGGGGTTTGAAGACTTCGTGCCAGAAGTTAATTTTGTTAGAAACTCAGGGCAATTAAGCAATCCTTTTTTATTTACTTATTCTTTCTTCCTTCTTTCTTGATAATGGAGAAAAAGGAAAGTATAGGTGAAAATATTGTCACTGATTTAGTATCTGTACTGGGGCTACTAGTTCTGCATCCCAGGTGTTTGTCTATGGCGGGGAAGCTTTGGTGGTCTTTAAATGGAACCCTATTACGGCAGAGGTGCTCAGAATGCCTTGCTTCCCAAAATGTGGTCTTTGCTTCAAATGTTATCAAACCATACAAGGTGGAAAATAGCTGTTTTCTAAATGATACCTCATTTTAAAAGAAAAAAGCTTAATTATGCAAAATAACACATGAGTATGAATATTATTGTGACTAAAATATGAACTGTTTGGTAGTAATAGGGTTATATATTAGGTGGAATGTGTATATCCTGTATCATATTGTGTTTTTGGAGTGCCAGGTTGGTTTTGACTGATAACACATCTTTGTTTTGTTCTTTGCAGAAACGAGAGGAAGGCTGGTGGGTGGTAATTGGAGATTCTAAATCCAATAGTCTGATTTCCATCAAGAGGCTGACACTGCAACAGAAAGCCAAGGTGAGGCGCTATTCTCAATAGTTCTTGTAATAGTAAGACCACGTAAAACACTTCCGATTAGTAAGTAAACATGCTTTGTTGTATCCAAGGGTGAATTAAATTTATGTACAACTGTGGCATTTTATTACTTCAAATGTAAGTTGGGTTTTTTTTGCATGCATTGTGAAAAACTAATTGTATATAGCTACACTTTGGGCACCTCATCAGGAGTAGATTGCCAGGTGCATGCTTATCTAAGAACGTATTAGACTGTGTTATGAAAATATCTTGGGAACTGCTAGCCTTCTTATATTTAGACATAAATTGCCTGTTTATTCTTTATTGGTTAAATAGCAAATTTAAGTTTTGTCAGTGTAAGGGTTTATATGCTTTGAGCAGAAGTTGATAATTACAATGTTTTGGATGATATATATATATATAAAATGTTTATTTTTTTTAATTTGGCTGTTTTTCCTTAATGTAACACCGAGACACAGCAATAGCTGTTGTTGTAAAGAACATTTATGAACTTCATTTGAAACATCAATCCACTTATTTCTATTCTACAGGTAAAACTGGATTTTGTGGCACCGGCAACAGGAACTCACAATTATACCCTTTATTTCATGAGTGATGCTTACATGGGCTGTGACCAAGAGTACAAGTTCAGTGTGGATATCAAGGAAGCAGAGAGCGACAGTGATTCTGATTAGAAGGGGCATTCAGGCTTCCGTGAACAGAGCAGATTGATACATAGGATTCTAAGTGAACTTGCTCCCAACTGACTGTTTACTTCAATATTAATTTTAAAAAGCTAGTAGAAAAGAGACAAATTCTGTTCTCCCACATGTTGGTTACTGTATATATCACCTAGCAAATTAGCCTGCTCTTGGGGAAAGGTATGAATAATGAGCAACAGGATGTTCTCCAGCAGTATGAAGGCATTGCTCCCTGCATGAACATGCCATGTAAAAAAAACTAAATGCTACACACACACAAATTGCGGTCTTTGTATTGTTCATTTGTTGTTGGATTCCAAAATAAACTTCTGTTTTTGTAATTTAACTATTTATTGGAGAATGACATGTTTGAAATTACCTCTAGTGGCCATCCGGAAAGACAGCCTTTATATTAAAATGCCTGCAGGAACAGGCTATAGAGAGAAGTATAGATAGATATCTTTCACAGCTTTATGGCAACATGTACACAGATTAACAGCACACGCAAACAAAACTACGGTTTTAAATTTACAAGTCTCCTATCTTGGCAAACAAATATGGGGATTCAATTACACCATATGGCCATATTGTGTTAAGCCCACCATTGTCACAGTACCCCAATATCAGTTGGTCCTACACTAATTCTAACATTTGAGATGAACATGCTAACTGCAAAACTGCTTCTGAGACTCTTAAAAAATTCCTGTGGCTTCCTGCAAAGGGGCACCTATAGTGGAGGGGTGGGATGCTCAACTGAAAAGGAATCTGGTCTGAATTACAAATGTACAGAGGAAAAAAAGGAATTGGGAGCACACCTGGAGCATATGAGGAAAGGCTCTATAAACAGTTTAAGCCAGGCTTCCCTAAACTCCAGCCCTCCAGATGTTGAATTCTCAGCCAATTTCATTCATAGAATCATGGGAGTTTTAGTTCAGCAACATCTGAAGAGCCAGAGTTTGGGGAAACCTGGTTTAAGCATTATTGCAGTTGGCATGTTAACCCCCTTAAAGACGGTGGGCATGCCGTCCTTGAGGACCCGGCTCTAAACGCCGGCGGGCGGCATAGCATGTCCCTGCCATTCTATGTACTTGCCCACCCACCGGCGGGACTCACCAGTGTTTGTGACCAAGTGGCTACTAAAAAAAAAGATTGGACATACCCCATTTGCAATACCTTGGGTTGTCTACTATTGCAGATGGTATGCCATAATGGGGGTAATTCACATTCCTGGGCTACCATACACTCTCAAAGACGACGTAACCAATCTGGCAAATTTCATTGTGAAAAATGTAACAGGCTAGATTTAACCCTGTAACTTCCCAAAACACTATAAAACTTGTACATAGGGAGTACTGTTTTACACATGAGGCATCACTGGATACAAATATTTTATAGTCCAGGTTATATTTACGTTTTGTTTTGATCACGTGTACTGTTTTGATCACGTGTACATTTGGTCCTGTTTTGATCACGTGTACATTTGGCTCAGTCAGGGGTTAATCACCAATGTTACAATTAGTGTAGCACGAACAGATATTGGGGTACTGTGACATAATAATGGGCTTAACACAATATGGTCATATGGTGTTACTGAATTCCCATATTTGTTTGCTAGGTGATTTAAGTAGCATTGTAAAATTGAAATCTGTATTTCTGAACATAATGTTACACTTTTTTTTTTTTTTTTATAAAGACTTTGACAGAACCTTAAATATCTGTATATATTACATTGTTTAAAATGTTGGCCAATTTTCTCTCTCCCTTCAATTTATATAAGTTGCCTAGTTAAGAAAAAGCTTTTAAGAGCTCGAAAGAAAATGTGATAAGTTATGTAATGACATTTACATACTTGTAACCATAGCACGCAATATTGTCACATTGGAGCAGTGTGAATGTGTTAAAAGCACAGTCTTGGAATAACATTTTGTGCTTTTCCTGGGCCCTGTCATATTAAAGGGATACTCTAAGCCAAAGCTTGAGAAAAGGGAGCATGTACATTTTTTATTTTATAAAAAAAAAAAAAATTTACCTGCTCACTGTATACGTTCTTATAAAATAGTAAAATGTTTGGCATAAGAAATAGTGCCTGGCTTTAAAGGGACACTCAAGACCCCTAAAACACTTGATTGTTTTTACACTAACTAGGGTGCCCTGCAGCACCCAGATAATACCGCCTCTTTAGACAAAATGGTAATGTGGAATTTACATTTCTGCATTGTCAGCAACCATTCCTTGCAGCCTGGAGAGCAATGATTGACTACATGTGCTGAGCAAACTGAATACCCTCATCTCCATAATGCATGACTTCTCTACATTAAGGGTTAAGTGAGAGATGTCAGAGCCACACACGATAGGAAGGACAACAGGTGGATAGATTAATAGGGGGAGGTTGGACAAAAAAGAAATGCAAAGGGATATAGGCAGAATATAGGTAAGAGGAGGAATTTATAGAAGAGGATATATAGTAAGCCCCTCCCACATACACTGCAATGAGATTGCAAAATCACAAACCATTAATTTGTGTTTAAATTAGGGATCAAACGATATTTAATTTTTTTTTTTTTTAGAGCAGATACCGATAATCTGTGAACTTTCAGGCCGGTAGCCAATAACTTACCATTTTGAAAAATAAACTATTTCTACACAAATCTACTGTTAACTAAAGATGTTTAATTTTTTTTTGCAAATTTAATTTTTATTAAGGTAAATGCACATAATATACATGCCAGTTAAAATTTGTTTTCAAGAATGTGTGTGTAGTGAGTATTTGAATAATGCAGAGTGTTTGTGTAGGTATGTAAAATGGGGGGATGGTGCGGAGGGTTGCCATGGTAACCAGTAGCAACACTGACTGCAGCAGGACTCGCAAGATTCAGACGAGCGAGCTTGCTGCAGGCTTGTCATGGGCCCTGCCGTCCTGGTCTGTATTATGGGCAAAATAGGTATCTTTATAGGCAGATACCAATATTGCCACAAATACAGAATATCGTCCAGACCAATAATCGGTCGATCCCTAGTTTAAATGGTATGTTTTCTGTAGGAAGAAATTGGCAAAACTGCTAGGCCACATGGATTTGCAGTACATATGGTTCTTCTATTGTCTGTCTCTTGCCCCTATGGCTCTTTTATAACAACAAAGACTGTGGTTTCAAATGTCTAACAAGGGTGTATAAAAAGACATTGTAACATTGATATTAATGAAAACCTTGCCCCAGAATTGTAATGAATTAACATTGACTGACCATTCCTGCCAGGGTTCAGTAACCTATTCGAGGTGCCTTTGCACAACACTCAAGGCATATCAGAAGTCCCAATAGAACTTCAGATATTTTCTAATACAAACCGAGCAGTGATTGCAGGTAGTGAGGTACAATCCTCAATTTAGGCATTGCAGCACTTATGAACAGGAATCCCAACAGGAGTAGAGAAGCCCTCAGCAGCTATCACCATTCCTGCCCTGGACCCCAGGGATGTCTCCCACACTGCTAGATATACACAGCATTGCAGAATAGGCCTCCCCATCATACAAATAGCACACAAGCACACCACCACTGACAATCGTCATACACTTGCCCAAACAGCACTCAAATGCAATACCAGAAGTTGTCCCACAACAAACACACCATTCCCCAAGCAGCCCATATTCATAGATAGATACACAATACCACTGCTCAAACATATATAATACAATTCTACAAAGCAATTGCAGCAATCATAAAGAACACAAGCAGAATATGGCAGCATACACACCTCAGTTCAAAAAATAAATATATATAAATAAAATCTCCATCCGACAGGCCGGGACATTTAGATTTTGTTATGGCACATTACTAAAAGGTTGCTTATCTCTGATCTATACTTTTAAGAATAGCCTTATGTTTGCCAGCATCTTAAAATGTCATAGTAATGCTGATTTGTAAAAGGCAACATTTAATATCTTGTTAAAGGAAAAAAAAAAAATCCTGCAGTTCTTTATATGTATAGCCTCATTTCAGCATTTATCTTACAGAAAGTTATTTCTACCTCAAATCGGTATACATGGAACCTTAAGGAACAATATTCGCTTAAGGCAGGTGTGCAGTGTACTTACCAATAAGTATTTTCCAAACAGCATGTATGAGCATTAGTAAGTACTAGAACACTTTTATTCTTACCAAGTTATACACAAACTATGGATTTTATGTATTGAACCCCTTATATGTTAATTACTAGCACACATAAGAAATACCATCCTATTTTGAGATTCATTCTGTGAAATACGTTGACTTGAAGTTTTGTAACTAAACAAATGTTGATATTTGGTTTCTCTAACATCTTGTTTCTGTATAACTACCTTTTGACAAAAGAAATAAAAAAAATAAAAAAGATTGACAAAAAATACCAGAATAACAAATCCAAGGTTAAAACATATCAATGCAAGAATAGAGTATGGAGGTCCTAATTTTCTGGTAAGAAGTAAGAGATCACTCTTCAGACATAAGAATTGAAATTCTTGAATAATATTTGTAGTTTAATAAAGCTACAATAAAATCCAATACCCGTGGAAGGCAGAAGATTATCCTATGCTAATATAAAGTCAGCTCTTTAGAAGGGCACAACCATTAGATTGTTTCATTTAGAGTTAATCTGAACGTTGGTACTGCCAGAATGCGATCTCTCCATCATCACTACATGAAGCCAGCAAACCAGACTCTTTAGGGTGCCATGCCACACAGTTAACGTCCTGAGAGTGGGCACGAGGCATATGAGCTGTTAGAGAAAAAGTAGGCTGCAGTGGATCAGAGCCGCTGTCTTCCTCAAAAACACGAATTGCATCATCTCCACAGGCTGTGGCAAGAGAATTTGTTAAACGGCTCCTGTATTGAACAGATCAAGGAGAAGATGCAATATCAGAGCAGTTGTCCCATCAAAACATGTACATATTGCACAAAAAGCACGTTTAAATCCTCACCAATCTACATCATAGATGGTCCTTGTATGGTAACCAGTCAAAGTACATACACACTTCCAACTCGCCTCGTCTTTGCTCACTCCTGGATCAGAAAAAAAAAACAATTGTTTCATGATACAGAACAAACCTTAAAAAAAGAACCATCAAGGATGGTTTCTTATTTGCTCACCAGAAAAAAAAAATGCCACTGAGGCGAGGAGTTCAGTGGATGTAAGTATAAAACATACCTCTCTGGCACTTCTGGACACAGCCACCTTATTAGAAAATGTTTTACTTCAAAAATGCTGTACTTACCAGAGAGATTTTACGTTAGCTTGTGAAATAAAAATAGTTTGGATACCTCCAAAACCAGCACAACCCACAAAAAACAGTTAACATCCATCATCTATCAACACTATCCTTACAACCTGCACATTATATACAAATATTTATGATCACTAAAATGTATGTTATTCTAGAAGAATATTTAGTCACACATGGGTAAAGCATCTATGCTACTTATCTAATAATTTTGCACATTGACGCACGTTTCTTTTCAGCTATGTAACAATCAAGTTCAGCTTTCCTCACATATGTTTTTGCTGTTGATCCAAAAGAAGTCATAAAACCCAGTCTGAAGCGCTTCCAATTTTGAAACAAACTAGGAAAAAAAAAATCCTTCTTGACCCCAAAATAGCAGTCAGATGTCTCCTTGGATCAAGCAGCTATCACCCCACTAATTAGAAATTATATCCCTGTATATTATGTTTTTGGAAGTATTTATCCAATTGCAGTTTAAACATTTGTATCGACTGATAAAACCACCTCTTCAGGCAGAGAATTCCTTCCTTATAGTGCTTACTGTAAAAAAGCAGAACACATCTGAAGTCCCCCTAAGTAATAAATCACCTAACCTTTTTCTTCAGCAGCTCCTTGCTGCTTCCAGATGCGCACTGTCTTGTCATCACTGCAGGTGGCCAACCTCTCTCCGTTTTGATCAAATGCCAAGCTCCACACAGTGGATGTGTGACCCTCCAGTGTGCCACTGCACACCCAGTCATCCTCCTCTTCCCGGTACAGTTTGACAGTGTCATCATAGCTAGCTGAGGCCAACAACTGGGAGGAGAAAGAAAGCACGAGTCAGTAGTAAGAAATGTACATTATTAAATGGGGTAAGGAAAGAGTTCACTGCCTACCAGATTTTGGGCTAAAAAGTAAAAAAGTGATTTTTGCAATTTGTTGAAGCTGATATATGACAGTCCAAGTCTCCTGTTCATTTTAGGTGGGGGCACATATTCAATTCCTGATATTTTTACCTATTTTATTTGGAAGTAATAAGTTGAAGAACATCAAAATATAACTAATTCTCACTTACCTCCTGGTTAGGATGCCACACTACATGCTTCACATCTTGTGTGTGTGAGTTGAGCACACTGACACATTCATACTCCTCCTCTTCATCCACTGCAAGAAGGGGAAAATGGTTTTAGGCATTGCAGCACATGCCTCTTACTCACAAGACTTATTTTGTTACAAAGTAAAAGTACTAAGGTGGGTGTAGATGTGTAAAGAGGCACCCACTATCTTTTTTTAAAGCTTCACCAAACATTTTATTAACAAGTTAAAGAACAAGATTGAGCTGTCCTGAAACTCAATGCAGCATGAACTTCAAATTTCCAAAAAAAGGCTGCATAGCAGCAATGTTTACCCTTCATCTCCCTTGCTAAGACGCAGCCTCCCCTCCAAGGGCCTCAATCGAAGTGACCACAAGAAATTACACACATTAGGGGAGCCCGTTAATCAAATTAAACAGTAAATCTTGCAGCTCTAATTGAGCATTTTTATCTCACGTATTAAGATTAGTGTAGGAGCCAGCAATATTGGAGTGTTTGAAGTAATGTTGGGCTTAAACATGGTATGGCCATATGGTGTGACTAAATCAACATATATATAAGAGTTTATACTGTATTTTGTGTATTTAACAAAGCTCACCTTCCCATACCCAAACACTTTTGTCACGGCTGCAGGTTGCTAGAAGATTTCCAGAGGGTGCCCAGGCTACTGATTTCACCTCATTTTCATGTCCCTCGAGAGTAGTGACACACTAAATAACAGAAAATATTGATATAACTTCTCTGGACAGTAATTTAATGCCAAAACATGACCAAGGATCGAAGGAGAGCACTAAGTTCTTCAGAAGTGTTTAAGGCAGAGTAAATAAATTACATCTTTAAGGGTTATTCCAAGCACCACAACCACTTCAGTGATCTGAAATGGTGCTTTGAGTCTGTAGGTGCTGCACTTCAGTTTAAAACGTGTCACATGCAGACATATAGCACATTACCTCTGGCAGAGTCATTGCCCAGAGTGGGAGTTCCAGGCTAGCTAATGTTAATTCTTTGCATATTAGGCATCTGTCAACAGCACATATAGCATGCTGGCAACATTTGGCAAGTGGTGGCACAGCCATCCCCTCTACCCCCAAACTGTCCAAGTCCTCCCCTCAGCCGGTCCTCTGGGACGTTACCTTCCCATTCCAGTGAGGGGGACTGAAATCACTGGAGGAGGATCAGCCTGCAGGGAGAACTTGGGCTCAGCAGGGGATTTAAGGTACAATTTTGCTTTTAAAGGGATCTCAGTTTCATTGCCTCCTACCTCAAATTCCTCTTTTTTCTTCATCCAAATGCATGTAGTGGCATCAAAGCTTGCAGATGCCAAGTAGTTTCCACAGGGTGACCAGGCTACTTTTCGCACTGTGCGTTGGTGCCCTTCGCCAAGGACTGATTTACACACCCAAGAAGCATCTGAAAGCGGCAAACAGACATCTTTTGTATCAATGTGATACATAGAGGAAAACAATGTTAGAAGCTACCTGCTCCACTTTAATTTTCATTGTAGTTGCCACAATTAGCAGTGATTTCTGTTCCAGAAATCAAGTCAGCCTGGAATGAGCCTTTAAAGAAGTCAGCGATAAAGCAAGGAAAAACAAATATAAAATACCCAAGTACTGATTATGTAATTGTAGAAGTCAGCAATATTATTACATTTTACAACAGGGATGGAAACATGGCTGCCCTCCAGCTGCAAATACACCTCTACACAGTTTCTGATAAACACGTCACAGACAAAAAAAAATGACTAACAGCATAGAGGAAAAATGTTCGCAGCCAAAACCAACTATTCCATACATTAGCCAATACACTAGTATATATTGTATCTGTCTCTCATTCTCATGTCACCCTAATCATATAAAATATCTGCTTCCCACTGCACCCATAACTTACAGGACGCAAAGCACCAGTTGTTCATCAGTTTCACATACAGCATCTAAATCTTTGCCACTTTTATACAGGTATCACATCAAACATTTCTCACTTTCTTATCATGGTCATAAATACCCCCCCCCTCCTCTCACATTCAAAGGGGCACTATAGTTACCAACAGCTTTTGCTTTTTGAAGCAGTTTTGGTGTATAGATAACACCTCTGAAGTCTCACTGCTCAATTCTCTGCCATTTAAGAGTTAAATCACTTTTGTTTCTGTTGATACAGTCCTAGCCCCCCTGACACGGCCTGCATAAAAGAAAAAAGAAAAAATATTGTTTTAATTTTTAATCAGATGTAACCTAAATTAAATGTTTTTATCTCCCGCTCTGTAAATTGAACTTTTATCACATACAGGAGGCTCCTGCATGGTCTAACAAGCTATGAACAGAGCGGGAGACAATTTCTAAATGAACCCATTAAGGACGGACTTACCTTCCCATAACCAATTGAACACATTCTGAACAAAACAAAACCTGGAATTTGACTATATGTTTGTTCAATCACAATTTACTTCTGTCCTATTAAAAGGAACACTAGAGGCACACAGACCCCCTCAGCTCATTGACGTGGTCTGGGTACAGTGTCCCTATTGAACTTAGTGCTGCAATGTTAAACATCTCCCAGACAGCCACTGGAGGCGCTTTCTGCATCCAAACGAACCGTTGTTCCGGTACCTGACGTGGGACGTCCTCACGCTCTGCATGAAGATATCCAGTGTCAGATTTTTCCCACCAGGAAAGCACTGATTCAATACTTTCCAATGGGGAGGTCTAATGCGCGTGCAGCATTTTCTGCGCATGTGCATGAGCACCAGCTTGTCGCGGAACGTTGGCACTGGCATAAAGTAATTAAATAAATGGTGTTTAACCCTTTATTTGATACGGTAGGGGGGCGCAATGGTTCCAGGAATACAGCTTTGTATTCCTGGCACTATAGGATCCCTTTAAGTGCACCCACACTTATATATCATTTTGTTCAGGAGAAACAGAGCTTTCATTTCACATCAAATATTCATATATGAAACATAATTTAATATGAAGAAAATCTAGAAATTAAGAAACGTTATTGTTTTAGTTTTGCGTGGAATTTTAACTGTGAATGTCATAATACTGTTGGCTTTCACTGCAATTAAATACACATATTTGTATTCAGCGATGTCAGTACCCCCCATGTACAGGTTTTATGGGGTTTTGCAAAGTTACAGGGTCAAATATAGCACATCACCTTTTTCAGTTTTTACACACTGAAAGTTGTCTTTCAGACCGTATGGCAGCCCAGCAATAATAATTACCCCCATGATGGCATATGATGGCATACCATTTGCAAAAGTAGACAACCTAAGGTATTGCAAATGGGGTATGTCCAGTCTTTTTTTTTTTATTTAGCAGCCAGTTACTCACAAACACTGTCCAAAGTTAGCGTTCATATTTGTTTTTTGCGTTTTTCACACACAAACTGCACCTTCACTGATTATATAATCGTTGTGATATGTTTTACTGTTTTGAAACACTAATATTTGTGTTCAGCGAAGGCTCCCGAGTATAACAGTGCCCCCCATGTACAGGTTTAATGGTGTCTTGGAAAGATGCAGGGTTATATATAGGGCTATATATACACAGGGTTATATACAGTCGTCAATGTTTCAGTTCATATACCAGGACTTTTATTTATTTTTTTTAAGGTCCTTATATATGGACTGAAACACTGACGATTGTACAAGTGTGATTTAACACAAAGAGGAATACACTTATTACGAAGCCCTTCGGGCTACAGTTCTGTAGATAGAGATATATACACACACACATACATATATATGATCTAAGTACTTTATATACACATGAATTTCATTCTATTTTGATATTAATGTGTGTGTGTATATATACTTCTGAGCCACACACCAATGCAGTTATCAAAACTGCAACCTATCTAGCCTTTAACGGCTTTCTCAGGCCAAAACAATAACTCACTATCAGCAGCCAACATCATAAACAAGAGTGCCTGTTGACCTCTTATCTTCTAAAACACACAGACCACTATGTCCGGTCCCTTCCTAAAACTAAGATGAGTCAGAGGGCAGAGCCAGTGCATATAACCTACTACCTTACAAGCAATGCTGGGTGCCCGGTTAAGGTACTGATTACGTTCTTGGGCACGCCACCATACACACCACTGAACCATTACTGTCGCTGTACGATACTGTCCTTACCACAGTTCATGCACTATGTCCACCTACTCATTTCACCGGGCTCGAATTAAACCCTAGCGACTACTTTAGGATAGGAGCAGCTTACACAGCCTATAGTCAAGACATACCCGCACACGTTAAGACACGGGGCCGTTGGGAATCATAGGCTTATGCGATTTACATACCACAGCCGATTCAGGAATTAGGAAGCTTTCATTAAAATGTCTAACTGATGGTTAACAAATGCACTACGATCCTGTATAATGTTTTGCATTAATATGTCTCTTTTTGCCCACTTTTTACCGGCCTACAGCATACGTCGGTTTCGGCACACCTCAACCGATTATTCCTAAAGCTACATCTCTACAACCCATCTTATTCTATATCATATGAGAATGCCCCGAACATACATACATACACATATATATATATACATACATACACATACACATATATATATATATATATATATATATACACACACATATACACACACACACACACATACACACACACACACACACGATCCAAGTACTTTTTTCCCCATTAATAAGCGGTGTAAAACGTTTTGATAAACTTTATTTTCAGGCATTGGGGAACTGCCTGACATCCCAGGCAGTCCCCCTGCAGGCACTGCACATGCTGGCTATTGTGGCCATGCGTCGCGATATCAGATTTCAGGCAGTCCCCCCAATTGCCAGTTGGAATGTACTATGCCACCCGCCAGCATTTAGGATTGGCTCCTTAAGGAATGCATAGAGCACCCACCATCCTTAAGGACCCGAGGATTTGATGTAAGTTACATGCAGGGAGGGCTGCATTAAAAACGTGATTTTACTGCTAAATGGCAGAGAACTGAGCAGTGAGACTGCTGGGGTATTACCTATATACCAAAGTGGCTTCATTAAACTAAAGTTGTTTTCAAGACTATAGTGTCCCATTAAATAAAGATGTAGAAGCACAACAAAATCATGTTTTACCTTTAAATGAAAAACATATTCGATCTACATCATCGTTCTGGTTTCCAACAGGTTAATATATTTACCACATAATATACTATTTATCTTGTGGAATTCACCATTGTAGCTAGGCAGGAGCTGAATGAGAGTGATGGGAGAAGCAGTCCATCAATCATACAATAAAAGACAACAGCAGCTAAACAATGATCCACTTAGATACACACAAGGCCTGTAAATGAGCCTACACAGCAGACATCTCAAACGCTGGCCCACATGCTACTCTTGTTCTGAGCTGGCTAATGACACCCTAATAAGGCTGCTGGCGGTGAAGACACACCTTCAACAACAAAGGGGTGCAACACCCCTGCACCGCTGCTGCACAGATAGACTCCAAGCACCATGATTGCTGTAAATCACCAAAGAGGTCATGATGCTTTAGGTAATCCTTAAACAAAAGAGCGGAAGGTCATTCCTGTACATGCACACACCATCTTTGCCCCAAATCCGGATAATCCGATCGCCTCCACACGAGGCCAGTAATGTTCCGGTGGGATTCCATGCCACGAACCAGCAACGGGAGTCAGGGTGAGCAGAAACCCGAGTCAGCAGGGTAAGGGAGTCCTTCATCCTGGAATAACCTGCAGGAGAAAATAATCACAACTATAACCCACAGATCATCACCATCCACCATTTATGTACCTCATCCTTTACACACATTAAATATTTAAACCCTAAGTTTTCATCTTCTGAGACTCATATCTATCTTCACTCTTTGCAGTTTCATTCAGTTTCTGAAATACAATAGCAAAGAATTAAGACAATATTTCCCTTGAAATAGAGTATTTAAGGCAGCTATGTCACTCCCAAAAAACATTATGAGCATATTTTAACCCCTTAAGGACCAAACTTCTGGAATAAAAGGGAATCATGACATGTCACACATGTCATGTGTCCTTAAGGGGTTAACGGATGTCATATTTATGAAATGCTCAAAAAGAGTGCATTGGTATTTCAATTAAATTCAGACACAGTCAAAAGATAGCATAAGACAATTTCGCTGATAGCTAGACAATACTATGAAGGCTGCGGAAGTCTATTGTGATCCCCCATAATGTTGTACTCTTGCACATGCACATGGGCTCCTGGTGGATGAAGTACCATGAGCTGAATATCGAATGTGGTGACACCAACAGGGGGATAGCATAAGGCCACTGCACCAAGAGGAGATGTCACCACAGGGAGTCTTTGCAAAATATGCAAGTCAAGAGAGGGTGACCGGTCCGCTATAAAACTAGTAAGCCAAATTAGCTAGAATCATGCACTCTTCTCATGTAATGCTGCAACAAAAGGTAATGTTTATGTCACTGATGAAGGAAATAGTGTACAGCAATCTAAATGCAAATGTAGTAATATCAACATGTCTTAACAAGACGCACTCACACATCTAATTTTAAAGTTAGCTCTGGGATTTAGACACTATTATTACCAAATTCAATTGAACTTTTAAAAACAAAATTTTACTAGTAAATAGTGTTGCCACCCTAAATATTGTACATAATGAGCATAGTTGTTAAAGGGATATTCAAAACACCATAAGTACTTCATCCCATTACAATGATTATGCTGGAGCCAATGGCATTACCCAATGGTTAAGTGTTAATCAGTTTCAAACTATTTAATATTAACAGGGTTATTCACAAAAGTAAGAATGGCTGAGAATTCATAAATAATCTCAAACGTAAGGCAAAAATAGCCAAAATGAACAGGGTTGACTTGGAGAATTTTTTTAAAATAAGCTATTTAAGCCAAAATGTTGAAATTCACTTCCATTTCCCGACAATTCTCACGTTACTGTTGATGAAGGTACTGGACGCCCATGACTCCGCAACACACAACACTAACTCTCCATCCAACTATCGTCCTATCTCGCTACTGCCTTTTGCATCCAAGATCCTTGAAAGAATTGTGTATGCGAGATTGACAGACTTCCTCGAGTCCAACTTTCTGCTAGAGCCGCTTCAGTCTGGTTTCCGCGCGAAGCACTCTGTGGAAACTGCACTGACCAAAGTATCCAATGATCTACTCGCTGCAAAATCTCGTGGTCACTACTCTATCGTAATTCTCCTTGACCTGTCTGCGGCTTTTGACACTGTTGATCATCAACAGCTTCTTCTCATCCTCCGCAATATCGGTCTACAAGATATTGCTCTCTCCTGGTGCTCCTCCTACCTCTCCCAGCGCTCTTTTAGTGTTTCTTTATCTGGCTCTGTTTTATCTCCCCATCTCCTCTCTGTTGGTGTCCCCCAAGGTTCAGTCCTTGGTCCCCTACTGTTCTCCATCTATACTGCCTCCCTTGGTAAACTCATTAGCTCCTTTGGCTTCCAATATCATTTCTATGCAGATGACACGCAAGTCTACCTGTCCTCTCCCCGTCCCTCTTGACTAGTGTCTCTGACTGCCTCTCTGCTATTTCTAACTGGATGGCTGCCCACTTCCTTAAACTAAACTTGACCAAAACTGAAATTCTGGTCTTTCCTCCCTCAAGTGTTGTTACTCCTGTGTCTGTCTCCCTCCAAGTTAACGGTGCTACCATCAGCTCCACCATGCAGGCTCGCTGCCTAGGTGTTCTCTTTGACTCAGACCTCTCCTTCAAGCCTCATGTTCAATCCATTGCCAAATCCTGTCATTTCCATCTCAAAAACATTGCGCGCATCCGACCCTACTTAACACCAGATGTGACTACGGTGTTGGTCCATTCCACTGTCCTTTCTTGCCTTGACTACTGTAATTCGCTTCTCAGTGGTCTTATGTGCTCCCAACTTGCGCCGTTACAGTCCATAATGAATGCGGCAGCGAGGCTCATCTTCCTGCCCGCCTGCACCTCCCATGCCTCACCCTTCTGTCAGTCCCTACAATGGCTTAAAATTCTGGTTCTTGCTTTCAAATCTCTACATAATGCTGCTCCCACCTATCTATCTGGCCTAATACACAAGTATGTCACGTCTAGGCCCTTACGCTCTGCTGAAGACTTACATCTATCTTCTGTCCGTACTCCCACCTCTGATGCTCACCTTCAAGATTTCTCGAGGGCTGCGCCGTTTCTGTGGAACTCGCTTCCCTCCTCCGTTACATGCTCACCCAATCTCCACTCCTTCAAAATATCGTTAAAAACCCACTTCTTCATAAAAGCGTATCAATTAAACTATTAATAGCTCCTGACTGATTCCTCTTCTGCAACTGTCATTAGTCTAATACTATCCTTACCTTTGTGTCATTTTACCTCACTCCCTCTAGCATGTAAGCTCATTGAGCAGGGCCCTCAACCCCTCTGTTCCTGTGTGTCCAGCTTGTCTGGTTACAACTACATGTCTGTTCGTCCACCCATTGTTAAGCGCTGCGGAATTTGATGGCGCTATATAAATAACATAATAACAACACTGCAGGAGATATCGCTAAGGTGGAATGCATTTCTGCATTAGTCGCGCCAATCGTTTCCAAGCAATGAATGGCAGTGATAGACAGAGAGCACTGAGCTGATGCTCTGAGCCAATCACTGCCAACCATCTCTGCTCAGGCTCATGTGGCAGCATTTACCAGAGCAGCAGTGAAAACAACAGTTTAACACTGAACAGTTGACAGTGCCTGGAGACTCCAGGCACCATAACTTCTTCAATGGTTATCATGCACAGACTGTCATTTTTATATACAGAAGCTGCATATTCAGTAGATCTGATAAAAGGAGCTTCGGCTCAGCATGGTTTACATGATAAGACTGCACAGCCCAAGATGAGAGGCTTGTGATAAGTGGAGCCTTTTTCAGGTCTCAGCTCTTTGCTGCTGTTAGGTATCCCCCCTACTTTTTCAATGCATTTGCCATATATTAAATAAAGGAGAGGGGGGAGAGAGAGCATTCTACCATGGAGTGTCTCTTTAACCATTACTCCTTTTACAACGGTATGCAATGTCCAGCCCCTACCCCTATGCAGTGACTAAAGCGGAGTTGGACAATTTGTATAAAACATAACAATGTGAACAGCTAGGAGTTTACAAAATAGCCACATGTTTTGCAATCTGGATATTTATGAATTCACACAAGCTCTAGCAAGTCCCACATGCTGGGAATTAAGTGTAAACGTATAACTATAGTTAATAAACACTGTGGGTGCCAGCTGTGATTGCCACATCCACCATGTTTCACTGGGACCCTAACTCCCCCATGGCAGTGTGCAGGCTCCACACACTGTGGGACCCTAACTCCCCCATGGCAGTGTGCAGGCTCCACACACTGTGGGACCCTAACTCCCCCATGGCAGTGTGCAGGCTCCACACACTGTGGGACCCCAACTCCCCCATGGCAGTGTGCAGGCTCCACACACTGTGGGACCCCAACTCCCCCATGGCAGTGTGCAGGCTCCACACACTGTGGGACCCTAACTCCCCCATGGCAGTGTGCAGGCTCCATACACTGTGGGACCCCAACTCCCCCATGGCAGTGTGCAGGCTCCACACACTGTGGGACCCCAACTCCCCCATGGCAGTGTGCAGGCTCCAAACACTGTGGGACCCCAACTCCCCCATGGCAGTGTGCAGGCTCCACGCACTGTGGGACCCTAACTCCCCCATGGCAGTGTGCAGGCTCCACGCACTGTGGGACCCTAACTCCCCCATGGCAGTGTGCAGGCTCCACGCACTGTGGGACCCCAACTCCCCCATGGCAGTGTGCAGGCTCCACGCACTGTGGGACCCCAACTCCCCCATGGCAGTGTGCAGGCTCCACGCACTGTGGGACCCCAACTCCCCCATGGCAGTGTGCAGGCTCCACGCACTGTGGGACCCCAACTCCCCCATGGCAGTGTGCAGGCTCCACGCATTGTGGGACCCCAACTCCCCCATGGCAGCCCCAACTCCCCCATGGCAGTGTGCAGGCTCCAAACACTGTGGGACCCCAACTCCCCCATGGCAGTGTGCAGTCTCCACGCACTGTGGGACCCCAACTCCCCCATGGCAGTGTGCAGGCTCCACGCACTGTGGGACCCCAACTCCCTCATGGCAGTGTGCAGGCTCCACGCACTGTGGGACCCCAACTCCCCCATGGCAGTGTGCAGGCTCCACGCATTGTGGGACCCCAACTCCCCCATGGCAGCCCCAACTCCCCCATGGCAGTGTGCAGGCTCCAAACACTGTGGGACCCCAACTCCCCCATGGCAGTGTGCAGTCTCCACGCACTGTGGGACCCCAACTCCCCCATGGCAGTGTGCAGGCTCCACGCACTGTGGGACCCCAACTCCCTCATGGCAGTGTGCAGGCTCCACGCACTGTGGGACCCCCAACTCCATGGCAGTGCAGGCTCCACGCACGACTGTGGGACCCCACCCCCACATGGCAGGCAGGTCTATTTCATGACTGTGGGGACCCCCAACTCCCCCATGCAGCAGTGTGCAGGCTCCACGCGACTGTGGGACCTCATCCCCCATGGCAGTGTGCAGTCTCCACGCACTGTGGGACCCCCAACCCCCATGGCAGTGTGCAGGCTCCACGCGACTGTGGGACCCCAACTCCCCATGGCAGTGTGCAGGCTCCACACACTGTGGACCCCAACCCCCCCATGGCAGTGTGCGCAAGCCCCACGCGACCGTGGGGACCCCAACTCCCCACATGGCAGGCAGGCTCCACGACTGTGGGACCCCAACTCCCCATGGCAGTGTGCAGGCTCCACGCACTGTGGGACCCCAACTCCATGGCAGTGTGCACTCCACGCACCGTGGGACCCCAACTCCCCCATGGCAGTGTGTGCAGGCTCCACGCACCGTGGGATCCTCAACTCCCCCATGGCAGTGTGCAGTCTCCACGCACTGTGGGACCCCAACTCCCCCATGGCAGTGTGCAGTCTCCACGCACTGTGGGACCCCAACTCCCCCATGGCAGTGTGCAGGCTCCACACACTGTGGGACCCCAACTCCCCCATGGCAGTGCTCCCCATGGCAGTGTGCAGGCTCCACGCACTGTGGGACCCCAATTCCCCCATGGCAGTGCTCCCCCATGGCAGTGTGCAAGCTCCATACACTGTGGGACCCTCCATGATGGCATCACAGACTTTACTTCCAGTGGGAAAGGAACTCTGCACACTCTTCACGTGCTGCCGTCAGCCTGTATAATGGATATAATGGGTGTGATGGCCGAGCACCCCCTCTCTCTGACACTGATCCCTGGTAACCCGTGCTCCCGCCGTCACTCTGTGTACCGTGCCGTGCAGTGCTGGCTCCGTGCTCTCTCCTCACTCACTTCCTGCTTCTCTCGCGCTGCCTGTCGGGATGTCACCAGGAGAACTACACTCCCCGGCGTGCCCTGCGTCGCTGACGTCACGATGACGCAAGGAGGAGGCGGAAGTCAGCTGTGCTGAAGCTTCGAGTACAGGAAGAAAAGGAGCCGAGGTGAGGGGATGTGGTGGGTGGCTGCGGGGGATACCGGGCGCCGTACCGCCATGGGGGGCCTGGCAGTCACACTGTATGGGGGCGCTCTGTGTTGCCTTACTGCGGGGGGGGACCAGGCTGGGGCTCTGCCTCTCTATTACACGGAGACTGGGGCTCCAGACTCTCATATCACCGACCTAATGTGTGACCGTATGGCTGGCTGAGCATCATGGGAAATGTAGTCCAAATCACTGATAGTGCCATGACTAGCCATCACTGGGTAATGGCTGGCTGAGCATCATGGGAAATGTAATCTCTAACATGCAGAGTGCTAAACATTGACCAGCAATACAGGGAAAGAGCGCTCCATCTCTGTGTGAGTGTTGGTAATCAGTGGGCTGTTATCATTCAGGCAGACTGAGGGTTGTTTTTGTCCCAGTCACTTCCTTGTGGTCTCTCTTCCTTGTAACTTCAATCGCTGTCTGCACAGGGAGCGAGTTTTAGGCCCTTTAAACACGAACTTATGGTTGTTTGCATTGTGGTTTTCACAATTTTATTACAATTTTGTTTTGTATTTTGCTTGCGCACATGAACTATATTTAGCTTTTGGTTTGCCAGATTGACACAGCTTAGTCCTAAATTAAATCTGCATACAGAAGCCATTTTTTTTGTTTTATATACATCACTATCTAAATGTTATTAAAAAATAAATTAAAAAAATCTAGAAATAGGTCTGGCACACTTTGAACACTTGTACTCCAAAATGCATATCCTTCATTTAATAGATTCTAAACATTTTAGACTTTTAAAGTTTTATTTAATAACTCCATTGCTGACACCATAGGCACTGTAACTGCCTCATCTCATCAAAGTGGTTATAGTGGCTGGAGTTCCCTTAGATTGTCATTCCATTTAGTGGTAAATAGGTTTTAATACCAGGTTTATTACTAATCTTCAACGGCCACTCCCCTCTGTGCTGCTTGAGTCAATAAAGAAGCATTAGCCTGAACTGCTGTGGTTAGCAATGATTGACTGAGAGTGACAACTGACAGCCCATTGCTGGTATGAATTGGTAGCCTTAGCAATACCTCCAGCAGGTACTGAGCTGTGAACAATCCTCATTTAGTGTAAAATTATTCCAATATTGCTTAATGTTGAATGGAGGGACAGTACCATGAGACTTCAGGCACTATGATTAATTCAGTCTTTCGAGAGAGAGGGAGAGAGAAATTATGTATTCCAGTCGGCAACTACCTCATATTGTATAATGTTTGGGATATCTTTCTGTTTATCACATTGGAACCCCCCTCCCTTATATTCTGTAATTTACCTTATGGCAGAGGTTATCAGGTCCCAACAGTCCAACTGTTCCAGTAGAGAATCCTTGCCTCTTGAAAATGGCAGATAATTCCACCATGGGTGTGGCAACTGAATACACTAGTTGTTTTTAAATATGTATTTTACTGCATATTTGTGAGATTTTGACTTAAAGGGACATTATAGTCAACCAGGCCACTTCATCTCAATGAAGTGTTTTGTGTGCAGTATCCATGTCCTTTAAATGACCACTCTAGGCACCCAGACCACTTCAGCTTAATGAAGTGGTCTGGGTGCCAGGTCCTTCTAGGGTTAACCCATTTTTTTCATAAACATAGCAGGTTCATGAGGGCAGGACATTGACAGTTGGTGTTCTACAATAGGACAAGCTGCTTCACCCAGTCAGGGACATCTCATGTCAGTGCTCTGGCAGGCAATGCACATTGAGTGGCCTATTACCCAATTATTCTATATAGCGTGGTCACCTGTATACATTCAGCTGCCATTTTATCACAGCTGCGCGAGCCTGATAGCAAACGTCTGTATTTGGCTTCACTGTGATATTTTATCACCTTGATTCTTTACTTAATTTTCACTTCCTCTTCATAACATCTGCTTTTTAACCTCTCACAAGGTTATTCACTAAAGCAAGAATTTAAGGTAAAGCAAAGTGAATTCGAAATCTCAGGTCGAAATAGCCTCACTGGAATAATTCTCTTTTGTCAGCTGTGCTTTCAGTTTGACTGCTTTGGCCTTAAATTTAAAATTCACTTTGATTTCTCTCTTTAGTAAATAAGAGTATCACTCTCCAAAATCACTTTATAGTGATTTTAACTTCGGTTTTAAATATATATGGAACATATTTCCTTTTCTTGTTAAAGGAACACTTTGGCCACTCTGACTGCTTCATTGGAGAGTTGTTATGGTGCCAGGAAGGAACTAGTGCCATCTTACTTTCAGGAATTAAATCGTTCGCAAACCCCAAAGTCTAGTATACAGTGCCTAATTGCTCTGCCCCTCTGCTGCTTAGAATCTTGAGCCAATCGGTAGCTCGTAATTAAAAAAACAAAAAAAAACATCCTGAGAAACGTACAGATTTCTCTAAAGCCATTTTGTGAATGGGGAACTACTTATTGGTTTAGAGCACCATAGCAACAAAGACATAATGGCAACATAATAACTTTATTCCAGTCAAGTTGTTATAGTGCCCAGAGTGTTGTTTTAAACTGTGTTGATGAGCCATTCTCTAAACCATAATTCTTTACTTTGTTCACTTATACAGAGTCATACCTCTCCTCTACTCCCAAGATGTTTACTCCCGGCGGGTCCGGTGGTTCGTCCGTGCCATTGAGAAGAGGTCATGGAGCCCATGCACTACCTAAGCAACCAGAAAGGAGCTTAGCTTCTGCTTTGCCTGGTGCATTGTCCATTACTGCATTGTGTACTGCACTGGCAGAACCAGCCTGGCTCCATATTCATGGGGGTACATGTACACGCCAAGAGCTGGGAGTGGCAGATGTTCTAGGTAGTGAGGATCCTGAGCTGCTTACTGGTAAGTAATTTGATTCACTCAGATAATAAAATGGACCTCTCAGGTGTACTAGTAATGTAACCGCGGCTGGTTCCCCTATTTACCACTATAACATCTTAAAGCATAGAACTTAGTAGGGCTAACCATACAGATATCTTAGCCATAATTTTATATAGTTAGTGTAAGAGATCCTCTATTTAACATATATAAATAATTGAGAATACTATATAAAATAAGGATTGTCTTGGAAGCAATAATGTTTTGTCTTTTTAGATATTATATAAAAATATAAATATAGACATATAAAATCCATTATAGCAGAGTTTCTAAGATTAAACTAAATGCTTACAAATATCATTAATAGGTTACCATACCCTTCTGAACATGTTGTCATCATGTCAGCCTCTCTGTCATTTTAAGATGGAGCAGCGTCTGACTCCAAGTCTCTCCTCTGTTCCTTAACATTTAAAAGTACACCTATTTATACCTTAAGTGTCTCCATTTTAGGGTTACCCTAGTTCATATATGAAAAAGTAACACTTCTTTTACTTTATTCATTTTAGGACCTCCCTTAACTTGGCAAACATATAAGGCCACAACTAAGGGTGTACACGTCATGGAAATTTTCCTGACTTAGTTCAAGATGGCATCTTAAAGTCTGGACATCCTTATCTACTAAGGTTACCACAGTATATTACGTACTGAAAGAGTTGTAGCATACCCTTGAAGCTTATTTATGCATTATTGTTATTGTAATTCGTCTGGGACAAAATGGCGTAAACATAATATGCACTGAGGTTATTGCTTAAAGAAACATGTATGAAAAACAATATGTTAAATTTCTAACACCTTGTCAGTTTGCAATATCTCTTAAAGACAAAGTACACAGTTTAAGAAATACAACATTTCATTCTAAAACTTGTAATATTTGCATTTGCCCATAAGAGTAAACTTGTAATATCTGCATTTGCTGACCTGCTCTCTTAGTCTGCAGAGGAACAGGTTATTTCAGCGTGCCACAGCATCGGAGACAACATCTAACTTCTCCCTACTTTCCCACTTGGCATCCAGTCCACTACCCCACTAATGCAATGGACTGTTTGCTATATTTCTTGATACCTCTCACCACTGATTGGTGGGTAGGATGGGATATAGGCAGAATGTTTCTATATATCGCTCTACTATATATATATATATATATATATATATATAATCTCTAAAAAAAAATAATAATAATCTTTCTCTAAAAAATAGGGTGTACTCACAGGTCTTCGAGAATATCATCTTCAGAAAGACCTGCACAGGTTGAAGCGTTAATTTATATATTCTTATATGAATCATCACTAATAAAACCACATTCATGGAGACCTGTGAGTGAGTTTGGTTTTTTTTGTATGTGAAAGAGTGGATATATATATGCACACACAAATGCAGAAACTCCACTCAACTAGAAACTAGCTTCAAGATCCAGAAATATTTTTAAACCACCTGTGGTGGATA
This sequence comes from Pelobates cultripes, assembly GCA_933207985.1. Taxonomy (NCBI): domain Eukaryota; kingdom Metazoa; phylum Chordata; class Amphibia; order Anura; family Pelobatidae; genus Pelobates; species Pelobates cultripes. Next base: position 122,885,013 of record OW240914.1, on the reverse strand, counting down.
AGCTACAATATATGGAACATATATCCAAACATTACATAAGTCTGTCACTAATTACAGAGTACCCCATTTTGGCAGCCTACCAACTTAAGGGCACAGTGTATAGAGTCCCCTGGTGCCGCCCTTCCATTCACTGTTAAACCGTTTTTTTATGTTTTAAAGGGACACTGTAGTCACCAGAACAACTACAGCTTATTGCATTTGTTCTAGTGAGTAGAATCATTACCTTCAGGCTTTTTGCTGTAAACACTTTTTTTTTTCAGAGAAAATGCAGTGTTTACATTACAGGCTAGTGATAACTTCATTGGCCACTCCTTAGATGGCCGTTACAGATCCTTCCTGGGTCATGGCTGCCTAAAATACATCCAAACATTCAGTGGACAGGTCTAAAGGAAACAGGGACAAAACCTGCAGCTTCAGGATTGAATACAAGTGACATTTTACTATATTTAGGGAGGCATGAGAGGGACAGGGGGGCTAGATGGTGGTTTTAACCCTATAGGGTAAAGAATACATGTTTGTGTTCCTGACCCTATAGTGCTCCTTTAATACTACATGAGAATCTTCAGCAGACCGTACCATCTGTGCTACTTCTGCTAAAAAGAAACCATTAGCCTGAGTCGCAAATGGGTGACCATGATTAGCTAAGAATGTCAGCTTATTGCTTCCAGCCTATCACAGCCATCATTGCTGGCATGCATTGGGATGGCTAGAGGGAAGTGTGTACTCACTGTCCTAGCTATACCTCTAGTAGGGATGTTCGGCTGTTGGTGGGCAGGTACCCTAATTTAATGTTAAACTGGTGGAATATTGGGTAGTGCCGTTGAAGGCAGCCTTTGGCAATCCAGATGTTGTAAACCACATTGTAATGTTATTACAGCTATAATGCTAGCATAGCATCAGGAGAAATGTAGTCCACATATGGAGTGCTGAATGCTGCCTAAGCTGGCCTAGAGTCTCAATTTAATGACTGCTTATATGTGATTATCCCACAGATAGAAAAACAGAAAGTGTGTGTGTATATACGTACACAGAAATGAAAAGGTGAATCTGCTAACTTGTTCCCTGCATTGTCTTCCTGCAGATTATTGCATGAACCGACAGACTATACTCCTCCTCCGTGTTATTGCTGGATTCTGCTTCCTGGGTATTGCTTGCAGCATGACTGCCTTCCTTCTGGATGTTTTCGGACCCAAACACCCAGCTCTTAAAATCACTCGGCGTTATGCCTTTGCCCACATCCTCACAGGTATGGAAAAGATGCTAGGTGTTAGATTGGTCCATTGTATAGAACCGTGCTTTAGTGTACGCTCTGGAAAGAAGAGAGTGGAGTTCTGATGTTATTCCATAAACTCCTGTCCAAGATGGAATTGTGGGATAACTAGTTTATTCTCCAGCAGCAGTTACACTCATCACAGAAGATGAAGGGAGCTAATCTATAAACAGATAGCAGCCACAATGATCAGCAGAGATGATAAAGAGCATACATACAGCCATGACTATCTCTCCATGGAGGAGAGAGACATATCAGTCAAAGTTGTGCATGTGCAGTAAACATGTTGCAAGTACAGCATGGCCAAATTTGACACAAACTAGAAGAATTCCACCAGCCTGATTGACCTATCTGCAGCACTGTATTATAACTGACAAATGTTTACTAAATTACCACCCTGGGAGCTGAGAGCGAGTAAATTGTACTCTCTAAACCAGGGTTAGCCAACCTTTGGCACTCTTGTTATGGACTACATCTCCCATAATCCTCTTAACCCCTTAAGGACCAAACTTCTGGAATAAAGGGGAATTATGACATGTCACGCATGTCATGTGTCCTTAAGGGGTTAAAGCCATAATGTTGAAAAAGCATCAAGGGAAACCATCATCTGAAGTGCTGAAGTATTTTGTCCCCTGTTCTAAACCATAAACTTTGCAACAAAGCAATAATTAATAATAAAGTTGTCATGGTACTTAGAGTTGCCTTTCATGATCAGTAATTGAAATAATTTCCTGATTTGCACCAGACTACATGCTTATTAAATTCAGATCAGAATTAGGTCACAGCCATTTTATTTCCTCTTCTCATATATATATATGAATACCGACCCACTGAACAAACTGGTTGTAAGAGGAGAACGTCCACTTACATCAGTAGGAGCAGACTTAAATGGGCTCCAAACGACATTCTTATTGTTTCAGCATTGAGCCCATGTAAGTACCTCTCAGTGTTCATCTTATTTTCACTGAAATATAACATTGCTAAACTATTTTCACATTCTACTTTTACCTTTCCTGGCATGTGCATACATATAAGAAGTGTAGATTGCAGTCACATACAAATCCATCCGTCTTGATAAGTATATATTACCTAGGCTTTAGAAAAGCATATAAAGTAATCATCACATGCAAAACTGAGTCTTTTTGTTTTGTTTATTAAATTGGTACATTTGTATAACAATGAATAGTAGATGATTCGATATCGTACAGTAAGGAGAAAGGAACCATATCGGAAAAATACATTGGGACTCCTTGTAAAATTGAGTCTTTTGTGTCTCTAGTATGAACAAATTAGAGCAATGCTACCACAATATGATATTTCATATAACAGCAGTAGCTGAACTAGGAAAATATGAAACGCTTATGATCCTACTTGGCTCATCGATTATACATGGGTAAGTATAAGAAGGAGCATTATCCAATAAAAAGACAAACAAGCTAACTTGGAACGTACAACTGTGCCTTCCCCAGAAACCAAAGTACATCCATTTTTAATACTATTAAGTGACAAGCCATGGCCAATGCAAAAGCTGGAAGTAGCAGTTTCATTTAGTAATAATTAATAGTAAAAACCACAAACCACTTGCACAAGTTAAAGGGACATGCCAGGCTGGAATTGACCCTCATTTTGTAAGTCCATTATACAGAAAATGAATAAAAAAGATGCAAACCTGAATAAATATGTGTGTATATAATACTGCTCTCCTTTATACTTACTGTATACCTGTTAAATGCCTGACGCTTGTCAGCAAAAATCCAAAAGCCAGTATACAGATAGCACTCCCAGGAATTTTTCCAAAATTAGTAAATTTTTACTTTTTAATTCTTTATTTTTACGTGCATGAGATTTATACATAGTTCAGCATATGCATCATTTGAGAGGATAACAGGTGACAACGTTGGTTAAATAATGGATTTGACAAGTTTCAGCACAGTTTTTGTAAATTATAACATGCATAAAATCCTAGGTAGAGGGTGAGGTCGTGTGTGAGTGTAGTCGAGCTACTCGTCTGCGGATTCGATACCTAGGTCATGGGTCGGTGTTGGAGGAGTACATTTTTAGTTTTATTAGCTACACAAAAATTAAATTAAACAACATTTCGGTTTACAAAAACAACTTTTATCAAGACAGACCACCACAGAAAAGGTCAGTTCAATTAAAATCCGTTTTAGCTTGGAGTAACCCTTTTAACCCCTTAAGGACACGTGACATGTCATGATTCACTTTTATTCCAGAAGTTTGGTCCTTAAGGGGTTAAAGAACTGTGAACATTTTGTCATGCATATTTTAGTTTTACAATGTGTTTATGTACATTGTGATTGGAACTGAATAGTGTATCAAAGTGCAAAGGAGAAAAGTAATTTCTGCTTCAGTAGTTTTTGTTTTATAATGAACCTAGAAATATGCACTATACTAAATTTTTGTTTTCTGTTTAATCCCCAGTTCTGCAGTGTGCGACAGTAATTGGATTTTGTTACTGGGCCTCAGAACTCATTCTAGCTCTACAGCAACAGCACAAAAAGTACCATGGTTCCCAGATCTATGTCACCTTTGCTGTCAGCTTCTACCTGGTTGCTGGAGCTGGTGGTGCATCCATTTTAGCCACAGCAGCCAATCTGCTGCGTCATTATCCTACAGAAGAGGAAGAGCAGGCTCTGGAGTTGCTGTCTGAAATGGAAGTTGACTCCTACCCTAGTGAGTACGATGTCATGAACCCCTTCCAGCCACCTCCTGCTTACACTCCATAAAAGGGTCAAACGATGAGAGATGACCCACGCAGACTGTCTCCTTGTACCAGAAAGCACCTGTGTGTGCCATTGCTTACATTGATAGGAGGACATTCTAGCCAAATTGTACTAGATATCGACAGTCTTCTATCCTTCCACAGCCTGGTCCTCACAGCAGACTTTACCCCCCTATTCCTTTGCATCCCGTTATTTTCCTCTGTATATTTCTGCGATCATTCACAAGACCCAAAATTTGCTTCTCTGATGTTCCTTTTGAAACCGCACCTGTCCTCCGTTAAACCATTTGAGAAGATACCTGAGGAACCTTTAAAAAGGACATGGAAAAGACGTCATGTTGGACCTACCTCTTACCATTATATGGTACTGACAGGAAACAAGTGATTCTATTTCTTGTTTGCGACTGTTGGCTTTGCTAATCCCAAAATAATTTTGCTTGGGGTAGACATGAGGCTTTACCTATGTTATGGTAAGCCATCACACAGCACTGAGATATTCTGGATGTTCATAGAATTTGGACTAGGTGGGATATAGGTTTGTGACCTGTCAGGTAATGTTCAGTTATTAGATGCAAATTAAGTTGCCAGTAGACTCTAGGGTAGCATACTAAATTTGTGGTTTTCCATCTAGATAATGATGGGCTATCCAAACATTGGCTTGGTCTACAAATTGACACCTGTCCTAAGCTTTAATAGGGTTGGGTGGGGGGAACAGCAATACATACTCAATGTATCAGAGTATGAATTATGGATATCAAGCACTTTGGTAGACCGTCACTTAGTTAAATGGGGCTGTTTCTGTACTCATTGTGTGTATATGTGTGTGTGTGTGTGTGTGTGTGTGTGTGTATATATATATATATATATATATATATATATATATGTGTATATATGTATGTGTGTATATATATATGAGAGAGTTTGTTTTTCAATATGGAAATATATATTTTCCCCTTCTGGTTTATGGAGATGCACAGATTTAACAAAAACAAAACCGTAATATATCTAATAGAAGGAAAAAACAGAGGAGACCTATTGCAGCACCATTTTTCCGTTTTCACAGCCAAGCCTTAAATACTAATATAATCAACATATTTGTACATTTTTCAAATGAATAGGTGGACTGGATGATTCATACTTGGGTAAATGCAAAAGGAGCTATGAATTAAATGTCAGATGTTTTCAGTTCTTTTTTCAAACCTCCCTATTTCTTGAAGTTTTTGGGGCTTGTTTTTGTTCATTTTTGCTTATATGTGTGTGTGCAATAATGTATACTTATTATTTTATACATTTATATGAAAAATATTGCTATTTTATCTGTATATTTTTGCCCTCGTCGACTGTTTTAAGTAGTATGGCTGAAAGCTGCACAATATCTTGTGTTAAGCACTCATAGAGCTGTTCCATAATAAAGTAGGATCAGCTTGTCCCAGTTGAAGAAAACATGTAAACACTCAAAATATTTTAAGCACAGTGCAAGGAATACATCCTATAAGAATATTAGTTAACCAGTACTGATCAGACTGCCTACAAGTGAAAAATGTGGGAAGCACATATAGCTATCCACGGTGTTTATTTATTAAATACGAATGCTCCCAACAGTCCCAAGTCAGGTGGGACATTCATGTAATGAGATTTTTCTTATACAATTGTGGGCTTTGTTGTTTCTTTGCCCTGCTTCTGGAGACACAATATACATTCAATAGAAAGTAAGGTGGAACATTAGATGCATTCTCTATTGAGCAAGACCATTACCAGGTATTTCTGATCTTGCAGGCGTCTGTACATATTCAGGTCAGTTTATTTATCTGACCAGTTTGTATGTCAACTCTGCCTCCCACTTTGCATCAGTGGGAAGGCATATCAGCATCATTGCTATGCCCCCTACTGTCCAGCTTCAATAACCCTCAGTGGGGATATGAAATATTAGGCTGTAGTTATGTTCATAACACAATTCCAAAAAGTAGGTGAAATATTGGAATTAAGGACCCATCCCCAATTCTATAATTTTAGGTCAAATTGTGGAACTCTGTTTTCAACATAACTACTAACTA
>OW240914.1:122545228-122872748 GCA_933207985.1 Pelobates cultripes | reverse complement strand
GCTTCCAATTTTGAAACAAACTAGGAAGAAAAAAAATCCTTCTTGACCCCAAAATAGCAGTCAGATGTCTCCTTGGATCAAGCAGCTATCACCCCACTAATTAGAAATTATATCCCTGTATATTATGTTTTTGGAAGTATTTATCCAATTGCAGTTTAAACATTTGTATCGACTGATAAAACCACCTCTTCAGGCAGAGAATTCCTTCCTTATAGTGCTTACTGTAAAAAAGCAGAACACATCTGAAGTCCCCCTAAGTAATAAATCACCTAACCTTTTTCTTCAGCAGCTCCTTGCTGCTTCCAGATGCGCACTGTCTTGTCATCACTGCAGGTGGCCAACCTCTCTCCGTTTTGATCAAATGCCAAGCTCCACACAGTGGATGTGTGACCCTCCAGTGTGCCACTGCACACCCAGTCATCCTCCTCTTCCCGGTACAGTTTGACAGTGTCATCATAGCTAGCTGAGGCCAACAACTGGGAGGAGAAAGAAAGCAAGAGTCAGTAGTAAGAAATGTACATTATTAAATGGGGTAAGGAAAGAGTTCACTGCCTACCAGATTTTGGGCTAAAAAGTAAAAAAGTGATTTTTGCAATTTGTTGAAGCGGATATATGACATTCCAAGTCTCCTGTTCATTTTAGGTGGGGGCACATATTCAATTCCTGATATTTTTACCTATTTTATTTGGAAGTAATAAGTTGAAGAACATCAAAATATAACTAATTCTCACTTACCTCCTGGTTAGGATGCCACACTACATGCTTCACATCTTGTGTGTGTGAGTTGAGCACACTGACACATTCATACTCCTCCTCTTCATCCACTGCAAGAAGGGGAAAATAGTTTTAGGCATTGCAGCATATGCCTCTTACTCACAAGACTTATTTTGTTACAAAGTAAAAGTACTAAGGTGGGTGTAGATGTGTAAAGAGGCACCCACTATCTTTTTTTAAAGCTTCACCAAACATTTTATTAACAAGTTAAAGAACAAGATTGAGCTGTCCTGAAACTCAATGCAGCATGAACTTCAAATTTCCAAAAAAAGGCTGCATAGCAGCAATGTTTACCCTTCATCTCCCTTGTTAAGACGCAGCCTCCCCTCCAAGGGCCTCAATCGAAGTGACCACAAGAAATTACACACGTTAGGGGAGCCCGTTAATCAAATTAAACAGTAAATCTTGCAGCTCTAATTGAGCATTTTTATCTCACGTATTAAGATTAGTGTAGGAGCCAGCAATATTGGAGTGTTTGAAGTAATGTTGGGCTTAAACATGGTATGGCCATATGGTGTGACTAAATCAACATATATATAAAAGTTTATACTGTATTTTGTGTATTTAACAAAGCTCACCTTCCCATACCCAAACACTTTTGTCACGGCTGCAGGTTGCTAGAAGATTTCCAGAGGGTGCCCAGGCTACTGATTTCACTTCATTTTCATGTCCCTCGAGAGTAGTGACACACTAAATAACAGAAAATATTGATATAACTTCTCTGGACAGTAATTTAATGCCAAAACATGACCAAGGATCGAAGGAGAGCACTAAGTTCTTCAGAAGTGTTTAAGGCAGAGTAAATAAATTACATCTTTAAGGGTTATTCCAAGCACCACAACCACTTCAGTGATCTGAAATGGTGCTTTGAGTCTGTAGGTGCTGCACTTCAGTTTAAAACGTGTCACATGCAGACATATAGCACATTACCTCTGGCAGAGTCATTGCCCAGAGTGGGAGTTCCAGGCTAGCTAATGTTAATTCTTTGCATATTAGGCATCTGTCAACAGCACATATAGCATGCTGGCAACATTTGGCAAGTGGTGGCACAGCCATCCCCTCTACCCCCAAACTGTCCAAGTCCTCCCCTCAGCCGGTCCTCTGGGACGTTACCTTCCCATTCCAGTGAGGGGGAGTGAAATCACTGGAGGAGGATCAGCCTGCAGGGAGAACTTGGGCTCAGCAGGGGATTTAAGGTACAATTTTGCTTTTAAAGGGATCTCAGTTTCATTGCCTCCTACCTCAAATTCCTCTTTTTTCTTCATCCAAATGCATGTAGTGGCATCAAAGCTTGCAGATGCCAAGTAGTTTCCACAGGGTGACCAGGCTACTTTTCGCACTGTGCGTTGGTGCCCTTCGCCAAGGACTGATTTACACACCCAAGAAGCATCTGAAAGCGGCAAACAGACATCTTTTGTATCAATGTGATACATAGAGGAAAACAATGTTAGAAGCTACCTGCTCCACTTTAATTTTCATTGTAGTTGCCACAATTAGCAGTGATTTCTGTTCCAGAAATCAAGTCAGCCTGGAATGAGCCTTTAAAGAAGTCAGCGATAAAGCAAGGAAAAACAAATATAAAATACCCAAGTACTGATTATGTAATTGTAGAAGTCAGCAATATTATTACATTTTACAACAGGGATGGAAACATGGCTGCCCTCCAGCTGCAAATACACCTCTACACAGTTTCTGATAAACACGTCACAGACAAAAAAAAATGACTAACAGCATAGAGGAAAAATGTTCGCAGCCAAAACCAACTATTCCATACATTAGCCAATACACTAGTATATATTGTATCTGTCTCTCATTCTCATGTCACCCTAATCATATAAAATATCTGCTTCCCACTGCACCCATAACTTACAGGACGCAAAGCACCAGTTGTTCATCAGTTTCACATACAGCATCTAAATCTTTGCCACTTTTATACAGGTATCACATCAAACATTTCTCACTTTCTTATCATGGTCATAAATACCCCCCCCCTCCTCTCACATTCAAAGGGGCACTATAGTTACCAACAGCTTTTGCTTTTTGAAGCAGTTTTGGTGTATAGATAACACCTCTGAAGTCTCACTGCTCAATTCTCTGCCATTTAAGAGTTAAATCACTTTTGTTTCTGTTGATACAGTCCTAGCCCCCCTGACACGGCCTGCATAAAAGAAAAAAGAAAAAATATTGTTTTAATTTTTAATCAGATGTAACCTAAATTAAATGTTTTTATCTCCCGCTCTGTAAATTGAACTTTTATCACATACAGGAGGCTCCTGCATGGTCTAACAAGCTATGAACAGAGCGGGAGACAATTTCTAAATGAACCCATTAAGGACGGACTTACCTTCCCATAACCAATTGAACACATTCTGAACAAAACAAAACCTGGAATTTGACTATATGTTTGTTCAATCACAATTTACTTCTGTCCTATTAAAAGGAACACTAGAGGCACACAGACCCCCTCAGCTCATTGACGTGGTCTGGGTACAGTGTCCCTATTGAACTTAGTGCTGCAATGTTAAACATCTCCCAGACAGCCACTGGAGGCGCTTTCTGCATCCAAACGAACCGTTGTTCCGGTACCTGACGTGGGACGTCCTCGCGCTCTGCATGAAGATATCCAGTGTCAGATTTTTCCCACCAGGAAAGCACTGATTCAATACTTTCCAATGGGGAGGTCTAATGCGCGTGCAGCATTTTTTGCGCATGTGCATGAGCACCAGCTTGTCGCGGAACGTTGGCACTGGCATAAAGTAATTAAATAAATGGTGTTTAACCCTTTATTTAATACGGTAGGGGGGCGCGATGGTGCCAGGAAAACAGCTTTGTATTCCTGGCACTATAGGATCCCTTTAAGTGCACCCACACTTATATATCATTTTGTTCAGGAGAAACAGAGCTTTCATTTCACATCAAATATTCATATATGAAACATAATTTAATATGAAGAAAATCTAGAAATCAAGAAACGTTATTGTTTTAGTTTTGCGTGGAATTTTAACTGTGAATGTCATAATACTGTTGGCTTTCACTGCAATAAAATACACATATTTGTATTCAGCGATGTCAGTACCCCCCATGTACAGGTTTTATGGGGTTTTGCAAAGTTACAGGGTCAAATATAGCACATCACCTTTTTCAGTTTTTACACACTGAAAGTTGTCTTTCAGACCGTATGGCAGCCCAGCAATAATAATTACCCCCATGATGGCATACCATTTGCAAAAGTAGACAACCTAAGGTATTGCAAATGGGGTATGTCCAGTCTTTTTTTTTTTTATTTAGCAGCCAGTTACTCACAAACACTGTCCAAAGTTAGCGTTCATATTTGTTTTTTGCGTTTTTCACACACAAACGGCACCTTCACTGATTATATAATCGTTGTGATATGTTTTACTGTTTTGAAACACTAATATTTGTGTTCAGCGAAGGCTCCCGAGTATAACAGTGCCCCCCATGTACAGGTTTAATGGTGTCTTGGAAAGATGCAGGGTTATATATAGGGCTATATATACACAGGGTTATATACAGTCGTCAATGTTTCAGTTCATATACCAGGACTTTTTTTCTTTTTTAAGGTCCTTATATATGGACTGAAACACTGACGATTGTACAAGTGTGATTTAACACAAAGAGGAATACACTTATTACGAAGCCCTTCGGGCTACAGTTCTGTAGATAGAGATATATACACACACACATACATATATATGATCCAAGTACTTTATATACACATGAATTTCATTCTATTTTGATATTAATGTGTGTGTGTATATATACTTCTGAGCCACACACCAATGCAGTTATCAAAACTGCAACCTATCTAGCCTTTAACGGCTTTCTCAGGCCAAACAATAACTCACTATCAGCAGCCAACATTATAAACAAGAGTGCCTGTTGACCTCTTATCTTCTAAAACACACAGACCACTATGTCCGGTCCCTTCCTAAAACTAAGATGAGTCAGAGGGCCGAGCCAGTGCATATAACCTACTACCTTACAAGCAATGCTGGGTGCCCGGTTAAGGTACTGATTACGTTCTTGGGCACGCCACCATACACACCACTGAACCATTACTGTCGCTGTACGATACTGTCCTTACCACAGTTCATGCACTATGTCCACCTACTCATTCTCCGGGCTCGAACTAAACCCTAGCGACTACTTTAGGATAGGAGCAGCTTACACAGCCTATAGCCAAGACATACCCGCACACGTTAAGACACGGGGCCGTTGGGAATCACAGGCTTACGCGATTTACATACCACAGCCGATTCAGGAATTAGGAAGCTTTCATTAAAATGTCTAACTGATGGTTAACAAATGCACTATGATCCTGTATAATGTTTTGCATTAATATTTCTCTTTTTGCCCACTTTTTACCGGCTTACAGCATACGTCGGTTTTGGCACACCTCAACCGATTATTCCTAAAGCTACATCTCTACAACCCATCTTATTCTATATCATATGAGAATGCCCCGAACACAAATTGGAAGGCATGGCCTGAAGTTGTGGGAGGGGCTATAGACCTATAAAAGGGACTCACCCCTTTCCCTACTTACCTTTGTTGGTCGGACGAATAGCCCCACCCTCCACTCCCATTGTTCATATTTCCTCTATGTAAGCCCACTTTTTACCGGCTTACAGCATACGTCGGTTTCGGCACACCTCAACCGATTATTCCTAAAGCTACATCTCTACAACCCATCTTATTCTATATCATATGAGAATGCCCCGAACATATATATATATATATATATATATATATATATATATACATATATACATATACACACACACACATACATACATACACACACACACACACGATCCAAGTACTTTTTTCCCCATTAATAAGCGGTGTAAAACGTTTTCATAAACTTTATTTTCAGGCATTGGGGAACTGCCTGACATCCCAGGCAGTCCCCCTGCAGGCACTGCACATGCTGGCTATTGTGGCCATGCGTCGCGATATCAGATTTCAGGCAGTCCCCCCAATTGCCAGTTGGAATGTACTATGCCACCCGCCAGCATTTAGGATTGGCTCCTTAAGGAATGCATAGAGCACCCACCATCCTTAAGGACCAGAGGATTTGATGTAAGTTACATGCAGGGAGGGCTGCATTAAAAATGTGATTTTACTGCTAAATGGCAGAGAACTGAGCAGTGAGACTGCTGGGGTATTACCTATATACCAAAGTGGCTTCATTAAACTAAAGTTGTTTTCAAGACTATAGTGTCCCATTAAATAAAGATGTAGAAGCACAACAAAATCATGTTTTACCTTTAAATGAAAAACATATTCGATCTACATCATCGTTCTGGTTTCCAACAGGTTAATATATTTACCACATAATATACTATTTATCTTGTGGAATTCACCATTGTAGCTAGGCAGGAGCTGAATGAGAGTGATGGGAGAAGCAGTCCATCAATCATACAATAAAAGACAACAGCAGCTAAACAATGATCCACTTAGATACACACAAGGCCTGTAAATGAGCCTACACAGCAGACATCTCAAACGCTGGCCCACATGCTACTCTTGTTCCGAGCTGGCTAATGACACCCTAATAAGGCTGCTGGCGGTGAAGGCACACCTTCAACAACAAAGGGGTGCAACACCCCTGCACCGCTGCTGCACAGATAGACTCCAAGCACCATGATTGCTGTAAATCACCAAAGAGGTCATGATGCTTTAGGTAATCCTTAAACAAAAGAGCGGAAGGTCATTCCTGTACATGCACACACCATCTTTGCCCCAAATCCGGATAATCCGATCGCCTCCACATGAGGCCAGTAATGTTCCGGTGGGATTCCATGCCACGAACCAGCAACGGGAGTCAGGGTGAGCAGAAACCCGAGTCAGCAGGGTAAGGGAGTCCTTCATCCTGGAATAACCTGCAGTAGAAAATAATCACAACTATAACCCACAGATCATCACCATCCACCATTTATGTACCTCATCCTTTACACACATTAAATATTTAAACCCTAAGTTTTCATCTTCTGAGACTCATATCTATCTTCACTCTTTGCAGTTTCATTCAGTTTCTGAAATACAATAGCAAAGAATTAAGACAATATTTCCCTTGAAATAGAGTATTTAAGGCAGCTATGTCACTCCCAAAAAACATTATGAGCATATTTTAAAGGATGTCATAGTTATGAAATGCTCAAAAAGAGTGCATTGGTATTTCAATGAAATTCAGACACAGTCAAAAGATAGCATAAGACAATTTCGCTGATAGCTAGACAATACTATGAAGGCTGCGGAAGTCTATTGTGATCCCCCATAATGTTGTACTCTTGCACATGGGCTCCTGGTGGATGAAGTATCATGAGCTGAATATCGAATGTGGTGACACCAACAGGGGGATAAAAACTAGTAAGCCAAATTAGCTAGAATCATGCACTCTTCTCATGTAAGGCTGCAACAAAAGGTAATGTTTATGTCACTGATGAAGGAAATAGTGTACAGCAATCTAAATGCAAATGTAGTAATATCAACATGTCTTAACAAGACGCACTTACACATCTAATTTTAAAGTTAGCTCTGGGATTTAGACACTATTATTACCAAATTCAATTGAACTTTTAAATCAATATTTTACTAGTAAATAGTGTTGCCACCCTAAATATTGTACATAATGAGCATAGTTGTTAAAGGGATATTCAAAACACCATAAGTACTTCATCCCATTACAATGATTATGCTGGAGCCAATGGCATTACCCAATGGTTAAGTGTTAATCGGTTTCAAACTATTTAATATTAACAGGGTTATTCACAAAAGTAAGAATGGCTGGGAATTCATAAATAATCTCAAACGTAAGGCAAAAATTGCCAAAATGAACAGGGTTGACTTGGAGAATTTTTTTATAATAAGCTATTTCAGCCAAAATGTTGAAATTCACTTCCATTTCCCGACAATTCTCACGTTACTGTTGATGAAGGTACTGGACGCCCATGACTCCGCAACACACAACACTAACTCTCCATCCAACTATCGTCCTATCTCGCTACTGCCTTTTGCATCCAAGATCCTTGAAAGAATTGTGTATGCGAGATTGACAGACTTCCTCGAGTCCAACTTTCTGCTAGAGCCGCTTCAGTCTGGTTTCCGCGCGAAGCACTCTGTGGAAACGGCACTGACCAAAGTATCCAATGATCTACTCGCTGCAAAATCTCGTGGTCACTACTCTATCCTAATTCTCCTTGACCTGTCTGCGGCTTTTGACACTGTTGATCATCAACAGCTTCTTCTCATCCTCCACAATATCGGTCTACAAGATATTGCTCTCTCCTGGTGCTCCTCCTACCTCTCCCAGCGCTCTTTTAGTGTTTCTTTATCTGGTTCTGTTTTATCTCCCCAACTCCTCTCTGTTGGTGTCCCCCAAGGTTCAGTCCTTGGTCCCCTACTGTTCTCCATCTATACTGCCTCCCTTGGTAAACTCATTAGCTCCTTTGGCTTCCATTATTATTTCTATACGGATGACACGCAAATCTATCTGTCCTCTCCTGATCTCTCCCCATCGCTCTTGACTAGTGTCTCTGACTGCCTCTCTGCTATTTCTAACTGGATGGCTGCCCACTTCCTTAAACTAAACTTGACCAAAACTGAAATTCTGGTCTTTCCTCCCTCAAGTGTTGTTACTCCTGTGTGTCTCCCTCCAAGTTAACAGTGCTACCATCAGCTCCACCATGCAGGCTCGCTGCCTAGGTGTTCTCTTTGACTCAGACCTCTCCTTCAAGCCTCATGTTCAATCCATCGCCAAATCCTGTCATTTCCATCTCAAAAACATTGCGCGCATCCGCCCCTACTTAACACCAGATGCAACTACGGTGTTGGTCCATTCCACTGTCCTTTCTTGCCTTGACTACTGGTCTTATGTGCTCCCAACTTGCGCCGTTACAGTCCATAATGAATGCGGCAGCGAGGCTCATCTTCCTGCCCGCAACTCCCATGCCTCACCCTTCTGTCAGTCCCTACAATGGCTTAAAATTCTGGTTCTTGCTTTCAAATCTCTACATAATGCTGCTCCCACCTATCTATCCGGCCTAATACACAAGTATGTCACGTCTAGGCCCTTACGTTCTGCTGAAGACTTACATCTATCTTCTGTCCGTACTCCCACCTCTGATGCTCGCCTTCAAGATTTCTCGAGGGCTGCGCCATTTCTGTGGAACTCGCTTCCCTCCTCCGTTACATGCTCACCCAGTCTCCACTCCTTCAAAATATCGTTAAAAACCCACTTCTTCATAAAAGCGTATCAATTAAACTGTTAATAGCTCCTGACTGATTCCTCTTCTGCAACTGTCATTAGTCTAATACTATCCTTACCTTTGTGTCATTTTACCCCACTCCCTCTAGCATGTAAGCTCATTGAGCAGGGCCCTCAACCCCTCTGTTCCTGTGTGTCCAACTTGTCTGGTTACAACTACATGTCTGTTCGTCCACCCATTGTTAAGCGCTGCGGAATTTGATGGCGCTATATAAAGAACATAATAACAACACTGCAGGAGATATCGCTAAGGTGGAATGCATTTCTGCATTAGTCGCGCCAATCGTTTCCAAGCAATGAATGGCAGTGATAGACAGAGAGCACTGAGCTGATGCTCTGAGCCAATCACTGCCAACCATCTCTGCTCAGGCTCATGTTGCAGCATTTACCAGAGCAGCAGTGAAAACAACAGTTTAACACTGAACAGTTGACAGTGCCTGGAGACATAACTTCTTCAATGGTTATCATGCACAGACTGTCATTTTTATATACAGATGCTGCATATTCAGTAGATCTGATAAAAGGAGCTTCGGCTCAGCAGGGTTTACATGATAAGACTGCACAGCCGAAGATGAGAGGCTTGTGATAAGTGGAGCCTCTTTCAGGTCTCAGCTCTTTGCTGCTGTTAGGTATCCCCCCTACTCTCATCTCCCATACTTTTTCAATGCATTTGCCATATATTAAATAAAGGAGAGGGGGGAGAGAGAGCATTCTACTATGGAGTGTCTCTTTAACCATTACTCCTTTTACAATGGTATGCAATGTCCAGCCCCTACCCCTATGCAGTGACTAAAGCGGAGTTGGACAATTTGTATAAAACATAACAATGTGAACAGCTAGGAGTTTACAAAATAGCCACATGTTTTGCAATCTGGATATTTACGAATTCACACAAGCTCTAGCAAGTCCCACATGCTGGGAATTAAGTGTAAACGTATAACTATAGTTAATAAACACTGTGGGTGCCAGCTGTGATTGCCACATCCACCATGTTTCACAGGGACCCCAACTCCCCCATGGCAGTGTGCAGGCTCCACACACTGTGGGACCCCAACTCCCCCATGGCAGTGTGCAGGCTCCAAACACTGTGGGACCCCAACTCCCCCATGGCAGTGTGCAGGCTCCACGCACTGTGGGACCCCAACTCCCCCATGGCAGTGTGCAGGCTCCACGCACTGTGGGACCCCAACTCCCCCATGGCAGTGTGCAGGCTCCACTGCACTGGCACCCCAACTCCCCCATGGCAGTGTGCAGGCTCCACTGTGGGACCCCAACCCCAACTCCCCCATGGCAGTGTGCAGGCTCCACACACTGTGGGACCCCAACTCCCCCATGGCAGTGTGCAGGCTCCACACACTGTGGGACCCTAACTCCCCCATGGCAGTGTGCAGGCTCCATACACTGTGGGACCCTAACTCCCCCATGGCAGTGTGCAGGCTCCACACACTGTGGGACCCCAACTCCCCCATGGCAGTGTGCAGGCTCCAAACACTGTGGGACCCCAACTCCCCCATGGCAGTGTGCAGGCTCCACGCACTGTGGGACCCCAACTCCCCCATGGCAGTGTGCAGGCTCCATACACTGTGGGACCCTCCATGATGGCATCACAGACTTTACTTCCAGTGGGATATGAACTCTGCACACTCTTCACGTGCTGCCGTCAGCCTGTATAATGGGTATAATGGGTGTGATGGGTGTGATGGCCGAGCCCCCCCCCCCCTCTCTCTGACACTGATCCCTGGTAACCCGTGCTCCCGCCGTCACTCTGTGTACCGTGCCGTGCAGTGCTGGCTCCGTGCTCTCTCCTCACTCACTTCCTGCTTCTCTCGCGCTGCCTGTCGGGACGTCACCAGGAGAACTACACTCCCCGGCGTGCCCTGCGTCGCTGACGTCACGATGACGCAAGGAGGAGGCGGAAGTCAGCTGTGCTGAAGCTTCGAGTACAGGAAGAAAAGGAGCCGAGGTGAGGGGATGTGGTGGGTGGCTGCGGGGGATACCGGGCGCCGTACCGCCATGGGGGGCCTGGCAGTCACACTGTATGCGGGCGGAGACTGATCAGGGAGGGGGCGCTCTGTGCTGCCTTACTGCGGGGGGGACCAGGCTGGGGCTCTGCCTCTCTATTACACGGAGACTGGGGCTCCAGACTCTCATATCACCGACCCAATGTGTGACCGTATGGCTGGCTGAGCATCATGGGAAATGTAGTCCAAATCACTGATAGTGCCATGACTAGCCATCACTGGGTAATGGCTGGCTGAGCATCATGGGAAATGTAATCTCTAACATGCAGAGTGCTAAATATTGACCAGCAATACAGGGAAAGAGCGCTCCATCTCTGTGTGAGTGTTGGTAATCAGTGGGCTGTTATCATTCAGGCAGGCTGAGGGTTGTTTTTGTCCCAGTCACTTCCTTGTGGTCTCTCTTCCTTGTAACTTCAATCGCTGTCTGCACAGGGAGCGAGTTTTAGGCCCTTTAAACACGAACTTATGGTTGTTTGCATTGTGGTTTTCACAATTTTATTACAATTTTGTTTTGTATTTTGCTTACGCACATGAACTATATTTAGCTTTTGGTTTGCCAGATTGACACAGCTTAGTCCTAAATGAAATCTGCATACAGAAGCCATTTTTTTTGTTTTATATACATCACTATCTAAATGTTATTAAAAAATAAATTAAAAAAATCTAGAAATAGGGCTGGCACACTTTGAACACTTGCACTCCAAAATGCATATCCTTCATTTAATAGATTCTAAACATTTTAGACTTTTAAAGTTTTATTTAATAACTCCATTGCTGACACCATAGGCCAGTGATGGCGAACCTTTTTGAGCCCGAGTGCCCAAACCGCAATACATGCCAACATTTTTTCTCCTTAAAGTGCCAACACGGCAATTAAACACAAATACTGAGGTTTAAGTTTAGAAAAAAAAAAAACTCGTACTGTTGTCCGAACTAATAACTTTTGTTTTAAAAGAACACAGTTCAATGATACAAATTTTAAATGATATAAATAGATAAAATTAAGCTTATATTTATTAGTATCTCCAACAAATGCAATACATACATAGACAGACTGCTGAATACATACACACAGTCTGCTGAATACACACACACAAGACTGCTGAATACAGAGACTGCTGAGTACACACACACACACTGCTGAGTACACACACACAGACTGCTGAATACACACACAGACAGACTGCTGAATACACGCACACACACACAAGACTGCTGAATACACACATACTGCATTGAGGTGGGGGGTGCGTGTGAGTGTTGTATGTGAGGGGTGCTGTGTGTGTGTGGGGGGGTGTTCTGTGTGTGTGTGCTATATGTGTAAGGGTGCTGCGGAGGGGTAGGGGTACTGTGTGGGGGGGGTAGGGGTACTGCTGGGAGGGTTGGGGTACTGTGTATGGGGGTAGTACTGTGTATGGGGGTAGGGGTACTGTGTACTGTGTATGGGGGGGGGGGTTACTGCTGGGCAGGGTAGGGGTTACTGCTGGGGGAGGGTAGGGGGTTACTGCTGGGGTAGGGGTTACTGCTGGGGGTTAGGGGTTACTGCTGGGGGTTGGGGGTACTGTGTATGGGGTAGGGGGTTACTGCTGGGCAGGGTAGGGGGTGCCTGCTGGGGTACTGCTGGGCAGGGTGGGGGTTACTGCTGGGGGTGGGGTTACTGCTGGGGGTGGGGGTTACTGCTGGGGGGTAGGGGTTACTGCTGGGGGTGGGGTTACTGCACAGGGGGGTGGGGTTACTGCTGGGGGTGGGGGTTACTGCTGGGGGTGCTGGGGTTACTGCTGGGGGTGGGGTTACTGCTGGGGGGGGTAGGGGTTACTGCTGGGGGAGTTTGAATGTGCGCAGCATTTGTTGCACATGTACATAATGTCCCCAATGCTCATCTGTGAAAAGCATTGGGTTGGACATCGGCAGTGAGGTGGAGCATTAAATTCAATCACAGACACAGCACACAAATTGCTCCCTCATTCCCTGTTTTCATTTAGTTCTTAGTGGATGGTCTTCAAAATAAAGAATTATTTTGAGTTGTTTTATTACGGTCATGAAGAGGGACCTATTCTGGTGTACGGTGGGAGAGTCAGTCTTACTGTATCCCATAATCTTCTGTGTTTTGTGGGATATGTGATTCAATCCTTGGCAGCAGGTTTAATTATCTTACAGAATCAGATTTTTGACAACACCCTTCATAGGCTTGGTCAGGTGTACCACTGTGGCTCTGTCAGACAGCTGAAGAGGGGAGGACAAAAATGCCTAACAAGCAGATCCTCACTGAATCCATAAGTTTCATTGTAAAAAATCCTTTTTTGATGGCACAGGAAGATCTCTTGCAGCAGTTCTTTTTGCAAATCTCTGCTCTTATAAACAGTTGTGTGCAAGGAAGCAATGAGCATAGGTTGCTGTAGTGGTTATGGTTCCAGGAGTTCCCTTTAGGCCCCCAATGATAGTTGTCAAACTGCTTTGTAATGGTTTGACTTTTTACATGTGGTCTGCTGGGCTTCTTTAATCCGTACACTTGGTAAATAAATAAATACACAGGGTTTTTCACCAAATTTACAAAATTCATTCAAAGTGGCCAAATTTTAACTAGACTGGCAATTCACATATTTACTGATGCAACATTTGATTTATCAAACCAAATCTTTATCATAGTTCGTAGTCTGTTTCAATTCATGACTTAAAACCAATATTGGGGTTTGGAACATATTCAAAGAACTGATTTTATACTTAATCCGGACTAAATGCATCCAGTAGAACACACATTGACAAATTATTGTTCACTTGCTTTTTGCTGGCAGCACTCCGATATTTAAAATTCCCTTTGGCATTTGTAATTGGAGCCCCAGTAGAAACCCATAAATAAGCTATAACATACCTGAAATCATGACTTGTTCTTCCTGGTTGATAGCAAATGCACGCACTCTAGGTTGGGGAGGGAGGAAATGTATTTAAAAAAAAAAACTAAGAAAAACTGATGATGGAGGAGACTATTACATCCCTTCTGGGTATTAAATTAATCACCTTCACCAGCGCGCCCCTTGTTTACACGAAGATGTCCCTCTCGTTTTTTTGGTTTTTTTTTAAATTTAATTTACTATTCCTCCATGAATTCCCTATTCCAAAATGGCTTCTAAATTCTACAAAAAACATGTTTCCACCTTATTGTTTCTTCCATGCATTTTGAGAATTGCATAAAGTATCATTATATCTAAAGGAAAACCTGTTATTGAAAATATTAATAATAAAAGGGACACTATAGTCACCCAGACCACTTCAACTCAGTGAAGTGGTCTGGGTGCCAGGCCCCCAGGTTTTAACCCTTCAGATGTAAACATACCAGTTTCAGAGAAACTGCTATGTTTACATTGCAGGGTTAATCCAACCTCTAGTGGCTGTCTTCCTAACATGCGAAATTCGCATCCAGCGTGCAGAACCTCCATAGAAAAGCATTGAGAATGCATGAGCATTCCGCTCCACTCGGGAGTTGACGTCGGTGGGAAAGGAGAGGTCACCAGCGCCGAGGGAGCCAGGCGCTGGATTAAGGTAAGTAGCGGAAGGGGTTTTAACTCCTTCAGCGCCAAGGGTGGGGCACTATATTGTCAGGAAAACCTTTTTTTTTTCTGACCCTATAGTGATCCTTTAATGTATTATTTTGTAATCCATACACACAATCAAATATATATTTTGAGTGCCCTTTCAAAAAATAAAATGAAAAAAATCTTTATTTTGCACACTGCAAGTGTAAGGTACAATATACATATCAAGTCATTCGCCATACAGTAGTTTGGTTCATGAGGGCAGGACATTGACAGTTGGTGTTCTACAAGCAGTGTGGTTTTTTTATTATGTAAAGCTGCAGTAGAACATATTACGCCGCAGAGCGTTTTATCAGTATCCCCTTGGGGACCAGGTGTGACAGGTGAGAGACTAGCTCTTAGGAGTTTTGCGCCCGTTAAGGAAGTCACACCCTGCCAGAAGAGTAAAAGTATTCAAGTATGTCCCCTAGAACGTTATTCCCCGATCACAACAATATATAAGGGTTGGCTAACAGGTGGAGATTAAAAGAATGGTAGAGTGTAACATAAAATAAAACATTTCTGAACATTAACATAAAATAAGAGTAAATCTTGTATGGTGGTGGAAGAATAGATCCTCTAGGAGGACAAGCTGCTTCACCCAGTCAGGGACATCTCATGTCAGTGCTCTGGCAGGCAATGCACATTGAGTGGCCTATTACCCAATTATTCTATATAGCGTGGTCACCTGTATACATTCAGCTGCCATTTTATCACAGCTGCGCGAGCCTGATAGCAAACGTCTGTATTTGGCTTCACTGTGATATTTTATCACCTTGATTCTTTACTTAATTTTCACTTCCTCTTCATAACATCTGCTTTTTAACCTCTCACAAGGTTATTCACTAAAGCAAGAATTTAAGGTAAAGCAAAGTGAATTCGAAATCTCAGGTCGAAATAGCCTCACTGGAATAATTCTCTTTTGTCAGCTGTGCTTTCAGTTTGACTGCTTTGGCCTTAAATTTAAAATTCGCTTTGATTTCTCTCTTTAGTAAATAAGAGTATCACTCTCCAAAATCACTTTATAGTGATTTTAACTTCGGTTTTAAATATATATGGAACATATTTCCTTTTCTTGTTAAAGGAACACTTTGGCCACTCTGACTGCTTCATTGGAGAGTTGTTATGGTGCCAGGAAGGAACTAGTGCCATCTTACTTTCAGGAATTAAATCGTTCACAAACCCCAAAGTCTAGTATACAGTGCCTAATTGCTCTGCCCCTCTGCTGCTTAGAATCTTGAGCCAATCGGTAGCTCGTAATTAAAAAAACATCCTGAGAAACGTACAGATTTCTCTAAAGCCATTTTGTGAATGGGGAACTACTTATTGGTTTAGAGCACCATAGCAACAAAGACATAATGGCAACATAATAACTTTATTCCAGTCAAGTTGTTATAGTGCCCAGAGTGTTGTTTTAAACTGTGTTGATGAGCCATTCTCTAAACCATAATTCTTTACTTTGTTCACTTATACAGAGTCATACCTCTCCTCTACTCCCAAGATGTTTACTCCCGGCGGGTCCGGTGGTTCGTCCGTGCCATTGAGAAGAGGTCATGGAGCCCATGCGCTACCTAAGCAACCAGAAAGGAGCTTAGCTTCTGCTTTGCCTGGTGCATTGTCCATTACTGCATTGTGTACTGCACTGGCAGAACCAGCCTGGCTCCATATTCATGGGGGTACATGTACACGCCAAGAGCTGGGAGTGGCAGATGTTCTAGGTAGTGAGGATCCTGAGCTGCTTACTGGTAAGTAATTTGATTCACTCAGATAATAAAATGGACCTCTCAGGTGTACTAGTAATGTAACCGCGGCTGGTTCCCCTATTTACCACTATAACATCTTAAAGCATAGAACTTAGTAGGGCTAACCATACAGATATCTTAGCCATAATTTTATATAGTTAGTGTAAGAGATCCTCTATTTAACATATATAAATAATTGAGAATACTATATAAAATAAGGATTGTCTTGGAAGCAATAATGTTTTGTCTTTTTAGATATTATATAAAAATATAAATATAGACATATAAAATCCATTATAGCAGAGTTTATAAGATTAAACTAAATGCTTACAAATATCATTAATAGGTTACCATACCCTTCTGAACATGTTGTCATCATGTCAGCCTCTCTGTCATTTTAAGATGGAGCAGCGTTTGACTCCAAGTCTCTCCTCTGTTCCTTAACATTTAAAAGTACACCTATTTATACCTTAAGTGTCTCCATTTTAGGGTTACCCTAGTTCATATATGAAAAAGTAACACTTCTTTTACTTTATTCATTTTAGGACCTCCCTTAACTTGGCAAACATATAAGGCCACAACTAAGGGTGTACACGTCATGGAAATTTTCCTGACTTAGTTTAAGATGGCATCTTGTCTGAATATCCTTATCTACTAAGGTTACCACAGTATATTACGTACTGAAAGAGTTGTAGCATACCCTTGAAGCTTATTTATGCATTATTGTTATTGTAATTCGTCTGGGACAAAATGGCGTAAACATAATATGCACTGAGGTTATTGCTTAAAGAAACATGTATGAAAAACAATATGTTAAATTTCTAACACCTTGTCAGTTTGCAATATCTCTTAAAGACAAAGTACACAGTTTAAGAAATACAACATTTCATTCTAAAACTTGTAATATTTGCATTTGCCCATAAGAGTAAACTTGTAATATCTGCATTTGCTGACCTGCTCTCTTAGTCTGCAGAGGAACAGGTTATTTCAGCGTGCCACAGCATCGGAGACAACATCTAACTTCTCCCTACTTTCCCACTTGGCATCCAGTCCACTACCCCACTAATGCAATGGACTGTTTGCTATATTTCTTGATACCTCTCACCACTGATTGGTGGGTAGGATGGGATATAGGCAGAATGTTTCTATATATCGCTCTACTATATATATATATATATATATATATATATAATCTCTAAAAAAAAATAATAATAATCTTTCTCTAAAAAATAGGGTGTACTCACAGGTCTTCGAGAATATCATCTTCAGAAAGACCTGCACAGGTTGAAGCGTTAATTTATATATTCTTATATGAATCATCACTAATAAAACCACATTCATGGAGACCTGTGAGTGAGTTTGGTTTTTTTTGTGTGTGAAAGAGTGGATATATATATGCACACACAAATGCAGAAACTCCACTCAACTAGAAACTAGCTTCAAGATCCAGAAATATTTTTAAACCACCTGTGGTGGATAAGCTACAATATATGGAACATATATCCAAACATTACATAAGTCTGTCACTAATTACAGAGTACCCCATTTTGGCAGCCTACCAACTTAAGGGCACAGTGTATAGAGTCCCCTGGTGCCGCCCTTCCATTCACTGTTAAACCGTTTTTTTATGTTTTAAAGGGACACTGTAGTCACCAGAACAACTACAGCTTATTGCATTTGTTCTAGTGAGTAGAATCATTACCTTCAGGCTTTTTGCTGTAAACACTTTTTTTTCCAGAGAAAATGCAGTGTTTACATTACAGGCTAGTGATAACTTCATTGGCCACTCCTTAGATGGCCGTTAGAGATCCTTCCTGGGTCATGGCTGCCTAAAATACATCCAAACATTCAGTGGACAGGTCTAAAGGAAACAGGGACAAAACCTGCAGCTTCAGGATTGAATACAAGTGACATTTTACTATATTTAGGGATGCATGAGAGGGACAGGGGGGCTAGATGGTGGTTTTAACCCTATAGGGTAAAGAATACATGTTTGTGTTCCTGACCCTATAGTGCTCCTTTAATACTACATGAGAATCTTCAGCAGACCGTACCATCTGTGCTACTTCTGCTAAAAAGAAACCATTAGCCTGAGTCGCAAATGGGTGACCATGATTAGCTAAGAATGTCAGCTTATTGCTTCCAGCCTATCACAGCCATCATTGCTGGCATGCATTGGGATGGCTAGAGGGAAGTGTGTACTCACTGTCCTAGCTATACCTCTAGTAGGGATGTTCGGCTGTTGGTGGGCAGGTACCCTAATTTAATGTTAAACTGGTGGAATATTGGGTAGTGCCGTTGAAGGCAGCCTTTGGCAATCCAGATGTTGTAAACCACATTGTAATGTTATTACAGCTATAATGCTAGCATAGCATCAGGAGAAATGTAGTCCACATATGGAGTGCTGAATGCTGCCTAAGCTGGCCTAGAGTCTCAATTTAATGACTGCTTATATGTGATTATCCCACAGATAGAAAGACAAAGTGTGTGTGTGTGTGTATATACGTACACAGAAATGAAAAGGTGAATCTGCTAACTTGTTCCCTGCATTGTCTTCCTGCAGATTATTGCATGAACCGACAGACTATACTCCTCCTCCGTGTTATTGCTGGATTCTGCTTCCTGGGTATTGCTTGCAGCATGACTGCCTTCCTTCTGGATGTTTTCGGACCCAAACACCCAGCTCTTAAAATCACTCGGCGTTATGCCTTTGCCCACATCCTCACAGGTATGGAAAAGATGCTAGGTGTTAGATTGGTCCATTGTATAGAACCGTGCTTTAGTGTACGCTCTGGAAAGAAGAGAGTGGAGTTCTGATGTTATTCCATAAACTCCTGTCCAAGATGGAATTGTGGGATAACTAGTTTATTCTCCAGCAGCAGTTACACTCATCACAGAAGATGAAGGGAGCTAATCTATAAACAGATAGCAGCCACAATGATCAGCAGAGATGATAAAGAGCATACATACAGCCATGACTATCTCTCCATGGAGGAGAGAGACATATCAGTCAAAGTTGTGCATGTGCAGTAAACATGTTGCAAGTACAGCATGGCCAAATTTGACACAAACTAGAAGAATTCCACCAGCCTGATTGACCTATCTGCAGCACTGTATTATAACTGACAAATGTTTACTAAATTACCACCCTGGGAGCTGAGAGCGAGTAAAGTGTACTCTCTAAACCAGGGTTAGCCAACCTTTGGCACTCTTGTTATGGACTACATCTCCCATAATCCTCTTAACCCCTTAAGGACCAAACTTCTGGAATAAAAGGGAATTATGACATGTCACGCATGTCATGTGTCCTTAAGGGGTTAAAGCCATAATGTTGAAAAAGCATCAAGGGAAACCATCATCTGAAGTGCTGAAGTATTTTGTCCCCTGTTCTAAACCATAAACTTTGCAACAAAGCAATAATTAATAATAAAGTTGTCATGGTACTTAGAGTGGCCTTTCATGATCAGTAATTGAAATAATTTCCTGATTTGCACCAGACTACATGCTTATTAAATTCAGATCAGAATTAGGTCACAGCCATTTTATTTCCTCTTCTCATATATATATGAATACCGACCCACTGAACAAACTGGTTGTAAGAGGAGAACGTCCACTTACATCAGTAGGAGCAGACTTAAATGGGCTCCAAACGACATTCTTATTGTTTCAGCATTGAGCCCATGTAAGTACCTCTCAGTGTTCATCTTATTTTCACTGAAATATAACATTGCTAAACTATTTTCACATTCTACTTTTACCTTTCCTGGCATGTGCATACATATAAGAAGTGTAGATTGCAGTCACATACAAATCCATCCGTCTTGATAAGTATATATTACCTAGGCTTTAGAAAAGCATATAAAGTAATCATCACATGCAAAACTGAGTCTTTTTGTTTTGTTTATTAAATTGGTACATTTGTATAACAATGAATAGTAGATGATTCGATATCGTACAGTAAGGAGAAAGGAACCATATCGGAAAAATACATTGGGACTCCTTGTAAAATTGAGTCTTTTGTGTCTCTAGTATGAACAAATTAGAGCAATGCTACCACAATATGATATTTCATATAACAGCAGTAGCTGAACTAGGAAAATATGAAACGCTTATGATCCTACTTGGCTCATCGATTATACATGGGTAAGTATAAGAAGGAGCATTATCCAATAAAAAGACAAACAAGCTAACTTGGAACGTACAACTGTGCCTTCCCCAGAAACCAAAGTACATCCATTTTTAATACTATTAAGTGACAAGCCATGGCCAATGCAAAAGCTGGAAGTAGCAGTTTCATTTAGTAATAATTAATAGTAAAAACCACAAACCACTTGCACAAGTTAAAGGGACATGCCAGGCTGGAATTGACCCTCATTTTGTAAGTCCATTATACAGAAAATGAATAAAAAAGATGCAAACCTGAATAAATATGTGTGTATATAATACTGCTCTCCTTTATACTTACTGTATACCTGTTAAATGCCTGACGCTTGTCAGCAAAAATCCAAAAGCCAGTATACAGATAGCACTCCCAGGAATTTTTCCAAAATTAGTAAATTTTTACTTTTTAATTCTTTATTTTTACGTGCATGAGATTTATACATAGTTCAGCATATGCATCATTTGAGAGGATAACAGGTGACAACGTTGGTTAAATAATGGATTTGACAAGTTTCAGCACAGTTTTTGTAAATTATAACATGCATAAAATCCTAGGTAGAGGGTGAGGTCGTGTGTGAGTGTAGTCGAGCTACTCGTCTGCGGATTCGATACCTAGGTCATGGGTCGGTGTTGGAGGAGTACATTTTTAGTTTTATTAGCTACACAAAAATTAAATTAAACAACATTTCGGTTTACAAAAACAACTTTTATCAAGACAGACCACCACAGAAAAGGTCAGTTCAATTAAAATCCGTTTTAGCTTGGAGTAACCCTTTTAACCCCTTAAGGACACGTGACATGTCATGATTCACTTTTATTCCAGAAGTTTGGTCCTTAAGGGGTTAAAGAACTGTGAACATTTTGTCATGCATATTTTAGTTTTACAATGTGTTTATGTACATTGTGATTGGAACTGAATAGTGTATCAAAGTGCAAAGGAGAAAAGTAATTTCTGCTTCAGTAGTTTTTGTTTTATAATGAACCTAGAAATATGCACTATACTAAATTTTTGTTTTCTGTTTAATCCCCAGTTCTGCAGTGTGCGACAGTAATTGGATTTTGTTACTGGGCCTCAGAACTCATTCTAGCTCTACAGCAACAGCACAAAAAGTACCATGGTTCCCAGATCTATGTCACCTTTGCTGTCAGCTTCTACCTGGTTGCTGGAGCTGGTGGTGCATCCATTTTAGCCACAGCAGCCAATCTGCTGCGTCATTATCCTACAGAAGAGGAAGAGCAGGCTCTGGAGTTGCTGTCTGAAATGGAAGTTGACTCCTACCCTAGTGAGTACGATGTCATGAACCCCTTCCAGCCACCTCCTGCTTACACTCCATAAAAGGGTCAAACGATGAGAGATGACCCACGCAGACTGTCTCCTTGTACCAGAAAGCACCTGTGTGTGCCATTGCTTACATTGATAGGAGGACATTCTAGCCAAATTGTACTAGATATCGACAGTCTTCTATCCTTCCACAGCCTGGTCCTCACAGCAGACTTTACCCCCCTATTCCTTTGCATCCCGTTATTTTCCTCTGTATATTTCTGCGATCATTCACAAGACCCAAAATTTGCTTCTCTGATGTTCCTTTTGAAACCGCACCTGTCCTCCGTTAAACCATTTGAGAAGATACCTGAGGAACCTTTAAAAAGGACATGGAAAAGACGTCATGTTGGACCTACCTCTTACCATTATATGGTACTGACAGGAAACAAGTGATTCTATTTCTTGTTTGCGACTGTTGGCTTTGCTAATCCCAAAATAATTTTGCTTGGGGTAGACATGAGGCTTTACCTATGTTATGGTAAGCCATCACACAGCACTGAGATATTCTGGATGTTCATAGAATTTGGACTAGGTGGGATATAGGTTTGTGACCTGTCAGGTAATGTTCAGTTATTAGATGCAAATTAAGTTGCCAGTAGACTCTAGGGTAGCATACTAAATTTGTGGTTTTCCATCTAGATAATGATGGGCTATCCAAACATTGGCTTGGTCTACAAATTGACACCTGTCCTAAGCTTTAATAGGGTTGGGTGGGGGGAACAGCAATACATACTCAATGTATCAGAGTATGAATTATGGATATCAAGCACTTTGGTAGACCGTCACTTAGTTAAATGGGGCTGTTTCTGTACTCATTGTGTGTATATGTGTGTGTGTGTGTGTGTGTGTGTGTGTGTATATATATATATATATATATATATATATATATATGTGTATATATGTATGTGTGTATATATATATGAGAGAGTTTGTTTTTCAATATGGAAATATATATTTTCCCCTTCTGGTTTATGGAGATGCACAGATTTAACAAAAACAAAACCGTAATATATCTAATAGAAGGAAAAAACAGAGGAGACCTATTGCAGCACCATTTTTCCGTTTTCACAGCCAAGCCTTAAATACTAATATAATCAACATATTTGTACATTTTTCAAATGAATAGGTGGACTGGATGATTCATACTTGGGTAAATGCAAAAGGAGCTATGAATTAAATGTCAGATGTTTTCAGTTCTTTTTTCAAACCTCCCTATTTCTTGAAGTTTTTGGGGCTTGTTTTTGTTCATTTTTGCTTATATGTGTGTGTGCAATAATGTATACTTATTATTTTATACATTTATATGAAAAATATTGCTATTTTATCTGTATATTTTTGCCCTCGTCGACTGTTTTAAGTAGTATGGCTGAAAGCTGCACAATATCTTGTGTTAAGCACTCATAGAGCTGTTCCATAATAAAGTAGGATCAGCTTGTCCCAGTTGAAGAAAACATGTAAACACTCAAAATATTTTAAGCACAGTGCAAGGAATACATCCTATAAGAATATTAGTTAACCAGTACTGATCAGACTGCCTACAAGTGAAAAATGTGGGAAGCACATATAGCTATCCACGGTGTTTATTTATTAAATACGAATGCTCCCAACAGTCCCAAGTCAGGTGGGACATTCATGTAATGAGATTTTTCTTATACAATTGTGGGCTTTGTTGTTTCTTTGCCCTGCTTCTGGAGACACAATATACATTCAATAGAAAGTAAGATGGAACATTAGATGCATTCTCTATTGAGCAAGACCATTACCAGGTATTTCTGATCTTGCAGGCGTCTGTACATATTCAGGTCAGTTTATTTATCTGACCAGTTTGTATGTCAACTCTGCCTCCCACTTTGCATCAGTGGGAAGGCATATCAGCATCATTGCTATGCCCCCTACTGTCCAGCTTCAATAACCCTCAGTGGGGATATGAAATATTAGGCTGTAGTTATGTTCATAACACAATTCCAAAAAGTAGGTGAAATATTGGAATTAAGGACCCATCCCCAATTCTATAATTTTAGGTCAAATTGTGGAACTCTGTTTTCAACATAACTACTAACTATTTAGGGAATAAACCTCCAGAGGGTCGTACGTGTAGTTTCTCAGCTTCTGTCAAAATATGGGTTGTATCTAATGGATCTAAATGATGTTAATAATGTGGTCATATGCTGGATAAAATGTAATGTATGTACCTTATGTGTCTGAAGGACAAACAACAACAACCCCGTATTAATTTGTTTGCTTAGGCAATGATTAGTGCTGTAACACACCCTTTCTTCTCTATATTTTATTCTCACCTGGCAGTGCGTATCCCACTATTTTTCATTTCCATCACAAGCTATATGGATGTCTTGGTTCTTTGACTGATTTGTTTTAATTTTTTTTTTATTTTTTAGGAAAAATTAAAAAAAGAAGAAAACATTATCCTTTCATGTATGCTTGTATGTATTGTGATCTTAATTTTGTTTCAGTAGTGGCATTAGTGGGACATTACTCATAGGAAACACAAACCCAGACGTGACTATGTTAACCAGGATTCAAAATCTCCACTCATAGTTAGTGAATTGTAAGGAGAGGGTTGAAAATCGGTTTCTGTTGGCAATGGGGACGCAGGAGAAAAGGTTACTACGGGCAGTTATGAAGGAAGGCAGGAGAATAAGCTACTACTGAAAATGTGAAGTTGTGGGCATAAACTGCTGATATGGGGAAAGAGAACAGATTGCACACATTCATGCATTCAATAATTTTTACATGCACGCTTAACCTACATTAAAATACACCCCAGCATTTACAAACTCTATACTAATCCACTATTGCATTCACACATACTGTCATGCTGTGGACATTGTGTATGTAAAACGATGGTCTACAGAGAGCTCAGTTACAGGAGTGATTCTTATTTCCTTTAAGTTGCAACTTCACATGGCCTAACCAGGTTCCAAAGCTGCTGTCCTATTTTTGTTGGTGGCTGAATAAATACACTGAAATAGTGAATAAAGTGGTAGAACATGGACATTTTACGGAAAGATATGTCACTTAATAAGAGGGGGCAGTGAGGATCCGTGCTTCATTAAAGATATGTATTGCACCAGAAAGTATGCGTGAGGGTCTGGGGTAAGTAAATTGCAGCAGTGGGGGTGACTGAGGGTCTGGGGTAAACACATTACATGGTTATTCAGTAGTCCGAATGTGCAAAACCATAAGGTGCTATATGGTGGCATTCAGACTGCAAAATCCAGACATTGTTCACAGTATTTAACAACGTCCACATTTTGCAGTTCTTCATCCGAACACTGCCAGATGTCTGAAATATATGCCCAGGTGCTTGCAGAACCACTGAAGTCACCCAACACACTTCATCTCAAGGAAGTGGTCTGGGTACAGTGGTCCTGTTCTTGTAACCCTGTAATATAAAATGTTGTTTCAGTTTTTAAGAAACTTCAATATTTACATTGCAGGATTAAATCTCCTCTAGTGACTGTCACACTAAAAGTCCCTAGAGGCACTTCCATATCATGTAATGCAGAAACCCCATAGGAAAACTTTGATTAAATGTGCATGCAAATTGGGTCCCCAATTCTCCTCTGTGAGATGCATTGGATTGGACAATGGCAGAGGGGGCCAGTCCTTTTTCGTGACATAACAGGAGATGAGAGGTAAGTGGCACCATCTTGGAACTGAGTAAGAAAATATCACTTATTTTATATGACAATCAGAAGTGGTAACTTTTTTTAAAATAAGGACACGGGTACTATAGTGTTAGGAATATAGATTTGTATTCCTAAAGCTTTAGTGTTCCTTTAAAATACACACCAAACCCCATAACCACTACAGCCTGCTGTGGAGATTATGGTGCTAGGAGTGCCCTGGCTTCCTACCAGAGTAAGTAGTCAAACTGCTGAAAATGGTTTGACAACTTAGTGTGCTTTTTCTGCAACTGAAAGTTCTACAACTGAGTTAAGCCTAGTTGGGCAGGAATGTGCTCATTGGCATATAGTGGCAGGGCTTAACTCAGTGGAGCTTAGGGAAGTTCCTTGCAGCACCTTCCCAATCCAGGGCTAACAGCGATGGGCCAGTAAATTATCAGAGGACCTGGTACTTGTCTACCTCTTTGCTCCCATACGTGAACATTAAGTGGGGGCTTAATGGGGGTGGGAGCTCTATAATAGTACATCGGGAACATGCCAGTGTCTGCCATTACCCCCACCAGTTGATGGCCGGTGGGGATATAACATGGCCTTGAAACCGTGCTTGGAAGTACAAAATACACAGACTGCCGTGGCTGTACTATGATAACAGCTAATTTTACTGTATGTCAGTGTTTGGATTCAAATAAAGATTACGTTTTGGTGGAACCTGCAGTGGTGAAATACTTTCCTGGCGTTTGCCGAACTCATTCCTTTAAACTGTTTTGTAAAGCAAGTTAATTGGCCAGTCATTCAACGATATCAAAGTACTGACTCAAACTTCAAATAACCCTGTAATGGCAAGTATGGAGTCTGTGGTATGGGGAATGTGAATTGCAAAAGAGATACCTTTCATCTGGTATATTTTGTGCTTTCAAATGGTGGGCTGTATAACATACATGTAGGGGGCTTACCTCCATCTACCAACCATGGGTGGAAGGTTGGGGTTATAATATACAATGCGGTGGTGGTGGGTATGTCTTTAACACCTCACCCCCTCCAATGGGCAGCAAGTAGGGGGCTATAATATTCATTAGGGCATGCCCCCAACTAATGTTAGTGTTCCTTTCTGTCCTTAGACTCAGGGCTCCCTTTATTCCTGAATGGTACAGCCCTCTCTCAGAAGATGGAGAGCAGCTGCAGCAAGACCTATGATCCTTCCAATCCACATTTGGGACATGGGGTGTATGCATAAAAGATGCTGTGCTCCTGCAATCTGATGCTTCTCTATGAACATTAGCTGTTTTTAACGTCCTCATGCTGTGCATAATGACGCGAACATGAAGATTCTTCGAAAATTTAAAGTCTTAAAATGAACACTTCACTGCTCAAGTACAAAATAAATTTTACAAATCACTGTTTAGTAGATATATCCTAAATAAAGACTTGCATGTATTTAATTATGCACTCTTTTCTTTGGGGTATTCCTAAAAAACGCTTGCAAAACCTGCAGATCTCTTGTCTTCTGACTTGGCTAGCTCTCCTCTTCTAACCCTACCCAGACTTTATGTGGCTTTCCAATCACAGACTACCCAATGGAGCTCAATGAGGTCTTTGCAACTAGCAGCTTCCGATATGTGCTCTGGGCAATTGCTGCCTCTTAAAGGTACACTATAGTCACCAGAACAACTACAGCTTTAACAGTATTCTGGTGAGTATAATCATTCCATTCATTCTTTTTGCAGTAAGCACTGTCTTTTCAGAGAAAATGCAGTGTTTACATTACAGCCTAGGTATACCTCCACTTGCCACTCCTCAGATGGCTGCTAGAGGTGCTTCTAGGGCAGTGCTGCACAGTGTGCGTTACTGCCATTCAGTGTCTCCACCCTCTGTATGGAGACACTGACCTTTCCTCATAGAGATGCATTGATTCAAGGAGAAGATAGGCCAGGGCTGTGTTTGGCTTGTGCTGCCTCTGATCTGCCTCCTTGACAGTCTCAGATAATCCTATGGAAAAGCATTGTGATTGTCTTTTGTTCAACACTTCAAGACTGCAATAAAAGTAAGATTTTGCTATATTTAGGGGTGGACTAGATTGTGGTTTTAACACAAAAGGGTCAGAAATACATGTTTGTGTTCCTGACCCTATAGTTTTCCTTTAAGTTTAGCTTTACTGTGCTAAATAAACCAGAAAGTCAGAAGACCTGTTTTCTGATTACCTTACTACAGTAATGTCAGTTGCGTTCAACACTAGCTCAGCATGTAACTGGGATGTAGTTAAAGTACTGTAGTCTGTATTTTCTTCAATAATATCTCTTGGTTCATGAGAACATGGGTATTTTATTAAAATATCTTGAGGAAGTACCTAAAATGAGAAAGACATTTAAAACGTAGCTTTAAAGTCTTGAAGGAGGACTATTATTTATTTATGTTTTTATTAGAAAAGTATAAAAATACAATGTATAATAAATACTTACATTTTTTTAATACATTTACAACACCTAACTTGCCCAGGGCTTAAAAACATGGCTTAATGTTCTGATCTTGTCTATTATTTTATTTTTTTATCATCCAGTGTTAATTACTGTTTGCTTTTATTCCATATCTGTCTATTCAGTCTAACCAGTACTTATATATTTCGGTATTCTGTCTTGCCTTCATACTGAGCCAAATATAGCCTTTTTCATTTGGAATTTAACATGGTATATTAGTTCTTGAATATTAGGCATTTTCGCCTGTTTCCAATTCCTGGCTATTAATATCTTTATGGCCGTCAAAACATGAATTATTAAGACCTGATGTTTCTCGGGTAAGTTTATATCTATTATATGTAATAGTACAGTTTCTGGAGGAATATTCAGCTGTAATTCTCCCATATCTATCATAAATTTAATTAAAATGTTCCAAAATTTTCTAATGTCTGGGCAATCCCACCATGTGCAAATATGACCCTCTGTACCTATTATATCTCCAACACAAATCATTCATTTGTGGGTATATTACTTTTAATTTTGTAGATACGAGGTACCAGTGATTCACCACCTTAAGTAGATTCTCTTTAAAGTTACACAATGTGTATATTTATTTGTGCTGTTCAGGGCATGATACCACATTTCTAAAGTTATATCTATTTTGAAATCATCTTTCCAGGCTTTTGATGCTAGGATTCTAGTACATGTTTGTGTTTGTGTTATTATTTTATTACAAATAGTTAATGCCTTATCTATTTTTTGTCCTTTAAATAAGTGTTCAACTTTCAGCATTGTTATCTTGTTCCTTACATAGGGAACCCTCAAGTTTTTTACATGCAAATAGGTAAAAAATTCTTTATTTTGTAATTTTAATTCTTCAACTAGTGTGGCAAATAGTTTTATATTTGATCTGTAATGATTGTTCAATTTTATCAATGCATACCTCTATCCATTTTTTAATGTAATATCTTTCATATTATATGATATTATATCTACATTTAAGGTTTTTAAAATTGTATTTTTTAATCTTAATTTCAATTTTAATTTATACCATGATGTCGTTAAGTTATCCCAAACAATATTCGTTGTACTATTTGTTGTAGCCGGCCTACATGGCGTGTTACTCCATATTATCTGCGTTAAGTTTTTCTTTTTACTTATTTCAGTTTCTATTTTGTACCAAGCCTCTTAACATCTCTATAACATTATTTTGGTTTTTCATTATATATATATATTTATATATATATGTGATATAATGAGTTAACCTCATATATTTGTCTTATAGTTGGTAATCCTCGTCCACCTTTTTTTATATATTTAATGCAAGGATTTTATTACTCAACCTAGATTTTTTCCCTGCCCAAATTAACTGTCTTAGAGGAATTTGGTTAAACATATAGGTCCATTTTGGTTGAATATGTGATTTAAATATATTGATCCTGCCATTGTAACCGCGGCTGGTTCACTTATTTACCACTATAATGTCTTAAAGCATAGAACTTAGTAGGGCTAACCATACAGCTATAGCCATAATATTATATAGTTAGTAAGAGATCCTCCATTTAAAATATATATAGACATATAAAATCTATTACAATAATTTATAGCAGAGTTTATAAGATTAAACTATATGCTTGTAATATCTTAATATATTAACATACCCTTCTGAACATGTCATCATGTCAGCCTCTCTGTCATTATAAGATAGAGTATCTATCTCCAAATCTCTCCTCTCTGTGTTAACATTTAAAAGGTACACATATTTATATCTTAGGTGTCTTCATTTAAGGGTTATCGTAGTTCATATATGAAAAAGTAACACTTCTTTTACTTTATTCATTTTAGAACCTCCCTTAACGTGGCAAAAATATAAGGCCATAACGTAAGGGTGCACACGTCATGGAAAATTCCCTGACTTAGGACAAGATGGCATCTTAAAGTCTGAACATCTTTATCTATTTAGGGGTACCGCAGTATATTATGTACTGAAAGAGTCATAGCATAGCCTTGAAGCTTGTTTATGCATAATTGTTATTGTATTTCGTCTGGGACATATTATGCACTGAAAGTAAGTAAAAGGTTATTGCTTAAAGAAACATGTATGAAAAAACTATATGTTCCATTTCTAACACCTTGTCAGTTTGCAATTTCTCTTATAGACTGTCACGGGTGACGGTACGGAGACCAGGACCCCTGTGTGCCTGATGATGATAAGAGTCGTGGAAATGAACAATCAGGGCACCAGGGTTTGTGCAGCCACATACCAGGACCCTGATGCAGCTTCTGCAGATCCCAGGAACTAGAAGAAAATATGCAGACCTCCCAGGATCTGGATAGAGAGGCTCTGCAGCAGGTATGTATCCGGTACTAGAAACAAGGCAAGACTAGAACAGGCACCAAACAAGATAAGACTAGACTAGACTAGACTAGACAAACCCAGAACCTGGAGGAGGACAGAAAACAGAGTTCAGAACATGTACACAAGACATGAGGGAAACCAGAACAAGGCATGGACGGGACTGGACTGTACATGAACTGGGAAGACAAAATAAAACAAGACAAGAGATACAAGGCAAAAAAAGAGGAGACATAACTAAGTACTAATATGTATAATAAACATTGGAGATTTAGACATACATAAATGGCCAAGATCGGATGTATGCAGCCCACCACTGCGCCAAAGTACTTCAATTACGATGGGTCCTAACTGCCTAGATATGCATGACTAAATAAACAATAATAAAACACACACAGCACTTACCTGCAAAGAAAGGGGCAGAGGACATGGCAACCACTGCCTGAAGGAACCAACTAAAACAAAAAGGATTCATGGGAAAGGAACGGGTGTGGCAACAAAAAATAAACATTTAAAGTGTGGCGGAACCAACCTCGCCACTGGAGGAGCCTGGTTGCCCACCTCTTGCCGCTGGACTATGGCCCTGCATTAAAAACCTTTTATTTTCCCTATGTGAGCAGTGTTACCCCAGATAGCTAAGCCATGGAGCCCATTCGTATACCGAAAGACTTTGCCTTCATGGCTGTATGTTTGTGTAATAATGTGCGCTCAGATCTAAGCTATCTGGGGGACTTTTATGTAGTAATTGTAGCAGTATGTATTTGTATTTCTTTTAACCAACATGTGCTCAATAGAGTTTTGTCTCTGTCCCTGAAGATAATTGGATTACTTCCCAATTATCTCCAGGACAGAGAGGAGGGATTATAATGCATTGTGGGAGTGTTTTAACCCTGTGGCAACATTCTCTCCTTTATTTAAGAGACTCTCATTTAATCTCCATTGTTTTTGTGGATTGTTTTCTGAACCCTCCTTAGTTACCCAAAATAAAGCATCATGGTCCGGCCATATAATATCTTTGATAAACTCTTTTTTTAATTCTCTTTATCATTGCATAATCTGTCCATACCATATCTATCCTTGCATATGAGGAGTGAACTGAAGAGAAATGTGTAAAATCTCTTGAGTGTGGATTTAAAATCCTCCATATTTCATAAAATTTATATATTTTTTTGCCAGTAATTCTAAAGAGTATGCAGATTTTATGAGTTTTTGACTTATTTTTTTTATTTTGGGGTTCACTATCCATAATGGAGTTAAAGTCCCTCGCTAAAATGACAGATCCTTTATACATTTTTTCAATTTTTTCCATCATTTTTGTGAAAACCGTTTGGATTTACGTTGGGTGTATATATATTTATCATGGTATATAGCTTCCTCTCTATCCTGCAAATCAGGATTATGAATCTCGCGTCTGGATCACACTCTTGGTATATTATTTCTGGTTTTAATTTATTTTAGATTAAAATACTTATTTTCTACTTTACTTTTCTTTTCATCTGACAAAGCTTCAATAATTATCCGGCAATGGCACTCAATTTCTTTTCAACCAATGTGTCTCCTGTAAGAGGGTGAATTTAAACCCTGGATATTAATAGACATAAACTTAACCATGAGAAAAAATACATTTCTGACCTCCCTCTGCCGTGTTTTCGTCCCTGAGCAATAAACCTACAAATAACATCACTCACATAAAAACAATAGTGAAGAACTTAGTTTGTTCTTCTAGAACCTTAAACTTCTCAGGTTGTCCAAGTATAACACCCATTGGGACCCCAGATGATCAATGTTTACTATTGCCTAAGCAATAAATCAGGTCCTTATCAAGAACCTCAACATTTGGCTCAATTTAATCACTTTATGTTGCTTCTCTTTTTTCCTACTTAAAGAATACATATAGAAGGGGGGGAGGAATAAAAATGTTATTCTCTTATTTAACTGTACATTTTTATATTTAAAATCTTGTCTTAAGTTTAGTTGCATTTACAGAAATACATTTTGTCTTATTTATTTCTCTGTATTTAATGTATCCCAAGTCTTTTAACTAACCATATCTGGATAGAGTTCTTATTCTTTATTAAAAGGTTAGCCTTACTTTTTTCTTTTCTCTACCTCACAGAAATTAAATGCATACTGTAATAATAAGATTGTATTTTCACTATACATTTATATTTCTATCATCTTTTGCTGACTTCTTGTAAAAAATATTTATTTAAAAAAAAAAAGGAAAATCTTTTACTTTCTCTCTCTTTTTTTTCTATTTTCCATCCCATTATTAAATATCATATCCTTTCCTGTAATTGACAAATTCGAGGGAAGGGAGAAGGGAAAAGGGAGTAAGAAAAAAAAAAATCACATTTTTTATATACAGATATACAGTGCCGTTATTTTTAATGTGTCTTTAATGTGTCTTTTATATTTTATTGTTTCTCTAGTTTAGTTTCCTGTGCTTGCAATCCTTAAGAAAATATCATGAAAATTACTAATTTTTTGTGCATACTTTAGTAAGCATTTGTTTCCTGTGTGTATATCATCCCTTCCCTTTTTCTTTCTTTTTTTCTTATTTTATCTGTTTCTCTTAAATTATCCTAATTAAATGTGATTTCTTAAGAGTATTAGCTATGTTCTTCACCCTTCTCTCTCTTTTTCCTTCCCCTACTTTACGTTTATCTACCTCTAAGAGGCATCCAATAACAATAATTATTTCCTTCATGGCTTGTAACATTTTTAGTGTATTTACGATTTTATTAAAGTGTGATATTTATAATTTAGTTCTTTCTTTTTATTCTAGGTCCTTTTCCTTCTATTTACCTTCTTCCTCCCTTCCTATTTCTTCTCTCCCAAGATGTTACCTCTAAATATTACTAATTATACTTTTTCTTTATCTTATCAATACATACATACAAAATGTGGAGAGAGAATTTTTTTTATCTTTTTCCTTTTTAATTAAAATCTATTTTTGTAGTTAGAAGCAATTCTATAAATTTGAGCCCCTTATACCTAATTTTTACTGAGCCATTCGTCTAACTGTATTGGATTTTTAAAAATTAATCTTTGTCCATTTGATGTTAAAAACACACTGGTTGGAAATCCCCATTTATATTGTATCCCTTTTTTTCTCAGTTTGTTTGTGTCATTTCTGAACTTCTTGACAGTCTTGTATTGTATGACAGGTTTTGAAATACTATCAGATTTTGGTGACTTTTAGGGATCGATTTTTTTTTGTACATTAATGCTTTTAAAAAATGTGTTTTGAATCTATAAGACGAAAAGCGGATTATAGTGTCTCGTGGTGATGTCTGGGGTACTGTATTCGGTTTTGGAATTCTATGGAATCTCTCCGTTATTTCTTCATTATCTGTTTTCAATATCCCTATTTTTTCATATAGATCTTGAAGATATTTCTCCAATTGATCCGGAGTCACAGATTCAGGAATATTCCTTATTCTTAGATTGTTCTGTCCTCCAAGTCTGTAATTTTTATTTCTACTTCTGAAATCTTCTTATCTACTTGAATTTGTTTGTCTTGTAACTCTGAATGAAGATAATGTGTGGCTTCCATTTTCTCTTCCATCTCTTGCACTTTCTTTCCCATCTTGCTAAGATCTTCTCTGAGATTTTAAAGTATTCGATTGTATTTCTCCCTTAATTAATTCAAACTGTTGCTTTAAACATGTTTTCAAAATGTCAAATGTTATTGTCAGGGGATCTTCTGCTTCATTTGTTTTGGGCAAATCCATTTTTTCAATGGCTGCTAACCGAGGGGTATTTAATGTCCCTACCAAAGTTTTCTGTCTCACTGGTGAAAAGAGACCAGATAGTCTTGATTAATTTTCTACTTCTGGAGTTTTTTTATCTCTTTTTTTTTGCATTGGTTTAGCTTCCTTTTTATTTGCCATCATATATATATATCACTTTTTTTTCTCTCTGCTTATCTTCTATAACAATTATCTTTATGAATTCTTCTGTTTTTGAGGTATAAGGTGTTCAGTTCTCATAACAATCTTCTTTTTATACCTATGAGTTTTTGGGTATAGGTGTTAGGGTGGGGAAAATGTATTTATTTATTTTCTTCTAATCTTTACCCTTTTTTCTTGCCTTTTCCCCCTGTAAAGGATTTCCATATACTTACCTGTGTGCCTTCGGTTATATCCTCTCCCTGCTGTTTAAATACTGTTAACTGGTTCGTTTTTACTATGTGTTTGATAAATGTATTCGTCTACCGAACAGAGACCACCCTGGGTAGCAATCATAATTTGGAACGTTGAGAAAACCACAACTTAATTGAGGGTTCCTAGGTGGCCGCCATTCGGCATACGAACACGTAGCGAGAACAAAGGATGGCGGCCATCTTAAATCTCTGTAACTATGTAACCACGCGAACGTCCGGTCCGGACTACTTTCTATTCAACTAATCAAACCGGCATTCGGGAGTTTGAACCTACCTAACGAGGGGAGCGTTTTCATATAACAAGCTGCATCATTCGTATGGTAGTTTTCATGTAATTAAGCGCGAACGGAGACCGGCTCTTGCTATTGATTTCATGGAACTCTAAATCGGATACCACCACACGGCGAGCCGGTCAAAATTCCACACGATGCGACACGGAAACTACCGAACGGATTTTCGTGAGATTTGGATATGTGACTCCCAGTATCCTCAGCTACCCAGGGATGTAATTATTATATTTGTATGTTATGGAGTAAGTACTTTTCTAAAAATGTTTGTAATATTTCTGGCCAGCAGATAATTGAGTTTAGTATGTTGCTGAAACTCAATTATCTAGCCTGGCCCAGAGGAGGAGTTATGTATTGTATGAATTGAATGCCTGTTGCTTCCAGTAAATCAGTCTTGTTCCAGCATTAAGCTTTGGCTCATGTGTGGATTATTTGGCAATACCAGCGATATTTATTCCTGTGGATTACTTGGGGATTTTCTTTTATGGGAAGAAGGGAATGATTGACGGTGATACAGTTTGCAACCGTCACACCCCCTTTTTAAATTATTTTTTTACTTTTCTTTTTCTCTCTTTTTTCTCATTTTTTTTTTTTTAGGAAGTTCTTCTCTTCTCTTTATTTTCTGCTTATGTTTGCTAATCCGTTTTTAATCTTTTTTTTTCTATTTTCTCCACTATTCACTTTCTCAGTCTCTGTTTATCTTCTAAGCAGTTAAAGGTCCCTTTTTATATTCTCTTCTTCTATCTTCTTTTTTCTCTTTCTATTCTATTTTTCTATTTTCCTTTTCTCTTTCATTTTTTCTGTTTTGCTTCTTAAACAGTTACTTTTAGGGATTCTTCTATTTTTTTTGCAATAGAAAGTGAAAGATATTTGAGAAATTCTCTGTTCAATTTTTTGTTCACTTGTTCATTTATTTTAAATGTTTGTTTTTTTTGTGTGTGTGTGTGTGTGTTTTTCTCTTTAAGGTTATTTTGCAATTATATTGCAATCTACTTCTTTAGTTCCTTGGTTCTTTTTTTTCTTTTTTGCAGATAAAGATTTTCTGTTATCCTATTGTGTGGCTTCTGTGCAAACCACAACTGTTGGATTTAAAAAAAAAAAATTATTGAAACGTATGTCTCGTCCCCTTAAACATAAAACTCTCCTCCAACTCCTCCTACCCCCTTTTTTTATTTACCTTTTGTTATATATATTTTTTTAATATATTTTCTTTTTTGCTCCCTGACAGCAGTCAAATGCTACATATTGTTTAGTAAGCACATTAGTATGTCAGCAGCATTTTCAGAGTTAATTGCTTATATCTTTGTTTTTTACAAGCCCGTTTCCTGTAGACTGCAGCATCCGCTTAAGTACTTCAACTGTGCTTTTATTATATGGGGTTTACACTCTTCCGATCCTCCTGTCATTTGTTTTTTCCCCGCGTCTGTTCCCATTCCTTGTTCTACGTTACATTAGTGATGGGAGTTCTGAGCGCCGTCAGCTGGATACTTTCCGAAGTTCCCGATCTAGCTTTTCCGTCGGCCTCGTATGTTTTTCCCCCGATTGAAAGGGTCACCTCCTGTTGGTTCGAGTGGAAAGCTTTGTTTCCTCCTAATCCAGGCTCCAAACTTCACCCTCCCAAACCCGAACACCTTACACCATACACCTTTCTGCAGACGCCGGTTCTCCTTTCTCGTGGCTCTATGTTTAGGTGCGCCACATGCTGAGCGATGCGTGCTACATCAATACGTCATCACTCAACGCTGTGTTTAAAGGGGGACTATAATATCATCTACTATATATGGAATGGAATCCGCATTTGAGCCCATGTCATGGCAATAGGGAGCCAGAGGACTGCTGTCCACAGTCTCTGCCAATAAATAGTTGATGATTCCAGGTATGTAGGCTCAAGAAATACCTTCTTTGGTTGCTCACGTCAATGTCTTGTTCACCACAAATGGCTAGAGATGGATGTGATATGGCATAAGATTTTTGTGAGATGTCTACGTCTTCTTCCGATGCTTTACTGGTCATCATTCATCTTTATTAAAATAATAAAGGGCTGTGCTGGAGCTACTATAGAACATTAACCCCTTAG
This sequence comes from Pelobates cultripes, assembly GCA_933207985.1. Lineage (NCBI taxonomy): Eukaryota > Metazoa > Chordata > Amphibia > Anura > Pelobatidae > Pelobates > Pelobates cultripes. The sequence goes on along the minus strand of OW240914.1, from coordinate 122,835,882 downwards.
TGACCAGACTGATTTTCACAGTGAGAAGACCCCAGCATCCATAGGAAAGCATTGAGAATGCTTTCCTATGGACTGACTGACTGTGTGCGCGGTTCTTGCCGCGCATGTGCATTCAGCCGATGACGGCCAAAGGGGGAAGAGAGTCCCCAGGAGAAAGGTAAGTGTTTAACCCCTTCCTCCAACTTCAGCACAGCGGGAGGGGGGCCAGGAGGGTGGGGGCTCCCTCAGGGCACTATAGTGCCAGGAAAACGAGTTTGTTTTCCTGGCACTATAGTGGTCCTTTAAGGTCCAGGGCTATTTTTACACTTCTGGGGTGTTTGTGTTTAGCTGTAATTTTCCTCTGACTTATTTACTGTACCCACACATATTATATACCGTTTTTCTTGCCATTAAATAGTCTTCCTAAAGATACCATTATTTTCATCACATCATATAATTTACGATAAAATGTTTTATAAAATATGACCCCCAAAATCTGTTAGCATCTACAATCACCAAAAAACATCCATGCTAAATAGCTTCTATTTTTTTTTCCTGAGTTTAGAAATACCCAATGTTAACATGTTCTTAGCTTTTTTTGCAAGTTATAGGGCTATAAGTACAAGTAGGATATTGCTGTATCAAAATATATATTTTAAAAATGTATCAATAGTGACATTGTAACACTGTTATCTGTCATAAATCTCTGAATCACACGTCACATGTATATATTTTTTTAAGTAGGCAACCCAGGATTTTCAATATGGGGTATTTCCAGTCTTTTTTAGTAGCCACTTAGTCACAAACACTGGACAAAGTTAGCATTTATATTTGTTTGTGTGTTAAAAATGCAAAAAACAATTATGAACACTAACTTTGGCCAGTAGCTACTAAAGGACAGAACAAATGTAAAACCCATAGGATAAGCAGGAAGTCCCCGTGGAACCTGTATGTACTAAAATATACCTTTTATTTGAATGACTTAAAAAACTAATCTAGGAAACAACAAAAAGTGGTGAAGAAAATGAGATAAAATATATATATAAAATAATGAAAAAAATGGAACCTTCTACTTATACAGGGGTGTATGATACTTTGGTCAGTTACGGATCAATTGCCATAGGGATACAATGTATCTATCCATCTACAGAATATACGCTTAATCGGCAGTAGCCTAAAGGGGTAAACAGCATGGACTTTTCAGTTGGCTATATCTATACCACCATTTCATCTATTAGGGTGGTTAACTTTTGTTATAACTGGGGATACCATTTACTGCATATCTACCTTTAGCTCGTACCTAAGCTGACTTACATATATATATGTATAATCATGTAGAGGATTTAGTCTTGTTCTGTTAGATTTATCCTGAATGTGACTAGATAGATTTTACCTATGATGTGTCGTTCGCACAGATAGGTTCCTTAAAGACATAATTCTGAGGCTCTCTAGCTAAGATATCCTGATAGTAATATAGGACTATCAGACAAAAGTGCCGCGCGTGCGCATTCAGCCGAATGGGAGGAGAGGAGGAGGATCGGAGGAGGAGAGCTCCCTGCCCAGCGCTGGAAAAAGGTAAGTTTTAACCCCCTTCCTCTCCCCAGAGCTGGGCGGGTGGTCCTTTAATGAAAATGGTTATCGCCTCTCCCCCTACCTGCACTGTATATATTGTATAAATAGATACTTTTTATTATGAAGTCTTATTGTTTGATACATTGTCTCTTTCAGGCAGTTAGACAGATTAAGAATGTTTAGTGCTGTTATAGCAAGACCAGAATTTCCACTCAGGATCAAATACCCTGGTCTTTGCTTTTTGTTACTTTATTTTCTCCTTTAATGGCTTTTACAATTATCTATTAAAAGATTTGTTTTATTTTTCTGTGACAACTCCATCTGCGACAACTTCAATTGCGACTGCTTCACCATATTTAATTAAGAGACACCCATTGGTAGTGTTTTTGTTTTTCCTTTTTTTAGTTCTTCAATTTAACCATTTAGGGGTTACCCCCATTTTCACACTATCTACCATTATTTTGTCTCATCTCATTGTATAGGCTCCTTTTTTCTTTTTTTCTATTAATTTATGTAAGAGATAAGTTTTAGTTTAATAATTGGATGTAATTGTGGTAATGCAGGTGTAATTTTCGTATTCTCTGTATACGTATGGAATACGTCATTTGTGGTATATATTCTTTGTTCTCTTGTAAACGCTTGCTCAGTCGGGTATTCCAAGACTATTGTCTGACTGAGACTTTGCAGCTGCTCAATAATAAATAGCCTTTGTTCTTCAACGACCTGTGTCTGGAGTCCTTTGGAGTGTCCTTGTTTCATACCTGACCGGAGTTGATACCACAAAAATGTCATGCAGAACTTAAAAAAATTAAATATCAAGTTCTTTAAATTGTATATTAAATTAAGTTTCAAATATAAATATTTTAAATGAAATGAAAGACCAGTTTCACCCAAACAAAATGATATATAATAAGTGTGGGTGCATTTAATATGAAAGAGGTGAATTACGGTTGAACAGACATATAGCGCAAATTCCAGGTCTTGTTTTGATCAGAACGTGTACAATTGACTCCGTCCTTAAGTTGTTAATGTAATACAGCATGTGCAAGGTATTGATGCTATGGTCCTAAAGACAGTAGGCAGGTGTGACCCCAATTAAAAAGACAGGGAGTATAAAAAAAAAAGCAGGTTTCAGGCTTTCAACAGGGGTGAAGAGAGAGATCCATTGTAGTTGTGCATGCAGCCTGAACATGCCACAGGTAAAAGCTGGAGAGATCTCAGACAGCAAATGTGGAATATTACCTTTCAGACTAAAGGCTGATACCTGCAGGAGTTGTTGCAAACCCCTCTAGTTATAAGATACTGTCAGCAGGGAAACCAGTCACAGGGAACCATTAGCAAAGTGATTATGGTGCCTTTGCATTCTGTCAGTAGCATCAAAGTGTGAAAAGTAATTGCAGATAAGAAAACATGCACCCACATAAATTGACCCAGTTATCATTGGTCTCAACAAACCACTTTAATCCATAAATAAACTTTATTGCTCTCCTTGTCTCCTGACAGCTGACCCCTATCGCTCATTGCCACCTGCAACATGGCCGCCAAGTCACGTGTTCTGTCACAGTACACGCACGCTGTGGCTTGCCCTTGAACTGGCGCGGGGTGGATGATGCGCTGTGTAGTAGAACTCTGTCCCTGACAGATCGGAATCCCAGCCAATCAGAGCCCTCCTCTCGAATAATCCAGCCAATCGCGGAGAAGGTGGGCCTAGCGCCGCGGCCTGCGCTCTGAGTGGCGTGGGTCTAGCCGGGGCGGCCAGGATGTGGCAGCGGGCACGGAGAGGTCTCACAGCGGGGGTTCTGGGTTGGCTCCGCTCCCGCCTGCCGCTATTATACCAGTATGGACGGCCTCAGCCGTGGAGAGGGGAGTGCGGCGCCCGGGCCCTCATCCGGGGGTTCCGCTACAAACCGCGGCCGGGGCGGACGGGCAGGCTGCTCGCAGCACTCACCGGGGCCTTCCTGTGGGAGGACGAGAGAGTCCGGGAGGACGAGATACTCCGGTATTGCACTGCGCGACGGAATATGGGGGCGCTATGCCCATTGTAATGCGTGCATTGTACTTTATGGCAGGAGTTCCATGTGACAGTGAGTGCACATACAGCACAGATAGTGATCCCATCAGCACGATCACACTTTAATACCATCAGCTGGATGCTGGGAGTTGCAGTCTACTGGAGACTTTGATCCCATCAGCTGGATGCTGGGAGTTGCAGTCTACTGGAGACTTTAATCCCATCAGTTGGGTGGTGGGAGTTGCAGTCTACTGGAGACTTTGATCCCATCAGTTGGGTGGTGGGAGTTGCAGTCTACTGGAGACTTTTGATCCCATCAGTTGGGTGGTGGGAGTTGCAGTCTACTGGAGACTTTTGATCCCATCAGTTGGGTGGTGGGAGTTGCAGTCTACTGGAGACTTTTGATCCCATCAGTTGGGTGGTGGGAGTTGCAGTCTACTGGAGATTTTTAATCCCATCAGTTGGGTGGTGGGAGTTGCAGTCTACTGGAGACTTTTAATCCCATCAGTTGGGTGGTGGGAGTTGCAGTCTACTGGAGACTTTAATCCCATCACCTGGATGGTGGGAGTTGCAGTCTACTGGACACTTTAATCCCATCAGCTGGGTGGTGGGAGTTGCAGTCTACTGGAGACTTTGATCCCATCAACTGGATGGTGGGAGTTGCAGTCTTCTGACTTTTAATCCCATCAACTGGATGGTGGGAGTTGCAGTCTTCTGGAGACTTTTAATCCCATCACCTGGATGGTGGGAGTTGCAGTCTACTGGACACTTTTAATCCCATCACCTGGATGGTGGGAGTTGCAGTCTACTGGACACTTTAATCCCATCACCTGGATGGTGGGAGTTGCAGTCTACTGGAGACTTTAATCCCATCAATTGGATGGTGGGAGTTGCAGTCTACTGGAGACTTTAATCCCATCAACTGGATGGTGGGAGTTGCAGCCTTGCCGATGTAGGGCTGGAGCAGTCCAACCCCTTCATGTTACCCTTGAGTGATCCAGCTTTGTGCTCTTTGAGACCCATGTGCTTAGTTTGCCCACTGAGTAGTCATGTGTACATTACTTTTACTTGGCTTATTTGGCTAGTTTTTTAAATAAAAAAAAAAAAAAAGTTATGTGGCCCTTTTTTTGAATGTATTGTAGTACCGTATATAACACAATTCTGAAAAATAACTTCATTAGAAAATAGTTTGAGGAAGTTGCTTGAGCCTTGATATGACTTGGGTGCCAATGAAAGGAAGTGACATTGCTATGTTTTTTAGATGTCTAAAAAGTAATTTTCATCAAACACCACCTTTCTTCATTTGCCTGCAGGTCAGCTGAAGAAATGAAACACATGCAGTTTATAACTCGTATGTTTCAGGGACAGACTGTAGCATATGACGAGGATCAAGGATGGGAGCTTGTGATGGATAAAAAGGACTTTAGGTTATGGAGGCGCCCAATTGAGGGCACCCACCTTTACCAATACAGAGGTAATGCATGTAATAATTTAACTTAAGCCTTTTAATGTTTCACAACCAAGCCCATTTTTAATATCTGGCATTGTACATATTGGCTGGTTAATGATACAAATGTGCCTTCCTTCTGTTTCATTTTATTAAATGCAAGATTATGGTCAAATAATGTTAATTGGGAAATAGAATAATTGCTATAGCAATAGCAGGTTATTGATATTGTGTGTTTTAGTATCTAATTTTCCTTTTCTCTCTGCAGTATTTGGTTCATATGCAGATGTCACTCCTCGTCAATTCTTTAATGTCCAGGTAGGTGTTTAATTGACTTCAGACACCGTCTTGACTATAAAGTTTTGACAAAGCTAATGTAGGGTTCTTTCACCCACAGTTAGATACAGAATACCGCAAGAAATGGGATGCACTAGTCATTAAACTGGAAGTTATTGAAAGAGATACCATGTCTGGATCCGAAGTTATTCACTGGGTCACTCATTTTCCTGTAAGTCTTACTACATTTGTGTATGCCTTCAATTAATTATAAGGAATACGAGTTTCATTAAAAAAATTTTTAAAAAAAATGTAAACCAACTATTTGCATATATGTAAGGGCAAAGTACTATATAGAGGCAGTAGTAACAGATGGCATTCAGGGTATGTGAATGTTGGAAGTTTAGAGAAGACCTTTATTAAAGGGTAAAGAATGTCTTGTTGGTGGGGTTTGTTTGCACAAAGTAACAATTTAAAAGGACACTCCAAGCACTGACACCGTTTACGTGCATTTGTTGGGTGTCTGCTTCACATTCAGTTTCTGGGATTCTACCTCCCACATTATAGTTGTTATTATTATTATATCTTTCTAAAATGTAGTTTAATGAATTTAATTTTAATCAATTTGCTTTCTGCTTTGGCCCATATTTGGACTGGAGTGTTCCATTAAAAAAGGGGAATAAGTAGTTTTATCTTCTTTTAATGCGGCAATCTAATATTTAAATCATTTATCTGTTTTAACAGTATCCTATGTATTCCCGGGATTATGTCTATGTACGGAAGTTTCATGTTGATCATGAGAATAACGTAATGGTTCTGGTGTCTCGGTAACTATTTAACAGTTTTGTGGTTTGTTTGTTTTGTTTGTTTTAATATATTTAATGGAAATAAGGCTGTGGAAACACTGGCTGTTACTTGCAAACACTGTTTCAGAATTTTAATTTAATTTGGGTATGTTAACCTTGTCAAGGTGGAAATTTTTATTAATCACATCCTAAGATTATATATGGTGCATATCTTAAAACAAGAAGTTACAGGCCTCTCTGAACACAAAGGAATGTGTTTATCAGTTCCTTGTAATGATAAATAGCTAAGTAATCTCTCTGGCACTAATCTGGGATCAGTCATTAACATGGGTTTAGAGCAAATGTATGTTATCTTCTTTAATGAAAGCAGTCACATTTACACGTTAAACCATATTTACTGGTATGAAAGATTTTCTAAATCATTGAACATGCATCAGCATGATTTGCATGTTAGTTGAGATATGGATTTATTTTCTATTCATGCATTTACACAGTGCCATTTATACAAATTGAATTGCCTTGTCCAAAATGGTGTTAGAACAGTTTAGTTCTTTACTGAATATATTTTGCGTGTCTTCGTGGAAATGAGTGAGTGCCACTCATGCATGCAAATACAGTATTGAGGACTTGCATTAATATACACTGACATCCTCACGTCAATATTAAATCTATATAAATTACTCCCATTAAATCCTGAAAGAAAGTGACTTGGCACTCCTTTGCAGGGGACAATAGGAGTTGGATGAAATAATTTACTGGACCTTAAACCAGGAAGGAAGTGGGTCTAATCTGGAGGAGGAAATAGAAATGTGAAACTCTCTTTTTAATATAGGATCTATTGTACTGGAAAAATCCTCATTAAAATGTCCCTTTTAAAAATCCAATTTTTTCCCACACACTTTCTTGTGGACAGTTAGGATCAGTAATTGATGACTTACTCATGCAAAACAACTGAAAAATGTGATGGCTATTGTGATTTTTGTTTTTCTTACTTTAGTTTTTGGTTATTGCATTTTTTCTCCAAACATCATTCAAATGTTGTTAATCTTGGCTTTGCAGAGCGGTTGACCACCCAGATGTCCCAGAGTCGCCAGACTATGTGCGGGTTCGCAACTATCAGTCTCAGATGGTTATCACACCGCACACTACATTTGATGAGGTATGACATTGACATCTTGTTCTTTGTTAGTCTGAATATAGTGTATGGTTTTGGTTTTTTTTCTACAATTTAAACATTTTAAAGAGACATTATTGTCACCAGAAAAACTACAGCTTAAAGGGACACTATAGTCACCAGAACAACTACAGCTTATTGAATTTGTTCTGGTGTGTATAATCACTACCTTCAGGCTTTCTGCTGTAAAAACTGTCTTTTCAGAGAAAATGCAGTGTTTACATTACAGCCTAGTGATAACTTCACTGACCACTCCTCAGATGGCTGTTAGAGATCCTTCCTGGGTCATGGATGCCTAAAATGCATCCAAACATTCAGTGTCTCCTCCCTCTGCATGCAGACACTGAACTTTCCTCATGGAAATGCATTGATTCAATTCATTTCTATGAGGAGATGCTGACTGGCCAGGGCTGTGTTTGAATTGTGCTGGCTCTGCCCCTGATCTGCCTCCTTGTCAGTCTCAGCCAATCCTATGGAGAAGCACTGTGGTTGGATCAGGCTACCACTTTTGATGTCAGCAGACCGCTTTTCTGAGGCAAACAGCATGCAGAACTACAGCTTCAGGCTTGGATACAAGTAAGATTTTACTATATTTATGGAGGCATGAGTGGCTAGATGGTGGTTTTAACACTATAGGGTCGGGGTTTGTGTTCATGACCCTATAGTGTTCCTTTAATGTAATTGTTCTGATGTCTATAGCATGTCTCTGCTGGCATTTTGCTGTAAACACTCATTTTCATAGAAAAGCCAATGCCTTCATTGCTCCCTAGGGACACCTCCAGTGGCAGTCACTCAGACGGCCTCTAGAGGTGCTTCCTGCATCGGTGTTGCACTGATGTACACCGTCTCCACACTCTGCATGGAGATGCTGATCTTTCCCCATAGAGATGCATTGATTCAGTGCCTCTCTCTATGAAAAGATGCTGATTGGCAGGGCAGTGTTTGGCTCCACCCCCCTGAACCGCCTCCTTGGCTGAGATCATCAGAATTGACAATCTCAGCTAATCTAATGCTTTCCAATGGGAAGGAGCCAGCAGACCAGCACGACGCTGGGGAAAAACGGTAAGGTTTATAGCTATTTAAAGGGACTCTCCAGTGCCAGGAAAATAAACAGTTTTCCTGGCACTGCAGATCCCCTCTCCCTCCCACCCCCATCCCAAGTTGCTGAAGGGGTTAAAACCCCTTCAGTGACTTACCTGTATCCAGTGCCGATGTCCCTCTGCGCTGGTTCAAGGTCTGCCCACGCTTCTCCCCCGCCGATGTCATCTGGCGGGGAGACCCATTGCGCATGCGCGGCTGCCTGCGGTGGGAGACCTAATGCTTTCCTGTGGGGATTTCACAAAATGTGTGCTATAAACCCGGCAGTGCCCTCTAGTAGACAGCCACTAGAGAAGGAGTTATCCCTGCAAGGTAAATATTGCATTTTATGAAAACTGCAATATTTACAGTTGCAGGGTTAAGGGTAGTGGGACTTGGCACCCAGACCACTCCAATGGGCAGAGGTGGTCTGGGTGCCTGGAGTGTCCCTTTATATATATATATATATATATATATATATATATATATATATATATATATATATATATATATATATTTATTTTTAATTCTTTGTTAAAAATTTACATTTATCATGTTCTAGCAGAAAGGCTTTATTTGCAGAAACCACTTTCATTTTACTTATTTTTTATTTATTTTTTTCATAAAACTATTTATAAAATATTTTACCAGGATGGATACATTGAGATTTCTCTCGTTTTTAAGTATGTCCATTGCATTGTATTGTTTCAATAGGATACAATATTACAAAAAAATATATATAATACACACACACACACACTTTTAATACATAACAGGTAATAAATATATTCAACCATGATGGGTGCATTCTGTGCTGAGGTATATAGCCATAGATCTCTTAAAATATTTTAGTATATTCAGGGACTTAATTGTCATTTCTAAGTTTGAGATAAAATTAAAATAACCTCCTACAGGGTCTACTAGGAATGCAAAAATGTCTAATCACTTCTAGTATGTGTTTTGGACATTTGTAAAAATGTAGTTTGCTACCGTTTTATGCATTATGGTATTAAAAATCATATTCAAAACAAAAATCAGTTTTAAAATGTTATAATGAAAAGATACTTTTTGATTTTCATAACTTTCTCCAAATCAACGTCTGAGACCAATAATTGCCTATCCAGTGCTTCCTAATGTTTTTTGTGGGAACTCTGTACATTTTCTGCAGTTAAGTTGTTAGTTTCTTTTTTGGGAAAAAAAACTAATATCTGCCTTGTCGGTAAACTGTGCTCCTGTTTATATATGTTTTATGGAAGACTTCACACTGTCAAGCTAGGAAAGAGCACTTACAAGTTATTTGACGGAGTGCAGGCCATATAATATATTGTACTCCCCAAGTAATGTATCTCTTCCTGACTTCAGTGAAGTCGTTGCACCACCAACTTGCAACAAACATAAGAGGTGGCAATGGTGTTTGCAGAATATATTCAGCTACATTTTCTACTTGTGAGGGGAGGTTTACCAAGGCACAAACAGATGCTGTTCTTGAGCAAAACACTAAATAAAGAGCAATCACCTTGGAAACCAATAGAGATGGTATCGTAACATTTAGCTCTTTGCAACTAAAATGGCACCTGTTTTGCCTTGGCAAATCTCCCGTTGGTGTGATAGCTAGCCTAACACCATATCACTGGGGCATTTTCCTCTCTAAACACATTTAGTTCCTTTTTAATACTGGAATGGTTCCAAAAACATATTTCGCTTACCAGATGCAAACAATGTCGCGACTGCTAATACTTTTATATTTGGGGGTGCTTTTGGCCAACACCACTAAACCATGAACTGTAGCTAGGAACTCCTGTCTTATATAGTCAGATTAGGTTAATCTTGACTTAATTTAAAATAACTCTTCTTTCCTTAGAATGGCTTCGATTATTTGCTGACTTACAGTGACAACCCACAGACAGTGTTCCCTCGCTACTGTGTTAATTGGATGGTGTCGAGTGGTAAGTCATTGTAAAGTGTTTTGTTTGAAATGTGGCAATGCCTTCAAGACTTTGCTAGGCAATATTTGAAAGATACGGTTTGCTGTAGTGTTATTGAATGGGTATTTTAAAGGATTTGCGTTACACCTGTGTCTAGTGCCTATTTATAAAGCCATGCTCTATTTAGTGTGTAAATGTGTACTTGTATGCAATCTGTTATGTTTACCTTTTGTATATTACATAATGCAGACATGATATTGGTTTTTGATACTAGATACATCTTGCTCATTTTCCACAGGAATGCCAGATTTTCTGGACAAGCTACACCTAGCAACTTTGAGAGCCAAGAACATGGAGATTAAAGTGAAAGACTACATCTCTTTACGACCTCAGGACTGTGATGGCAGGGCTAGCCCTGAACGAAAGTCCAGTGTTACAAATCCTCCTGCACAAATGGAATATGCCTAAAGGGTACTTTCATCCCTTTTTCTACTCCTGACATAAGGCAAGGTCACATGTTTGTGATAGACTGAAGAAATCCAGCTAAGGACTGACTGCTGCCAACTTTCATCCCATACTGGAACAAAGTGGTTTCCTTAGAGGATTAATTTATCTCTGTATTAACAGGTGTAAACTCCATATCGGCTTCAGAATGACTATTGGACTTTAAATGATAGTCCCAGCATGAAACGGTGGGGGCTGAAGTGGGCATTAAGGGCAACAGCAGTTAGCAGGATTTGTTATTCCTTGTTAGGTTTGTGTGTGGAAGATTCTGCGTGTGAAATAAGTCAGACAAGGGCCATGTCAAAATTGATCTGCTTTTATATAGGGTAAGCATATCCTTTAACTGTCTAAAAGTATTGTTTTGCAGCAAGGCTTGTTTGGGGGCAATGTTTTTGGGTTTTTTTTCCCCGTATTTTTTTTTTTTTTTTAAACCCATTAAGGACACATGATGTGTGACCTGTCATTATTCCCTTTTATTCCATAAGTTTGGTCCTTAAGGGGTTAAACAAGCAGCTTGATTGTTTACACCTATTTGTATATTTACCAATATTTTCAGACCTATGCTGTGACGGGTGACAACTTTGCCATCGTCAAGGCAACATATACTTGTCTTGTTAAGTGCCTTGACTGCTGGCCTATTCTATTTTTTTTTTTCTCTTTTGATATGAAGAAATCATTTGATTATGTAAACTAGTAGAACAACATTTGAGTACTGGGATTATAGACTTTAATGTAATTGATAATAGCTTGCAGTAAAAATTACATGGGGTGTATTTATTAAAATTGGTACCATGTGTAGGTTTAAATAGATCAGCCTTTAGTAACCAGGACATGATTATAACACTTCAAATCTGGTTTCCCAAGAAGAACGATAGATACTGCATCTCAAATGTTATACTAGTGATTTTGAAGTCGTACACCAGATATTTTCAACTCACTGTACTTATGCATATGTCGTAAATTGTAATGTTTATCACTATGGATAGTGTAATATTCTAAGAATCTCTTCACTAAGCCACAGATAGTAAGGCAGCTAAACCTAGTCAGCACAAGGTGCAAAACAAATAACTCATGCAAAAATAGCATTATAGTACTTCTTTCTAAAGTAACCGAAACTACTATATGTTGTGATAGCCACACCGCAGCCCGTTGATGGAATAAATGCAAGTCTTGGAAGATTTCAGCCTCTGTTATTATCCCTGTGTTCTATACACAATCCTAGAATGTGTGCAGCCAAGCTTGTTCCACTGGGATTGAGCTACGTGCATTGAAGCAGATTTAATTACACACCTTAGTCCAATGACATGTCCCCTTTAAGGAAGTTCCATTATGCTAAGAAAACAATCCATATTATATTAGTGATAAGTAGTGCCCACAGCTGTTGAATAAAAAAAATTTGTAGATGGGATCACATATCTTAGCCCAAGTTAAAAATGTCTCCTGCAAAGTCAAGCTCGAACCTTAAATGTTAAGAACACAGACTCTTAAAACACCTAACTAGGTTTTGCAGATTATTTTTTAAATGTCCCCTGTCCTGAGGAAACCTAACTCCATGTCTGCAGGAATTTTAAGGGACACTCCAGACTAGTCAACTCCCCCACATACATTTCTTAATTACATAGATGATGTATTACAAAGTGCAAATAATGTAAATATACTCCCCAGGAAATGCAACTACTGTAGTGAGCTTTCTCTAGAACTGTATGTTGCAATGCCAATTCTGTTCCTGTAGCATCCAATATTAGTGATGAGCATTGCAAAGGATTTGTATGAGCTGTATTAAAACTTTATCTACTAAAAGCTGTACAACCTGCAACTTGATTGATCTAAAAATGAAAGAACCCATGATTTGTTTAATTAACGTCATTATCTTTATAGATGAAGCTAATTGTGGACTTTACTGCTCCGAATTATACAAATATACTTGATGAAATCAGTTACAGCTGTATTTTTGGAACAGACAGGTAAAGAGTGGGAATGGATAGAAAAGGTGAACCCAGCATGATTAAATTAAACTTAATGTGTTGTACCTAACTCAGTTGCATAGTAATCTATGTTGTAAAAAAAGACTCCAGTCCATTAAGTTTAAACCTTTTATAAACTTTTTATTTTGTCATGCATGTAGGAATATGGAGCCTTTGTGTCTTAAGTTTCCTTTAAGAAAGGGCCAGTACCAGTCCAGTTGTATAGGTTATCGTTGCACAAGATCAGATTTTTGTTGTTGTAGTTCTTTGTAATTTCCTTTTTTCAGGTATGGTTTCAAGTGTGGGATTACATAGAGTAGTTACAACACACACACACACACACACACTCACTCACTCACTCACTCACTCAGCCCACTCAACCCAAATGATCACAATCTTGGCCTTAATATTGTCATTGACTTGTTTTCATTATAAGCCGTAGAAATTGTAACCTTGTACTATTGTTGAAGCTGTGGATTGTAACTTCTAACGTATACCATGTCTGCCTGCAACTGCATTTTTTTTTTTAAATTTGAGATGAGGGAATAGTTGCATGACACCTGTTTTACATGCCTTATGCGGACCGTAGGGAATTATTTAAAAGCGCATTATCCAGCAGGTGGCTAGTTAATTCCAATGCCAGCTAACTACCATACGAACACTGCAGTGTGTTTTGTAAGAGAGGCGTGCGTATACTAAGCTTTATTTTTGATTCCATTCCTGTTTTAATAGGCAAGCTCCTTAACCATTTGCTCTGCTCAAATGTTCCACATTCAAAACCCACACTTTGGGTGGGGGGGAAATCACGTTGTTTAATGCATGAACATTTGCTTATAGCTGCAATTTTCCCTAAAAAGCATTTTGAGAGGCTAGTAATAATTTCCTGAAAATAACAGCACTTAAAAGATGGCTTTTACATTTTTTTTTTTTTTTTTGCAGTTTTTATGTTTTTTTTTTTTTTTTTAGAAGTTCATCTTATTACTTCCCTCGCCAATTAACAACTTTTAACGGACCAATACTCTGGAAAAAGTCTGTTTATTGGGTGCGTGAAACCATTTTGAAAATTCATAGTTCTGCACAGTGGAGAGGTTAAGCGACCTATGTAACACTTTTTAACGAGGTCTTTAATTTGTTTTCCCTCCATTATCCTTGACAATGCAAGGAGGTGAAACTATTCCATGATTAACAGTACTTTACGTTCATATCAATCCTTTGATGGATCTGATCTTGTAATCATTGGTTACCATTATGTGTTTGCACTACTTGGCATTGGGACATCCCAATCATATGATGTTACATTTGTGCTAATGGCATCTTTCGTATCAAATCAAACTAATGTGATTAAAATATTTAAAAAAAAAATACTAAAAGCGTTGGCTATGTTTTAAAATCATTTTATATATTGGAAGAGGGGGTTGCAGATTAGTTCCAGATTTAGACTATTCTGTTAAATTGTCTGTGTGTGTGGAAGGTATTATACTATGAGCAATTTACTGAAACGTCTTCAGAAAATTAAAATAAACAATAAAAAATACTTCTTATCCAAGGGTCTAAAAAGGTAGACTTCTCTACTTGTTTTGACACAAAATAATTTCATCTAGAAACATTAGATCCCTGGATATTGACATGGTTATTGTAACGAGTCCCTCTCCTACCTTTCCAGTTTGACAATGATGTGCATGTTTTTAATGTAAACATGGACTTTTCAGAGAAAGGGCAGTGTTTCCTGCCTCCCCCATTGTGTTTGTGATATGTATGGTGGCTGTGTGTGTGTGTGGTATGCATCGGGAGCATGCACTAGCAGTGTGTAAAATGTGCTATTTTTAATCCTTGGTGGTCCAGCTGGAGGATAAAATTTGCCTGGTAGTCCAGAGGAGTGGAGGTTAACACTTGGTGAACCAGTAGAGAGGCTGCTTGACTGGTGGTTCAGTTTGCCTGATAAACTGGGGATAGTTAAAATGTGCCCTGGTGGTCAAGTGGGATGGGTTTAAAACTCACCAGTTTGTCCAGTGCATGAATGTGAGGTCTGAGGTAGACCTTTATAATTTCTCCCTCACACCCTTGGCATTCAGTGAGTCAGAAAGCATACTGTGAAATTCCAGTAGCTGCAATCTGACTCATTAGAGAGGGACTGCAAGGGACCAATGTATGAGGTCTGCTCTTGCACAGACCTTATGCTACCTGCTTGGGCCCTGCCCTCCTTGGGAGCTGCCCTGCCACATGCCCGCGTCAGGGCTAAAGGAAAAAATAATCTACCTTCCCAGTGTGCGGAACTGCATGTCCCAAGGAATTGCTGTAAAATAGTGCTGCCTTTTTCTACCAAATTACTATTCTTTACAGACTAGTTTAGTCATTTAACATTTAATTGTAAGGAAACAATACTTTTCCATCGTCATTATATTGGCCTGAATTTTAAGATTTGATTTTCAATGCACCACAACTCACGGGGTTATTTATTTAAGGGAGAATTTAAAGTGAATTTAAAATTTTAAGGCCACCGTAACTGCAAGCATAGCTAGCTTGGAGAATTTTTCCAGTTTGGCTATTTTGACCTTAAATGTGAAAGTTACTTTAACCCCTTAAGGACAGAGCTTCAGAAGCTTGTCTTTCACTTAATGACAACAGCATTTTTTTGCTGTTTGCGTTCAACTGCAATTTGCATTTTACTAATTTATTGCACCGACGCATATTATATATCGTTTTTTAAATGACAGAAAGGGCTTTAATTTGATGATAGATATATATAGATATATATATATCTATTTATAAAAAAATACAGAAATATGCAAAATTAAATTTTTTTTTATTTTTATTTTTTACAGTTTTTGCAATAATGTGTTCATAATTAGTGCAGGTTAAGGAAAGTAATTTAAAATAAATTCATTTAGTTGTTCTGATTTACAGAATATATAATAATGTGTCTGGGATTTTAAGTTTGGTTTTTTTTTTTGGTAGTTACAGGTCACAAAGCACAAGGAGTAAAATAGACTTTTAATGTGGAGCGATTTTAGAATTTGGTATGTTTGTCTTGTAAGCTTAATAGCCATAAAAGAAAACAAAATTGTCACACAAAAGTATATATTTATAGAAAGTAGACATCACAGGTTATTTATCTAGGGTTGTTTTGACACTTTCTACGTAGCCATTTCACCGCAAACCTCTGCTAAATATTGGAGTAAAATTGTGTTTTATTTAGTTTTTGGCACACAAACTTATAACGAACTTCTTGTGTGTATTTTGTAAAGTTGGTGTGTGCTATTCCTGTACAAAGTTTTATTTTGTGTTCAGTTACATCTGCTGAGTAAAATGACACCCCCATTGTATGTCTTTGGCACTATTTCGTGAAGCTACAGTGCCATATAGGAGACCTGTCCTTTTCAGTACTCGGTAGAATTTTGTGAGACGGATTTAATGAGCCTATGCTTCCATTTAGGGTATTATAACAGTTTGACTGTTCAAAAAAAACCCACAAAGGCCTACCATTTGTAAAAGTAGACACTCCAGAGTATCTCATAAGGTGCATATTGTGCCTTAACATGCCCCCATTTTTTCACCAATAGATGCCAAAGTATGTGGTCAAAAATAATTTTGTGTGTTTTTTACATATGGATTGCATTTTGTATATTTCACATGTGCCACTAAGTTCAAACCCCCCAAATTATGTTCAGCTAAGTCTCCTGAGTAAAAGGACACCCCCCATTGTATGTCTTTGGCACTATTTCGTGAACCTACAGTGCCATATAGGAGACCAAGCCATATCAGTTTTTAACCGAACTCTGAATTTTGACGCTGGGCCTATGTGCAATTTCCAAGCATCTTAGCAGGTTTTAAATCCTTAAAACCTTAGTGTAGGATCATTTATTTTTTTGTTAGTTTGTACCAAGTCTAGTTGCAATTAGCATTTTTTATTTTTTTTGAATTTTTTATTTTTGCAGTGCATATAATGGATACAGACTGGCTTGAGGTACCCCAAAGGCATTCCTCGAGCTGCTTAACATAAGTAACAAGTAGGGTAATCGCTAGGCAATGCACAATTTTATAGTATATAGTAGCAATAACGTTGGTGAAACATAAGAGTCGTAAAATAGAGTAAGTAACAAGCGTATGACATATCCCCTTACTGCTAAGAGATGGGTACTATGTGTAGATAGTCATGGTAAGGTAAGGGGTACAGTAGAGTTTACCACCACAGACAGCCCCAACACCCTGGCTAGCACCCTATATGAATGGTAGCAGATTAGATTGCATTACCCTCTGGACCTGTTGTAGCAAGCAAAGTGTAACGCTATCAGGTAACACAAGTATGGCAAACCAGAAGTCCAATATGGCCCCAATTCTGGGTAGGCGCTGGGGTCAGGGATCCATCTTGGTGGTCATCCTATCCCCCTTGTAGGGAATGTAGTTACCCAGAGTGCTTGGCTTCTCAGGCTGTCAGGCAGGGGAGACGTCTTCATATTTTTGTGCAGCAGTCGCTTTCTACTCCCCTCACCATCCCTGCGTGTTTCCTTCTGTATGGTGCTGGGGTTAAAGAGCTTCAGGGTTTGCCGGCCGGCTAATTTTACCGCCTTACGCCGCTTAGGCCGTCGTCGCTGGCTCCGGTATGCTGGGCTCGCGGTGTGTGCAGCAAGGCGCTTCGGGGAGTAGCGGGATGGTTCAGGAGGTGCCTTGATGGTCTCCGTGGGTGTCAGCCTGCTCTCCAGCGCCCTCCAAAAGGCATCGAAGATTGCCTCCAGGCGCTGGTATGTGTCAGGTATCTCCCCTCCAGGAGTAAGCAGACGCGTGTCGTCCGCCATCTTAGGTAGTGCTCCACCTTGCTCGCAGGTGTTTGCGGCTCTGCTGCGGCTCTCTGATGGGGTTTGGGAGCCATCAGGGTGGGGACCGGGATAACCCCCACCAGTCCAAAGGGGGGGGGGGGTAGCAGGGCTCCAGGTACATGCTCAGCACTTTGATCGCGCCAGTCTGGGAGAGCGGCCGCCTCTCCCCTCCTCAGCGCTCACTAGGCCTCAGTGGATCTTGGTGTCTGGAGTGCTTGAAAAGGCTGTTAGAAGCATTCGCAGGTCAGGTCTTTTTACATGTAGTTGGGGGTAAGTCGCTTGGTGCCCAGTTTTGGATATTTCCGTCAAAATAGCAAGTTTGCTTAGTGTGTTCCTGGGAGCTCACAAGAAACACAACCAGTCACCATGAGTGTCAGGCCCCGCCCCCCGCAATTAGCATTTTTTTCTGCCTTTTTGACACACAGTTGGAGATGTTACTGTATATTTTGCTATCCTTATGTGTGCTACAGCAGTATAACACCTACCATGTTGCTCAGCTATGTCATGTCAGTGCAACGATAACCCCATGTGTAACTTTCTCAGGGTTATGTGGGTGTTGAAGGGGCACATTGGAGACACACCACTTCCATATTTTTCAAAAGTGGATGCTGGGCCCAAGTCTCATTGTAGCAGCTCAGGACTGCAAATTATCTCTCAAAGGCCACACATATTTTTAAGTATAAGCAGCTCATCAATTCAAATTATGAACAAGTGCATACTATTTGCTGTGAAAAGGGGGAATAGTTGGGGTAAACTTATACGGGGGTAGTACCCAGTCATCTGCATCCCGGGCAAAGCTGTCATGGATTCCGAAACCAAAACACAGACAGACCACAAAGAGAGAACACAGAGAGAAACTTGTAATACCGGTCCTTAGAATGGCCGGGCTATACAAGCAGAGAATTGTCAAGGTACAAACAGAGGTCAAAGGAGTAAAGAGAAACGGAACAACGATAGGACAAGCCGAGGTCAAGGATCAGAGAAGACAGGATAAGTGGGAGACAAAGCCAAGATTTTGGTAGACAGATGACTAAAAAAAAAAAATCACACCCCAAAACTGGTCTACTTATTCGGCCTGGTTGTGAAAAATGTTAAAACAGTGGCCAATACATAGGCCGGGCTGAGAGGGGCAATCAGGGCAGTAATAGCTGGTCTCAGCTCTTACGCCGCTCTTGTAACACACCCTGCACCTTTTCTGGGGGTTTTGTTTTTTTAGGGGTTGGTGGAATCTTAAAGCAGAAGTGACCTGCCTCCATTCTTCTGCTAGGCTCCACTGATGGTCTCCTTGTGTGGCACTCAAGTAGCCCAGAAATGAGGTCAAACTTGAACGAAAGAAAAGTGATTTTCAGCCCAGCATTTGCCTTTTTAAAAATGACAAATGCATTGTGTATTGCCATCTGCATCAGATATATGCCCAATTAAATAATGGGGGAACGACAGATCCCTGTGGACTACCAAAAACATTTTTAAGTAAATAGGACATCCTACTCTCCCTTGATGACCCCACCTGTGGTTAGTGGAATGGGCTACCTAATTAAAATAAACAGGGAGACCTATTTTACCCCCTAGGCCCAACCAATTGGCGGTGGGTGGGGGCTATTCATTTATTAATAAGGGAGTGGCCTAATGTGATCCTACCATCACCCATCCGTTGGGGCTATTCATTTTGTAAACAAAGGGGTAAGTCTATACTGTATCAAATACTAGTATAGACTAAAGGGGTGGCACAACAAACATGAACCATACAACCTGTATACACTATAACACAGTTCTTCAAAGAATCTAAAATATGAAAAAAATCACATAATAGTGAAGCATGTATAGGAATATATGATTCAATCCCGTAGGTAGAGAACTTACAAGACCATGCTGTAGATCTGCGCTTGTCTCCCTTCCATAGGGTATTTAAGTAGCGTATTCTTTCTCAGTAGGCTTGTGTGTATGGACCAAAAAGGCGTAGATTCAGAACACCCAATCCTCAAATAAAAAGAGGTATATAGAGCAGTATTGCAAACAAAAATAGATTTATTAATACAAATTGCACTTACATCAAGTGAAGATTATAGCAGCATATCACCACTCACAAGTGGTACCGAGGAAAAGAAGTCCCTCTATGGTAGTATAAAAATATAAAAAGTAATGGGGGGCGGAGCTTAGCCGCGGAACCGAGCGGTCGCACACACGGAGAGCTCCGGCAAACACGCGACAAAATCGACGAGAAAATACAACAAACATAAAACCAAAAGAGCCCACATACCTCCGGAAACCTGCGGGCAGACCGGGAGAGCAAAACAGACACCCGACTGATGCCCTTTACATTCCAGCAGACGGGTCGGAGAGTCCGCCGTAAAACCAAGGCCTACCCAGACTACAGGGCCCTTGATACGGCACTATACAGCGCAGCACTCTCCTTAACTGCACAGCCAGCACCCACCGACCCGGACACCATGGGGAGAAAATCCCAGCGGACGGCAGCAGGTGCGTGCAAAGACACCCATGACATTAGCACCATGCTCCAGCGCCCGGCGGGCTCAAAGATGGCGACCACGCCTGACCCAGAGACTATCTCCACATGCTCGGATCAGGCTGAGGGGGATACACCAGATCATCGGTTGCCCCAAGACATACAAGCGGACCCAGATGCTTTAACACCAGCCACCAAACTGGACATTAAAAACCTTCTGCGGGAACTAAAACAAATGACAGCGGCAGACATGGCCATCATGAAAACGGAGGTCCAAGCGGTCACGGACCGTGTGAAAGCCTCAGAGGAAGATATCAACGACATACAACAAGAAATACAAGGCCTTAAAGAAACGGTATCACACCTAAAATCCTCTCACTCAACTCTGCTCAGCAAACTTGAGGCAACTGAAGAGAGGAGCCGCAAATGCAATGTAAAAATAAGGGGAGTCCCCGACGATATCAGCCAGTCAGAGTTGCCGCATTATCTCAGGCGACTGATGACCACCATATTGCCACATGCACAGGCCAAAAAACTGGCCGTCGCAGAGATGTTTCGCATCCGCAAATCACCACAGGCACCCCCCCAAGCAACCAGGGATGTAATCGTCAGGTGCAATACTCAGGCAGACAGGAACGCCATCTTTGCAGCGATAAAGGGCAAAACGCCACTGGACTTTGAATCCGCAAGTCTCACCTTTTACCAAGACTTAACACGATCCATACTTCAATGGAGACGAAACCTACGCCCAGTGACCCGTCGCCTCCAAGAAGCCAAAGTAACCTACCGTTGGACAACACCCAAAACCTTGTCCGTGGACCACAACGGCACTACTCTGCATCTCACCTCTACCCAGGAAGCGGACTCCTTCCTCAAGGCGCTGAAGCTCTCACAGAGACCAGATCCACCTGACGAGCCCACCAGCTCCCATATATGGGACCCCACCAGAACTGTCCCTTTTGTACCGAGGAGACGGGAAATCCCGATAGTGGACACTTGACGTACATGACTACCACTCAGCCCGCCGATGGGAATTTACCAGAGTTAACCATAATGTTCTTTCTATTACCTGTTCACAGTTAACATAGATACCAAGGGTTTAGCACCATAGAGGGAACCTAGCAGGGCACACACCCATATAACACTTACTTAAGCTAAACGGCCGACTCACAGGAGTTGACCCACATACCAACACCACAATTGAGGGGCACCACAATCCCCACAACAGCCACCGTTAAGCCGGAGCATGCTCATATATCAATAATACCTCTCCACCAACCCCCCCGAGGCCCCCGTCGGTTAGGGGTCAAGGACCACACACACACACACATAGTACACCTACCCAGGAGGCACACGAGCCAATTTCATGATAGGGAAACCTAAGATTATACACGTCACACCTAGCCACAATGCCCTGGACTAGGGATACATTGGCGAGTAGTGTGGTGAGAACCCGTGGCTCCATGGCCTCCACTAAGACCTACTCACACGAAATAAGCAGATATAGTACACCAATCTAAGTAGAACATGGTATGGAACACCAAGATAATTACATGCAACTTATCACCTTAGTGGGACTCATGGCGACACAACGCCAGATCAAGCAGGATTGTTGTAGCGTGTAAAACTTACCTTACAGAAACCCTGGGTACTAGGTTATGGGACATGCAGCACCACGTTCATAGTTAACCACCATTTTAGTAACTTGTTCTCTCAAAACCATGATATAAACTTAAGCGTAGACAGAATTGTCACATAGAGATCCAGTCTAGCATGTTTATTGCCAACTGTCGAAACCTCATAACCTGTCTTTTTCAGGGTCTGAACAAACTAGTAATGTTTAAAATGCCAGACTTTGCAACGAAACCCTTGTAAATACTTATTGTCATATATAAACAAAAGGTATGCTGCTTTTTGAACCTAGGCAATGTAAACCTATACCATCAATCTCCTTACTCAAAAAACAAAAATGTGCGATATCTACTGCCAACCCCTATGTTACACTGTACATACTGCGCTAGAGGACTGCCTTTGGGGTACCTCCTAAGCAATTGTTATATCTGTACGCACTACAAAAATAAAGAATTTATAAAAAAAATAAAAATATAAAAAGTAATAATATACTAGAAACAATAAAATAACAAAAAAGAAAAAAGTATTCCTGATCAGGAATACTTTTTTCTTTTTTCTTTAACAGCGCGACCAGGCCCTGTATGATGACATCCCGCGCTGGGAGGAAGAGACAGCCCCAGTCACTCCTCCCAGAATACACAGAGCCCACGTGGGAGGAAGAGAGGAGGGAGTCAGAGTGGGAACCCTGACTCCCATCAACCTGAGCCACCACTGGACCCCAGGGAAAGTCACCTTCCTGCACCTAAAAGGTAGGAAACAGGAGGGTGACTTAAACATTGCGTGTGTGTGTGTGTGTGTTTGTGTGTATGTGTCTGTATGTATGTGTGCCTGTCTGTATGTATGTGTGTCTTGTGTGTGTGTGTCTGTCTGTGTGTGTATGTGTGTAAGTGACATTGTGTGTGTGTATACTTTATTACGTGTGTGTGTATACTTCATTAGGTGTGTGTTAGAGTGTGTAAGTGACATTGTGAGTGTGTATACTTCAGTGTGTTAGTAAGAGTGTGTGTGCATACTTCAGTAGGTGTGTGTTAGAGTGTGTAAGTGACATTGTGTGTGTGTGTATACTTTAGAAAGTGTGTTAGTGAGATTGTGTGTGTTTGTGTATATGTCAGTAAGTTTGTGGTAGTGAGAATGTGTAAGTGACATTGTGTGTGTGTATACGTCAGTAAGTTTGTGTTAGTGAGAGTGTATAAGTGACCATCTGACCAATGATATTTATAATACATTTTAATATAATTATATATTATATTTTAAAAATGTCAGACAAGGTCACTGTAACATAAACTAAATCCGACCATTATTATAAATTAAGCGCTAGAAAATTATAAATGAAATCCCACCAAATGCATTAAATACATTATTTATCACAGCTATAAATTATGTATTAAATGTACACATTAGACAGTATATGTGTATGGATGTATGCATTAGGCAGTATGTGTGTATGGATGTATGTACTAGGCAGCGTGCCTATATGGATTTATGTATTAGGCAATATGTGTGTATGGATGTACGAATTAGGCAGCATGGGTGTGTGCATTAAGCAGCATGTGTGTAGTGGTATATGTATTAGGAAAACATGCTTACACGCTTATATACAAAAACACGCTTACATTCAAACACACAAACACTGCTCACAAATACAACCCTGCAAGGATGGGCAAATGGTAGACCCACAGCTGGCATAGTATCATTGGAATTGTACAACAATGGGTATTTACCTTTTGGCCACACTTGCAATAGAGAGGGGCCCAAAACATTCTTGCACCAGGGCCCTCTCTACGTTAGTCCTGCCACTGGTCTGGGTATATTATAAGCAAGTTCTGCCCCATCCATATGGCAGTTTCTGAGTCAGAGTGGTCATAAATGAAATTCTGTCAGGTTATTACAAAAGGACTCTGACTGTCATCATCTTGCAGTTGGCTCTCCAATCCATGATCCCAGATTAGTTCTCCCAAGAGTTTCTCAACAGCCTGATAATAACATCGTCTTGAGGTACCTCAAAGGTCAAGAGACCATTCCCTAAAATGAGACAACTCTCAGTACCTGTTGAATATAAGAAGACTTGGACTCCTTTTTCAAGGGCTTCACCCGACCTGGTTCTTTGGTAAGTTCAGTAAAATACAATGATCACTAGTGCAGCTGACAGATCCAGCATAACAAAGACATTAATAAGCTCCTATGCATGGCAAGAAGGTGATCATGTGCAAATCAAATTAGCATAGCCTTGGTTCCATGATGGGTATGGTGATTGTATAATAACAATTTTTTTAAAACAATGGGAGAGATTCATCAACGTGTAACAATATGAAAAGTGTGTCAAAATTCTAAATGTGGGACAATAACAATGGAAACCAAAGGAAACAGCAGTTCCATTGGTTTATACTCCATTTACAACTTTACAACACTTAAAGTCCATATTTTGAAACAACTCTCCATCCATCACTCCATTATTATTTTGATCATATTTATTAGAATAACACTATAGCGATAGGAATACAAATATGTATTCCTAACAATCTAGTGTATTTAGATCAGAGCCTCTCCTCCTCGTGTGAAGTAAATAGAAAGTTTTACTTGTCCTGCCACCCCACCTTCCTGGCTGAGATCATCAAAATTGATGATCTTAGCCAATCCAATGTTTCTCCATGAGGAAGTATTGGGAGGCTCGTGTTTGCACAGCAAATTGCTGCACTGTGCCAAGGTAATGCTCTCTGTGAGCAACATTTAATTGTGAAACCGAGTCTGACTTGCTTCTCACAGGGGAATCATCTCTAGTGGCTGTCAGGTAGACAGCCACAACAGGATCCATCTGTCAAAGAAGCCATGACTTATCTTATACACTCCCCTCTTTAACTTTCCCATACTCACCGAACCCCACCTGTTTCTCCTTTGGTCCGGTACTTTGTAACTACCGAACACAGACAACCCCCTGGCTCGCAAAGAAACCACTAACTTAAGTGCTCTCTCTGGGTAGATGCCATTTGTATAACCGAACCGACGTGCTCTAGCAAATGGCGACCATTTTGTCTCCCGACTGTAGGCAGTACTACTTGGTTGTTGAGTGCGTGGAACTATACTTCGGACACTTTGCCTCATGAACCCTGGGAAAACCATACAGTTGTCTGCTCCGTCCCCAGACAAACCAGGAGAGCGCTTTTCGGGGAAAAGACTCTCCCGATCAGGGAGACCATTCGCTCTCTACGAGCCAGGGGGAGCCTTTGGTTACATTTGTATGGGTACTCACAAAAGTTGACCAGCTGCTATCTTTTTTCTTATGGTACTATTTTGGGCAACAGCCACATGAGCGGTCGGTCAAAATTTTACCCTCGTGGCGATTCAGCTATATTACATGGATGTGAGCGCTATTCGGACAACTTTGGCACTCAGATCCAGGCTATCTGGGGATATAATACTTGTGGGGGTTCCTATCAGTCTTACATGTATTTTGGGATGCATTGTGTTGTAATGTATTGTACTGCTAGTGCCTGGGAGATAATTAGTTTAAAAGCATACCCATTTATCTCACAGACACAGAGAAGCCTGGGCGGGGTTACTGTTGTATTGTATGGAGACCCCATGCTGGGGGTCTGTGTATATAAGCAGGCAACTTGGCCTTAATAAAACAGTTAATCTTTTACCCAAAACGACTGGTTGCGTCCATTATATTGGGGAAACTGCGCAGATAAATAGGGCTATCACACTATTCAGCACATCTGGAACTAGGACTAGTGGAGGATCGAAGGAACGGCGACAATAGCCTAGAGAACCCGTGACAACTGTTGCTGTTCCTACAAAACTAAAATGTTTTGCATTGCAGGGTTAAAACGAAAGGGGCAAAGCAAGTAGGGACAGAAAGTCTCCCAGCTTCTTTTGAAATAGGCACTTATACAATATAAGCCTGCACTGACAGAAACATTAGTCCTAAAGCACTACAGCTAGCTGAAATCCTTTAGGTGTGTGGGGTGTTCCTTTAAGATGCAGTGGCTATGATGCTTTACTTATACTGCATAATAAATAGGCATCATTGAACATTTACAAACAGCATCCTTTTATACAGCATGATAAATAAGCAGTATTGAACATTCAAAACATATTTTTATGGTGCACGATTATTGAGCAGAATTAAACATGCACAGATATAACAATATACTGCATGAAAAATATGTAGTATTGAACTAATAGGGCAGTGAGTGCCCATGCTGTTGTAGGCTGAATTTCCCATGATGCTCAGGCTATGCTGCGACTGCCAATTGTTATTTCCAGACTATAGTTTACCTTCTGTCCATCCCCATTAGCGGGACTCCACTGACTAAGCCTGCTGACATCTTCACAGTCTCCTCCAATACATTGCAGTGGATTTGAGATGTGCATCAAATGATTTTACTGAGTCTGGAGGAGGAGGAAGTGGCTCTAGTGCCTGTCAAAATATAAATAAATATGGGGGGCGGGGCCTGGTGTCCGAGCCGGCTGGACATGATTCTCCCAGGCTCCTGCTAAACCGAGCTAAAAACAAGCTATTTCTGATAGAAAACGCTGCAAAACGAGACGCTGAGCTACATCCAGACTACTAAACAAGTTGGGAGCGCACTGTTTAGTCCGGACCGGACCCATATCTAAAGCAACAACTATATTCTGCTCAGAGGCCTACCTAGGCAGGCACGGACCGAGGCGAGAGGTGGACGATCTCCCAAGGGGGTGCCTTGCACGTGGTGCTTCACTTCAGGAGCCCTGTTCCCCCTCCTTGGGCCGGCGGGGGTTATCCCAGCCCCCACTGGGAACCCAGACTTACCATCCGTCTGGAACGCGGACGAAGCCCTGAATGCCGCGTGGCGAAGACAAGATGGCCGCAGCAGCGGACACCCTGGAGATCCGGCAGTGGAGAGAAGCGTTTAATGCCAAGTTTGAGGCACTCTGCCATCGCCTCGGCAAGCAACCACAGGCATCTACCACTCACGCCGCAAAACTGGCACAGCAGGAACCCAAGCAGGGCGATCCAAGCGCCCAAAAGCCTCCCCACAAAGCTCCCTATCTGCTGGGACCGAGAGCCACTCGCAGCGCTGCCCTGACCCAGCAACAACGGGCACTGAGACGCAAACACAGACGGCATTCTGCACCACTCCGAGCCTCTGCCCACTCTAGGGGAGTAAAGAACCCGACCACCAGGAGCACCCGATTCAGCAGACACACAGAGGGGACTCCTCTGTGGGCCAAGGGGCGGAAGAAACTCTCACCTGAGCACGGAACCGGCACTTTGCACCCGAGGTACCCTACCCACATGATGCCAGCACACTTACTCCGGCACGAGACCGTGATGGGGAAGCAGAACCCAAGTGAACTCTCAATGTACACCCTGCACTTGCCGACTAGTGGGGTAGGCTGACCACGCTCCCCTCGCTGCAAATGGGTCCACATGCTGAACACTATCAGAGATTAATAGACGCCATTTGCCATGCAAAACGTGTTCACATCCATATACCAAGGGTAAAGTCTGCTCCCTATTCGTGATGGGGGAACCCAGTGGCAACAAAGCCCTGTAACCTAAGTTTATGACTCTATAGTAATCTCTTACAATAAGCCTTGTTGTTTACTTTATCTGCCTCTAGTTTAAGCTACTTGCATTTTGCATGTTTCTATGACCTTACTATTAATGTATTGACCTAATGTGAATAAGCTTGTTTTCTTTAAAAAAAAAAAAAAAAGAAAAAGTGCAGTACGTCTTGACCTTACTTGTTTAAACATTGTCTTCACACCTCTTGTTATAAGTCATAAAGTCAATACGAAAGCTTGTACTTTAACACTGCACGGCTAAATTAAAGAATAAAAAAAAAATATATATATATAAATAAATATAATTTTTTCCGTTTTAGAAAGATTGTTTTTTTTAAAGGGACACTATAGTCACCTGAACAACTTCAGCTTAATGAGGTTGTTCAGGTGAGAACTATAGCGACCTGCACCCTTTCATGTAAACACTGTATTTTCTGAGAAAATAGTGTTTACATTGAAAGCCAGGAACATCTCCAGTTGCAGTCACTCAGAGTGAAACAAAGGCATAATATGCCTCCATCCACTCAGATCTGCTGTGCACGAGCATCCTGCAATTCAGTATCTCCTCCCAATGCATGCAGACACTGAACTTTCCTTATAGAGATTCATTGATTCAATTCATCTCTATGAGGAGATGCTGATTGGCCAGGGCTGGGTTTGAATTGTGCTGGCTCTGCCCCTGATCTGCCTCTTTGTCAGTCTCAGCCAATCCCATGGGGAAGCATTGTGATTGGATCAGGCTGCTTGTTTTTCTGAGTCTAACAGCATGCAGATTTACAGCTTCTGGCATGAATACAGTAGGATTTTTACTATATTTATGTAGGCATGAGGGGCACAGGGGGGCTAGATGGTCATGTTAACACTATAGGGTCAGGAATACATGTAGACGCACTGGTGACTATAGTGTCCCTTTAATTGGAATATTTGTCAGAGTATATTTTTGTTTTTTTTGCTATCTGGATTAGTGATGTACATATGCAATATATGACAAGATTAAATATTAAAATATTGTATTTAGTTTACTTTATATGTTTATCAACTACAGGGATATGAGTTCTCTATGAGTGTATATGGATTAACTTTGGATATTTTTATCTTTATTGCTATTAAGAAATAAAATCATTATGTATAAGAGTGCGGGTATTTCTTTAATATAAAACTTTAAAAAAATAAAATTTCTTAATTTCTCTACACGTTTCTAGATATTATTCATATTAAAGTATGTTTCATAAATAAATATTTAAAGGGACACTCAAGGCACCCAGACCACATCAGCTCATTGAAGTGGTCTGGGTGCCAGGTCCCAGTTCCCTTAACCCCGAGCAGCTTATTACTGCAATTTTTAAGAAACTGCAATAATTACATGCTAGGGTTAACTCAATCTCTAGTAGCTGACTACCAGACAGCCACTAGAGGGACTTTTGGCTGTCTGACGCAGGACGTTCTCACGCTATCCATGGGGATGTCCAGCGTCCCCCCAAACCCCATAGGAAAACATTGAATAATGCTTTCCTATGGGTAAATCCTAATATGTACGCATGCACATTAGGTCTCCCCTGCCAGCTGACATCGGCATCAGAGAAGGCAGACCTGAGCCACGCACATAGGCACTGAACCCAGGTAAGTGACAAAAGGGTTTTGTAACCACAGCGGGATGGGGGGGTGGCTTAATGGAGGGGGAAGCTATAGTGCCAGGAGACGATTTTGTCATGTGTTATCAAAATGATATATAATAAGTGTGGGTGCACTTAATATAAAAGATGTAAATTTTGGTTGAACAGAGATATAGCTCAAATTCTAGGTTTTGTTTTAGTTCAGAACTTTGACAGGTGTCTTTATCCTTTAGGGGTTAAGCGTGCAATGTAAACGTTTCTAAAAAACTAAAATGGCAGGACATCTGCACCCAGACCACTTCATTGAAACGAAACACTATAGTGTGAGTGACTATAGTGTTCCTTTAATGCCATATGTTTTAAACAAATCCTGTAACAAATCCCTGGAAATCCAGTACAGGTGGACTGCATGGATGACTTGTAGTTTGAACACATGCTCCCACACATGTAGCATACATATGTTATAAATAAACTATTCCAGTCATGTCAGTAAATAATCTGCCTAAATTTTTTATGCAGATTTCGGTTTAGATTTTTAATAACCTGAATTATGCATGGTGGCTGTGAGAGTATGTATTAATTATATGCTGTTTCCCTGTAGTCTGCAAGAAAAATGTTTTTTCTAAACTAAAATGATTTAATTGGTTTAGTGCTAAACTGCTTTCAAGAATCAAAGCTCACTTGCTGTTAAATGGGGACAGGTGGTGTTTATAAACCTCCAAGCTGACTCTTCCTTCAAGGCTTTTCAGCTAGGAACAATGAGTCTGGTGGTGGCCATTTGGCTGTTTGGGGTGGCAGGTATTGTGATATGCTGATACATGTAATATCCTGAATTATGTTTAAAACCGCTAGATACATACATTATTTTAGGGGACACACACAATACACTGAATAAAAGTCCAAATGACAAAAGTTTGGCTAAAAATAACTAAACTGTAATTATGACTGAAGTGGAGAATTTTTCTAGATCTTTATTGCTAATGAAGCTTGGAGAATGAAGTTGCAAGTATTTAATATGTTTGAATTGCGGAATGAACATTCTTAAATGATACACAAATCTGTTAACGGTATTGTATTGTAACAGGGGACCTGTGTCTGAATTCTAACTCCTATCATGCTCAGATGCTGGTTACCGAGAAATTTCTGGTCTGGTATTAAGGGAATGGCAAGACGCAGCAGACTACTTTTTTTTTTTTTACATAAAACAGTGTTCCCTATTTTTTGTTCTCTTTTAATTATGCTGAAATTTCACTCCACAATATGTCTCTAATTGGAATTTTTGATAACTTACCTGTGGTTTACCTGCTGCCTCTTCAGCTCTAGGCTGTAAGCGCTCAATTGACACTGAGCTCAAAGCTCCTTGCAAGTGCTTCTGTCCAAAGAGAGACGGTGGACACCTTGCGGAGCCCAGGTAAATTGTCAGTCTTTTCTCAAATGCTTTGACTACTTGTATAGGGAGGATACAAGGACACTTCTGGCACCATAACCACTACAGCAGTCTGTACATGGTTATGGTGTTTGGAGAGATTCTCTAACTTTAATAATACAAATGTCCGTCTGCAAACATAGTAGGATTGTAAGGAGAGAGCACCTCTAGTAGACAAGTGACAAGACACCCTAATTCCCAATGGATGCAATGATTTAGAAATTTGCCATTTAAAAAAAAAAAATTTAAAGTATTTGATTATTTTAGACTTGTAGATTTTAGATGGCATTTTGGCGATTTCTAAAACTGCTACGATGGATCCATTGGGTTGAAACCTCCACCTCATGTCCAAATTTTGAGGGTTATGTGCGTGTTGTGTTGTGCAAAACCACTTCTTAAACACTGTGCTTTTTTGTGATATGTTCTCTTTGTGCACTACTACAGAAAATTTTCTCCATACTTACCGTGATTTTCTTTTCCTGGCTATAATTCATGGCAGCATCACTATTGGGCTAGCTCCGCCCCTAACAGGAACAGGACAGGAAACAATCAATTACAACCAGACTGTAGGTATAAAAGGTGCCTCCTCCCTCCAACCCACAGTCTAGTATAAAGCTAAATAAAAAAAAATTAAGAAAATTGGGAGGGTTGCTGATGCTGCCATGAATTATAGCCAGGAAAAGAAAAGAGAACATTTTCTGTATTCCTGGCCAGTCATGGCAGCATCACTAATGGGTAATACCCAAGTTCTGCAACAAAGGGAGGGTGAATAAAAAGAGACCCCAATAATTTTGCTGCAAAAAGAGATTTATTCATGAGAGATTCACTGATGACAAAACCCCTCTACCGAAGGATGAGGAGAAAGAAGCCACATCCAGCTTATAATGTTTGAAGGTTATAGGCAATGACCAGGTGGCTGCCCTGCATATGTCGTCAGGAGGAACCTCTGCCCAGTTAGCCCAGGATGTAACCAATGCTCTGGAAGAATGGGTCTTTATCTTTTCCGGAGGGGAGAGATTCTTGAGTTCATATGCCATTTTTATGGTGTACGAAACTCATCGCCTTAAAGTAGCCATAGAGGCCGCCTCTCCCTTTCTGTATCCTGACGGGATAAGAAATAAGTGCTGCGATTTTCTAAATAGCTTAGAGACCTCTATATATATTTATTACACATTCCCTTACATCCAACTGATGGAGTTTAACTTCTTCCGAAGAAGAAGGGTTTTGGTAAAAAGGGAGAATCACTTCCTGTGCCAAGTGAACATATGAAACCACCATAGGTAGGAATTCCATTCTAGGTCTTAAAATAATCCTATCATGGAAAACCTGAACGTGATTTGGATCACTGGAGAAGGCTTGAATTTCAGACATTCTTTTAGCCGTAGTGATTTCCACCAAGAACAAGGTCTTGTACGTCAGATTAATTATACCCAACTCATCCAACGGAGCAAAGGGGGAGTCTGACAAAACATCCAGTACTAAAGGAAGATCCCACGGAGGTGCATAGTTTCTAGATGGAGGTCTTATGCGTATAGCTGCCTTAAAGAACCTCGCAATGATAGTCTGATGCCCAGGAGGTGTTACACAGAGCCGACAAGGCTGATGACTGTACTTTTAAAGTGCTTAAGCTCGGGCACTTCTCCAGACCTTCGTGTTGAAATTCCAGAATATCTATATTTGAAGGTTGTAGGAAATTCTTGGATTTCTTTTTTTGTCCATAATTGAAATAAATTCCATATTCTGTGGTAACACGCGGAGGTGGAATTTTTTCTGGATTTTAACAGTGTATTCACAACAGGTTCTGGTAATCCTTGCTCTATAAGTCTCTGCTTTTCAAGAGCCAAGCCCCCAGTTTCCATTGATCTGGGTTGGGATGCATCACTGGACCTTGTATTAACAGATCTGCTCTCTGAGGAAGAGGCCATGGAGGAACCACGGTCTTCTCGGCCAGCTTGGAATTATGGCAATCACTGTCTTCCGTTCCTTCCGAATTTTTCTCAACAACCTGTGAATCATTGGCAGGGGAGGGAACGCATACCCCAGATCAAAGTCCCAGGGAAGGGAAAAGGCATCTTGTCCTGCTGATTGATATCTGCCTTTAGGGAAAAATACTTCAGGACTTGAGCATTCCGATATGAAGCCATCAAATCGACCTGGGGTGTGCCACACCTTAACGATATCTGATGAAATACCTCTGGGTTTAATTGCCATTCTCCTGATTGAATCATCGTTCTGCTTAGTCTGCCAGAACATTTTCTTTTCTTGGAAGATATACTGCTTTCAGGCCCTGTAGGCTGTTTTGAGCTAATTCCATCAATGGGAATATTTCCCTTAATAGAGCATTGCTTCTGGTCCCACCTTCTCGGTTTACATATGAGGCCACTGCTCTGTTGTCTGACTGGATTCTCACCCAAGAATTTGTTATATCTTGTCGAAATCCCTGCAGGGCATAGAATATTGCTCTTAGTTCTCTTAGGTTCGAGTGCAACTTTCTCTCTCTGTGTCCATGTGCCTTGTATCCATTTGTTTTCTAAATGCACACCCCATCCTTGGAGACTTGTGTCTGTAGTAACTGTTTTCCATAGTGGATCCTCCAGAGGAAATCCCAAGGATAAGTTCTTGTTTTTCTCCCACCACGACAGATCGTCTATTGTTTTTTGAGAAATAGGAATTTTTTGATTCCCAGTTGCCCTCTTGTTTCTTGAATTCCTTTAGAAATTGTATTTGGATGGGACGCATCTTCCACTGGGCCCATTTCACCAGTCCTATAGTCAATGTAAGAGATCCTATAAGGCTCATGAATTCCCTTGCTGTAATGTATCTCTTGTAGTGAAGAATCCTGATCTTCGTCCGAATCTTCTCCATTCTTTCTGTAGACAAACTCACTCGACGGATTACCGTATCTATGGCATCCCCCAGGAATACAATATTCTGAGAGGGAACTGTCATACTCTTTTCCAGGTTCAGTTTCCAACCATGGTTCACGAGGATCTCTATGGCCCACTGAGTGTGGAGAGCTACCTTCTGGCTGGATGGACCTATAATCAGAAAATCGTCCAAGTAATGGTATATCTCTATCCCTTTCTTTCTGATTACTGCTACTAATGTGATGAGTACCTTTGAGAATGTTCTCGGAGCCAGGCTTAGTCCAAATGGAAGTCCTTTGAACTGGTAGTGTCTTCCAAATACACAAAATCTGAGGAACTTTCTGTGCCATATATTGATTGGAATCTGATGATATGCATCTTTCAAATCGATAGACGTCATCCAATCCCCCATACTGATTGGTTCAATAGTCGAAATGGATTCCATCTTGAATGTTTTTCTTTTTAGTTTCGAATTCAATTTCTTAAAGTCCAGGATCAGCCTCCACTTCTTCTATGGTTTCTGGGCTAGAAAATCTGTAGAATAGTGACCCTTTCTTTGTTCTTTTATTGGAACGTATTCTATCACCTGTTCTTTTAGGAGTTTCGAGATGCAGTCTCTCATAGCTGTCTTTTTCTCCTTTTGCTACCCGAGACTGGGTAAACATATCCTTTGTTGGAATGGCCTCAAATTCTAACCTGTATCCTTCAGCCAATATTGATAGGACCCAGACAGGATAAAAGAGATGCAGTCTTCCTCCTGTAATTCCTGGCTGGGCCGGCACACATTCAGAAGTTTTTCCCTGGCTTAGTTCCTCTTCCTCTGGAAGATTTTTGCTGAGTGTTTTTCCAATTGGATCTGAAATACTCTTTCCCAGGTTTATATGCCCTGCTTTCACGAAAGGCACGGTCTTTATATCGTCTATCTTTCCATGCAGTAGAACCATATTTTCTGACTTGTGGAAGAAAGGCTTTTCTCCCATCTGCTGTTTTATGGATAGCTTCATCCAAGACCTTTCCAAATAGGAGATCACCTTGAAACGGAAGAGCACACAAGGACGCTTTAGAGGCGTAGTCTGCTCCCCAGGAGTGCAGCCATAATGCTCTTCTTGCTGCTATAGACAGGCCTATGCTTTTTGCCACCATTCTGGTAACATCCAGGGATGCTTCAGAGCAAAACTCTGTCGCCAACTTCAGATCTCTCAGTCCTTCCAGAAGATGATCTCTCCAACTCCTTTGGCGATCTCCTCCTCTAAGTTGTCTAGCCATACTTTGAAGGCTCTTGACAGTGTTGTTAATGCTATTGCTGGATGTAGCGCAGATCCTAACACCGGGTATGACTTTATCAGACTGGAATTCTAGCCTTTTCTCCATAGGTTCTCAAATAAGCCGTGGAGTCAATAGGAAGGGCTGTCTCTTTTGCCATATGTATAACTGCGGCATCAATCTTGGGTACAGCAGGTTTTGCAATCTTCTTTAGCATACGGATATAATCTGAATGCTTTGTTCTTCAACATCGCTTTTCTCTCAGGTTTCTGCCATTCTTGGGAAATTATCTCTTTTATTGTAGAGTGTACCGGAAAGGTAGGTCTATTAGCTCTCAAATCCTCAAAATATCTATCAGATTCCTTTATTGCAGATTCTTCTTCTGGGAATCTCAGGGTCTCTCTTATTATGTTGATCAATTTATCAACAGATTTCGAATACAGATTTCTGGAGGCATAGTTAACTTCACCTTCCTCTTCGTCCGACATATCCTTCATCTCCATACTATCACTTGACTCGGAGGAGATTTCTTCCCTTCTCAAGCGTTTAGATGAGGACATCTTGCTTGTGGATTTAAACCCTTCTGCAATTGCCTCTGTAATCCATTTTTTCAGTTCTGTTGGTGGAGACTTTCTTCCCTCAGCGGCTTCTGTCAGACCATCTTGACATAAGTTTCTTCCATTGGGTGCAATTTGATTGCAGTTAACTCACCTATTTGTTTTTTCCTTATGCTTCCTTGGTGATTCCTCTTTTGGATTACTCGGGCTGTAAAAAAAAAAAAAAGGCCATTTTAACAATAATATATTTTTGGCCCATAGTGGCACTCTTTTACCCCCCTTTTAAAGGGTAAACGTATGTGAGGCTCACCTATGTTTTCTAGACAAAGATCTTGAGGCAGAGTGAGAAGCCATCTATTTTAAACAAAAAAATATTTTTGTTATCCTATACATTCCAACTATAACTGAACAACAGAATACCAAATTCAACAAGAAAAGAAAAAACAAATTACCTTATGTATCAAGAATTTCAGTTTAGGGCAGCCTTTAAACACACCAAAAACTGTTCCATACTTCAGCCAGAGACTTCAAAACTTCACCAGAGCGTTTTTATATAGGATTCCCGTTTTTTAAAATTTTGGCACGATATCTCTTTAAGAGCCCGGCGGTTCGCACATGCACAATAGAAATTTCACAACGCTACTGCGCATGCCCCGCCCTCCGAACCCCGAAGTATCCCCCGGCCGGTGAAAACAAGCAAGCAGAGAACTCTGCAAGCCTCCAATATGAAAATACAAGAAAACAAAACACTGAATCTATTCTACAATGGGTTTTTAGGGTAAGACCAATGATTTTTTTTTTAGTCACTTACCCAGCTTCTTTCTGCCACAATCTCTGAGGGGGTTATTGATGCTTAAAGAGGAATTTTTAAGGATACACCGACGCCATATCATTGTATATTTAAAAACAGCCCTGTTTTCCATGAAGAGGTACATATACTAAAATGTACCTTAACTCAGTTAGTCCTGCTTTTGCAGGCTGATTACTGAGTTCTTCAGATAAAAAGAGGCTGAACTTTATCTGGTAAGAACCCATGGTTCACATGGGAAGGTGGCCTCAAAAGAAAATGTAGTATAGGATATAATTCCTGTTTGTCCTGCTAAGGACAGAAAAAAAGACTGAGTTGGAGGGAGGAGGGACCTTTTTATACCTACAGTCTGGTTATAATTGATTGTTTCCTGTCCTGTTCCTGTTAGGGGCGGAGCTAGCCCATTAGTGATGCTGCCATGAATGGCCAGGAAACCTTGTTTTGGTCCATATGGCGATATACCTCTTAATTCTTGTGAAATAATGCATTGCATGTTAAATTATTTATCCATAGTACCAATGTTCTTATTTAATTTTTAACATTAATTATTTTCCCTCCTCGTGTATTTTATAGGTTTTGCACCTTGGCTAATTTTAGGAGTATAGTTTTTATTATAATTTATGATGTTAAACCAAAAAGTTGTCACTTGTATTTATAGTATTGTTATGTATATATGTCTTACTCTATTTACGGATTGCACATGTGCTACAGTAGTAGAGAGTATTGACAGTATATGAACTTGAGACTTTTGCTAGACCGGAATATGCAAATTGAAGTCGGGGAATTTGCCCAAGCAGAAACCGTAGCTCTGCAGGGTTAATCCAGCCCCTAGATTCTGTATTCTTGACAGCCGCTTGAGGCGCTTCCGCGACGCTCAATGCGAAAATCCCATTGAGCACGCAGAGCGTCCATAGGTAAGCTTTGAGTAATGCTTTCCTATGGGCGGTTTGAAGTCGGCTCTGGCCCTGCATGCGCATTCAGCTCCACTCAGGATGTCGGAGGGGAAGGAGAGGTCACCGGCGCTTGATTAAGGTAAGTGGCTGAAGACAAATGGCCTTTTGCCTAAACATTATTCAGGCCAGGGCACCTACTGGCTAGCAAGAGCCACATTCCAAGGGTGCTTGGGCATGTATTGACTAGCAGTCAATTTCTTTAAGGTGCCTGCAGGTATACTGGCAAGCAGGGGTGATTGGTGACAACCACAGGGCACTCTCTTGGAGTGTCACTGTCTAGCAACCTATCGCGAGTAGAGACTATTTCCTGTAGATCCTGTGTGTCAGGAGACAGGAACCACTTATCCCACCTAGTGGTGAGCAGGGTCCACTTTCCTGGAGCACCAATGGCATTTATTGACAAGTAGGGAGACTTTCCTTGAGGGATTCCTATGCGATTATAGGCAAGCAAGAGGCCACTTTCCAAGAAAGCCTGTGTGAATATTTCTGGTCAGGGGCTACTTTCCCAGGTTGACTTAGTGGTTATTGGTGAGAAGGGGCCAGTCTCCCAGGTTGCCTGAGCCTCTTTCTTGGCTTTGAGATCTGGAGAGTGGGAAAAAATAACATTTGCCTGAATACTGTCTAGGCAAAAGCTTTTTGGTGTTTGTGTAGCATGCAAAGTACAACTAACTTAGTCTAGCTGGCTTTTTATAGCTTTTCCCTATGGCTGTGTTTTTACTTTTGTCTGCTGTTGCAGGGTTGTTTGGAGCAGAGGTGGTCTACAATGATACCATCCTGCATATCAATCAACGTAAGTAACGTTTCAGTAAAATATATAATGTACCACCTGGATTTCTCTATATTGTAAAGACTTGCAACAATATTTGGCAAATGTACTAACTTGGCACTAGTGCATCAATACATTGGGGGGAGGGGGAAAGAAACCTACATTTTAGGGAATAACAATGTGGACAGACCATCAGATTTCTAGGCCCACTACACAGCCAATGTTAAATAAATGTTATGCACAATGTAGTTTTTTTAAATATTTAATATTTAATATTGATGTGTCCCTTTCTTCCACAATTCCAACATACTACATCCAACATACTACTTGCTGTCGGCTATTGGGCTGTCTGGGGGCAGTCACAGCCATTAGGGCTGTTGGTTTCTTGTGTGTGTTAGAATTGACCTCTAACCCCATGGCTACTTTAACTAAATCAGAGTACTTGAGGCCTCTCCACTCAGGGCACGCTGCCTGTAATGCAGTTCAAAAGGGGGTTGGGGGTGTAAATCATCCATAAAACAATTAACCAAATGTCTGATAGACAGGGGGTACGCTTTTGAGTACCCCAGCGATTCACAAGCTATTTGAAGGCAGGCAAGAGGATTCCTCTTTGCCCTGTACAGTATCAGTGAGCGAATTCCTCAACTTTAACCTTAACCCAGACCTTTTAAGGCTGTTACATATGCTTTACCCGAGGCGTACTTAGCCCAGAACCATGACTCAGGCTTGTAACCTTCACCTGCTTTAAGGTCTGCCTCATGGGTGTCAGTGTATTGTGGAATGATTTTTGCCATTATAGGGCCAGCCTTTAAATCAACAATTTGATTCAAATCTCTCCAGGTGCACTGTGGCCTGAATAGCATCTATAGACTGTAAAAGTCCCACAGGAACATTTTTCCCATCAGGTAGCTGTTGGATTATAGCCAACTGCTCACTAGGGGTCCATTGCTTATACAATTCCCATGTGTGCACGGTGGAGCGGGGTGCTAGTTGAAACAGCACCAGCGCCTGTATTTTGTTCTATGGTAATGATGCAAGATTGGTCAGGCTCTGGGAGACCAGAAGCATCAGGGGGACTCAGAGTGGCTCCAACTAACTGGAAAAGTGGATTTGGTGGTACTTCACTCTGTGGGACATGAGTAAGGTGGTGAACTGGTGGTCTAGGGAATCCACAACTTCTACATTTTTCTTCCCACCAAGAGTTAGTCCATTCAGATCTGGGGCAAATCCAATAAGATTTTCGAGTAAATGGATTAGTAGTGGAGACAGGGACTTAAGCGGTCTGTTTGAGAGACGACTTGGGGTCACTCTCATCCTTACCCGGATAAGGTGGTGGGTTGTATCAGATACTAGGGACTATCGCTGTAGAGTTTGATCCCAAGGCGCCAAAACATTGGTAGTAGGGTACCCCATTCCTAGTGGTTTCTCTACAACTACATTTAGTCAGATCTACTGCAGTATCATGCCATTGTAGGGTGACTTCAACTAAGTTGTTATCCATTAACCACCCTTTATAATTGGCCATGAATTCTTTCAACATCTGGGGGTCAAGGGAGCCTTCAGAAGGCATCCCAGCTTTCTTAAGAAGCTTCTTTAAAGTTTTGACTGCCTCTTTGCCCTTATGATGTTTTACTATGGTTAGGGCAGTATATTCCTCCTGAGTACTCTGTGAATTCCCCATTAAAAATACTTAAATGCAGCTGCTCACTTTAAGCTAGTACAAGAACGTACTTAATTAGTGTAGGTCAGTATACCTGTCCTGGGGAATTTCTATTTCTATTCTGATCTGGAAATAAACTAGGCAGATAATAAGAATACGAGGAAAGAATACATAGATGGGTTAGTGCTAGATAACAGATATTAATACGGCAGCAACCCTAAAAAGGTGATCCTTCTCAACCTTTTAGGAAAATACAAAGGAAAAAGACAGACAAGGGCTGCGCCACACGTTATAAAATGAATTACAAAATATCATAAAGTATCATAAAGTGAAAAAATAAAGTAAATACTGTGAGTCTTATTCCAGATGTGAAAAATGTCACATATAGGATTGTCTCTAGATCAGAAGATGGGTTCAACTGTTGTCCCTTCTACTGGGGGGTCTTGTTGTCTTGGGTCTCCGTATGTGGGTGAGAAGAAACACAGAAAAAAACTAATAGTGCAGTAAGCCAAGGCTAAATAGGCCTGTAATTAAATTAGAGTATTACTCTCACATTTGAGAGAGCTTATGCCAGCTCTAGTATGAATTGCCTATAGTGGTATAATCCCCACTATTTAGGATATGGTGGTGGTGGGTCTTGATGCTCAAAGACAAAAGAATACCACAGATAATAAGAATAACTTGGACCCCACAGATGTACTTTGTAAACTACTTTCACAAGACATTTTATCAGAACATAGTATGTCCCTTTTAAAAGTGTTCTTGGGACATGACAATTTTTAAGTTCACATTTACCTGGACACACAGAATAAGTACAGCTCTGATAGTGAAGGCAATAGGTAGAAAAATGCTCTTTCTTACCTTGCTGCAGCACTCGTTCAGTCAGAGACACCTATTCTGCTCTCTAGGTCCGGATAAATGTAATAGTCATTCCCAGGTTTCGGCACCAAGAATGCATCACAAAAGTGCAGCTGACCAGGTACGAAAAACGTACCTTTTCAAGACTTTAAAAAAAAAGGGAGTCACTGGTTGGCTGAAAGCATCAACTGAAGTCAATCAGCAGCGCACCTTCCTGGAACTGAGATTGAGAAGCTGGAGTCATATTTTTGGGTTAAACCATTCTTGAACAGTTTAACCCCTCAAGGTAAGTGTGTGCCCAGGGGCCTCCTGGCGCCATAACTTCATATAGATGAAATTGGTATGATGATTGGAGTGTTCCTTCAAGCAAAGTTTCAATGTAAAAAGTGTATTTGTGTGTGAAAATGCTGCTTGGGCTAGAAATTGCAAGTCATATGTCCATATGCTTGGCCCATATACCCAAGCTGTCTGACTTCAATTATTTTATTTCTGCAATTTACTGCTAATCACAGTACGCAGCCTGGAAGGTGAAGATACAGCCCTTTTATTTAGGAGCTTCTGTCCTGTTATCCCAATTTTGTTCCCTGGTGTCTCGTATCTGGGGAAACCAGGGAACTGTCCCTAGATGGCAGTGTTTGCATTGTTTGTGTCGGGCATTAGTACCATACAGAGAGTGCTTCAGCAGACTCTTTGGATGGTGTAGCATGTGTTGGGCTGGCCTGGAGGCGGTCAGCTTGGCAGGATGATGCCAGGGTGAAAAACCCTTAATTGTGGGTCCATCTAGTCCCAATTAGTCCACAAAGTTCTCTATTCTCCTGCAATCTTTGATATGTATACATTTTATGTTTTCTGTATGTTCTGTTTCACTGTGGGAGTAGGGTTGATGATTATGTATGAAGAATTGCGCTCTTTTGGCTCTTTCATTTTGGTTCGAATATTTGTTGTACTTTGTGCATAGTCTGCATAGTGCGGTAAATAAACATCTCATACTCCTATTCTTATATTCAGGTTTTTTCCCGGAACATCTTCCAAACAGCAGCTTTTTAATGGAAGGAGATATCATTAGAAAAGTAAGTCCTGTTCTGGTAGCATGCAGCTGGATTCAAAGATAAAGTTTACACTCTATTTTGGTAGTGCAGTGGCACTGGTTAATGCATACATAATTTTAAAATTCAGCTAGCACAATATGCATGTTTTTGCTTTTGCCCCATATGTATCCTACATTAGTTGTGTGCACTGCCCTATTGAAATGGTTGTGTGTGCATGCATAAGTATGCAATATGATTATTATTTTTTTAATAACTTCCTATAAAGTGTTCCTATGTCTTCATTTCAAGCCACAGAAATCAAAGACTTCATTTAGTCCCCGGGTTTTGAAGTGGCCGAAGATTAATGGTTCTGCAATTATTCCGTATGTCCTGTCAGAGATCTATGGTAGGTAAAATCTTATGTAGTAAATCTTTTTTTTTTTTTTTTTTTTTAAACTGTACATGGATTCATCAAATTGTGTAGAGTGGAAAATTTTGTGTATGTATACATACACACACACACACACACACACACACACACACACACACACACACACACACACACACACACACACACACACACACACACACACACACACACACACACACACACACACACACACTTACATGACTATATACTACCAGTGGTTGGAAAAGGCAGGACTTGATCATTCAACAGGTCAACATTTCAATAGAAGTGAGGATCTACCACACCAGGCAAGACTCAAGGTGCAGACTGTGCAAAGAGGCCTCTGAAACAATCTAGCACAAAGTGGCTAGTTGCAAGATGTTAGCAGAAACAGCACACACTGAGATGCACAACAAAATTGCTGGGATTGTGTAAATCTGCACAGAATATGGGCTGGACCTGCCTAAATCCAGATGTGAGATACCACAAATGGTATTTGAGAATGACAGGGCCAAGACTTTCAGATCCAGACGGACAAGCAAATACTGGCTAACCAACCTGACATCATAGTGGTAGACAAGGACTAGAAGACTGCAGCAGTGGTGGATGTGGCAATACCCAGGGACTAGAATATTAGGAAGAAAGAACCTGAGACGAATGAAAAATACAAGGACTGAAAGAAGAGCTAGAAAGGATGTGGAATGTGAAGGCAATAGTAGTCCCAGTTGTGATAAAAGTTGGGGGAGTGGCTTCCGGGTGGTACATCTGAGATCGAGTGCAGTTCTAGGAACAGCTAAGATACTGTGCAGAACTCCCAGCCCTCTGGTAGAGGACATACCACCCAGGAGGAGTGAGAAATCAATTTTTAACTCCGTATTTTCTATACATGTACCTTGTGGTCCTTGAGAAGCATTAATGAAATAACCCTAAGCTATTAAGAACTCTAAGATATTATCAGATCTGCAAAACTACTTCATAGAGTCAATTTAGATTATTAAAGACTGATCAGGCTATAGATGCTCCACACAATTACTTAGTATTAGGTGCTTCCACTTAGTACTGCTTGAGGGAGAGGCAGCAGCTTTTGAAAACTACCTTTATTCACAAATCACATAATTTCCAAGAGAGACGCACACTATCTATTAAATTCTAAAGTCCCTCCTGGTAGAATGCTTCTTCCACCTTCGGGTTCGGCTACCGGCCTGCCTGAACTCCAGATCACAGTTGTAGTTCACAAGTTTCTGGGAGGCGGGGCAATGACGTTGAACATAATGACGTCACTTGTAATCAATGATGCGTTTCGCAGACCCAATTGACTTCCTCAGATCTGCCCACACACTGCTGCCAATTTTTTGTAAGAGAGCGTGTTAATATTTTAAAAGAATTATTGTGGACCCAAGGGATTCACTGGTGGCATCTGTGTAGGGAGAGGAAATCCCTGACTTGGCTCTGAGTGAGGGTACACCTCTACTGCTTTTATACTCTACTACTACTGCGTTTATACTCAAACTTGTATTTAGTTGCTACTCATTACTCCAGCATCTTTAAGATTTAAGTGAGGATCAATATACTTTTGATCCTCGACTTGTAAAGACCTTAAAGATTGCTCACATTCCTTTAGTTTGTTATATGTAGAAATATTTGGGTGCAACTACCATGCTTAATTTAGATTTTTGGCTACCCCAGACCAGTAATTGCTATACATCACTTACCCATGGCATATACTTTGAAGCTCTCAGATACACCTATGTAAAAGCTACTACGTACATCGATCAAGATAATCATTCATTCCTGTATGTGTACACTTTTTAGACACTAATACATGTGTGCACACACTTGATCAAATCACCCTCTGGCCTCTCCTCTAGCTTGCCTGTGTATTGGCACTGGGGAGGGCAGAGGTCCCCAATAAGGCAATTTGTAGTCAATAAATAAAAAAGAAACCTATATATCTATATTTAATGTTTGTGTTTAAGGACCAGTGATAGGAGAAAATGTTGTTTCTATCATGGCATT
This sequence comes from Pelobates cultripes, assembly GCA_933207985.1. Classification (NCBI taxonomy): domain Eukaryota; kingdom Metazoa; phylum Chordata; class Amphibia; order Anura; family Pelobatidae; genus Pelobates; species Pelobates cultripes. The sequence continues at coordinate 122,792,463 of OW240914.1, read as the reverse complement.
CCTCGCATGTAATTTGCCTCTCAATGAAGTTGTTGAGGAGGCTGGAGTTCCTGGGCACCTTATTACCATACAGTGTAAAAAGGACATGCAAAGCACCAAAACAACTCCTAGGTGTACAGATCATGCCACTAGAGTGTAATTCTGTCATTTAAGAACTAAATCACTTTGTTTATATAGCCCTAGCCACAACTTTCCTGACGGAGACTCTCTCAGCATCCTTATGCACTTCCTAATCTGAAAAAAAGTCTACGTTGTTGTTAGCTTTTTTTTTTTTTTTTTTTGCACAATATAGTAATTTTATATATCCTGCTCGGTTAATAATCTACAGGAGCTTTCTATGCAAGCTTATAGTTCAACTAATAGCAGGAGATGAGAACTTCGCAAGTAAACACTCTGTGCTATAGATCTTATTAAAAATTAAAACTTTTGTGACTCCACATGTGCTAGGGAGAAGTGTGGCTATGACTGCATTAACACAATAAAAAGGGAATGAACTCCTAAATGGCAGACAACTGAGCAGTGAGACTGCAGGGGTATTAGCTACACACCAGATTTGCTTCATTACCATAAATATGTTTTGGTGGAGCATGTATTTAAAAAAAATATTTCAACAGTTTTAATCAAACATTGTGTTCACAAGTGGCTGTCCACGCTACCTCCTTTCTCTTCCTTGAGACTGCCACACTAATCAGGAAGGAGAGGCTTATGTTCTCAGCCAAGGCATTCCAGCCCTCATAATATCTTAATTTCGAATTACCCAAAAATGTTTCTATCCCAAGTGTGCTTGTGTTGTTGGGTTTTTTGTTGTTGCAACAATTGATGTCATTGTTATTGCAGAGCCTTCTGACGAGAAGATCATTTTGGGAGCTTTCCAGGTTTTCGAGGCTCTCACATGCCTTCGATTTAAGAGACGCACTAATGAGAGAGATTATATCTCTATTCAGCCAACCCTGGGGTGAGGATCTCCAGAAAATCCCAGTGTGGGGGGTTCTAGTAACACAACAAGACTATTGTATGTGTATTTATTTAAATAAAAAAAAAAAACAGGTTCTCTCTCTTCCCATCTCCTAGACTTGTTCCCAACATATTTGCTTTCATGGCCACATATTTTTATAGCTTTCAGACTTTTTATAGAAAAAAGTGGAGATGGTTCCATAACATGCAGTTGCACAAGTAGTGTATGTATAAAATGTTAACACTTCATATAGAGGTTATGATTTCTGTATATTGCTCCACTTCTTCCCTATTACCGTGAAACCTAATGCTAATGGTGTCAGAATGTTAATTTGCTTTAAAGATGCTTTTCCTATGTGGGTCGAACTGGCGGCATGCAGATGGTCTCCTTGGCCTTTGATTGTCTGAGGACTGAGCGAGGAAGAGGAGTAACTTTGCATGAATTGATGCACGTGGCTGGGTTTTGGCATGAGCACTCTAGAGCAGACCGTGAAAGCTTCATCCAGGTCAACTGGGACCAGATATTGAATGGTATGCAGCTGATGTTCTATTGTATTTTAACTGCAAAGTTAGCTGGGCTTAACAAGTCTCCTTGCCACCTAGAATATTTGTTAGAGTGAAGTTGACTTATCTTCCTTGTATTTTAGTACTATTGTATAAAATATGTGGGTGTATAATGGGTCCAGACTTAACAATTCTTGTAAAAGAATAAAAATCACATTTATGCATTTTCTCTCACCCACCCCCAGGTTATGAGCAAAACTTCTGTAAGTACGAAACCAACAACATGATGGTCAAGTATGACCTGAAATCCATCCTCCATTACTCCAGGTAGCTTTTCAGTTTGTCACCATTTACCCCATCATCCATCTTTCACATTCTGCTTCTGCATGTTACACCCATAATTATGGCTACATCTCCTGTATAGTGCAGTGTTCCATTTATAGTTTCAAAAGCCACTTGAAAGAAGAACTACCATCAAATTTCAATTATTTTTTATGTGTCTGAGGAGCCATGTTGAGTCAATATATATATCATTATTTTATTATTTTTTCTTTCTTTTGTAATTTTATTTTTGTAATTTTTTTTAAATTGTATTTTATTTGAACTGTATTAGCAGAAATGCATTGGTTCTTAACTATATTAAACATTGATTTCCTGTCTTTAGGTATGCATTCAGCAAATCTGGACTTTCCACCATCACACCACTTAGTCCTTACTCTGATGTGGAAATAGGACAAAGGTCAAACTTAAGTGCATCTGACATTCTGCGTATCAATATACTATACTCCTGCCCGCAGTACACGCCATCAGACGGTGAGTATGCTGCTCTATAGGCACAATATTCAACATAAACATACTCACGGTAGCAAAGATCCTACTAGCCCAAAACTGGAAAAGTAAAAAAGTACCCGCCATAAAGGCAATCAAGGACAGAATGGATGGAATAAGCTCCTATGAGCGGATGGCTAACTGGGTGCAGGGCCAGGAGAATAAGCATGATAAAGAATGGGCAAGCTGGAGGCTCAGGCCGTGAGCTTCCGCCTCTTGTAGAGTAACTAATAATCTAGACACTAATGACCACAGAGTCGACCCGTCCAAAAGTAGAAAATAATAACTAAGGGAATACAACTGACAACCACAAGAACCCTAGCTCAAACAAAAAGATACTGGGTAGCAAGGCTGGGGGACTCTAAAGTTATTTCCCCCACACCATGTTCCTGTTCTCCTCTCAAAGCGCCAACACATTACCTAATGCACACGTCACATCACGGAAAAGAAGCCACCATAGTCCAGGTACGAAAAGCTGGAGGGGAAATAACTTTAGAGTCCCCCAGCCTTGCTACCCAGTATCCATTCTGTCCTTGATTGCCTTTATGGTGGGTACTTTTTTACTTTTCCAGTTTTGGGCTAGTAGGATCTTTGCTACGGTGAGTATGTTTATTAACACTTTCTTATGGGGGTGCAGTGAAAGTTCAGGTATCATATGTAGCAGGTAATATTCAGGTTGCAACTGGACAAGGAGGCCGGTAGTGCTAGAGATGAGACCCTGTATTTGTGTCCAGAATGCTCCCAATAAATGGCAGTCCCAAAACATGTGTAGCATGGCACCCGCTCCCACCTCACAGCGCCAGCAGAGCTCGGATGAGCTCTTGTAAATTCTTGAGTCTATGTGGGACCAGGTACCATCTCATGGCAATTTTACAGTATGCATCCCACAACGAGAGGCTCTTTGTGTTTGCCATTGCCTCGTGCCATTGTGCCAGTTAGTTGGTGGCCTAGCTCTCCCTCTCAATGTATCATGTAGGGTCTTTTCTCACATGATTGGCCCTCCAGAAGGGTGTTGTAGCACAGGGACAGTGGTTTCCTAAGTTTAGTGGCGAGGATCTGATTGATTAGCAGGGGTGGATCTTTGGTCGCTTCTCTCATTTTTCGTATGTGCGGTAGTAATGTTTTTTTTGTTCTGAGATAGAGATACATGTCTCTTTGGGGTAGGGAATGTTTTGATCCTGGTTCCCTTCAGCAGTTCCTCCACCCTATGTACGCCCCTGGTTATCCAACTCACCATGGGAAGGTCTGGAGAAAATATGGTCAGGGACTCCAGTGGAGCCTCTTTGATGAGCAAGTGCGGATCCAGAATTAGACAGCTCCAGATCCGCCATGAGCTCAGCAGGAACCGGGAGTAGTGTGGTAGGTATGCCCCTTCAGGTTTGGTGAGGGTACACGCCCATAGTGTGTTGGATGAGTTTTGTGGGTGCAGGCAGGCATCTTCAAGTGTCAGCTTTTGGGAATTGTCCTTAAGCCCAGTATGTGTACTCCCTGTGCTAGAATTGAGGCCCTATAGTATGTATTGATGTCAGGCAGGCCCAGGCCCCCTTTGATGTAGGTAAGTCCTAGGTTGCGCTGGGCCACTCTTTGGGGTTTTCGCTTCCATACATGCGCATTTATGGTGGATTGCATTAGTTTGATCAGTTTGTTAGGTAGCATTATTGGTATTGTGTGGAAGAGGTATCGAATGTGGGGCAGGGCCATCATTTTAACCGTATTTACCCGGCCCAACCAGGAGATCTCTAGGTTCTCCCATTTTTCTAGGGTCATTTTTAGTTTGTGCACTATGGGGTAATGGTTCTCTTTAAGAATGGTCTGATGTGTTTTCGTCAGTTTGATTCCCAGGTAAGTATGGGATGATTTCCGCCAGTCAAAGGTGTAGTCGGAGGTTAGCTGTGTTTCCGTTTGGTGTGGTAAGTTGATCGGTAGTGCTTGTGTCTTGGTGTTATTCTTGTAGTACGATACCCCTCCATACTCTCTGAGAAGTTCTAGGTGTACGGGGATGGATCTGATGCGGTGTGTGATGAACATGTCGTCGGCAAACAAAGCCAACTTCTGTATGCCGCCCGGGGTTGTCAATCCGTGTATCGGTGTGTTGCCATTTATAAGTCGCGTCAAGGGCTCAAGGCATAGGATAAAAATGAGAGACAGTGGGCAGCCTTGGCGCGTGCCATTGTGTATAGTGAAGGGTGCTGACAGGAAGCCTGTGCTGAAGACCTTAGCCGATGGTTGATGGTAAAGGGCCATAATACTCTTGAGGAAGGCCGGTGGGAGTCCCATCCTAGCCAGGGTGCGTTCCATGTATCCCCAGTGCAAGCGATCGAACGCCTTTTTGGCATCCAACGCCAGCACCAGGCACTGTTGAGAGGAGTGGTTTGCCCTTGTTCAGCGGAGATGAGCATGGGAAAGACCACCTTAACCCTTGTTGCTAACATTTTGGCGTATAATTTAGTGTCAGAGTTGGCACTATGAGTGGGAGGTTTGTTAGGTTTTGGTAGCGTGACAATAAATGCTTCCAGCATTTTTCCAGTCTGCTTGATGTCCTTGAACAGTTGAAGGAGGTGGGGGGCTAACTGGTCTGTAAACTTGATGTAGTAGTAATTAGAGAGGCCATGTGGGCCCGGGGATTTGTGTTTAGTGATTTAATGGCTTCCCTGAGTTCTTTTTCTGTAAAGGGTCCGGTTAGGAATGTTCTAAGGTCCTAGGAGATGCAGGGAAGGGGAACCTTTTCCAGGAAAGAGTCTCTCAGCCGCGGTAGGCAGTGGTGTATCCTGGTTTTGTGCTGCCCTAGGCAGGACAAAACTCAGGCGCCCCCAACCCCCTCCCCCGCGTGCGACCCCCACCCATCCCTTCCCCCCGCGCGCGACCCCCACCCATCCCTTCCCCCCGCATTCTAAATACACACACACACACTCACTGACAGATACGCGTACACTAGCTAACAGAAACACAAACTCACTGACACACACAGTCAAACACACACACTCACTAGCAGAGACACACTCACTCACAGACACACACACACTCACTAACACTCACACACACTCACTAACACTCACACACACTCACTAACACTCACACACACTCACTAACACTCACACACACACACTCACACACACACACTCACTAACACTCACACACTCACTAATAGACACACACACACACACTCACTAACAGACACACACACACTCACTAACAGACACACACACACTCACTAACAGACACACACACACTCACTAACAGACACACACACACTCACTAACAGACACACTCACTAACACTCACACACTCACTAATAGACACACACACACTAATAGACACACAGTCACTAATATACACACACTCACTAACAGACACACACACTCTAACACACACTCACTAATAGACACACACACTCACTAATAGACACACACACTCACTAATAGACACACACACTCACTAATAGACACACACACTCTAACACACACACTAACAGACACACACACTCTAACACACACACACTAACACACACACACTAACAGACACACACACTAACAGACACACACTCTAACACACACACACTAACAGACACACACTTTAACACACACTCACTAATACACACACACTCACTAATAGACACACACACTCTAACACACACACACTAACAGACACACACACACACTCACTCATAGACACACACACTCACTCACATTAACACATGTACTTTTTAAACCCCCCCTCCTCCAGCCTCCTTACCTTTGGGAGTGCTGGGGAGGGAAGGGGTTCTCTATCTCCCTGGTGGTCCAGTGGCTGCTGGGTGGGCGCATTGGCGGGCGGGCGGCTGGCGAGGGAGCTTTTCCTGTGAGCTGACTGCTCAGCTCCCTCGCGCGCCGCAGAGTGAGGCTGGGAGCCGGAATATGACGTCATCTTCCGGCTCCCAGCCTCACTCTGCGGCGCGCGAGGGAGCTGAGCAGTCAGCTCACAGGAAGTGCTCCCTCGTCAGCCGCCCGCCCGCCCGCCAATGCCGCCCAGCGTGTCTGTTAGCCGTGAGGCTAACAAGACATTTGCCTTGGGCATTTGGGGGGCGGCTTTTTTTGCCGCCCCCTGAAAAATGCCGCCCAAGGCAAATGCCTTGTTTGCCTCGCGGCTAAAACGCCCCTGGCGGAAGGGTGGTGTGTTTCTGGGTCTTTGTGTAGTTGGTAAAGTGATGCATAGTATTCCGCTAGTGCGTTCACTATGTCCTGGGGGTTGTAAAGTTTGTCTCCTCGTTTGAAACAAAAATATCTCCAGTCCAAGATTCCCTACATAGTTTCCAAACTGCTTGCCAAAAGTTTGCCTGCTTTGTTTCCTAGTGTGTAGTGAGTTTCTTTCAGATATCTCATATGTTTGTCGTTCGTAGCTGCAGATCATGCAGTTTGGTTTTGAGTATCTGTAGTCGTGTATGGTTTTGCTTGGATGGTTTTGATTTGTGGCTAGCTTCAGTGTCAGCTATTTCCTGAGTGAGTCTGGTTTGTTCTGGCCACGCTGCTCTTTTGATGTTTGCTCCCAGCTTGATAAATTCTCCTCTCATAACTGCCTTGTGGGCAACCCATTGTGTAACTAGTGTGGTTTCACAATGTGTGTGGGGTATCTCGAAGTCGCATGAAGTGTTGCGGGTTCTCCAGCAGGGCTTCATTCAAGCGCCAAGCGCCTATCCCTCTCGCAGGGTGTGATATTTTTATTGTTAGCACCAGTTGGGCGTGATAGGGCCAATGTGCATGCCTATGACGTGTGGTAACGTGCGTTTGTCAAAGAGGCATTAATCAATCCTGGAGTATGTCATGTGGACTGGGGAGTAAAATGTATAGTCTCTCGCGCCCGGGTATAAATTGCGCCATACATCGTAAGTCAGAAGAGTTTAATAAGCTTGCCAAGTGTCTGCTCAGAGAGAGTGAGGATTGTTTAGGGGGTCTGCTTTGAGCCCTCTGTATGTCTATGTTTGGGTCAGGGGTGCAGTTAAAGTCCCCGCATACGATAGTGTGTCCTGTTTTGTATTGGTCTAATTTGTGGAACGTCTTGTTCAGAAAATCTTTCTGTGTGTCATTTGATGCATACAGGGAGGCAATCGTTAGTTGATGGACATTTAATGAGCCCACTAATATAAGCAGCCTACCATCTTTACTGATGTATTGTTTGGCTGGCGTGAAAACCCAGTCACTGTGAAAATATATTGAAACCCCTTTGGATTTAGTGTTGGACATGGCATGCTAGGCCTGGGCAAATTGTTTGACCCTAAAGGTAGGTGGTTTGCTTATGCTAAAATGAGTCTCTTGTAGACACACTATTGCTGTGCTTATAGCAAAAAGCCTGAAGGGAATGATTCTACACACCAGAACAAATTCAATAAGCTGTAGTTGTTCTGGTGACTCTAGTGTCCCTTTAAACAGACTGTAATAAAGGAAACATTAAATGACTCTTTATAGGAAGTGTTTAAGAAAGCTGTGCAAGTCACATGCAGGTGTCCTTCGGGCTGAATAAAATAAGTTTAACTCCTAAATGGCAGAGAATTGAGCAGTGAGACTGCAAGAGCATGGTCTATACACAAAAACTGCTTCATTAAGCTAAAGTCGTTCAGGTGACTATAGTGTCCCTTTAAATTGACTTGGCATTCTCTCTTTATTAAATAACTCTGATAGTTTTTATTCAGATAAATAAACTAATATGCCACTTTGGCTTAAGCATTTCCGTTTATTGTGTCTTTTGATCCGATAGATCTTACGTACTTAGATTTCCCCTTAAATCCCCGGTGTGTATGTATATACATATTCATACAAGATGCTCACTCACTAAACATAGTTAAGAAAAAGGTCAAATGATCCTTTTGTTACATGTGAGTTTACAGAGGAAGAGGTTCTATTTCAACTGTCAAAAGTAAGGACAAATAAGTCGATGGGGCCTGATGCGATACACCCAAAGTTATTATAAGAGCTTAGTGGTGTACTAGCAAAACCACTAACAGATTTATTTAACCAATCATTGTTAATAGGAGTAGTACCAGAAGATTGGAAGTTAGCGAATGTTGTGCCCATTCACCAGTAAGCCTTACTTCAGTAGTGAGGAAAGTAATGGAAACCATGTTAAAGGATAGGGTTGTTGAACATCTAAAATCACATGGATTTCAATATCAGAGACAACATGGGTTTACTTCAGGGAGATCATGCCAAACTAATCTTATTGATTTTTTTGATTGGGTAACTAAAATAATAGATCAGGGTGATGCAGTAGATATTGTTTACCTAGATCTCAGTAAGGCTTTTGACACTGTTCCACATAGAAGGCTCATCAATAAACTGCAATCTTTTTAAGTTTGGATTCCAATATTGTTGAATGGGTTAGGCAGTGGCTAAATGACAGGCAACAGAGGGTTGTAGTCAACGGAGTATATTCAAAGCAAGGTCTAGTTACCAGTGGGGTACCACAGGGATCTGTACATGGACCCATTCTCTTTAATATTTTTTATTAGTGATCTTGCAGAAGGTCTTGGTGGTAACGTATGTCTTTTTGATACTAAAACTTGCAACAGGGTTGATGTTCCAGGAGGGATAAGCCAAATGGCAAATGATTTAGAAAAATTAGAAAAATGGTCAGAGCTATGGCAACTAACATTTAATGTGGCTAAGTGCAAGATAATGCACCTTGGATGTAAAAACCCAATATTTGATACCCTACTAACATCTGAAGAAAGGGATTTAGGAGTAATTATTTCAGATGACTTAAAGGTAGGAAGACAATGTAATAGAACGGCTGGAAATGCTAGCAGAATGCTTTGTTTTATAGGGAGAGGTATTGGCAGTAGAAAGAGAGAAATGCTCATTGTACAGAACAGTGGTGAGACCTCACTTGGAGTATTGTACGCAGTACTGGAGACCGTATCTTCAGAAGGATATTGATACTTTAGAGAGAGTTCAGAGAAGGGCTACTAAACTGGTTCATGGATTGCAGGATAAAACTTACAAGGAAAGGTTAAAGGATCTTAACATGTATAGCTTGGAGGAAAGACGAGACAGGGAGGATATGATAAAAACATTTAAATACATAAAGGGAATAAGAATAAAAGAGGAGACTATATTTAAAAGGACAGTCTTAAATTAGAGGGGCAAAGGTTTAAAAATAATTTCAGGAAGTATTTTTTTTTTTTTTTTACTGAGAGGGTAGTGGATGCATGGAATAGCCTTCCAGCTGAAGTGGTAGAGGTTAACACAGTGAGGGAGTTTAAGCATGTGTGGGAGAGGCATAAGGCTATCCTAGACTTAAGATAAGGCCAAGGAGTAATTAAAAGTATTTTGAAATATTGGGCAGACTTGATGGGCCGAATGGTTCTTATCTGCTGTCACATTCTGTTTCTATGTAACATAGCCTTAAAAACTCACACAATTGAATGTTTTTTTTGGTTTTTTTTTTGAGGGGGGGAGGGGTGGTTTAACACCTGACTGAATATTTGGGATTTAGTTAGGTTGTTTATACTTTACATAAGCCTGCCACAACACCAATATACCTCATTTGTGTGTGTGTGTGTGTATAATTATTAGTTCATCGGGTTATTACGCTCTCTCTCTCCATTTGTCAGGATTACTGTATAGCACGTATGACAAATAAGTAACGTATTACCGGTCCTTAGAATGGCTGGATTTAACGTACATAGAATAGTCAAAAATACTAGCCGAGGTCAGGGAACACAGAAAGGGACGCAGCGATGAGAAAAGCCAGGTGTCAGGATACCAGAATATAGAGAAGTCAATAAACAAATCCAAAGTCAAAAACCAGGTAGAAAACTATAAACAGTAACGCGCTCTCGGACAACCACAAGGGAAACCACGACAGGGTACTGAGCAGGATGAGAACTAGGCCTAAATACCCCTCCTCTAGATCCGATAGGCTGTAACCGGCCTTTGACCCCAAAGTCAGTTACCAGGTTTCATTTGCATAATTGCTGTTCAGCATTAACCCTTCTGTGGATTAGGTTGCTGCTCGGCACAACTTTTCCTGTGTGGACAGTAAATGTCATTAACCACATTTTTATAAGCGGATGAATACCATTGCTCTGAATTAAAACTCCAACCAAGAGAGCAGTGAAACATGGCTGTATCTCACATGCCCATAGCGGTTATGGACTTGTGACCCTAGATCAGGGGTAGGCAATCTTTTACTAGTACTGTGCCAAAACAAGATTTTGAAGTCCCTTTGGCATGCTGATCCTATTTGTGTAAAACGAAGCGTGCATGTTGCCGTATTCTGCTTGTGTTTTTTGAGTGCTGCAGTTGCTTTGTAGCGTTGTTATATTGTACAGTATTTGTTCATGAGTTGTTTGTGGTATTGTGCCTGAGACTTGAATGTGGTCTGTATATGGGGGCTCCTTGAGTAATTGTGTCTGTGTATGATGTATCACATTGTGTGTTTGGTGGTAAGTTTATGCGCTAATTTCAATATTGCATGTGAGAGGCTGATTGTGGGGTTGTCAGTGTGGTTGTCTTTGTGGGACTGCGTGTTTGTGTATGGGCTGTCTGTGTTATTTTTTTTGAGAGTGAGGCTTATTCTTCAGCTCCGTGTATATCTAGCAGTGTGGGTAGCTTTCCTGGGTCCAGTGGGAACTAGGCTGGCCAAGTACAGGTTAAGTGCAGAAGCCACGATAGCTGCTGTGGGCTGCTCGGCGCCAGTGCTGATTCCCATTCACAAGTGCAGTGAGGAAGTGATCTGAGATAAATTGAGGATTGTCTCTAACCACCTGTAACCACCCAGTTTGAACTAGCAGATATCTAAATTCCCACTGGCACGTTTGATAGGGCAGAGCCTGTTTGTCTGTGCCGTGCAAAGGGACCTTGAGTGCTGTGCATGGCACACGTGCCATAGGTTGCTGACCCCTGCCCTAGAGGCTTCATTGCCCCTTATAGGACCTATCAAGTTATTTGTCTTTCCAGTCAGCAGAGACACGTTCATTGCATAGTCCTAATGGTAGGGGGGTTTACCACTTCTACAGAAGTGATGGTAAGTGAATTTGCCTAAATGAAATTAAATACTTGCATAAAGCATGAAAAAAAATACAATCCACCACAATAGTCTGTTTTTATTGGTCCCCCTACTGGAACAGAGTTGAGTAGACCCTAAATCTAAGACTTTTGTTGGCCATTGAGAGATGAGTTTCATAGAGGACAAAATTTAAAATGGTTAGAATAAACTATGCATCCCCCTGTAGCATGCCTTTTTTCATGTATTTTCGTTTGCCCTCTGCTGTTTTACAGGTGAAAATGAGAAGGTGTTCCATGAATTTCCTCCAAATTATTATTCTTGTGAGAAATATACTGCCAATGATCCCGATGTCTCAAAGACCAGAGAAAGTTTCACTGAGAATTTATTGTTTAGACTTGGTTCAACTACAAATTTAACATCTATATTAGGTTATACCCAACCTCCAGCTCGCATCATTGCTTTTCCATATGACTATACCAGTACAGCCACACTGGCTCAGGTTGACAGTGTTGCCACTCAACAAGATTATATGAAGGAGTCAACGCCCAGTTTGACTTCCCCATACATGTTCACCACTACAGAAGGTTTTACGGAGGAACCAGTTCTCAGACCAACTCACACTAACCGGTCTGTAAACAAACCTACCAAAGAATATGAGGAAAGCATGACTCTAGCTCACACATCAACCTCTAAACAAAGCTCATTAAAGGAGTACTTTTCACCTCCTCACACAAGTGCCTCTGAACAAGTTTCTATTGCTCATGCTACCCAGATTATGGTATCTAATAAACATGGAAAAAGGACTACTGCATCTGAAAAAGCTATATTTTATAGCCTAGGCATTTTAGAAAAAAGTGGATTTACAGAATCGACACCAATGCAGTCTGAAAATGCTTTCTCACAGTCTCTGCAAAATGCCAAACTGGGGATTCTAGAAGCGCACACTTTTGCTGACTTGACTCTCAAGCCAACTAGCACAGGAGCCCCCATGACACTGGCTGGTTCACAGAATGAGCCCCCATCACGGACCTTGTATGAGTTTATATCTACAAAAAATAATGGCTCTGCTGCTTCAAATACGATTGAAACTTTAGTCTCTGAAAGATCTACCCAGGAATCTTTGTTCAACATGATCACTGGTGGTGTTACTACAATTGAGAAAGTCGTTATTTTAGAGCACAATGTCAATTCAAGTTTTCCAATAATCTCCAACATAACATCTTTAGAGGAATTGCCCACAGTGGCCCAAAAGCACTTGCAAACCCATAATGCTCCTGAAGTACCTAGAACAGAAAAGTCAACACTGGTCACAGTAACCCCTTTCCAAAATATAGAGACAGAGGTACTGTCACACACATCAATATTGGGGCAAAGTACAACAAAAAATTATAAAGATATTACAGAGGTTATCAAATCTGAATTAATATATAGAAGCCCAGCTGAGGGGGATACCTCTCACAGCACTTTATTAAATGAAGATCTAACTGATTCTAAAACCTTGGAGTCAAAATTGGACACACAAACTCTACTCCCAATTACAGGTACAGAGACAGAAATACAATCACACACACCAGTCTTGGGGCAAAGTACATCAAAAATTGATCAGGCTATTACAGAGGGTAGCAAATTTGCATTAAGCCCAACAGAGGGGCTTACCTCTCATACCACTGTACTAAATGAACATCTAATTGATTCTGCAAATTTGCAGTCAAACTTAGGCACAGGAACACTACTCCCAAATACAGGTACAAAGACAAAAGCACAATCACAAACACCATTCTTGGGGCAGAACACAGAGCCATTAATTTGTGGGAGCCCAACTGATGGTTTTACCTCTCAAAACACTGTACTAAATAAATCCGTAACTAATGGTTCAATGAGGTTGGTAGAGTCAAAATTAATCACAGAATCACCGCTTAAACACATTGGTGCAGAAGTACAGCTACACATGTCGTTCTTGAAGCAGAGCACAGCAACCTTTGAGGTTGATATACAAAGCAGCGTATCGTCACACTATGTGAGACCAGTTGAGGGGTTTACCTCTCAAACAACTGGGTTAATGAAGCATCTAATGTATTCCACAAACCAGGCAAAACTGGTCACAGAAACTCCCCTCACTATCCTGTCACAAGAAAACACATCGGCATCAACTGAGAAGGCCACCTCTCAAACATCTAGTGATATATTTTCTGGCCAGTCAGAAGATGAATGGGAAACCTTCCGTAAGGATATTGAACATCTGAACCCAGAGTTCCTCAAGGAAGTTGGAAAAAGATCTTTGCCGGAGCTATTGCCAGTGTCAAAATCTATTAAATCTAGCCCTCCCAAGATATCAAAGAGGTTGCATACTAGACCTCTACGTGTAAATGTCAACTCCAGGAAGATCATATTGAAAGTTAACACAAAATCTTTACTGCCAAGAACACATAAATTGAACTCTACCATATTGCATATTCTACGGTCTTCAGGGAAGGATACTAGGTCAATAATAAATGCCTCACATAGCCTTACAATGTCAAATAAAGAATACACAATGAAAGGATCTTCGTCTGTACTGGTTCCTCTACAAAGGAACTCTCTTGTGCTAGCTCCACTCTATAATCCATTCCCTAAGAAATATAAACCTCAAAAAGTCTCAAATGGCAAGATCTATCGACATAGCCATGTTTGTGAGTTTGAGATGGGATTGTGTGGATGGAGGCAAACTTCTAATGATAACTTAAACTGGATCTTAACGCAGGGTAGGTGGAATCCTCCCAGTGAATTCCACATGCACTTGGACATACCAAGAGGTAACCTGTTTTTGGTTTTTGTGTGTTGTAAGGACACAATCTAGGATGTTTTGGCATTACAAAACTTTTATATCTTATAGGTGCCTATCTATCCCTAAGAAATGTTACCACACCACTTGTCCCAGGACAGAAAGCGCTACTCTTGAGTCCAATGGTAAATTCCACAAACTGCATCTCTTTCTGGTACAGCTCGTTAAAGCATATCATGGGTGAGTTCCTCTAAACAATGTTGGGTTACTCACTTAACATAAAATTGTGGAGATTTGACCATGGAACTTCACCAGTGTGGTCTTAGTGTTGACTGACCAATTTTTGTGTCAATCAGGTTTAGAACTTGCAAAGTAAACCAGGTTTAAAATAAAAATACTAAATATTGAATTGCCACTCACTAATGTAGAAGGCAATTTATTTGGTCAATTTTCTATTTAGAATATTGTCTTTTCACTTGAATTTTCACTGATCTAACAATTCACAGCTAGTCAACCAGTGTTCAATAAACTTTTGTGGTGTTCTGTTTAGTGTTTTTTTTTTTTTTTTTTTTGGTAATTTGTCTTTGGTGAATCTCATAATGCTGAAAGAGTGTACATTTTGTACAAAATGTTTCCACCTGATGAGCTATACAACATTTCTAGTTCAATACAGAAGTCTAAAGGGTGAAACCGTATTTATTGCAGCAATGATCATAAAACGTGAATTGTGACCTTCATTCTAACATAACACTGTGTGTGAATAATTGTTTGTTTTTTTGTTTTTTTTTTAAAAACCTTTTCATATGTTATCACTTTGCTTTGCCAGTTTGCCATGTTAACATTTCCCCCTTCCATTGTAATGCCACAAAGATAACCAGTTCTTTACTTTAACACCCGCTTTGTCCTGCGTTCCTCATACAAGGTACACTAAATGTTTACACAAGGCCAGGTCACACTCTGCTGTGGTCAGATGCTGGGCATAAGAAAATGGAATGGACAAAGGCAAAAATACAGTTAATATCACCCAGCAAACCTATGGCTTTACAGGTAAATACATTGTTTACAGAATATATTTTGTGGCTTAGAAAGCAGGGTTTTTTCCCCTTTTTTTTTTAAACAGCTGTACAGGGAAATTAAAGTAGTCCTCAGTGGTGTCACTAGGGGGGCGTGGAGGGGGCCATCGCCCCCCTACATTATGCCGTGCCCCCCCTTGCACCCTCCAAATGCAGGCACTGTATCATGGGCAATGTTTTTTTTTGTTTTTAAATAATCCCTGGTGGAGAATAATGACTCCTCCATCCGGGATTATTAAACTCATTGTGGTGGGGGCAGGGCCAAATGTCAGGGGCGGTGTTAAAGGTGCCCATAAGACCTCTGTTTGGGTAACTGTTGCACAGGAAGGGGGAAGCAGGAAGTAGTCCCTGGTTCCCCCAACATCCAGACTCCAAGAGTTTCAACTGCCTTCCCTCCAGTCCATAATGGACAGAGGTAAAGGTGTGTGTGACTGCAACTGTGTGTGACTGTGTGTGTGTGGCTGACCTGTGTTTGTCTGCCTGTACGTGACTGTTGGTTCTGCGACTGGCTGACCTGTGTTTGACAGTCTGCCTGTGTGTGATGCTGTGTGTATGACTGTCTGTCCTCTGTATGGTTGTATGCCTATGTGTGACTGTGACTGTGTGTGGCTGTGTGACTGTTTCTGTGTGTGTGACACTCTGCCTGTATGTGTGACTTTTCACACAGGGCCCCTAAAGGCCAAGGCTGGTCCTGGCTCCATCTATCCCAAAGTGCCTGTATGGACGTCCCCAGTGCTTCCTCCTGTTTTGGAGGAGTTTATGGACCTCCAAGGTGGGCGGCTGTGAGCACATCAGAGACGGCGAGGGAGCTGTAATCTTCCTGCTCCCTTGCGATTTGTGAGTGTGAGAGAGAATGTGACTATCGGTGAGTATTTGTCACATCAGTGAGAGTCTGTGTCTGTCAGTGACATCTGTGTGTTTGTCATTGAATGTGTGTCTGCCAGTAGGGGTGTCTGCCAGTGTGTGTCTGTCAGTGAACGTGTTTTGGTTAAACGTGTGTGTGTGTGAGACAATGACTGTCAGGGAGTGTGCATCAGTAAGGGCATGTTGTCTATTAGTCGGCCCATCCACACTGCCATCCTTACATCCTGCCCCCACACTGTCACCTTCCAACACACTGCACCCCATACTGTCAACTTCCAAGTTGTGAGCTGAACAGACAGTGCGGCTACATCTAAGGTGAGATACATTACCTACCTGGCTGAGTATGCAGTTTGCAGGGAGATATACATACACACACACACACACACACATGTTTTATAACTGCCCCTACTTTTGTCCATGGCCCACCATGTGCCCCCCTAAAAATGAATCCTAGAGACGCCACTGGTAGTTCTGCTGATTTAAGTTTATAATCTATTGACAAAATAATATAAATTGCATGTTTTAGGAGGTGTGGATTGCTAGACTTTATTTATTTTTTATTCATTTTTTTTCCTGCCCTTCTAGGTAGTTTTGGAAGGAATTGCAGGCCCATCAACTGAGAGTAACATAGTCGTTGATAATTTGTATGCCGGTCAGTGCAGATGAAGAAGAATGTACTGTATATGCCTTAGTTCATTCATTCCATAATAAAATTTTAAGTAAATGCTTTCTTTGTAGTTTGCTGGGGGAAACAAAACTTTTCACAATCAGCCAGTAGAGGGAGCTATGGGTGCTGCTTTCGCTGTTCAAGGTACTGAAACATTTTTTTTCTCTTCTAGTTAATTTATAAACAGGGAATCGGTGTCTGTATTCTGAGGTTTTGGGAGATGAATACGTGCATGTTCGGGTCTGTGTATATTAATATAGATTTATATACAGGTTTTAATGCTTAATGTAAACTTTTCCATGCTTGCAAGGAAGCTTCACATACAGACTGTCAAAGCCATGAGCTTTGATACTTGTTGCTGTTAATCCACCAGAGGCTGTTCTGTTAATGCAGTGTGTGTGAGACCAACTGGAACAGCTCTTTGGATGCTGGTATAATTGATAGTGATGTTGCTTTGCTCTGCTCTTGCAGGGCACAACTCTGCCTGAAATCAAAGGACAATACACGGTAGGTCTCAAGCAAGGCAGAGTTAAAGTTTAGAAATGAAGCTTTATGTGCGGAGAGCAAGCACTGTTTGCCATGGCTCCCCCTTCTCTGTGAAGGAGGCTGAGCTGTGGAGTGGCTGACATCACTCAGTGGGGCTGGTGAAAATAAATATGCAGTCCTTAAAAGCTGAACAGATCTCAATTTCCCACCTCAGGGAGAAGAGAATGGCAAGATCCTGATCTAACTGCACACACCAGAAGGAATAATTAACCACCAGGGGGATTTCAGCAGCATTCAAAGACTGAAAGTGTCAGATATCTAGACAGCCAAAGTCTGGACAAAAATAAACTTTCTACAAGGAGTTCATGGAAATCTGAAGACATGAAGAAGCAGATGTGATTTTTTGGAGGCTGATGGGGTTGCCTTTACACTTCAAGGCAAAACAGATCCAGTAGTAGAACAGCTGCATCTGCTGAACTCTAAATTCATGTGCCATGGCTGGGCCCCTTTCCTACTCATTGCAGGCCACTGCGGTAATTGCTGCGGTCATCACTTTCCTCACCCTTTTCACCATTTTTGGCAATGTGTTGGTAATTATTGCAGTGCTCACCAGTCGTTCCTTAAAAGCACCTCAAAATCTGTTCCTGGTGTCACTGGCTGCAGCTGACATCCTGGTAGCAACTCTCATAATTCCTTTCTCATTGGCCAACGAACTGATGGGCTACTGGTATTTTGGCAAGGTCTGGTGTGAGATGTACTTGGCACTAGATGTTCTTTTCTGCACTTCCTCAATAGTGCACTTATGTGCCATCAGCCTGGACAGGTACTGGTCTGTCAGCCAAGCTATTGAGTATAACTCAAAGAGAACACCTAAGAGGATAAAGTGCATTATCCTGATAGTGTGGACCCTAGCTGCCCTTATTTCCCTGCCTCCTCTATTTTACAAGGGTAAAAAAAAGGACCCATCTAATGAAAAACCCCAGTGCATGCTGAATGAGGATCCCTGGTATATTCTTTCTTCCAGCATCTGTTCGTTCTTTGCACCATGCCTTATCATGATTCTGGTGTATCTCAGAATTTACCTTATTGCCAAACAAAGAAGCAGGAAAAGCACAGACATCAGCAAGCCCACAGTGAGGACCTCTAGGTTTTTCACTCACACCATAGGACGCAGTGTAGAAAGTTCAATAGCACAAGCCCATACTTCTGGTGTTCCCAAAGCAGAGAATGGCACCACAAAGGAGGACATCCAGCATGGTGTACCGGTGTCCTCTCCTACACATGAAAATCACAAAGACCAGCACCCATGGCAACTCAAACCTGAGCAACCAAGTGCTCCAAAACAAACCAATGGTCATGGCCCAACCATGCTGGACACCTTGGCCACAGTAAAAGGTGTGGTGCTCTTGGCTAGCAAAAGCAAAGAGTCTGTACCGGACTTGTCAAAGAAGAAAATTCACATTAATAGAGAAAAACGATTTACTTTTGTTCTTGCTGTTGTCATTGGAGTTTTTGTACTCTGCTGGTTCCCTTTTTTTTTCACCTACAGTCTAAGAGCCATCTGTCCTGATCGGTGTTACATTCCAGACAGCATGTTCCAGTTTTTCTTCTGGATAGGATATTGTAACAGTTCTCTCAACCCAGTTATATATACAATCTTCAACCAGGACTTCAGGAAGGCCTTTAGAAAAATCCTGTGCAGCCACTGGATACAAACAACTTGGTGACCAGCAAGAGATGAGCCATCAAAGAACTTCTTATTTATTTAGGCTGGACTTGCTAAATTTTTGTGTGTGAGAAGAAACTTTATAAAACTATTAACTTTGTGAAATCATTGTGTGCTGCTTTGTCTAATTTATAATGCTGCTGGAAAATTTCTCCTACTCAAATCTACTTTTTAACTCCTCAATTCTAGGTGGTATTTGGTTTACTCCAACTGTATTATTCCACCAATTCTATTTTTTTTTTTTTTTTTGTTCTTCTTTAAACTGTATTTGACTTTTATAATTACATGATATGTAAATTTATGATCTGTCTGTTATCGGTCTGCAAACTGTAGTTCATTACAAAGGCAGAAAACACATCTGTGATCTTTATCTCTATTTATTCTTTCCTGGATGCAGATGGACATGATTTGGTAAGGACTCTTAAATTGACTGTGTTAATGCTGGACACCCAAAGAAATTACTTGCCTGCTTTAACTGGGTAATTCCCTATTAGGGACAATTTAAACTAATAGAATATTTATGTATTTTTGTTCTCTATTGTATTGAGAATTAATAATCTATCTCCATGGTAGCGTCTAAATGTTGTGATTTTTTTTTTTTTTTTTTTACATCCTTTCCAAATATAGCACACACCATTTACTATCTGGTGATATGGATGTATTATACTACATTGGTCACACAGTCAGAAAACTTAGTACCAATATTTTTTGCAGAACAATGGTGAGTCGTAACTAGATTGATACTCTGAAAACAGCAGTGTGTGTCTGTATATGTAGTGTTTTTTTTGTTTTTTTTTTACATTTTTTTTTTTGATCTTGCTAATTGCTGTAAGGATTTATTTACCATACAGTAATTTATTGCAAATCGGGATCATTTCTTTACAAAGTTTAGGAAAAATAGCCAATTTGAATTCACTAAAATTGTTTAGTGAATAAAGCACATAGAAAGCCAGGCAAGAGTCTCTGTCCCTTAACCACATTTCTAGCTTTCCCTTAAATCATTTTTTAGGGTTGCCTTTTAATCCTGTTTCCCTGAATTTGACATTAGCAATGCTCTTATTTAAGGTAGCATTTCCTCACTTGAACTCACTCCCTTGAATTTGAATTCTTTCCAAATAATGAAATAAACTTATAAATTCATCACTTTTAGTGTTTGTGAATTTTATGTCCATGCCACTTGCTTACAATGCACATTTTTCTGTTTGTTCCCTTTAAGTGCCAGGTACATTTCATCTAACAAGTTTTGAGGAATGTTTGTTTTAGGAAGGGTAAGGGTTAAGGATGATTTCACTAACATTACATCAGTCTTTGTTTTTCACAATTTTAATAAAGTAATTTTGGTTTCATCCACAAAGGGTCATAGGGGAAGGCTGTGTTCCAACAGAGAGCATGGGAACTTTCTGTCTCTTCCCTGAAACTGAGCAGAGTAGCACGTCCGTGTGATTCATTGGACGGATAGGAGTACAAGATACAAGACTGCCAGTTTCACCTGCTCATCCAGGCAGTGTTTTCGTAATGAGTATTTATTCACAAAACTCCTTCAAGTTGTAGAGAATTGAAATCTGGAAGCATTTTAGGATTAAATGGCTGATTGTGAAATTTTGTCCAACTTGGCTATTTCTTTATTCTCAATTTTGCCATTTAGATTTCAATTAACTTAAAGGACCATTATAGACACCCAGACCACTTCAGCTCTATGAAGTGGTCTGGGTGCCAGGTCCATCTAGGGTTAACCCTGCCTACTGTAAACATAGCAGTTTCATAGAAGCTCCTGCAGCCTGAGAAAATACAGTGTTAACATTGAAAGCTAGGAACACCTCCAGTTGCAGTCACTTAGAGTGAACCAGAGGGACTTCTGAGTTGATGGAGGCATAAAATGCCTCCGTCCACTCAGATCTGCTGTGCACGAGCATCCTGTGATTCAGTATCGCCTCCTACTGCATGCAGACACTGAACTTTCCTCATAGAGATTCATTGATTCAATTCATCTCTATGAGGAGATGCTGATTGGCCAGGGCTATGTTTGAATCATGCTGGCTCTGCCCCTAATCTGCCTCCTTGTCAGTCTCCGCCAATCCTACGGGGAAGCACTGGGATTGGATCAGGCTATCGCATGGCAGCAGACTGCTTGTTTTTCCAGGGTCTAACAGCATGCAGATTTACAGCTTCTGGCTTGAATACAGTAAGATTTTTACTATATTTATGGAGGCATGAGGGGCCCAGGGGGGCTAGAAGGTAGTGCTAACACTATAGGGTCAGGAATACATGTAGTTGCACTGGTGACTATAGTGTCCCTTTAATTTGCAAGTCCTATATTTGACCCTGTAACTTTCCAAAACCTCAACCTGTACATGAGGATACTGTTGTACTCATGGGACTTCAGTGAACACAAATGAGTGTTTTAGAGCAGTGAAACTTATAATTACGGTGATATAATCCATGAAATAGTTTTTTGCATTTTTCACAAAAAAATAAATTTATTTTTTTTTGCATTTTTGGCTACTGTAAAAGACTGGATATAACCCATTTTGAATACCCTGGGTTGTATACTCTTGCAAATGGTATGCCATGCTGGGGGTAATTCTCCTTCCTGGACTGCCATACATTCTCAAAGGCAAACCAATCTGGCAAATTTCCAAAATACCATGGAGCCTGCATCATTGCACTCATGGGACATCACATCATAAAAATGTTTTATTGCAGTAAAAGCGAACTGTATGGCCATTCACACTTAAAATGCAATGCAAAACATGGAAGATTTCTTAATTTCTCAATTTTAGACTTTATTGATATTAAACTGTTCCACATATAGTCGATGTAAAATGAAAGCCCTATTTCTCTTGAACAAAATGACGACATAGAAGTGTGGGTACACTTAATATGAAAGAGGTAAATTATGGTTGAACAGACAGCTCAAATTCTAGATTTTGTTTTGGTTCAGAACTTGGACTTTTGCCTCTATCCGTAAAGAGTTAACTACAAAATGGCAGATACATACCAAAACTGTTTTAAGTGGAGTTGTTTTGCTACCTATACCTTTCCTTTGATTTACAGGCTGTGCCAGTTAACAGGGCTATTCACTAAACTTTAACAAATGAAAGCAGTATAGCAACAGTGATGGTAAGGTATCCAAGCTGTCACTTTAGCAGAGGTTTTTTTTGTTTTTTTTCTTCAAATAAACTAGTTATGCCTCAATTTTAGCATTTGGAGTTAGTGAGCTAAAATTGAGGTTTACTAGATGATCTTGCTTATGTAAGATACACTGCATAACATGTGTGCCTGCACCTTTTAGGGAGCAATAAATTTGTGTACCAGAGGAATCTATATGCTCTATTTAAAAAAATAAAATACAAATTCTTCATAATTCTGAGGTAGATGAAATGAGTCCATATAAACTAGGTTGTAGTAAAAACCCCTGGATCTTGGGCAAACATAACATCCCCAAGATGTACTTGGAATGTACCTTAAAGGACCGCTATAGTGCCAGGAAAACATACTCGTTTTCCTGGCACTATAGTGCCCTGAGGGTGCCCCCACCCTCAGGGACCCCCTCCCGCCCGGCTCTGGCAAGGGGAAAGGGTTAAAAACTTACCTTTTTCCAGCGCTGGGCGGGGAGCTCTCTGCCTCCTCTCCTCCTCCGTTCCTCCTCCTGGGCTGAATGCGCACACGCGGCAAGAGCTGCGCGCGCATTCAGCCCGTTGCATAGGAAAGCATTCTCAGTGCTTTCCTATGGACGCTGGCGTGCTCTCACTGTGAAAATCACAGTGAGAAGCACGCAAGCGCCTCTAGTGGCTGTCAATGAGACAGCCACTAGAGGATTAGGGGGAAGGCTTAACCCATTCATAAACATAGCAGTTTCTCTGACACTGCTATGTTTATTAAAAAATGGGTTAACCCTAGAAGAACCTGGCACCCAGACCACTTCATTAAGCTGAAGTGGTCTGGGTGCCTAGAGTGGTCCTTTAACTGGTTTATTTGTTATTAAATATAGTCATAGTGATACATGGGGATGTGGTTAAGAATTTTTTTTTTTGATCTAGTTAACCAATTTTCAATCACCTCCAGAGTTTAGGAAACTGCCTACAACCTTAAACTGTTGGCATTGCACTCTTCCACCACTAGGGGATAGACCCTCTCCATCAATGAGATTACTTCTTCATGTCCCCATTCTGGACCGAGATAAAATTCATAAGGAGTTAGACTTGCACATCAACCAAATTATAAAAGCTCTATCAAGGTTAAACCGCTGCTCTACCCCTTTTTCCTTTTTTAAAATTATTGTATTTTTTTTGTATATAGAATTCCTTCATTAAGGGCTATCATAAGTATTTTTGATAAATATAACCGCTGATGTCTTCAGTCTATCAGGCCCCTCATTTCCTGTAACATTGATACGGCCCACCCCTACAATGCCCCCAAAAATCTCGTGCCTTCCATTCAGTCTGCATGGTTTGTTGAAGTAATTTAGGAGAACTGTGTAAAAGCTAATTCAGTTCAAATAACGAATCCTACATCAGGGAGGGGTAACGGGGCCAGTGAGAAACAGAGGAGATTTTGAGTTAAATTGGTTGGATGCAAGTGACTGTAAGTTGATATATTCATGAAAATCTCACAGTAAGTGCTGTTCTAATATAAATCTATGCCCCACAATGTTCAAAAGAAGCACTACACTCTTGTTAGGCTCTGCATTAACGTCAAAACTCCTCCACAGTCATCACAGCTCTTCACGCAGTCATACTTTTATGTGTTTTGTGCAAGTACTTCGGAAAGAACATTACACATTAGCTTCCTTGATTATCCTGATTACTGTGCATAATGAAATGTTAATCAACGTAATATTTATATTAAAAATAATCAGATTTTTCACACACTGTTTCGTGAGTGGTGGTTCGTACAGAAATACCATACAGCAACTTGGGATTTAAATAGCAGTAGATAAATTATGTGATACAGACTCTTCTTCAGTGCATTTGTACTTGGATTTTCAGTGTCTCAATGCCCTAAATAAACAGGGTGTATACGTGCTCATATAAGTTTTTCTTGCAAATGTCTGTTTTGTTAGCCCCAAGCTACTGCCAACTGGATCATAGAATGCTTGGGAAAAATATTCTGACACTTTCAGAATTTGTAATATATTAAAAAAGTAAGATGGGTTTCTGGTTGTTACTTCAAGCCATGAAATCTATAATTAAACAAGGGTCACTCAGGCGCAATCTGAATTTATTGTAGTAGAGTTCCTGTACGCAGCCTGAGTATCTCCATTAACCTCTCTCCTTGTTCCCGCAGAACAGAGTGCGTATAGCCAGTCTCTCTAGCAGCAGCTGAGACTTGATAAAAGCTGAAGGCAAGTATATTTTATTGGACACACACATCCACAAGGGGCTTGCACTCAGGCATCCAAAGAGATCTATGATGTGCTCGGTACTTAAATCCAGCTGCTTGTATACAATTCACCAAAGAAAGGGTAAGCACATTGGGGTCTTCTCCAATAAACCTTAGCTTTTATCAACAATTCTGTTTTAATTTAAAACTTTTCACCTGTTCTGAGGAACGTTTTGAATCGAAACAGAAACGTTGACAAATATAAATTGTTTTATTGAACAAGTCCCTAGAATGCTTGCCTCTGTTATTTACAGGACAAAATGTGTATTCACCCTCCAGGTGGTGATTAACAACACAGAGTTCTCTTTAGAGCGCCACCATGTCTGGTCTTATAAGTTAATCCACCACTGAGTCCTCTCCAGACAGGGCTCTGGAAGAGGCTTTACCAACTCTCCCAAAGCATGGGACCCAGCAAATTAGGTATCCCCAGACAGCTTGCCCCTTCAGCTACCTTCAGTCTAAAAAGCACCCTGATGGCACATATTATGTCCGATCACCACCTGGCTGAAGGATTGCCAGGTTGTGGCTAACTCTCAATCTGAGTTCCAGGCAGTTGGGTTGGTCTCTCTGGTGTTCCTCAAGCTTAATCTTGGGTGTTCTAGCACCACCAGGTGCCCAGAATCAGGACTGTCAGCTAGGTTGTATCTGCTAGGCCAAGTTCAGAGCACTTTGGTGGGGTAATAATTACCAGATTTGACTAATTACATTACGTAAAGTCATGATTTTATTAAGAACACGGAGGCTCTTATTAGGCTTATCTCTTTCTTTTATTCCTCAGCAGCAAAGAAAGATAAGGTATTCATAGTAGAAAAAATAAACAAATACCCTCACAGGGTTAATCATTATATCACTATATCCTAGCCTATGGGAATAGTCCACATATCATATACTACCATGTGCCCCCCATCTATTCCTCTTTCCTGTTGATGCCGAAGCTAATAATCAATGACAACAAAACCAAAACAAATTAACGTAATCAAACACAAACAGGCGGATAGCAGAAGTCTTGGCGACGAATCCTTCCGAGGGAAACGTATCTTCGAGAACTGATCCTTTAAAGCAGGGGTTCTCAACCCAGTCCTCAGGACCCCCTACCAGTCCAGGATTTGGGGATTACCTGGGTGTGTCTCAGGTGTTTAGAAAAAGGGAAAAAAACACCTTACACTCTAAGGTGTTTTTTTTTTTTCTAAACACCTGAGACACACCCAGGTAATCCCTAAACCCTGGACTGGTAGGGGGTCCTGAGGACTAACGTTGAGAACCCCTGCTTTAAATTGTGGAAGATGTCGGTGTTGCCGGGAAGTGTCATAACAGTTCAGGCTGGAAAGAACAGAGAGAACAAATGGTAAAATATGTTCCCACAGACTATCGTTCATATTATCATAATATTAAATGCTATCAAACCATATAATCAGTTATATTTAAACAAAGCATTTAGTAGGTAACCATCTCTAGGATCAGACGAGCAAACAGAGACAACAATTCATCCATTTACAATCAATACTCATTACGTACCTGGGTTCAAAAAAAACCTCTGTACTGGGTCGGCTAATACTCGCCTCCGTGTCCTTAATAAAATCATGAGTTTACGTCATGTAATTAGTAAAATCTTGTAATTTTATTAAAGGACACGGATGCTCTTATTAGGCTAGTTCAAAGCTGTGAAATAAATTGAAAACCTTTGAAGCAATGGCTCCTCTAGTAGAGAGTGCGCCATACACAGATGTATCTATGTGGGCTGAAGTCATTATACATTTCACCCAGCGGGCTAACGTCACTGTAGATACAGGGTGATGAGGCATTTTGGTAGCCAAAAACAACTACTAATCTATTGGACTCCTGAATCCCAGAGTTCGTTTTTCGTATTCCTGTAGACAAGTCACTGGGCAGAGTTTAACATTATGTGGAAACGAAGGATAGGAAACCGAGGTAATCGATGACTTTGTACGTCTGGTATTGTTGACGGAAACTCCTGTAGGGGTAAAGGAGCATGTGTCTGTGTCCAGTGCTCGAACATCTAAAAAACCCGTTTGCAAGATATCAGACAGAGAAGCATGGGCATTTTTGCTGACAGCTGTTTAAGCGTGAGTCCCTCATTCCGTGGCCAAGATTCCAATAAGTTGAGGACCAGATTCACATCCCACGACGACATGTATCGAGGTTAAGGTGGTCGAGCAAATTTAATACCTCGTAGGAGTCGACACACCAACAGCTGTTGACTGGCTAGAGTCCCTTCTCGTCCGTGACGGCCAGCAGAGATCGCCGATCTATAGACATTAATAGTGCAGTAAGCCAATCCATGGTTATACAGATTGGTAAGGAAATGTAACAGGTAATTCACAAGAGCACATACGGGATCCACCTGTTGTTCCATGCACCAACTACTCCATCCGTTCCAGGCATAGTTGTAGGATCGTCTTGTTCCAGGGTCCATGCTCCTGCCAGTAGGTCGAGTGTTTCTTGTGGAACATCTGGTACAACCCAGGGTCCCCGGAAAGGCGCCACAATAAGAGTCTGAGGTGTCCCTGAATCAAAAGGGGGTGTGGATTTCCCTTGGGATCCAGTAAAAGGTATGAGGCATCGGGTAGTAGTCTTGGAAGATCGATGGACATCTCCATGAGTGAAGGAAACCAAGGTTGAGCAGTCCAGAATGGAGTTATGAGGACCAGCGCTGTTTGAGTGTGCCTGAGGTGTACTAATGTCTGAGCCATTAAGGAGAAAGGAGGAAATGCATACAATCGACTTTTCAGCCATTGTTGGAGGAAGGCATCTGCCGTTATAGCGTCTGGGTCTGGCCTCCAACTGAAGAACGTTGGTATTTGGGAGTTCAAACGAGATGCGAAAAGGTCGATGTACATCAGGCCCCAGAGCATTTGAAGACGTAGGAATGTTTCGCGATCCAATCGCCAATCACTGGTGTCTCGTAGATGTCTGGAGTTCCAGTACGCTACTATATTGGACAAGGCTGGGAATGTATTCCACTTGGACTGATATGTTGTGATCCAGGCAGTATTGTCAAAACTCCTTGGCCAGGTCCGTCAGGATCCTGGATTTCGTGCCACTAAGGTGGTTGATGTAGCGGACCGCAGATATATTGTCCATTCGCAGAACAATCGAGCAGTTGGTCGCAGCCCTGAGGAGGCTCTTTAGGGCAAATGACCCTGCCATGAGTTCCAGGCTGTTGATGTGCAGTTCTTTTTCTGAGTAGGACCCTATTCCTCCTGTAGAGATAAGACCGCAGCACGCTCCCCAACTACGCGTACTCGCATCGGACTCTATGATGAAGTCCGGGGCAGTTACGAAGATCGCTCTGCCGTTCCACACTTCCATGTGTTGCAGCCATCAGGCGAGTTCATGTTTGGCTACGTAATCGAGTGGAACGGAGTCGGAGTTTGAGTGACCCAAACGTAAATGTGTGGCTTTCAGCCGTTGTAGGGCCCTGTAGTGAAGAGGTCCCGGGAAATTCGCCTGAATGGAGGCTTAGAGGATGCTTATTATCCTGGCTAGCTGCCGCAAGGTTAAGACTGGGCGTGCCAACGTCCTGCGGATCTCCTTCTTGATGATCTTGACCTTCATGGGTGGTAGACTGATTGTCCAGTTTGTCGCGTCTATGTTAAATCCTAGAAACTCCATGGTTTGGGACTGGGTTAGTACCGACTTTTTCCAATTGATTAAAAATCCTAAATTTTGTAGGAGGGACAGTGCCCAAGAGAGGTGTTGCCGAAGCTGGTGGACGTTGTGTGCCATGATCAGCATATCGTCCAGGTATATGATCATCCGCACAACCCTGCTGGGTAGGAGAGCGACCACAGGTTTCTGCAGTTTGGTAAAGCACCACAGGGCCGATGATCGTCCAAAGAGGAGGCACTAGAATCGCCACGTCGTCTCTTCCCATTGGAATTGGAGAAGGTGGTGACAGTCTTCGGCAATGGGGATTGTGAGATCGGCGTCCTGTAGGTTTAGTATGACCATCTAGTCCCCAATCTGAGGAGGTCCCTAAGGCAATGGATTCCCTCAATTTTGAAATGGTGGTACCGGACGAATGCGTTTAGGGGGCGCAGGTTGATGACCGGTGGCACCCCACCGCTTTTTTTGGGCACCAGAAAAAGGTTGCTCACGAAACTGGGAGAAGATGGCAGGACCTGATAGATCGCGTCCTTTTCTTGCAGCGCGAGAATTTCCTCGCGTACTAGGGTCCTGTCTTGTGTGGAGAATACTGTGTGGCCTGGAGGTTTGGACAGGGTGTTGTACAAACTCGATATGGTAACCAAGGATAGTTTTTAGGACCCAAACATCTGTTGTCAGGCTGCGCCAAGCATCTACAAAGTGAAACAGTCTGCCCCACACATACACGGGGAAGGGGATGATGGAATACTCACCATAAAGCCTTCGGCCATACGAGGCGCCCCTGGTCCTTCGAGACTGCAACGATCTGCCCCTGACCGGGAAGAAGGGCGAAGGGGACTTGTTCTCTGGAGGCTGGAATCTAGGCGTGGCGGGGCCTTGGTATCCCCGGTAAGAACCCTGGGAGGAACGACCGGGCAGACGGCCACAATGTCTGCTGGTCCCACCAAAAATCTTGGGAGATAACACTCTCCTCATGTTTGTTTGTGCCTTGCCTAAGGCCATAAAGGTATTGACATATGTACCCAACTCCTTTACGAAGTTATCTCTGAAAAGGAGGCCTTTTACCTGTGGCCCAGGCTCAGATATGGCAATGTTAACAAGTTTCGGCTCAATTTTCATAAGGATAGCCTTCCGCCGCTCAGTAGCCAATGCGGCATTAGCATTGCCGACCCAACCCCTAATGGCCAGGAGATCAATTGGGGTCCCTGTTAAGGCAGCTTCGATCATTTAGAAGATTTTGGCACTAGGGCCTAATGCATCAAGCACTTTGTCCTGGCAATGGCGTAAGGAATAGTCAAGCCCCTTTTTAGCCTTCCAGCCAGATTTTCCCAGATATTGGGCCACTTTGGGGTCTATGTCCGGCGTGACGCAGGCCATGTCGGGGACCGTAGGGTGCGGGCATTTTGCGCTATGCATATTTCTTGTGGCCTTATCCAGGGGTTTCCTGAATCTGGACGCTATATATCGTGCTATGTGCTCGGTCGGGTACCATTCGGCCAACCTCGGGTTTTGCAGGGCATTGGGTCAAACAGGGGTTCACCATGCGGGTCTAGGATAGCGGACGCATCTGCCGCTTTGTTAGTGACCGAAATCTGACCAATATTTATCCAGATATATTTTCCTGCTATTAGTAAAAAGTAATGAATTTTTTTAAATTAAATAAAACCAGCATAATTACCAGTTATGTTGTAGATATTCTCTCAGCTGTGTAGATATGTCCCAGGAATTTTGAATGCAAGTATGATGTATAGAGAATTGTATGGAAATAGAAAAAGTTTTCAGAGTTCTGAAGTTGTTAGTTTAAGAAAAATAATAGTGAAAATTAGGTGTCCAAGAGAGTGTTGTTTCTTGAGTACAGTCCAAGTGAGACTATGTTTCAAAGATAGTTTAAATGTTTTAAAGAGTGTGAATGTCCTAAAGAGCTGAATTCCCCTTTCTTCCCTTTGTCCTTACTTTTTAAAGGGAAAAACTCTCTGCACGTCACTAATTGATATGACCAATAGGGAACTGTAGGTGTGTCTTCCCTACAGACTATCATCTAGTTTTTGGTCAGTGGCGCAATTACATCACCATAAATTCTTGTCAGGGGGTCCATTTGCCTTTTTGCATAATGGTTTAACTGAAATTGGTGATGCTTTTGACATCATTTTCGGTTATCTTTATAGGTACTATAAATCTTAATTCCTGCCAATTTCAAAGGTTTTTTCATTCTTACACCACGACAGAGTGTCGGCAATTTCGATAGTAATTTTAGAATTGACAGCTCCTAACCTTAATTTCACCTTTTTCTTACAATGGAACTTTGTAAGATTCCGTTAGTTTTTTTGCTTTTTTATAAAGTAAAACTAATTACTTAGTGTTATTTGTCATTGGTGTCTGGTTTTCCTGTGTGAAACTGTGTTTAAGATTATTTATACTCCACTAACATTAGTAAATAATATGATATTTCTTCATTGACATTTATCCATGAATAGTATATCTCAGGGCTTCACAAACTTTTATGGGCCGAGACCCACTTTTCAAAACGGTAATTTTTCGAGACCCACTTGGCAGACAATACAATTGGCACACCATATCAATCCTCTTTAGATGCACATCATGGCAATCCGTTTTAGAGACATACAACTGCTTACTCACAGACTCAGGATTTTAGAGGCATAAAATTGGCACACCATGGCAAACCGCTTTAGAGGCATACAATTGTCACACTATAGTAATCCAATTTAGATGCATACAATTGTTTTAGATGTATAAACTTGGCACATCATGGCAACTTTAGGTGCATAAAATTGGCACGCCATGGCAATCAGTTTTAGAGGCTTACAATTGGAACATCATTGCAGCTTTAAATACATAAACTTGGCACACCATGGCAATCAGCTTTAGATGCATAAACTTGGCATATCATGGCAATCACTTTTAGATGCATAAACTTGGCACATCACGGCAATCAGCTTCAGAGGCATACAATTGGCACACCATGGCAAACAGTCAGATGCATAAAATTGGCACACCATGGCAAACAGTCAGATGCATAAAATTGGCACACCATGGCAATCCGTTTTAAAAGCATAAAATTGGCACACCTTGGCAATCCGCTTTAGATGCATAAAATTGGCATAACATGGCAGTTTTAGAGGCTTAATTCTGGGATATCATGGCAGTTTTAGAGGCAGAAACTTTGCACATCATGGCAATCAGTTTTAGAGACATACAACTGCTTACTCACAGACTCAGAATCAGAAGTGCTGTGTCCTGCTCTTTCATCCAGGCACCTCACATTGATTATCCCAGTGGTGGAACTAATGTAGAGAGTGCCCTGGTGCAAATATGTTTTCTGGGCCCCCCTCTAGTGCAAGTGTGGCCAAAATGTAGATCTCCATCTGTCGGAGAACTTCAACAATGCTATACCAGATGGGGATCTACCATTTTCTTATCATTGCAGGGTTATATTTGTGAGCAGTGTTTGAGCATTTGAATGTAAGCATGTTTTTGTATTAAGTATATGTGTGCATGTATGGGTGTATTTGTATGTACTGTTGCCATTGGAATGTAGTGGTGTACTTGTTTGTAATGTTTGCGTGTTGCCATGGTAACGCTCTGGGTGCTCGCGAGACCTCTATCACACGGTCTGCAGCTCTTCACTCAGCGGAGCTACAGACCGTAGGTCCTGGGCAGACTGATTGGAGGGATCCCGGCGGCATACAGGGCAAGCCGCTGGGCCCCCTCCTGGTGTAGGGCCCATGGTCACGGACCGAGAGATTGGGATGGTTTTCTAGTGAGAGGACCAGCACCCTGGAGACACCGGAATTATTACGGAGCGATATGGAGCCAGCAAGTCCCTGGACAGCGCTCGAAGTGGAGGAGGAGTTCAACTGGAGGTTACAGAGCCTCTTGGCCCCATTGGGTGAGCCAGTATCAGAGGCAACCAGGTTGGACTGCAGAGAGGGCACCAGGTAAGAGATGTGGGACGAAGCCCTGGAGGGTGGACAGTGTTGGCGAGGTGAGCGTCTCCTCAGTGAGCAGCGACTACAGATCTTCTTGACCCTCAATACGTAGCCTTGTCTCGTTATTGGAGGGAACTGCTATAATCACACTGGGGATTGCTATGCTCTGCATACTCCCTTGAGCTTTTAATCACTTAGCTCTTTTAAGAGCTGTTCCTGTTACGCTCTCCTGGAGGAGAGGTCTTCCCCACACGGTCCTGGAGGACAGAAGCTGATCCAGGGTGGAAGGAAGACGGTGAGACTCCAGTTAAGCTACGGCGGTTGTGGAGTCTGCGGTGGTTGTGGTGTCGGTGCGGTGCTTGTGGTCCTCGGCGCAGGCTAGGAAGCGTCCATTAACGGAAGGTGATCCGTTACACTTACTGGTCCACGTATCTGTGGTTATGTGGACCTTGCCACAGATGGATTTGCGCAGTGCACACCTGATTTTGGCCACCAATTGGTTGTGCAGGGAAGGGATGGCTCATCTGGAAAAGTAGTGGCGGCTGGGAACCACGTACTGTGGGACAACCACCGCCATCAGGTTTTTAGGGGGGTACTTCCTCTTTCTCTCCAGTGTTTGGGAGATGGACAGCTGAATGCTTCCATGGGACAGTGTGGAGATGCTTGGGGACAGTGGCAGGCATGGTGGCGTCGCTGCCTCATCCTCTGTTTGTGGGGTGGCAGGTGCAATTTTGACTCCAGAGGTGGAGGAAGAGGCAGAGACAGCAGCAGAAGAGGAAGCAGGAGGAGCCTGAGACCTTTCTTGTTTTTTGAGGTGCTTAGCCACTGCAGCTGCGTGCTTTGCATGTAGATGCCTGGTCATGCAGGTTGTGCTCAGGTTTAGCACATTTATTCCTTGCTTCAGGCTCTGATTTGTGCAAACCACTTTCGTGTCTTGTCATCAGCACATTGTCTGGAAGAACTTCCGCCAGGAACGCTTGGGCTGGCTTTGGTGTGCTTGGTCCCTGGAGTGCGGGAGTATGGCATATCGTCTAGGGGACGGCTGCTCTGCACCTACTCCTCTCTTATGCTGTGCTGGTGCCTCTGTGCGACCACTGCCTCTTCCTCCAAACTGGACCGTCACTGCATGACCTTCCATTCCATGTGGGTCTAGGACCTCATCATCCTCCACATCATGTTCCACCCACTCCTCAACACTGCCTTCCTTGCGGTCTGCACACTGCGAAGCCACAGCAGTTGACCCCGTCATCAGAGGCGTTGCAGTGGTCCTTGCATGTCGACATCCTGACACATAAGTGGTTTGTGCATCAGTGCACTCAATCTCTTCCACTTCTGGGGCAGGGCTAGGTTGGCTACGGAAACCCTGCCAGCAGAGTCATCAAAGAGACTGCTGCATGACTTGTGGCTCAGACTGCTTGGCTGATTTGCAAGGGGTGAGGTGAAAGACCAGATGGCCATGGGCTGCAGCCAACTCTATGCTTTCAGCAAGGGACCGGTGGGAGACAATGAATTGCAGGAACTGGAGGCACTGTCAGCCATCAATCTACTATCACCAGTGGTGTATCCTGGTTTTGTGCTGCCCTAGGCGGGACAAAACTCAGGCCCCAACCCCCAACCCTCACCCATCCCTCCCCGCGACCCCCACCCATCCCTTCCCCCCTGCGCGCGCGACCCCCACCCATCCCTTCCCCCCGCCTTCTAAATACACACACACTCACTGACAGATACGCGTACACTAGCTAACAGAAACACAAACTCACTGACACACACAGTCAAACACACACACTCACTAGCACAGACACACTCTCACAGACACACACTCTCACAGACACACACTCTCACAGACACACACACTCACTGACACACACACTCACTAACACACACACTCTAACAGACACTCACTAACAGACACACACTAATAGACACACACACACTCCCTAACAGACACACACACAGTCACTAATAGACACACACACACAGTCACACTCACTACCAGACACACACACACACTCACATTAACACATGTACTTTTTAAACCCCCCCCCTCTCCAGCCTCCTTACCTTTGGGAGTGCTGGGGAGGGAAGGGGTTCTCTATCTCCCTGGTGGTCCAGTGGCTGCTGGGTGGGCGGCATTGGCGGGCGGGCGGCTGACGAGGGAGCTTTTCCTGCGAGCTGCCTGCTCAGCTCCCTTGCGCGCCTCAGAGTGAGGCTAACAAGACATTTGCCTTGGGCATTTGGGGGGCGGCTTTTTTTGCCGCCCCCTGAAAAATGCCGCTCAAGGCAAATGCCTTGTTTGCCTCGCGGCTAAAACGCCCCTGACTATCACCTGTACTTGTTCTGGCCTCACCATTCGTAGAGCGGCATTCAGGCTTACGAAATAACGCTGAAGGTTCTGTCACGTACTCACACATGAGGAAGATGTTTCACTTGTGCGTGTAGCTGGCATAGATCGACCACATCCTCTCCTTTCAACAGGAGCTCCACCAACACCAGCAGCACCACGACCATGGCCACGTCCCTTATTTGACGCTCTCCTCATTCTTTTTCTATTTGACTCTCAGATATGAAGTGCAGGGCCCAAATTTACTATTTAGCAGTTTAGCACCAAAACAATTAGAATTTTTACAACTGCGGTGTAACCGCAGTATTTGACGCTTCTATTTGACTCTCAGATATTAAGAGCACGCCCCAAATTTACTATTTAGTAGTTTAGCACCAAAACAATTAGAATTTTTACAACTGCGCTGTAACCGCAGTATTTGACGATTCTATTTGACTCTCAGATATGAAGTGCAGGGCCCAAATTTACTATTTAGCAGATTAGCACCCAGAAAATAAGAATGTTTACAATTGCACTGTAACCGCAGTATTTGACGCTTCTATTTGACTCTCAGATATGAAAAGCACGCCCCAAATTTACTATTTAGCAGTTTAGCACCAAAACAAATAGAATTTTTACAAGTGCGCTGTAACCGCAGTATTTGACACTTCTGTTTGACTCTCAGATATGAAGTGCACCCCACTAATGTACTTTTTAGCACCCAAAAAATGTTAAGTTTTAAAACTGCAATGTGACAGCAGTATTTGATGCTTCTATTTGACTCTCAGTTATGAAGTGCACACCCCAAATGTACTATTTCGCACCCAAAAAAATTTACTTTTTAAATCTCTGGTGTAACCGCAGTATTTGACGCTTCTATTTGACTCTCAGATATGAAGTGCACCCCACTAATGTACTAGTTTGCAGAATTCGATCTCTGCCAGTCCCTCTTGACTAGTGTCTCTGACTGCCTCTCTGCTGTTTCTAACTGGATGGCTGCCCACTTCCTTAAACTAAACTTGACCAAAACTGAAATTCTGGTCTTTCCTCCCTCAAGTGTTGTTACTCCAGTGTCTGTCTCCCTCCAAGTCAACGGTGCTACCATCAGCTCCACCACGCAGGCTCGCTGCCTAGGTGTTCTCTTTGACTCCGACCTCTCCTTCAAGCCTCATGTTCAATCTATCGCCAAATCCTGTCATTTCCATCTAAAAAACATTGCGCTCATCCGCCCCTACTTAATGCCAGATGCGACTAAGGTGTTGGTCCATTCCACTGTCCTTTCTCGCCTTGACTACTGTAATCCGCTTCTCAGTAGTCTTACGTGCTCCCAACTAGCGCCGTTACAGTCCATAAGGAATGCGGCGGCAAGGCTCATCTTCCTGTCCGCCCGCACCTCCCATGCCTCACCCTTCTGTCAGTCCCTACATTGGCTTTCTATAAAATATAGAGCTTCTGGTTCTTGCTTTCAAATCTCTACATAATGCTGCTCCCACCTATCTATCCTCCCTTATACACAAGTATGTCCCGTCTAGGCCCTTACAATCTGCTGAAGACTTACGTCTATCTTCTGTCCGTACACTAATAAGAGCTCATGTGCGTGCGGCGCTACGTGCCTCCAGCTTATATATAGAGCCTGGATCACATGCTGCACTGGCCAATCACAGCCATGCCATTAGTAGGCAAGGCTGTGATGGCTTCTAAGGGCACACAAGTCAAACGCTTGTTGATTGGCTGCCCTGCAGCCTTTCAAAACGCGTCATTAAATCGCTGAACACCGAACTCCAACTTGAACATACACTGAAATGTCCGTGTTCGGGTCCGGGGTCCAAAAACCGTAATGTTTGGTACGAACCCGAACTTTACAGTCTGGGTTCGCTTAACTCTACTGCTGAGGAATAAAAGAAAGAGATAAGCCTAATAAGAGGCTCCATGTCCTTTAATAAAATTGGTCTGTGTCTCAGAGACTAGCGGGTCCTCTGTGACACTTATGGTGTTCCAGGCAGTTAATGCCCATACAATTGTATATGTATTGTACACACAGGATGTATATTCTAAATAATACATGAAGACTCCTATTCATCTCTTGAATTGAGAAAGC
Organism: Pelobates cultripes; assembly: GCA_933207985.1. Classification (NCBI taxonomy): domain Eukaryota; kingdom Metazoa; phylum Chordata; class Amphibia; order Anura; family Pelobatidae; genus Pelobates; species Pelobates cultripes. The sequence continues at coordinate 122,756,247 of OW240914.1, read as the reverse complement.
TGATAGGAAACTTACCATCTGCTCCTAGCACCATCCTATATTGGGGAGATTGTGCACTAATAAAATTAATAGAAAGATCCTAGGGGTAATCCCTACCCCATCTACAACCCATCTACAACGGGAAGCCAAGTCATATTTTTTAACTTGCTACAAGCATTTTCTGTTAAATGATATCATGAGTCTACTGAAAACATACATGCTTTGAAAAAAATAATAAATAAAAAAAAAGCCTTTACTTTGTATGGTGATTGATTTACTTTTAAAACTCTGTTCCACAATTACTCTTTATAAATAAACTTATTGTCTCGGTTTCTCCTTTAATCTCTATGCTGACTGCCAAGTGTAAAAGACAGAGCTCATGACAATGGTTTTCAGGCAGCCAAGCTGGAGGCCCACAGTTCCAAAATTGAGCAGTGTGATTTTTTACATTTACATGTATATTTCTTAAATCTTGATATACACGAAAAAAATTTGATATGTGCCAAGCCATTTAAGTCATAATCCATGTGGATGTAATAAATGGCTATAATGTAAAAATTATAAATATTTATATTCCGGGCAACCCTGTAGAAAATAGATGAAATGGAAGCATAAGTGACTTGAATGATTTTCAAATGCGCTGTTTTAGCATTAAATCTCGTTTTTGAACTCACTTTGAAATACTGACATACTTTGGGAAAATATAGTAAAATAAACCCTGTTTATATTAGCATTGGGTCATTATGTACTAGATTTTTAAGAAACAATAGGCCATTGTAGGCCTCTGAGGGGTTATTTGAGGGTACGTTGCTGGGGTTTGTAGTGAGGCTGAAGAGTTAAAATGCTGTTACACTAAATAAGACACGTCTGACTTGGTTTCATGCCAATAAGCAAAAAAAAAAAAGTGAGGTTGAAAGGTCTATAAAGGGAGCAAAAGCATGGAGCTTGTATTTAGTCACTTTCTCTGTGGATGTGCTTCCATGCACATGTCAGTCCCTATCACATGAATAATAAAATGTTTCCCAGCAAACGGTCAAGGTGCATGCTGAATATTACAATGTTCAGCAAGCACGGAAGCTTGTTCCAGGCACAATATGTATTCCAGAAATGACACCTCGCAGCTGAGCTAGAACCACTGAGAGACTGTCAGAGATAAGCCTTGCTCCAATCCTACATGATGATAAACACGCACTGCATATAGCAGTACAGAAAAAGAACTCCTAATTGAAAAAATGTGCAAATACGTACATAGAAAATTTGGCACTCGGTAGTATTTTTTTTAAGAGCTCAAACACTGACCAATATGTTCTGACCTCGTTGCAAACTGTAGGGATTTATTTACTATACACTGAGCTGTAGTAGATACCAAATTGCAAAACGTAGGTTGCTAAACGTAGGTAGCCAAGGTGTTCCAAATTGGAAATTTATTATCAGTTTTAGAATTCAGTTTTCAGCAGGGGTCAAGTCCTGGGGAATAAAGTGTGGGAACGCATCCAAAGTTCCACCATCTCCACCCCCCCCCAACAATATCATCAGTGAAAGTGCCACATGTGAAAAATGCAAAAATCGTCACTTTCACTGACAATATCATTGCTGTGGTATGTTTTACTGTTTTGATACACTAATATTTGTGTTCAGCGAAGTCTACCTAGTAAAACAGTACCCCCCCCCATGTACAGGTTTTAGTGTGTCTTGGAAAGTTACAGGGTTAAATATAGTGCTAGCAAATTAAATTCTCTGGACTTTCGGCCTGGGTTGTCAGGCCGGTCCCTCAAATTGCAATCAATAAAATTACTTAATTATGTAAAAATATTACATAAATATGCACGTAGAATTTAAATATATATATATATAAATATGAAGTCTACGTGTATATTTATGAAATTATTTATGTAATTATGTATATGGACATATGTATATTTTGTATTATTTTTATTTATTAATATATACATAGATATATATATATAATTTCATTCTAAGTGCAGTTTGATATATATATATATATATTATCAACGTTAGTACAGTTAGAAAAAAATTACATATAATATATTTATATATATATATTTAATTTTTTTATAAAATAATTTTTACATTTTTACAAATGTATTTTTAATTGATTTTTTTTTTTTTTTTCTAATAATATATATTTGTGTTCGGGGCATAGAAAGCCATAATGACAGTACATAACTTATATAACTTATACCTTATGATAACATAGAAAATATGAACAGTCGGTTGTGGTGTGCCAAAACCGACGATGCGGTAGGCCTGTAGTAAAGAGGCCCCACCCTGAGTATTATTGTTATTAAAGTGGTTTTAATGACATGAATGGTGTGTGATTTGAACGGGGTTGTATCCATGAGATCTGATAATGATTGGAAAAGTTGACTATGAATAGGTGATCTAGAAGATGTTGCATTTTAATGCCTTTTAAGTATGGTTTTGATTTGGTAAGAAGATAGAAAACTATGGTTGTTTAGCTAAAGTGTAAGTATATGGTGTTGTATGCCTGTTAGATATAATTTGATGGTGTTGTACGATAATTTTAATTTAAGGTGGCAAAAAGAAGTGAAAGCTGCAATAGTTTTCATTGAATGTTTATTTACAACCTGAAAGTCCAACAAGAATTTGTTATAAATGTGGAATGCCCTGTTGTATGACTTTCTAATATTGTCAGACAAAGCTAGTTGTGAAAAGAATCTGCCATGCGTTAACATTTCTCCGAATCCATTGTCATGTCCTGCAATGATGGAGCTGGGGTAGCCACCAGGGCTGCCGTTGGTAATGCTTTGTGGAATTCCTGAAATTGAGAACGAGATAAACGATCAGCTGCTACATTCTGAATGCCAGGAATATGCACACATACCAGGATCAAATTATAGTTGGCTGCCAGCCAAGTCAATTTCCTCAGAAAGCTCATGATGATCAGAGATTTAGAACGACCTTTGTTAATTAGGGATTATTCTAGCTTTTAGTGAACGAATAATCTGAATTTTATTAAAGACAGGAGGCGAATATTTGCTTATCTTTCTTTACTGTAACTCCCAGCAGCAAAGAAATGGTTAACAATGTTGTATGGAAAAATCAACCAATCATAACATATCTCAACTACAATATAGTGTCATCAAACTCCTCCCACTTCCTCTTTCTTGATGTTGCCAGTCAGTAGCAAAGTCAACCATGTAAACTTTAACCGGAACAGTTCCCGAAGCCGAAACTCGAGATGAAGTCAACCATGTAAACGGAAAGTTGAACGAATAAACTTGAGATCTTCACACTAAAAGAAAAAGAGAGACTTCGTGAAAGTAAGGTTTCTCGGACAAGAGAAAAAATATATATATATAGTTGAATCCCCTATTTCCAATTATAGTTCATACGAATTGGCAGAATAATCAAGATTATAAAGATCTATCAGTACTCTATGAGATAGGTGTATAACCACAAGGTGAGCAAATCGTATATAGCAGGTTTGTATGTAAATAATGGTATCATACATTAATCATTGAGTATGAGACTTACCTCGAGGGTGGGTTCCGGAATGAACGAAGGGAGGGAAAATATTCGCCTCCTGTCTTTAATAAAATTCAGATTATTCGTTCACTAAAAGCTAGAATAATCCCTAATTTTATGGCAAGACAGGAGGCTTCATATTTGCTGTTTTAACGCTCTCGAATAATAGAACAAGCCGCATGTGTTTGTGTTGGTTTAAAATAAAAAGTCCGAAAGGTAGATTCCCTTGACCAATCTGCGCAGGACAAAATATCCGCTAATGAACTGCCGGCCCGAAAGGCAGAGGATGCGGCCGCTCCCCTAACGGAATGGGCCCCAAATGATCTATCGATTCCCGCTTGGATAAGTAACCATCTTATCCAGCGAGCGATAGTGGGGGAAGAGACCGGTTTGTGAGGTCTGACATAAGAGATGAAAAGGGGACCGGTAGGAGAACGTAGGGCGGCAGTTGCCTCTGTGTAACAACGAGTACACAGAGCCACACAGAGGGCTGGCCTGTCGGGAAAGTATGGGTAAAAAACAGACGAGGAATTCGTCTTAGTGCGCCTAGTAATCGTAAATCGGACCCCTTCTGGTGTGAAGGAGACAGCGTGTGAATCAAAAGCGTGAACGTCAGAAACTCTGCGGAATGACACCAGGCACAGTAGCAGGGCCAATTTTGCAGAGAGCTGTCGAAGGGATAAGGCCTCGTTAGGAGGCCAAGACTCTAACAATGCGAAGACTCGAGATATGTCCCAGAAGCCAGAGTATTTGGCAGAAGGTGGCCTCGTCAAACGAATGCCTCGTAAAAGTCTGCACACAGAAGGATGTTTCCCAACTAAGGAATTATCAATAGGGTCATGTCCCGCCGAAATGGCGGAACGAAAAACATTAATTGATCGGTATGATTTACCCTGATCGAAAAGGAATGATAGAAAATTTAGAATGGATGAGAGAGATGTTGAAACGGGATCGAAATCCCTCTCCAGACACCAGCTGACCCAAACTCGCCATGCGGCGAGATAGGTGCGCCTGGTTCCTGGTGCCCATGAATCCCATAGGAGTGTTTGAGCAGTGCTTGAAAGTCCTGCGACATGCCAAGCACCCCTGAAACTGTCCAGGCCACTAACTGAAGGTGGCCCTGTAGAGCTAGTGGATGGTAGTCGCCCGTTGAGTTCTTGAGAACCCGATGTGAGCGAGGTAGAATGATGGGGTAGTCTGTGGAAAGCTCCAGAAGAGTGGGGAACCACGTCTGGGCCCGCCATAGAGGGGTAACTATCACAATCTTGACCCTCTGTGATTTGACCTGGTGGAGAGTACGTTGAATCATGGAGAAGGGAGGGAAGGCATAGGCTCCGTCCCGTGGCCAAAGTTGGAGAAAAGCGTCGACAGCTAGGGATAGAGGGTCTGGTAACCAGCTGAAATAATCGTCTGTTTGACGATTCAGCCGAGACGCGAAGAGGTCGAGAGTGAGCGGTCCCCGCAATAGGTGAATGTGGTGAAATAGAAGAGGATCTAATTGCCAATCGCTGGCATCCCTCCAGTGACGTGAGAACCAGTCCGCGACTAAATTGTCGGGTCCTGGGAGATACTCGGCCCGAATAGACAGATTCCTGTCTAAGCAAAACTGATACAGATCCTTGGTGAGGTCTGACAGTAGTTTCGATTTGGACCCTCCGAGACGGTTTACATATCGTACTGCGGAGATGTTGTCCATCCGAAGTACCAGAGAGCAGTTGGAGGCTTCTTTGGCAAAGCTGCGGATCGCGAAGGATCCGGCAATGAGCTCGAGACAATTTATGTGAAGTGCTCGTTCCGACGGGGACCAGAGACCTCCTGTGTATGATTGGGCGCACGTAGCGCCCCAACCGAGTAGGCTGGCATCGGATTCCAGAATAAAATCTGGTTGAGATCCGAAAATCGCTTTCCCATTCCAGGCTTCCATATTGCGAAGCCACCAGTGAAGTTCGATAAGAACTTCGTCCGTTAGGGAAATGAATTGGTCGTAGGAGGTCGAGCGATGTAAATAGGAGGTTTTCAGCCGTTGCATTGCTCTGTAATGCAAGGGCCCTGGAAAAATAGCCTGAATTGATGCAGACAGAAGACCCAGCACGTGTGCTAGGTCGCGGAGTCGAGGTCGTTGTGACTTGAGTAATTTTTGAATCTCTCGTTTTATGTTTTTGATTTTGGAGTAGGGTAATTGTAGAGTTGCTTGAACTGAATCTATCTGAAAACCCAAAAATTGGACTATTTGAGAAGGTACCAGGTCTGATTTCTGGTAATTTATGACAAAACCTAGGTTTTGAAGGAGGGCAGAGGTCATGTGTGTGTGTTTGCGAAGTAATTGCTGATCTTGTGCCATGATCAGGATATCGTCCAAATATATAATTGAACGTATGCCCTGAGAACGAAGGAGCGCCATGACTGGTTTCATCAACTTGGTGAAACACCATGGAGCAGAACAAAGTCCGAAAGGGAGGCAGGTGAACTGCCAAATGTCGCCTTGCCAACGGAATTGGAGGAAGGCACGGTGACTTGGTGCTACAGGGACCGTCAGATAAGCATCTTTGAGGTCGAATCTGGAGAACCAGTCTCCCATGCAGAGCAAGTCCCTGAGAAGATGGATACCTTCCATCTTGAAATGACGGTATGTGATAAAGCGATTCAACGCCTTGAGGTTGATAATGGGACGGTGGTCCCCCGTTTTCTTCCGAACCAGAAATATATTGCTGAGGAAGGTGCAAGGGAAAGGCGAAGGTTCGATCGCCCCTTTGTGTAACAATTTTGTCAGTTCTGTGTTCAAGGTTAGAGTATCTGCTTTTGACATCCCTAAGGGTGTCGGGTGAGAATATTGAACTGGATGTGTGATAAAATCTATTTTGAAACCTGTGACTGTATGAAGGATCCAAAGATCCTGAGAAAGAAGTTTCCACTGTGGGAAAAAGAATGTTAATCGACCTGCGATTGATACAGTTTTTAAATAAGCAAGGTCCATTACCTGAAGCAGTGCGTCCGCGCAGGGATGCAGAGCCACGTCCTCGAATTGAGCCTCTGGTGTTGAACAGCTGCCTGTGGTAGGGTCGTGAGTATCCCGTGGACCAATACTCTGTGGGTCGGGGCCTGTAGCCTGAAAAGGCTGCTCTACTGGTAGCTCGGCCCCTTGAGCGACCAGCTCTCCCAGAAAAACGATTTTGAAAAGTGGGACGGAACACCCTACGTAGGGAGGACTGGGCTTTATTGAGTGTGGTAAAAACTGAGACATGCTTGGAGAGGTCTCGCATGAAACTGTTACCAAATAAAAGACCATCGGCCTCTGGGCCTAGTTCTTTAGTGCTCAAATCCACTAGTTTGGCATCGATTTTGTACAGTGCCGCTTTGCGTCTCTCAATTGAAATAGCCGTATTGGCGTTGCCCAGAAGGCAAAGGGCTCTCTGCGCCCATTCTCTTATAATATGCGGGTCTAATTCACCGCTGGTGAGTGCCTCATCTGCGAGTATAAATATTTGTATGATAGGACCTGAAATGTCCAATAATTTGTCTTGGGTTGCTTTCAAACCCTGTTCAATACCCTTCCGAGGGTCTTTACCAGATTTTGTTAAATAGGTGACCAACATGGGGTCAAATTCAGGGGTAGAGGCAACTTTGCCTGGGATAGTAGGTCTCGGGCATTCAGCCCTTAGTTTGTTTCTGATTTCTTTTTCGAGGGGCTTGCGAAGCCACAGTTTACAGAAATTAGCAATATGATCTGGGGGAGCCCATTCTGCTGAGCGTGGGTGGCGTATCACCCTTGGGTCAAAAAGTGGAAGGCCTGAAGCATCCAGGAGGGTGTCTGAGTCAGGTCTCAGATCTTGATTTAGGAAAGTTTCTTTCACGAACTCCGATGTTGAGGAATCCTGGGGCACATTCACCATGGGATCCTCATCAGAGTAATTGGGGTCATAGTCACTTAGAATATGGCCAGATAAACGTGAAGTAGAACCCTCTAGAGGGTCTGTAACATCCTGTGAAACATAGGGCTTAGTATGTTTAACGACCTTAGCAGGAGCTTTGCCCTTGCCCGCAGTAGCGCTATTCCCTTTCCAGGGTCTTTTGCGCGGGGCGCTATCTTGGTCGGAGATATGGGAGTCCTCAGAGTCAGAGGGCTGTTGTGTAGAGGGGTGTACCTCTGGATTACGTTCATGGTAGGCTGCCAGAGCCTTAGGAATGGACTCTGCGATAGTTGAGAAAAGCCATTCCTTAAGTTCAGCAGAGATCGCAGGGTCTTGGCGATCTGACATAATGACAATTTAAAGATAAATGTGAACCCTAATAACAACTATCTCTATATATATATATATAGATTAAAGAGTATCAATTAAGGATGAGGCAACTCAATTAGAAAAATATGAGGTGGGGGTCACCCACGAGACGTCAAACAATGGGGGTCACCCACAAATGCTTGGCACAATAAAATAGTAAAGGATAATTAATGGGGGTCACCCAATAATACAGATTGTGAACAATAGGAAATATTGTACAGATACTGAGGTGGGGTCACCACTATAAAATTACACCAATAATATATATAATGTGTATATATAATGTACTGTAAGTAATGGGGGTCACCCACAAAATAAAGTAAAGTGGTGTTAGCCACATAAATATGCACACAGCAGTGTATTCAGTAGGTGGTGTCAGCCACACAACTATTGTACATAATATGTACTTTAAATAAGTAAGTGGGGTTCACCCACAGGAGGAAAATAAAAATGGTCAGTCAGACAAATTTGGTAAAAAACAAACCACACTGTAATTATACCACTTAAGGAAAGGGGTTCACCCAGAGTGTAATAAAATGGTCCTGTGTGGGCAAAGCCTGTGGAAAAAACAGATAGGAGATAGATCAGTAAGCGATCGTTTTTAATGAGTTTTATGAAAAAATAGGTGGATATAAGGTGGCAGCAACCTACCTTCCACAACTAGTTAATAAAGTTCTGTACCCACAGGATGATCGTGAAAAACTAGCGCCGCAGTGGAGGAGCCGTTGGCAGTTACACTGCAGTTTAAAATGGCCGCCGCGAGATCGCCGCCGTTGAAAGGGCGGGAAAGGTCCGCGTCATAGGAAGACGCTTGGTAGGCGGGAGGAAGGCAATGGCGGGAAAAAAGCAGCCGCGGCTCTGGGAGATGGAGTCCGCGGCTGAAGAGAGGCAGAGAATAGGGCCGCGGCTCTTCCTGAGAGAATAGAGCCGCGGCCAGCTGAGTGAAAAACGGCAGGGTTCGAAAAACCCTCCGTGCACTGAAAACCGGTTAGGACGCCAAATTTAAAGGGGAACAAACAATCCAATACAGGGAAATAAGAAAAAATAATATATGTGTGAGAAAAAGAGGAAATATTTAAAGGAAATATTTAAAGGAAAAGATGATTGAATCAAAATTAATTTTTTAAGATGAATTCTATGTATGCAGTAACAAGGTTTAAATAAACAAATATTGAATTAACTAAAACCAGTAAGGCAATGTAATTGGAGCAGACTCACCTGGGAGGCAAGCAGCAAAGAAAGAGGAAGTGGGAGGAGTTTGATGACACTATATTGTAGTTGAGATATGTTATGATTGGTTGATTTTTCCATACAACATTGTTAACCATTTCTTTGCTGCTGGGAGTTACAGTAAAGAAAGATAAGCAAATATGAAGCCTCCTGTCTTGCCATAAAATTATATGGCAGGTTGCTAAATTGTCTGAAAAGCATCTCACCGCCTGACCTGAGCTTGAACAGGGCAGAAGTGGTAGAAAAACCTGATACATTGTATACTTCTATAGGCCAAGCCCCTCAAAGCCAGTTATCACCAAAAATAGCTGCAAAGCCTGAGGTGGGCGCTGCATCTGTAAAAATAGTGAGGGAGTCATAGGTAAGTAAAGGGATAAACATGCTTTTCCCATTCCATCTTCAGATAAATTTCTGCCACCTCACACATACATCACCCTTACACACACTAACAGCACCCTCACACACACAGCACCCTCACACATACACAGCACAAACAGCATCCTCACTCACCCACACACACACACACAGCACCCTCACAAACACACAGCGCCCTCACAAACACAGCACTTACACAGACACAACGCCCTCACACACACACAGCGCCTACACACACCACCCTCACACACACACACACAGCAGTGTATACGTTTGTGTGAGTGTATGTGTGTGTGTGTGTATATATATATATATATATAAAAAAATCAAAAATGTACCTTGCAAATCCTGATGAAAGTCCACATGTTGGACTGAAACGTCGATTTTATGGAAACTGAATAAAAGTTATTTTTTAAATGGAAATCCATGAGTGCAGCCACCTTATCTGCTTATCTATATATATATATATATATATATATATATATATATATATATACATACAGCGTGTGTGTTTGTGCTTTAGGGTGCACACCCTAATGCAATAGGCTGCGCACACCTATGTGTACGATTACAGGATCCAGCAGAGAGCTATAAGTCAATGTTGGAAAGGTAGTACGCAATCTTATCTCTAGGCAAACTGGCAAGCATATTGATCAAATCTAGCATGATACCCAGGAAATTAAACGTGTTGGGTCCTTCTGTCTTTTTAGGGGAGACGGGGACCCCCACGTATTGGAATAGGATCATGGTTCTCAAGCTACTAGGTAGGAATAAGTTACTCTCAATAGTCAAGAAGTCATCCAAATAGTGAATGACTGTTGGGCATCTACAGACATTAAGCAGTAGCCAGCATAACATCTCAGTGAAGGTATCAAATATCCTGGGGCTACTTTCTGCACCAAAAGTGAGATGAGTGAAATGAGTAAATGATTCCCGTATGGAACCCTTCTGTGAATCGCCACCAAGTGGGGTGAGGGATGGTTCTGCACTAAGTCGGCGAAACAAGTCACATTAATTGAGGCCATGTAGGGTTTGGGAAACAATTTATTTGGACACATTGTCTTGGCATCTGCCCTGGAACAAAGAGAACACACATGCAATAACCGGCACGTGCTAAATCCACAGGAAGTTATTGCAAATCTGGGATTTACCAAGGAAAACAATATTACGGCCGAGCTTGTCCTTAATCACTCTCTCTGGTTTAGCTGAGGAAGTAGGCAAAGGAAAGGCCGCACCCAGCTCAGTGGTATTAGGACATAGGTTTGTGGTGTGTGAGGACGAAGAGCAAACACCACAAGCTGGGGACATGAGGCCCGCAAAGTGCCTGCAAAATAGCTCTGTATCCAACTGGCTCCAGTCCGTCTAAAAATTGAACTGAGCCAGGGCTGCAGACGCCTTCGCAGAGAATGTTCTGTGGTAATCATAAAATGATGTACCTCCATATTTATGCCCCAGGTCCACCAACTTGTGTAAATACAGGTCAAACTCCTCTCTGCGTTCAGGATAAACTGAGCACACCATGTCCCTATAGATTAACAAAAGCCAGGACGAACTCAGGGTTAGACAACTTCCTATTCAAGCTGCGGTCCCTAGCCTGCAGTACGACTGAGACATTGCCATAGGAATACGTATTATTCTCCAGGATATCTTGGGAGGCATAAAGCAGCGAAACTAGATTGACATCCTTACCTTCCAATATATCCTTCTTAATATTTGCTGGTACCATGTGAGCTGGGTTAATGATATTAGGGTTTTGTAGTGGACCAATAAATTTACCCGTTAGGGTGCCTGAGAGACCAGTAGGTTCTGGATTAACAAATCCAGATGGTGCCACTGGCCTATCATTAGCATCTAAACAGTCCAGCCTATCCATAATGCTTCTCAATGAGGACAAGACTGACAGTATGGCCTGGAGGTCGGATGACTGGGGCCCTCGCCAGTCCCGGTATTATCGGTGTTGATGTTGAGCAGTCTATATAATTCTGCCTTTCTGGCAGTGGCAGGGTAGGGAATATTCCTGCGTCTTAATTTGGCCGTGATCCTGGGTATGGTCCAGGAACTGAGGGAAGACAGGCTGGCATTGTCCCCTCTATGAGATGGAGAGGTGGACCTTGCAGGAGTGCTGGGACTAGACAAATCTTCAATAGCTTCTGGTAGCTCAGACATGCTAGAATAGGACAAAAGATTCATGAGACGGGAGCCTTTACTAGTTGCCAAGTGGCATGAAAGGATCTCGCTATGTGTTGGCCTGAGGGGATTTTTGAGGTCACTGAGATTGTGGCGGGGTGGTGGTGTCTCGGTGACCAGTAAAGCAAAAGATAGCATGGGAGTGACAGGGGGAGGCCCTCTCTATACACACACTAACAGCACCCTTATACATACAGCACCCATACACACACACATACAGCACCCATACACACATACTAACAGCACCAAGGGAACCGACTTTACGCTGGCCATTTGGGCGTGAGTACCTGCAAGTATGAGGATGGGTGTTGGCCTCACGGGACCACTAAGAATTAGGCAAGATGGCCAGAAAAACTAACTAAGTGGACTATGAAACCTATCAAGTCTTATCTTAGTGGTAGTGCCGGATGGGGAGGGGAAAAAAGTGTAATGACCCCAGGGTACACCTACCTGTAATTATCAGATGGATAGAGTAGGAAAGCGTAAATGAAACCTGAGTAATACCTATCAGAGTAAATAGCCATCATGTAGTACCCATCAGGTGACTGTAAATAGTGGTAAGCAACATGAAACAATATGGGATACCAACCAGCTAATAGACTAAGCCTAAAATGAACCCGGTAGAGCGTAATTGGTAGTATAACCAGAAGGGCCTAGCACCTAGTAAGATAAAAAGAAACAGATTATTCAGAGAAATGACGGACAGAACATGGATTCGTAAGACAGATCTAAACCACTAACCGATGTAATATTGTAGGATTCGAAAGAGAGGAGACGATAGTTAATATAGCAGAGTGACTTCAATCTGTGATGTATAATATGGCCAGCATTAGAACTTTAAGAGAGCATAACTGATTACTAACTGACCAAAATGAACAAAACCCACCTATAAAGTTTTGACAATTGAAGCCTGAGTCAGCCAGAATCTATGAGCCTTGACAACCACAGATGCACAGCAAAAGAAGGTTCAAGCACGGCTACCTATAAAGTATGTTATACCATATCAAAAATGGCAGAAAAAATAGTGACAAAGCGCTGCTCAATTTAACTTGTTAAACACATTTATTTTTGATAAACTTGTAATCCGTGCAGTACTTTCCTATGCCTATAGGGGTCAGTAGCCTACCAAGCACATTCGTGTAATTTATACGAATGGCCGCATGGACTTTAGGAATTCCTAATATAATAGGGCATTTGGCTGTTATTATACGAACAGCTCCAAAAGAGGAGCAAAGAGTCGCATAACAACCAAACGTTCCAGTACAACAAAACACTATGACATACTTGTTAGTGAGAATTGTAAGTATCGATCGTGCATACGAACTAACTGCCCAACGGGTAAGTACAGTACCACGAAAGACAAAGTATACGAACCGATAGGAACAGTGGACAAACTACTGAACCGTGTGTTCGAATGGAAGTTTAAACGAAAAGACTTATACAAAAGCATATGAAACAGAGGTAAGTATGTGGAATAGAGTTTGCCTTTGATGACGCTGTGCGCCTGTGACAGGGTCAACCAACTCACTGTTACTGCAGCTTAGAGACAGTGTGGTAGTGACCGGAGGAGAAATATTGCGGAGGCCTTGGACGGCTGAAGAACTTGAAACAGGAACGTGCAGACACTCTGAGAGCATGTAAGGTCTCCACGAGGAAAGGAAGCAAAATGGCAGTCTGCTGCAGCCGGAAATCCAGGTATGCAAATCGTCAGACCAACAATGGTTATGAGGAGGGATATGGCGGTCCTTAAGTAGAGAAATTATGCCCCTTCCACAACTACAGGCCCAGCCTTCCATATATAATATATAGTTATTATATATAATATAAACGTGTGTGATTTTACTCTAAGTGTATTTTTATATGAATATATGTATTTATTAATAAAGAAATACATTTAGTATGACATTATAAGATTATATATATATATATATATATATATATATATATATATATATATAGATATAATATGTGGCGAAATTAACATCGCCACTTGGGCCTGGAGAGGACTAATGTCCAGCCTCTTGCCTTCTGACTATGGCCCCTGTGTTAAACTCTGCTCCAGGATTGGGGGAAAACTGTTGTTCATATGTTTTCCCTGCACTGCTTCAGTGAATGGAGTCTGTCGAATGGATTATACTAATGTGGATCGTTTTACCGAACAAACTGTCGAACGACTGACCACCCTGCATGTGGAGCGTGCTGCCTGTTAACCACCCAGAAGCTGCAGTTAACCGCAGCTTAATTGTCGTATGGACGAACACGTGGCGGTGGCCATTTTGTTTAGCCGAACGCGCTCAGCGGTGTTTGGTCGTCAAACTCCTGGAACGGTTTTTGGCTACTAGTTTCACAAACACAGCTGAGCCTTCTACCTTCCGTGTATTTGGTTAAAATCATACGAACAGAGTGCTAATTTCAGGGAATAAACTGTCAAGTGAACTGATTGCAATGAAAGTATGCACGAACCGATCCATTCGTGCAGAGTGCACTTTATTTGAAGGAGAATATAGACCGACCGCACAGCCTAACTCTATGGAACTCTGTTGAGCAGAAAAACAATGCTTTCGGTCGGTTAAAAGTGACTTATATCTATCTCCCGAACCACTCAATCGATTCGGGTGATTTTTTTAATATGTTTGTCCCCTAGTTATGCTTGTTCTGAAAATTAAAGTTTTATTTGAATGTGATGTGTAAATTTGAAGTTATAAGAATTATATAAAAACTGTATATTTTCCTGCCTGTGATAATTACTTGAGCCCATTGTGTTCAGTAATTATATCACAGGCAGAGGGGAGGATTTTGCTGTAATGAATGGGAGTGTCTGACTGTATTGTATGTGGTTGATTGGCTGTTCCACAAGACCATGTGGGTGGTACTTTGTGTGTAAACCTTGTATAAAAGGAAGCCTTTTGTGTGGATTTAACAGAACTACTTGACCCTTTCTTGAAGCCTGGGCTCATCCTTGGGGGATGGGATAACTACACTCTGGGGATTGCTATATCGACACTATACTCCCCAGGGTAAGCTCTTGTAAGAGCTGTTCTTGTTCCTGCTACGCTCTCTGGGAGAAGAGAGGCCTGCTCACTGGAAGCTGGATCCTGGCCTTGGATCCATGGTGGGTGAAAGATGGTGAGACCCCAGCGCAGCTGCATCGCTGAAAGTGGGGTCTGCAGTGCTGATTGTGTCGGTTGGAGTGCTTGGATTCCTCGGCAAGCGCTAGGAGCATCGATTGGCGGAGGTACTCGGTCGGAGTGCCAGCAGTCCATCACATATATATATCTCATACAAACATATTGTGACGGACCCGCTGGCACTCCGACCGAGTACCTCCGCCAATCGATGCTCCTAGTGCTTGCCGAGGACTCCAAGCACTCCAATCGACACCATCAGCACTGCAGACTTATCCCATCCCCCAAGCATGAGCCAAGGCTTCAAGAAAGAGTCAAGCAGGTCTGTTTAATGAGCACACAAAAGCAACAGCACTTATGCAGCAAAACAACAACAACTCAGAGGAAAACAAAATGACCGTTAAGTTCAGTCAGTGTTTGAATATATGACAGTTATTGGAAGTTGCAGAACTGTGCCAGTACCATTTAAAGGGCCAGAACAGTGTTTTAAAACACCAATAAGTCCAAATGGTGTTTCTAACTGGCAAAATCTCCCAGGGACCATAGTCATACGGCAAGAGGCTGGTAATTAGTCCTCTCCAGGCACAAGTGGCGAAGGGCACTTCGTCACACATCTTCCCTCGGGGGGGGGGGGGAGACTAACCAGGTACCTGACCTTCTGTCAGTCAGTACCTGAGTTAGTCGAGTAGCCCACCCACAATACACCATTACCGCACCTGGTGATTCCTGGTGTCCAACTCTGGCCTGTATGTCCCAGGCTGCTGAGGGGAACTAGTGGGCAGAGGCCAGCAGCGCTCTATCCGGATGCCAGCTCTTCTGCTGGAAGGGGGTCTGTGGGGGCCAACATCTTCTCCACTAAACCCAGTACCAGGTTAGGGGTTGGCTGTGGAGGGGAGGGGTCGCCTACCTCCTCCTCCTGGTACTCCTGCTGCCGCTGGGGAGCGAGACCAGTTGTCTCCTCTCCCTGGAGCTCCAACTGCAGTTGGGGATCTGGGCCGGCTGCCCAGCATCCCTTTAGGGCCGTTGGAGAGACCTCGATCCCATCTCCACCTGCCGTTTGGGGGTCCTCCAAGGACCAGTCCATGAGGTCCCCTACCTCGGCTACCTATGGTTGCTGTTGGGTAGCAGGGCCGCCACCAGAAATTGTGACAAAGCACAAGGTCTGGGCCCCCCCGCCCGGCCTGCCCATGAGTCCGCCCACAGGACTCCTACCTAGTCCACTGCAAAAGATGAATGTGGTGTGTATAGTGGAAGTGAATTACAATGTGTGTAATGGATGTAGTGTTTGTGTGTATTAGATACTGTTTGTGCAGTGGATGCAGAGGGTGTGTTTGTGTAGCGGATGCAGTGTGTATAGTGTACGCAGAGTGTGTTTAAGTAGTGGATGTAGTGTTTGTGTGTACTAGATGCAATGTGTTTAGTAGATGCAGTGTCTGTAGTGGATGTAGTGTGTGTATTAGATGCAGTGTCTCTGTATAGTGAATGCCGAGTGTTTGAATGTGTGATGAATGTAGTGTGTGTACTGTGAATACAGGATGTGTGTGTAGTGGATGCTGTGTGTATAGTTAATGCAGAGTGTGTGTTAGTGTAGTGAATGCGGAGAGTGTGTCAGTATAGTGGATGCAGAGAGTGTGTTAGTATAGTGGATGCAGAGTGTGTGCCAGTGTAGTGTAATGCAGTGTGTGTGCAAGTGTAGTGAATGCAGAGTGTGTGTCAGTGTAGTGAATGCAGAGTGTGTATCAGTGTAGTGAATGCAGAGAGTGTGTCAGTGTAGTGGATGCAGAGAGTGTGTCAGTATAGTGGATGCAGAGAGTGTGCCAGTATAGTGGATGCAGAGTGTGTGCCAGTGTATTGAATGCAGAGTGTGTGCCAGTGTATTGAATGCAGAGTGTGTGCCAGTGTAGTGAATGCAGAGTGTGTGTCAGTGTAGTGGACGCAGAGTGTGTGTCAGTGTAGTGAATGCAGAGTGTGTGTCAGTGTAGTGGATGCAGAGTGTGTGTCAGTGTACTGGATGCAGAGTGTGTGTCAGTGTAGTGAATGCAGAGTGTGTGTCAGTATAGTGAATGCAGTGTGTGTCAGTGTAGTGTATGCAGAGTGTGTGTCAGTGTAATGAATGCAGAGTGTGTCAGTGTACTGGATGCAGAGTGTGTGTCAGTGTAATGAATGCAGAGTGTGTCAGTGTAATGAATGCAGAGTGTGTGTCAGTGTAATGAATGCAGTGTGTGTGTGTGTGTGTGTGTGTGTTAGTGTAATGAATGCAGTGTGTGTGTCAGAGTAATGAATGCAGTGTGTGTGTTAGTGTAATGAATGCAGTGTGTGTGTTAGTGTAATGAATGCAGTGTGTGTGTTAGTGTAGTGTATGCATGTAGTGTAAATTGAGCATTCCCTCCCCCCTTCTCCCCCCCACTTTAAAAGTGAAAAATGTTATTCCCCCCTCCCTGGTTCTTACCTGGTCCAGGGAGGGGGGAGATTCCATGATCCCTGGTGGTCCGATGGTATGATGGGGCCCCCGGCTCGGATGCGCATGGTAATCCGTGGCAACGCTCTGACGGCCGCGGGTCACCCGGGAGTTAGAGAGAGGGAAGAGCTTGTAACTACACTTGCAGTCCGCTGGGCCCCCTCTGCAAGTATAGGGAGCCGAGGGCGCCCAGCTGCACATATATATAGTGATCATCGCTATATATATATGTGCAGAGAGGCAATGTGGGGCCCGGGACTGCCAAAGCAGTCCGGGCCCCCCAGGACCACCGGGCCCGTTCTTTATAAAGACAACCGTTCTTTATTAAGACAACCGTTCTTTATTTGTCCAACATGTTCAGAATTTTATGGTATGGGAAGGAATGCAGAGACTGTATTCCAGCACTGATAGTCCATTCTTGAGAACGTGTGGAGAGTCACATTTGCTCCTTATTAAAGTAAAGATGAAGTGCTGCCTAATGCCTAATGTGTGGGAAAAAGAGACAAAAGTAGCAGACCTTTTACACACATATATAGTATCTTATTGTGCTTGCAGCCTGTTTCTGTTTTTTATTAAGTTTAATGGAAGCCACGAGAACAGATGGTATAGCTAACATCAATGTAAACAAGTTCCCAGGCTCTTTAAGATTCATTGTCATTCATTTATTCATTGTGTGACATGTTGATATTGCCTGACCTCACTGCACACTTGCTATATTGTAACCTACAGGAAGATTTTCTTACTCCATAAACATATGGCTATATAATATCCCATACATATAGCCTCTCCCTCCAACCCCTCATATTACTCAACGTAAACTATACCCCTCTTATTACTCCATATAACCTCTCCCTATAATCCCTCCTATTACCAGGGCCGGACTGGGAATGCAAAACTGCCCTGGAAAAAAAATATATGCCAGCCTTATAAATCATTGTGCCATGGTAGTGTTTGTGTGTTCTAGTATATATATATATATATGTTTGAAGGCAGGGCCTGAATTTGTGGGAGGGGCAATAGACCTACTTAAAAGGGACTCCCCCCTTCCCTCACTTACCTGCGTTGGTCCAGACGAACAGCCTTGTCTCGCAGGCCTCCGTCGCTCCCGACTTCCGGGTCGAAATCGTCATTTCCGGTGAGACGCGGCGCCCTCTTCTGACGTCACGCGCCAACTTCCGGCGGCTCCACCGGCTCCCGAACGGAGGTCTCGGCTACCCTCCTCGCCTACCACTGGTCCGGGCAGTAAGAGGAGCTCCCACACACAGAACAGAGACTCCATTACTACCTAGGAGTCTCTGTTTTCGGCCACCAGGGAGGAATCTTTTTCGAAGGGAAGGGGAGGGGAGGGGGGGGGTGGAAGGGGGAAGTGGTATGGCTCTCACAAGCCACAACCAGACCCCTATAATGTTAGGGGACCCTGTTTCCCACCAACTACACACTTGGGAAGGGGGGGGGGTGCACCTGGCTTAAAGGGGGTCATTCTTTGCTGCTGGTTGACCCTTAGTTCAGCCAGCCTCCACCATTCATTATGCATATACCCTTTGGTCATTATGGTTACAATGGTTATTTATATGTCTAATTAATAGCAATTATTTTTAAGTACTGTTATACATAAACATTAAACATCTGTGTTTTACACTTATACTGCTAAATAAGATGCTGGTTGAATTAACCTCACACAATTTTTTTTTTTTTTATATATATAAGGTATGACTTGCTTGTAAAAATGTGATACATGCATATATGGTTACTTATTGCTGGTTAACATATGTTAAGACTGTTCTGCAAGTATTGGTAACGTTAAATCTTAACTAACATCATATACATTGGGGGGGGGGGATGGTAATGCGCGGCAACCCCCCTCTCCCCCCAGAACTCTTACTATGACAATTATATGTTCCACTTAGGGTTCATTATCTTAATTCTCATGCCCCCAGGAATCCGCATACCTCGGACGGTTCACCTAAACTAACCCCCCCCCTACTCAAGAGACACCTGAATTCTCTTACAGAACCAGTGCTCAATTTTCTGCAGGTATGTCGGTTACACGCTTCTTTTTCTACAACGCCACGTTAGTTAATTCCCTGCCCCTTAATCATAGAGGTCCGCGAGGCCAACTCCCATCCTCCACTTCGAGGTACTTTACGCCCCTCGGGCCAAATCATAGTTAGCCGCCTCGCAATTATACAGAGAGGGCGACACCTGTCACTACCAAACCCCCCCCCTTTTTTCTTCCTCCATACTTACCCTTGGAGAGGCAAACATCCCGGTTCACTGGGCAGGCTACCATACCCCTCGCGCCAACTCATAGATAGAGCCTCTCTAGCCACTTGGCACTAGTAGGGCCTCACCTGCCACAAAACCTAGAGTTAAGTTTTTCGCCATCTGGCACTAACTAGCTACCGGCTATTCCAACGAGCCTCCAACTATGCCTGTTATTACTTTCAGTATGTCCCTGCTCCCAGACGATGGCGACGACATGTCAGTCCCTAGCACCCCGGCTAGGTCACTTACCCCGACACGTAAGGACGACATAGGAAGTCCCTCGTCCATCAGATCGTGGACTATCCCTCGCATCACGGCGGAATTACGCAAACGCAGTATCCCTTTCCCGGCCACGGCCAGGAAAGCAGAACTGTTTAAACTGCTTAAAACAAACACCCTTATGACAGACGCGGGGGAAGGCACTAGTAACTCCCAAGACCCGACTCTCCATGCTATGGTTGCCTCCCTAATCTCTTCTATGGGAAAGGTCAACGACAGACTGGAAAGGCTGGAGGCACGCAGCTCCACCATAGAGCCATCTGTGCCTCTCGCTGGTACAGCCCCGGTCATATCCACAGCAACAGCGGGTAATCCTATACCTAACAAGACAGCGGCACATGTTATTAACCCTGCCCACATGGTTCCGGCCAATCTTAAAAAAGACATCCTGGAGGGCAAGGACGTAAACTTGGTCTCTTTGCTCATTGCCTCCCAGGATGTAGTGGAAAACCGCTCTTACGACTACGGGGACATCTCTGTTGTTTTAAAAGCCAGAGACCCCAGACTCAGTAAGAAATTGACCATTCCCGATTTTGTCCTGTCTTTTGGTATCTATAGGGACATCCTGTGCTCAGTTCATCCACACAGGAGAGAGGAACTGTACTTATATATGCATAAACTGGTGGACCTGGGTAACAAATATGGTGGTTACACTTTTTATGACTATCACAAGTCTTTTTCATCTAAAGTGTCAGCCACATTGTCCCAGTATGGCATCCAGATGGATTGGAGCCAACTGGACAATGAATTGTTCCTCAGACACTTTGCGGGGCTCAGGACACCAGCTTGTGCCATATGTATGTCACCCGCTCACACAGCTTATTTGTGCCCCCTCTGCCCGGACAGCGCTCCCAGCACGTCCCTACAACACCCCCTTAAAACTGAGAAACAGACCAGAGACAAATTGGGTCGTCCGGTTGTGTACCTAGGCAAGTCACAAATTTGCAATAACTTCAATGAAGGCTCCTGTGGTTACAGCGCTTGCCACTTATTACATGTATGCTCACACTGTTTTCGGGCACATGCGAGATCCATGTGCACAAATAAAATGTTCCAGAAACCTTATTTGTCTCCAGTGAATGTTCCTGTACTTGAACACATGCTGTCCACTCACCCCTCTAAACACCTGGTGGAATTTTTATGCACAGGTCTCACCCACGGGTTTCACACGGGGCTCATTTACATGCCAACAGGAGTGTTAGAATGTCACAATTTGCAGTCAGCCTCTAATAACCCTACCGCAGTCACTAACTTGCTACAACTGGAAGTGGACCAGGGATTTGTCATCGGTCCTTTTGGTAATCCCCCTTTTTCCAGTTGGAGAACTAACCCTATCGGGCTGGTCGCAAGTAAAAATTCAAATAAACAAAGGCTCATCATTGACCTATCCGCTCCCCACTCTTCAGCCATCCCCAGCCTAAACTCATTGATTCCTTCGGAAGAATTTTCCTTACAGTACTCCACTATTGACCACGCTATTGCAGCTATCAGGTCAGCGGGGGTGGGGGCCTGGCTCAGCAAGACGGATATAGTCAATGCTTTTAAACTGTTACCTATACACCCCTCGTTATGGCACCTACACGGAGTTAAGTGGCAAGAAGCCTACTACTTTTTTACAAAACTCACTTTTGGAGCCAAGAGTAGTCCAAGGATCTTTGACACGTTCGCTGAGGCTTTGTGTTGGCTCCTCCTTAATACCAGTAGGTGCCAAAATGTGATACACTATCTGGATGATTTTCTGTTCATCGAAGCCAACACCAACCCCCCGTGTAGCCTACACAAAGCTATCAAACTATTCACCGCACTCGGCGTCCCCGTATCACCCACCAAGACAGAAGGTCCAGACACAGTCATCAACTTCCTAGGTATTCTGCTCGATTCAGCAACTATGATGGCCAGCCTCCCTAGAACTAAGATTGATAACATTCTACACGACATTAACCACTACATGCACAGGGGCTCATGCAACCGTAAAGAACTACAATCTCTGTTGGGTTCACTAAATTTCGCCATGCGCATAATCCCCCAGGGCAGGGCTTTCATTTCCAGGCTCCTCGCCCTGTTCCCCACCTTCACCAACGACTATGCCCGCATATCTTTGAACGGCCCTGCGACTGCCGACCTTCAGATGTGGTACAGATTCCTCTCTGACTGGAATGGTAGAAGCATGTTCCTTCCACAGCTGGATTCTCAGTCACCTGTCATTTGGACAGATGCAGCATCATCCGCGGGATATGCGGCCATTTTTGGCACAAATTGGCTCTGGGGGACGTGGCCAACAGAAACACAGGGCATCGAGGGGTTTCACACTAACTCTGCCCTTTTGAGGTATACCCAATAGTTGCCGCAGCTGTCACTTGGTGTAGGTTGTGGGAAGGTCAGTCAGTACGCTGTTTCTCTGACAACATGGCAATATGCCACATTATCAACAAAGGCCGCTCTTCCTCCTTGATAATTATGAATTTCATTAGGAAACTGACTTGGCTGGCAGCCACCCATCACTTCCACATTGTATGCTCCCATGTTCCCGGCATATACAATACGGCAGCTGACCAGCTATCTCGCTTTCAATTTCAGGCGGTCCCTACCCTCGGCAGCTCGTATGGCAACCCCAGCGCCAACCTTCCAAGACCTTGTCATGGAATAGATGAACTACTTCATCACAGCCTCACTCTCACAAAATTAGCTTTGTCCACTAGCACTCAACACTCATATAACAGAGCTTTTCACCTATATAAACGATTCATGACTGACCATCACCTATCCAACTGGTTCGAAGTATCATCACTAATGGCTTTTGCATCCTTTTGCCACCTTAAGTTAAAATTCACACATAACACCATTAAGCTTTATCTCACGGGGATACAACACCACATGTACTACTCATTCCCTAACCACAAAGGGTTCTTAACCTCATACCCCATCCACACGCTACTGAAGGGTATAGCAAAGGCAGACGGTCCAGCTACGCCCAAAAGATTGGCTATTGACATAGGAATGTTCAAATCCCTGTCCAATCTACTCGACCAAGCACCTTTTGAACCCAATACAAACGCGGTTATTAAAGCCGCCATGTATCTGGCCTTTTACGGGTTTCTTAGACCACGAGAATTCACCGTTAGTGGCCAATTGCATAACCAAGGGTGCCTCCTCACGTCACATCTCACGAAACACACAGACTACTACGTCCTGTCTCTACCTAAAACTAAGACAAGTCAGAGGGGGGAACCAGTTCACATTAACTACTACCCCACGGGTAACAATTGGTGCCCAGTTAAAGCACTAGACGTTTTTTTAACCACGAAACAAACACAGCCCACAAGGCCTCTACTAATGCTGCACGATACCATTCTCACCACGTCAAAATTCATGCTTTACGTTCGAATGCTTATCACCAGGCTTGGTCTGAACCCTAGTAGCTACTCGGGGCACTCCTTCAGAATTGGAGCGGCCTCCACAGCCTCTAGCCAAAATGTTCCCGTGCATGTCATTAAAACACTGGGTCGATGGAAGTCCTCAGCTTACGCTACCTACATTCCGCACCCAGTCCAAGAGCTTAGGAGGGCTTTCATTAATATGTCTACTTAATAATGTATTTGTATTTTCTTTGTATTTATGTTTACCGAATAAATGTTATCTTGCTTTCTCTTTTTGCCCACTTTATTTACCAGCCTACAGCATACGTCGGTTTTCGGCACACCTCAACCGACTTTTTCCTTTTATTGTATTACTCTCCGCCAGAGTATTCCATATCATATGAGAATGCCCCGAACACAAGTTTGAAGGCAGGGCCTGAATTTGTGGGAGGGGCAATAGACCTACTTAAAAGGGACTCCCCCCTTCCCTCACTTACCTGCGTTGGTCCAGACGAACAGCCCCACCCTCCACTCCCATTAGCTATACTTTCCTCTATGTGGGCCCACTTTATTTACCGGCCTACAGCATACGTCGGTTTTCGGCACACCTCAACCGACTTTTTCCTTTTATTGTATTACTCTCCGCCAGAGTATTCCATATCATATGAGAATGCCCCGAACACAAATATATATATATACACATATATATAGAAAAATACAGAATCCAGCGCACTCGCTTATTCACTAAACAATGCTTTCAAAATCTTAGAGATTGTAATAGTTTTATTTAAAAAACACCTCACCTAGGCAAAAAATAATGGGGGTTTAGTTACATTATATGATCATATATTGCATAAGCCTGCCACAACGTCAATGTACCCCATTCTTGGCAGGTCCTACTCTAGCAGCCTAATGTATATATATATATATATATATATTTTGGCCCCAGCAGCACCCTGTAATGTATGCATGTTCAGGTGAGTGCAGCCCTCTTGGTTTTGTTTACACATATATATATATATATATTTATAAAATTTATGTTTATGAATTAGAGTTACCGTATTTTTAGTGAATGCATACTGATATCGTGTGGCATGGAAGACGGAAGGCTGCAGAGAGCCAATACCGAGCCCCTCCTGAGCAGAGAGTGCTGGGAGGAAGTGACTATATGTTACTTCCTCCCAGCTTACTGATCGCGTGGGCTGGGAGGACTGAAGACACTCTGAAAGAGGAGGAGGGATTAGAAAGAGCTCTGCAGGCAGACTCCCAACCCATCAGCCTCAGCCAGCACCAGGAATTCACCTCCCTGCAGCAAAAGGTATGGAAACAGGGGGTGGTTAATTTTATGTCAACTGTAAATTGTTTGTCAATGTGTATGTTTAGGTATGTGTATGTGTGTTTGTGTATGCCAATGTATATGTGTATGTGTGTCTGTATCTGGTTGCCCAGGGGCAGGCAGGGACGGGTTTGCAGGGAGGCAATTGCCCCCCAGGCTGCCCTATATCCAGGGCTGTGTGGGCTGCCAGTTGCCTGTGTTACACCTGCAATATTTTTTTTTTTATGAGCCCATTCAGCGCTCCCGCCGGATTGCCCGTCGGCAATCACTTCTCCTCCACTCCTCCCCTACATGTGGCGTGACGTCTCGGACATAGACAGTCACGCTAAGGCCTCACGGTGACTGCGCTGGCAGTCTCCACCTCCCTCCCATGTGTGCAGCCATTCCAACATGTGTTGGACACAGGTATGTGCAGCCCCTCGGCCAGCTACACAGAGCAACCCTCAGCACCCCTAGTCCAGCCACCCACAAAGCCTCCGCTCTGGCACC
The DNA here is from genome assembly GCA_933207985.1 of Pelobates cultripes. Taxonomy (NCBI): domain Eukaryota; kingdom Metazoa; phylum Chordata; class Amphibia; order Anura; family Pelobatidae; genus Pelobates; species Pelobates cultripes. The sequence goes on along the minus strand of OW240914.1, from coordinate 122,731,381 downwards.
TCCAGCCACCCACCAAGTATTTTTCTGGCACCCCCAGCCACCCATCAAGCCTTTCTCTGGCACCCCAGCCACCCACAAAGCCTCCTCTCTGGCACCCCCAGCCACCTACACAGCCCCCCAGCATATACTTATATAAATAATATATATATATATAATCATGGCTGGTTTATATAATATTTATATTTCATAAATAGTATATAAACTATATATCACTCACTAATCACTCACAACACCCCACCATCATTCCTCTCTTTCCTACAGATAACGCCTGGTGTCCGGTCAAGGTGCTAGACCACCTACAGTCAACCCATCACGCGCACTTACCAGACTCTCCGCTCTTCATGGCTAAATTCACGGCACATGTCAGAACATTACTATCCAAACTGGGTTACAATCCGGCTTCATTCTCCGGGCACTCCTTCCGCATAGGAGCCGCTTCAGCAGCCTCTAGCACAAACACCCCAGTCCACATCATCAAGAGACTGGGTCGATGGAAATCCTCCATATACCATACATATATACCACGACCAGAAAGAGAGCTTCGTCAAGCCTTCAGGAACTTGGTTATGTAAACTGCAATAAAGTGTCTTTTCTCGAACTTCTCTTTTGCCCTCTTTTATTTACAGGCCCACTCGTACGTTGGTTTCGGCACACCACAACCAACTTTTCCTTTTCAGATACTATCCATTACGTATTAAATTACGAGCACAATTAGAAAGGCCATTAGGCCTGAATTTGTGGGAGTAGTAAGTCCCCTACTAAAACTCCCAGCCCCTACTCACCCCTGCCGATCCAGATGATTGTCCCCACCCACCTACACCCAGTTAGCATTACAATTCTCCTTGGTGGGCCGTCTTATTTACAGACCCACTAGTACGTTGGTTTCGGCACACCACAACCAACTTTTCCCTTTCAGATACTATCCATTACGTATTCAATTCCGAGCACAAATATATATATAGTAAAAATGAACATTATGCAATGTATGATCATATAATGTAACTAAACCCCCATTATTTTTTGGGCTAGATTAGGTGTTTTTAATAAAACTAGCAAAATCTGTCAGCACCAAAGTAGCTGTTTAGTAGATAAGGGAGTGCGCTGGATTTTCATTTTTACTGTACTTATTGGCCCCCAGCAGCACCCCATTTAAGCATGTTCAGGTGAGTGCAGCCAGCCCCTTGTTTTCGCATATATATATATTTGTGTTAGGTGCTTATGATAGTACAGTGTGAAATACCATAAATAAATGTAGGATAATAAAAAGAGCAAGTCGGTTGTGGTGTGCCGGAACCAACGATGAGGTAGGCCTGAGAAAGAAGAGGGCATACCCAGGGAAAGAAAAATAGAAAATAAATGTTAAAATGTGGTGTGGTGGGAGGGTCATTCAACGCTGACCTCGAACGGTAAGAAGCAAGGTAAGGGGAGTGCCTTAAGTAGGCTAGGGGTAGCAAACCAGCACCTCCCACAAATACAGGCAAAATTGCCTTAATACTTGTGTTAGGTGCTTATGATAGTACAGTGTGAAATACCATAAATAAATGTAGGATAATAAAAAGAGCAAGTCGGTTGTGGTGTGCCGGAACCGACGATGAGGTAGGCCTGAGAAAGAAGAGGGCAAAAATTAAGTAATCAAATTTATTACAGACAACCAATACATATACATTTTATCAACCAGACATGTTTTTGAAAGCATCCCTTAATTCTTGTACTGGGTTCGGTATATACCGTGAGTAAGCGGATGACTTCCAGCGCCCCAGTGTTTTGATAACATGAGTTGGGATGTTGACACTGGAGGCTGTGGACGCTGCTCCTATACTAAAGGAGTGCCCTGAGTATTTAGCTGCGTTGAGGCCCAGTTGTGTGAGCAAGGACCTGACGTAGGTCATGAAGGTTGTAGTGGTGAGTACTGCACCTTGTAGCTGTAGTAGTGGTTGTGAGGGCAGTAAGTTATCCTGAAGGGACACCATCTGTTGTGTGTGGGATAGTACGGAATGTTTACGGGTATGTGCTGACTGGTTTTGGAGTGCGGTAAAGTCAGGATGTAATGATCCATATGTTTTGTCAAGTGGGAATAGAGGAGGAAAGGAGTACTTTGGGTTGTGGAGGTTGTAGTGAATTCTCTAGGTCTTAGAAATCCATAGAAAGCTATGTATATTGCTGTTTTGATGATAGAATTTGTATTGGTGTCAAACGGTTGTAAGTCAAGCAGGTTAGACAATGCTTTAAAGATGTGGTTATCTATGGGTAGCCTCTGGGCTGTATGTGTGGGTTCTGATTTCTGAATACCTCTGAGTATGGTCTTAATTTGGTGAGAGGCCATGAAACTGTTGTTATTTGGGTGTAAGATTAGCATGTGGTGTTGAATGCCAGTGAGATAGAGTTTGATGGTGTTATATGACATTTTAAGTTTAAGGTGGCAAAAGGAAGCAAACCCCAAAAAAGATGTCATAACAAATGGTTGCATGATGTTATGTTCCAGAAGGAATCTTTTGAATAGCGTGAAAGCCCTGTTGTATGTTTTGTGTGTATTGTATGAAAGTGCCAATTGGGACAGTGTCCTGCTATGCTGCATGATGGTTTCTAGTCCAGTATGAGTTGTTGAAATGTTGGAGTGATGGTGGCTGTGGGCGCAGCTGACGGGAGTGCTTGATGAAACGCCTGAAATTTAAAGCGAGGCAAATTGTCAGCAGCTGTGTTACATACACCTGCAACATGGAAACAACATAGGAAAAAATTATGACAAGCTGCCAACCAAGTGAGTTTCCTCAGAAATCTCATGATCGTACATTTTATTTGGACACATGGTCTTTGCATGTGCCCTAAAACATTTTGAACAGACATGCAATAGTCTACATCCACTGTAATTACAAGACCCAACATTGAAATAATTACATATCTGGGACTTGCCCAGAAACTTGATTGGGCGTCCCAGTTTGTCTCTTGACAACTTCTCTGAAACCCCAGAGGAACTAGCTCCTTGCGTGGAGGCATCTTCGTCCGCCGTGTTGGGACAAATATTTGTAGTATGGGCTGTGGAGGAGCAGTATGCACAAGCTGGTGTTCTTAGACCTTCAAAGTGTCTGCAAAAAATGACGGTATCAATCCTTCCCCAGTTGGATCGTGTTCCGTACTGGGAGAAGGCTCCAGACACTTTTGCAGAAAACGACCTATGGTAGTCATAGAAGGCTGAACCACCATATTTGTTGCCCAGGTCTACCAGCTTGTGCATATAGAGATAAAACTCCTCTCTTCTGTTGGGATAGACCGCACAGATGACATCCCTGTAAATACCAAAAGCTAGTACAAATGCAGGGATAGTCAGTTTCCTGTTCAGGCGGGCATCCCTAGATCTGACAACAACAGATACATCATCATAAGCATACGTCTTATTCTCAACAATATCCTGGGAGGCAATCAACAGGGAAGCCAGGTTGATGTTTTTACCTTCCAGGATATCCTTTTTATGTGCTCAGGTATCATATGAGCCGGGCTAACTTCCTGGTCATCCAAGGTGATGTCTGGAGCAACTAATGGCAAGTCAGCTGGTGCTTGTTAAGCAGCAGCTGGTGGCCCTGCTAGAGTAAGGGCCGTTGTGACCGACTCAAGTTTCTCCAGCCTGGAGTTGACCTTGCTCATAGACGCCATGAGTGAGGATAACATGGCATGTATGTCTCCTGGGTTGGATTGGCTAGGTCCTTCCCCGGCATCCATGTTATTTGTAGATGTGCATAGCAGCTTGAAAAGTTCTGCTTTCCTTGCTGTAGCGGGGTAGTGGTTCATGTGGTTATACGCGGGATCGTCCAGGATCTGATCGATGCTGGACTAGCTAGCTCTCCTCCTTGTGTGGGAGTGACAGCTCTAGCTGGGGTGCTAGCAGGGAGAAATCCTCTACCCCTTCCTGAGACATACTATAAATAAAACAATTAATTAGTATATGAAACCACCAAATTGTACTGGCATGCTAGCTAGGCCGGATGGCGAAACATTATATTTGTTTGGTGACAGATGAGGCCCTGCTAATTGCCAAGCGGCTTGAGAGGCTCTATCTATGCGTTGGCGCGAGGGGTTATTGAGGCCACTCGTCGTTGTGGCAGGAGTTTTAGGCCTCTCGGTGACTGTAAGACAGAAAACAGGGGAAGGGAGTGACAGGTGAAGCCCTCTCTATGCAACACGCGAGGCGGCTAGCTAACGTGTGGCCCGATGGGTGTTTGCCTCTGAAACGTTTGAGGCGGGGTGTTGGCCTCGCGGGACCACTAACTGATGGCGACTGCCAAGACGGGGTAAATACCTATTGGGAAGCCTGTGACCCTATTGCCAGTACTCTAACCTAGGGGGACAGAATGAAATGTATGGTAGAATACCATATGAGCAGGTGTACGTACCTGGTAGTATAACAAATTCACAGGAAAACCGTGTGGAGCAAATATATATATATAAGCTTGACAGCCTGTAATGGGTAAAAGAGAGTAGTATGATGAGTGTGGATTGTTGGAAAGAAAACAGACTTATAGCCTGTAGCAGCAATGTTTTTATGGTTTGCTGGGGTATGATTGAAAATAAAATGTTGATACCATGGGAATAGATATGAGTTACTCAGAAATGTTGTCATGGCTTAAATAAGACATCTGAGGGGGGCCGTGGCCTATGTACCAACAACATATGTGTATATATAATAATGGTGTGTAGGGGAAACATAAAATGTAGGTTTTATATATATATATATATATATATATATATATATATATGTATTACTGTGCAGGAAACGTATGATTGGTTGGATCAGTACGTGTGATTCAACCCGAGTATGCATGAAAAGGAATTAATGCCTTATGTGTCATGGTCATAACAAAGAAATGAGGCCTGTAACGTAGGCTGAGTTAAGTGAAATGAAATGGATAATTTATGAAAAACTCCTGTAAGCGTGGGAGTCCAATGATCCATACAGAAATGTTGGCTGGTTTCATGCCCTTGATGTAATAAGTGATACCTTAAAATAGCAATGAAAATGGTCTGTCTATTTAAACAAGCAACTATTTAAAGGACCACTATAGTGCCAGGAAAACATACTCGTTTTCCTGGCACTATAGTGCCCTGAGGGTGCCCCCACTCTCAGGGACCCCCTCCTGCCCGGCTCTGGAAGGGGGAAAGGGGTAAAAACTTTTTCCAGCGCTGGGTGGGGAGCTCTCCTCCTCCTCTCCGCCCCGTCGGCTGGCTCACGCGCATGTAGCCGGTCACATAGGAAAGCATTCATGCTTTCCTATGGACGCTGGCGTGCTCTCACTGTGAAAATCAGGCTTTGGGGGAAGGCTTAACCCATTTATAAACATAGCAGTTTCTCTGAAACTGCTATGTTTATAAAACAATGGGTTAACCCTAGCTGGACCTGGCACCCAGACCACTTCATTAAGCTGAAGTGGTCTGGGTGCCTAGAGTGGTCCTTGTATGAGTGGTTCATGTATATACATGAAATGATGAAATGTAACTCATGAAACAGGCATGAATAGCTTAAACGTATGCACTTTAATGCGAACAGCAATCTTGCATGAATATAACATGAATAAGTGCCGAATGGAAAACACAACCAAAATAATCGTTTAAATGAAGCAAGGGAAAACAGTTGTGCGAGCTGATCGCTTCTCAAATACGCATGAATTAAACTGAACAATTTGTACGAAATGAAGCCGCGCGAAAGGCTATGTAATACGACTGTGCAGGAAACCGTAAAGCGAGGACCCGTGCTGTACCGTGCGCCATGGGAACCGGTCCTGGCGTGACAGGTAGGTCTGACTTATGGTTTAGGAGTCTCTGGGACGCGATCCACGACGATGACCGGGGTAAGAAGAAGCTGGACGGACGGAAAAGGCCTGAACAGGATTCCTGGACACAGCCGGCCACGGTAAAATCTCGTGGATACTGAAAAACCAAGATGGCGTCTGAGAAAACCCGGAAGTGGATCCTCATTCAACGCTGACCTCGAACGGTAAGGAGCAAGGTAAGGGGAGTGCCTTAAGTAGGCTAGGGGTAGCAAACCAGCACCTCCCACAAATGCAGGCAAATTGCCTTAATACACACACATATATATATATATATATATATATATATATATATATATATATATATATATATAATTTAAACCAGCCGTGTATATATATATATATATATATATATAAAATCATAATTTAAACCATATATATAAATATATATATATATATTTTTTCTATAAACCTGCTATAAAATCGTGTTTTACATATATATATGTGCATGAATATATATATGTATGTATATATATTATGTGTATACATATATATGTGTGTGTGCTTTTTGTTTTTGTTTTGGGGTGGGGGGGGAGAGGTTGGATTGATGCCATGGGGGGGGGCAGGATCCACAGGGCCCAAGCAGATGCTTGCCCGGGGTCCGATCACTACTAAAGACTACAACCACTACTAGGCAGCAATGAAAACACTGCCTTTTCTCTGAAAAGTCAGTGTTTACATTAAAAAGCATGGAGGGACAGGATAAAGGTTCCAAAACAACTACATTAAGTTGTAGTAGTTCTAGTGACTACAGTGTCCCTTAAAAATTTTAGTTTTGACATTGAAAACTTTACACCTAACTTTTTTAGCTGGCTTCTAGATTCCAATTAAATTTGTCAAGCCCTGGTAACGGTGTATGGGATGGTAATCCCATCGATGTATACAAAACATGCTTGATACATGGACTACACCTATATCAGTTATAAAACCAGGAAAAAGTGGGCATGGATGGTGAGCTGATTCGGTGGTGCAATGGACCACTTGACTGGATTTGCCCCCCCAGGCCTAAGGCTGCCAGCCCTCCCCTGTGTGTGCCAGTATGTGTATATCGGAGTAGGTATGTGTATCGGTGTGTGTGTATGTGTGTGTATCTATGTGTAAACTGTACCAATGTTCTTAATGCCGCTGTTGACTGCTGTTCACTTTACATGGTTGAAATATTATTCTGATATAGTTTATTAAATAGTTTAGTACACCATTAATTTTTCTTGTTTTCCTCCTCTAAAAACTATCTGGGGTAGCAAGACGTAGCCATATTTTAATTTTTTAAAAGGGATAGTTAACATTATCACTAAAGGATATATATATATATATATATATATATATATATATATACACACACACACACTTTATTATTGGTATGTACCTTTTTAAATTATAAATATTAGTAATTGAGGGTACAAAAATTAAATTATACAGTAAGCATACTCACATGCAGGCACAGACATTCTCATTGACACAAGCACAAAAGTTCACTGGTACACAGGCTCACAGACAGGCAATATCACTGACACACTAGATCATTGACAAACACAGACAAGCTTACAGTACACACATACTTAGTATAGACAAAGCCTCTGACTCTCCCTATAACCCCTCCTATTACTCCATCTAACCTCTCTCCATAACCCCACCCATTACTCCATCTAACCTCTCTCTATAACCCCTTCTATTACTCCATATAATCTCTCCCTATAACCCCTCCTATTACTCCATATAATCTCTCCCTATAACGCCTTCTATTACTCTGTATTACCTCTCTATAACACCATATAACTTCTCCCTATAACTCCTATTACACCATATAACCCCTCCCTATAACCCCTCCTATTACTCCATATAACCTCTACCTATAACTCCATATAACCCCTCCTATTACTCCATACAACCTCTCTCTAGAACTCCTCATATTACACCATATAATCTCTCCCCATAACTCCTATGTGTTGGAGCTCCTGTAGGGGGACTGAGGATGGCCTCAGACCCAGGGGGGAGTGTTGCTGTTCTGCAAGCATGTCAAACTCAAAGTCTAGCATGGGCCACATAAACAAGGTTTAAGTTTATGTGGGTTGGAAAAAAACAAAACCTTACATTTTCATAGAAACGTAGGTTTATTTTGAAAAGTACAGTATTAAAAAAATAAACAGCACCCTCCCTATACTAAATCCCAATCCCCCCTCCCCATATACTAAATCCCAGTCCTCCCCCCTCTAGCCAATAAGTAGACTCCACTCACATTGCCGCTGCCAGTATGCGACTCCGGCGTCTGGCCTCTGGCATACCCCAAATGGCGCCGTCCAAACCCTGTGCCAGATCTGATCCTCCTGCTACTTCTTGAAACCCTGTGAAGGTGGAGCACGTTTGTCACGTCAGAATGTGACGTGGCGTTGCGTACCTCCAGGCACCTCCAAGTACTCCACTGTCCAGTCGCAACCAATGCAACACTGACTGACAGACACACACACATACTTTTCTTTATTGCTCCCTACCTTTTGGCGCCGATGTGGGGCATCTCCCTGGGGTCCTGCTATCTGCTCCTCACTGCTCCCTAGCGTGGTTTAGTGAAGCCGGGCACCAGAATATGACGTCATATTCCAGTGCCCGGCTTCACTACAGATGGTGTGAGGGAGCAGGAACGCTGAGCTCCCTCGTTGGCCCTCCTCCCCAGCCGGGTGAGCTTTAGCAGAGTAGGCAGCTGCAATATGGGGAAAGCAAGTGTCTACTCTGCTTTAACAACAAGGCATGTACTCGCGGCTCCCTGGGCCGCAAGTTTGACATGCTTGCTGTTCTGGATACTAGTCCTGCTGTTGTCCCAGGTCTGGAGGTGTTGGAAGGCCAAGAATCCCAAACAAATAAAAGCAGACCTTTTAGGGAAAGTTTAATTAGTAAAGCTTTAACAGTTTTGGACAAAAGGCAAGATTTGGTGAAGAAAGTGGATGAAATAACTCTCTGGAATCTGAGAGAACAGAGTTTCTGTGGCAGGTTGATCAAATACAGGTGGAGATCGACTCCCTACAAACAACAATGAATGTAAAATAGGAAAGCATTGAAACACTGATAAAAAGGTGAGGAAAGGACATTTTATTAAATGCAAAAGTTAAACCCGTTAAGGTTTAAGAAGGTACCAGCACAACCCCTAAAAGACAAGCAAGGGGTAATGATAAAGAAATTAAGTGATAAAATATGCCCAGTGACTTTACCTGCTCAAACAGGAGAGGCTGCTGCTGAATATAAACCTGAGTTCACCTGGGTGTGTTTAGACTTGCAACCCCCAGCATTGTAATACCCGAAGTTTCAAATGAAATAACTGTTCATAAGCAGAGCTCTAGGAGCATGAAGCGTGTTGTTGAAAGACTTATTGAGAAAGAAACAGATCAAGAGAAAGAAAGTGAATTGCAAAAACCTCCTGGTGTAAGCATTGCAAAAGACACAACACAAAGCAGGAATTCTACAGCAAAGTAAAATCTGGAGGAATCACCAGATAGACATCTGCAATCTAGAGCTGGCTCTAGCAATCCAGTAGGACAAAACCATGGATCGGATTCAGGTACGAAACTGGGATTAGGAACCATCATACAGAGCAGCTCACAGGTGAATGTGCAGCAAGTGGCAACTTGTTTTCAAATATAGCAAGATCGGTGTATCAAAGTGGAAGAATGCACTGTGCCTGTTGTTCACAGGACCAGAATCTGATACTCCAGACAGAATATTCATTGGTCGGAAACTCTTAACGGAATTCATGGGTTTTTCTGCTAGTGAAATATTTGCATTTATTCACTTTCCTGGATCAAGACAATTTGACATTAGTTTTCAACTAATGCAGAACCTGGATATGTTTTGGGAGATTTTCCATAGGACTAAATCAGATGGTTTCTAGAAGAATATAAGAGCTATCCCACTTACAAGACAGGCTACAGTGTCCATCAATCTTGAGTTCCAAACAGAAGTAGTGGCTTTAAATGACATCATGCACTGGATAAGGAAACACTGTACAGTTGTGAGTGACCCACAAAAGGTTTATGATGAAATTGGGTTATGGAATGGTGGATGGAAACTGCAAGTTAAACTGTGGCAGACAGGGGGCGTTACTCACCATTTACAACACTGTTTTTTTCTTGGTTCGGACAGAGGCATCTGCTATTATCCAGGGCAGCCTATAAGCTGTTAAAAAATGTGGGTCAATAAGGCACTTGGTCTATTGCTGTGATAAAATAAAGTGCTCCCAATGTAACTGTCTGTGCCATATAAGATCAGAATGCAAACAGGACGTTATATGCAATTTATGTTCTGTTCAGGTTTTTGTGAGTCAAAAAAACCTCCTCCGATGCTTTCATCATTTGAGATAACTGCTGGTCGCTTTGCTATCCTGGAGGAATTTAGTGAAAATGCCATGGAGTTTAAACTGAGTGAAGGATCTCTCTGGAAAGGGCGATCCACAGAGGAATTACAGCTGTCCTGTGATGAAGGACCAACTACTTCTGTCTCAATCAAACGATGGGGATCTCAAGGTGACAATGTAGGAGCAATAAAGAAGTGCTACGTCTCTATAGATGTCATGACTCTACACATATGCTCTCTTAATGCTAACAGTTTGAGAACGAGAGAGAAGAGATTTACTATATAATGTGTTGACGGAACAACAATTTGATGTGTGTCTATTACAAGAGACAAGGCTAAGGAATAATAGCCAGGTTTTATGTGCCAAAAGAGAATGGACAATGGCCCATCTTATTGGTCATTTGGACTGGAAAGTTATGATGGTGTTGGTATTCTGTTTAAAAAGTGATCGTATAGTGGAAATTGTTGAAGGCAGATGCCTTTTGTTAGATATTATGCTTAAGGATGTAAGTTATCAAATAATTAATATATATGCTCCTCAGACAATAGCGGGTAGGAAGGAAGTGTTTTTAAGTGTTAAACCGTATTGTTTTACATCTAAAGTGTTAATTATGGTTGGTGATTTTAACTGTGTGGTAAATAATGAAGATCGAAATAGTAATTGTAAAATTTTAAATATGATAAACTATTTTAAAAATCTGATCAGTCAAGCTGGTCTGATACTTTTAAATATAATTACCTTACACAGCGTGGATTTACATATCATAAAGGGAAGTGGGCAAGTCGTATAGATAGGATTTATGTAAAAAATCAAACTTCATTTTTTTAGATATAAACTTGTCCTGGTTGAATTTTCTGATCATATTATTACTCTGTCTTTAAAAGGTCAAAGAAAGAATAATAGATGGCAAAGGTATCTGGAAACTAAATGCAAGAATACTTGTTAATGAAAACGTTAAACATGAACTTATTAGTTTTTATGAAGATCGGAAAACTATGCATGATGCAATGTTGAGTTGGTGGCAACAGATAAAAAAAGATATTAAAAGTTTTTTTTTAAATTAAAAGCTAGAAAAAAAGGAAACAATCAATACATGAAATATCTTGCCCTAAGACTTAGACTAAGTAGATTATATTCCTTGGTCAATAATGGTGAAGTAGTGACTACAAACTGCATTAATCAAGTTAAAGGAACACTATAGTCACCTAAATTACTTTAGCTAAATAAAGCAGTTTTAGTGTATAGATCATTCCCCTGCAATTTCACTGCTCAATTCACTGTCATTTAGGAGTTAAATCACTATCATTCTGTTTATGCAGCCCTAGCCACACCTCCCCTGGCTATGATTGACAGAGCCTGCATGAAAAAAAAAAACTGGTTTCACTTTCAAACAGATGTAATTTACCTTAAATAATTGTTTCTCAATCTCTAAATTGAACTTTAATCACATACAGGAGGCTCTTGCAGGGTCTAGAAAGCTACTAACATAGCAGGGGATAAGAAAATCTTAATTAAACAGAACTTGCAATAAAGAAAGCCTAAATAGGGCTCTCTTTACAGGAAGTGTTTATGGAAGGCTGTGCAAGTCACATGGGGAGGTGTCACTAAGGTTCATAAACAAAGGGATTTAACTCCTAAATGGCAGAGGATTGAGCAGTGATGCTGCAGAGGCATGTTCTATAAAACTGCTTCATTAAGCTAAAGTCGTTCAGGTGACTATAGTGTCCCTTTAAGGATAAAATAAAAAAAAAACTCCAATATGACTGTATGATATCTCTAAAAGCTGAACATGAATTTGATAGTTGGGGTTTCTCAGTCCCAGATCAAGCTTGTACGGAAAGAGTAGGTAAGGAGGCCACAGCAGAACTGCTAGATCAAGATGGTGAAACACAAACCGAGAGAAAGGATATTTTAAATGTCATGAAATACTTCAGGCAATTGTTTGCAAGACAGCCTATTGTGAATGAAAACATAGTGAAATATATTTGCAAGATGTTGATAATTCTGTATTAGATGCAGTGGAGGCTGAGATAATGATTAGGTCTATAACAGAGGATGAAGTTAAAAATAGCATTAAATAACTTGGGAAGAAAAGTCCAGGTTTGGATGGGATAACAGCAGTGTTTTATAAAGTGTTTTTAGATCTTTTGGTTAAGGACCTTGTAGTTCTATATAATGAAGTGTTAACTCGGGGACAGTTGCCATCCTCTCAGTATGCCTCAGTCTTGGTACTTTTATCTAAAAGTGGTAACTTGAATGAGCTACAGAAATGGCGTCCATTGTCAATATTATATACCGATTACAAATATGTATGTATATGTGTATATACATATATATATATATATACACACACACATATATTTACACATACATACACTGGTGTGTGTGTGTAATAGTGCTGGTAGCGTGCTGTGTGTGAGTGTGCTGTGTGTGAATTTGTTTGGAGTGATTGTGTGTGGGGAGGACAGATTAGGAAATAGCCCCCCTCCCTTCTTACCTTTTGCCTGGAAGGGGGGATCCTTGCTGCCATCCCTGGTGGTCCTAGTGGACCGGTATCCTGGATTTGGAGAAACCCGGTGGCTCATTGCCAGCAATAGCCTGGCTGGACACTACCAAGATCCTACCTCTTCTGCAACACCTGTTCATTGGCTCCACTCTCAAAGTCTGGATTAAAAGCCAACTTAACTCCTTAAGGACACATGACATGTGTGAGATGTCATGATTCCCTTTTATTTCAGAAGTTTGGTCCTTAAGGGGTTAAATACAACTTTATTACTATTCCAGGTCCTCTGCTCCTCCTGGCCGACAACCCCAATTTCTCCACAGGAACCCACTCCCCAAACCAAGCTTTCTTGGGTAAAGTCGGCCCACAGACAGACAGCGAGGGAGGTGAGGACCTGGGGAGCTCTAGCCAGCAGCTCCGCCGGGTTCCTCTTGCGAGGTCGGAGCGTTGCCGCGGCAATGCTCAGATCTCGCAAGAGTGAACTCTAGCCTGCAGGGCAACACTCCGCCCTTGCGCGAGTAACCCAACGGAGCTGCTGGCACACAGCAGGGTCGGCGTTCGGATAGCGCCAGCTCTGCATGGACCGACAAGGGAGATCCTGCGATCTCCCCTGCCGTCCTCGATCCATGTGTCGGCGGCCAGGATTAGGGTGTGCGCACGCCTATGGCTGAAATATTGCTTCTGAGAGGGTCAAAATATGTGCTTATGCAGATGATATTTCCGTTTTTTTTAAATCTGAAGTAAATAACCAAGTTTACAAAGAGAAATAAAAAGTTATTCTAATGTTTCAAACTCTATGGTTAATATGGAGAAAAGTGAAGCTTTGTGGCTGGGGAACCATACAGAAGCTTTTCAAATCCCTTTTAAAAGAAAAGATAAAACTATCAAAGTGTTGGGTATTACATATGGATGTGTAAAGGATATTGCTCAGAGAAATTGGGAAGATAAAATAAAAATCTTCTATGATAAAATACAAAAATGGAAAAATTGGATATGGTCTTACCAAAAAAAAAATTCAAGCTATCAAACGCTTCCCATTTTTATTTATACTAGTTTTTCCATTACCTGATAATTTAGTGGTTAAGATAACCGGTTTGTTGTTCCAGCTAATATGGGGAAATCGTTTAAAAATATAACGTTACATATCTCCATAGGAAAGATGGAGGATTAGGCTTATTGTGTCCTGAACTTTTTTTTATAATCTCTTGTTTATAACCAAGAATTTAAGACTTTTTTTTTTTTTTTTTAAAGACTGGTAGAACAGATTTATGGGGAGTTTTATTTAAAAAAACAGATTAATCAATTTGTTGGAGTTTGGACAAATGGTGAAAAGATCAAGAGATTGTCCGGTAATGTTAAATCATGCTCTGTATATGCTCAGCAATGTATAAAGTTGTTGCTGAGATGGCAAATTTCATATGAAGATATCATTGGGTTAGATAGAAAACAATTATATAATATTATTTTAAATAAGTACTATAGTGCCCAACTGGTTTTAAAAGATTGCTCCAATACTTGAATGAAAAAAAAAGCCATTCAGAACATTACTAGCATGAGAATCCCAGTTAAAATGAGAGACATTATTTGGCTTTGTTTTCAGGGAAAATTATACGTTCGATCGAATTTAAAATTTAAAAAACTTGAGGAACGAAATTGTTCAAGGGAAGAATGTTTAGAGATGTTAGAAACAATGTCTCATTTTTAGTGTGACTGTCCCTTCAGTTTAGCATTATGGACAGAAATGACTGCACTCCTTATAATATCCCATTTTCAAGGACAGTCATATGATGAATTGGTATATGGAGCTTTCAAATGGGCAGATACATATAAAGTGCATTTGTTAATCGTAATAAATTGTATTTTAATATATCATTTACGGCAGGCAAGGTGTCTGAAATCATCAAAATAAATTATTTTAACAACAGATTCTGTAATTAATTAGATAATTAAACATGTATATGTAAAAGAACATACTATAGATTATTGGGAAAATATAGATATGACATTCTGTTTTTTATTGAATTTTTGTAAGTGTTTTCGATATGTTGAGCACTGTTTTGTAATTTGTTGCAAGAAAATGTAAGAAAAAATTTCCTCCTATTACTCCATATAACCTCTTCCATTAACTTGCCCTATTATTCCATATAACCTCTCCCTATAAGTCCTTGTATTACTATAATTTCTCCCTATGGCTCCATATATCCTCCCTGTAAAAATTCTGTCACGTAAAATAACAATTCAGTTCTTTTTACATATAACTGTTCTCTGACTTCTTTTCCTTCATCTTATCTTACCTGATAATTCCTCACATTAGTGCCTATAGCACTTACAGGCCACGCAGTCTATTTTCAGTCTTTTGCTTGAGCCTTCTGTAATGTTTACTTTTTTCTACCTACTCACACAGTCTGCAAATCCTGAATTTCCCTACTGCATGTGATCCTCAGAATATTCATTAATACAATTTAAACTGTTACTGCTCAAACCAAATTTGATTTGGCTTGTGGAGCAGAGCGGGGATATGAAGGCAATCAAGCTCCTTTCATTCAGTCGATTGGATTTGGTGTTAATGAATTGCCCCACAAGCTGCCTGCAGACCTGGGCTGCCCTCCTCTTCACTCTGGAAATGCCCCAAGCCCCTAAAGGCACACAGCGGTAATCACATTACGCAGGGTGACACAGACAGGAGATCTGGGGGTCAGCAGACAACACATACGCCAAAGTATGACACTCGGACATATTGGTGAGAGGATTCCTTTTTGCAGACAAAATGCATTTCATACAGAATTTTGTCATTCATCACACACACATCAATTCAAAGTAAGACACTGCAACGTGTGTGATAGTCCTGTAGAAATGTTAACATATGAAATGTATTTATTTAGATTTTTTAAAAATTGCCAGGAAGGATACAGTTCTCTCATTTTCAAAGTATGTCCAGCAGACCACATACAAAATACATTGTGCACTTATAATATGAGACAGATACAGTATAATTATAGATACATTGTTATATATTCAATAGATACTGGCATTTACAATTAAATTATATTTTAACAATGAGTGCACCTGTATATCTGCTTTTCCAATTAAATTAAGTTTTAAATTACTCTATAGATGAGAGATGGTCACCTTGCTGTTGTTGTGCTGGGCTGAACTTCTATTCACCTTTGAAAGACCTGATTTGCTTGAAAAAGATGCCTTTCTATTTTGATCCGTTACAAAATAAATTGCTCTTTTTGCAAATCCTGTCTAATGATTCTAATATACTGTATTATATAATATATATTAGACACTACCCTATTCTAGCTCACTGAATGGCTGCTGGACTTTTGACTTGAACTAGTGTTCTAGCTAGCTGGCTGAGGATAATTAAAGGGGTACAATAAGAACCATAAATGCTACAGTCTGGTGTAATGTTGATGGTGCCAACAGTAGGGGAGGGCTAGCAGCCTTAGGCCTGGGGGGCAAATCCAGTCAAGTGGCCCATTGCACCAAGAGGAGAGTAAAAACACCTGTCCCATGTGATTGAAAGGGGAGGCAGTCACTTAAACAGATACACTGACAGGCACATGCACACACACACTGGCTTACCCAGATAGACATACTGACACACACACACACACACACACACAGGCAAAGACATACTTGCACACACATAGACAGACATCCTGACACACACACAGACTGACACAAACACACACACAGGCACCCTTGTGTATTTATTTATTTCTTTCCCCAGCCCCTTTGTGTGTCTTCCCCCCATTCTTTTTGTGTGTCTCTTTCCCCCCAGCCTCTTCTGTGTCTCTCTCCCCTCCCCTCACAGATGCAGGTACAATGTCATACAAACACAGACATACAGACACATTCAGACACTGTCATACAGACACAAGCATACAAAGACATACATACACAGGCTTATAGTCGTACAGATACAGACATACAGAGTAGGGGTGGATCCAGAGCATAATCTCTAGAATAGCACTGGTAGTGGATTGTAGTGGCTGTAATTGAAAAGTTAGGGCATGTAGTAGGGGGGCAGGGGTTGTAGTGGAGGATATGAGTTGTAATTGCAGGGTTAGGAAATGTAGTAGGGGGATAGGGGCTGAAGTAGGTTGATGGCTACAATTTGGGAAAGGGGCTGTGGCAGTGGCGGATCCAGGGGGATGCCCCCCCCCCCGAGATTCTCCCCTGCCAGCTAATGCAGGGCTGGCATTGTCCAAATGCCAGCCCTGCAATGTGCCTGCGGACCGGGGAGGGAGATCACAGATCAAAGAACTCCCTCCCCGGTCCGCAGGCACTGTGCTGGCAGCTGGCAGGGAGGGAGAGGGAGGAAAGAGGACCCGGGAGCTCTTACCTGCAGCTCGTTCAGGTCCTCCTTTCGCGAGCACGGAGCGTTGCCGCGGTTACCAAGGCAACGCTCCAAATCTCACGAGAGTGAACTCTAGCCCTGGAGCTATGGGCTAGAGTTCACTTTACCACTGGGACCACCAGGGAATCCCCACCGGACCACCAGGGATGACAAATTATATTTATTTTAATTAAATAAAAAATAATAAATAAAGCCTTCCCCCCCATACAAACACTGCCCCCCATACACACACTACCCCACAAACACTGCCCCCTATACACACACACTACACACACTGCCCCACAAACACTGCCCCTCACACACACACACCACACACACTGCCCACACACACACACACACACACACAACACACACACACTGCCCCACAACACTGCCCCCATACACACACTGCCCCCATATACACCCTGCCCCACAAACACTGCCCCCCATACACACACTACACACAGTCCTACAAACACAGCCCCCCATACACACACTGCAACTCTCACACACACTGCCACCCTCACATACACACACACTGCAGCACTCTAACATACACACACTGCCTCCTAACATACACACTGCAACCCTGACATACACTGCCGCCCTCACACACACACTGCACCTTTCACACACACTTCACCCCTAACACATACCACTGCTCCTATGCCCTATACCCCAGCAGACCCCAGGTAAGTTGTCAAACTGTTCTTAAACGGTTTGACTACTTACTCTGGGTTGGGATCCTGGCACTACTGGCGCCATAACTACTACATTGAGCTGTAGTGGTTATTGTGCCTGGATTATTTCTTTAAATAATCTACAAGTGCCCCTCCCGAGATCAGGCTCTGGATTCGCCACTGGGCTGTGGTGTGGGTGATATGGGTTGCAATTGGGGATTTTATGGGGGGCTGTGGTGGGCGGGGGGGTATGGGGCTGAGGAAGTGGGACAGGGGCTGAGAAAGGGGACAGGGGCTAAGAGAGTAGGGCAGGGGCTGAGGAAGAGGGACAGGGGCTGAGGAAAGGGGACAGGGGCTAAGGAAAGGGGACAGGGGCTGAGGAAAGGGGACAGGAGCTGAGCAAAGGGACAAGGACTGAGTAAGAGGACAGGGCTGAGGAAAGGGACAGGGGTTGAGGAGAGGGATAAAAAAAAAAACTAAAGTGCAGGAGCCAGGAGCAGGTGCAGCAGTAAACAGGATCAAGCAGCCAGCAGCAGCCAGTGGAGTCGGCCAGCCCCTCCTGATGATGTCTGGAGGAGAGGGCGTGACTTCCTCTGCTCTTCTCCCAGACTCCCCAGCGGTCCTATGAGAAGAGCAGTGAAAGTCACGCCCCCTCCTCCTGACATCATCAAGAGAGGCGGCCAACTCCACTGGCTGCAGGCTGCAGGGAGAGGGGTAAGCTGAAAAATCAGAGTCCCCAGCAAGAGGCAGGGGATTCAGATTTTTGTGCCCCCCCTCCTCTGGCGCCTTAAGGCGGCTGCCTGAGCCGCCTAATGGTGCGCCGGCCCGCGGGCAGGATCATTTTATTTTTGCTGCATGCGAGCGGCCCTGGATCCCTGATAGCTGAATGCTGCTCAGATGAGCTTGAAGAATTTACTGAGGTATGATTGGCTAAAAAGGAAATGAAGGCGGACTCTAAAGCCCTTTAAAAACCAGAGACCGCCAATTCCAAATTTCCTCCCCTGACGAAGGTGATAGTAAGGCACCGAAACGCGCGGCGTGATCACTTTACTATTAGCACTATATGCACTGATTGATAACTTTTTTACTCACTTTGATTGTTTTGTCCGTAACGAGGAAGAGTTATATTGGGGTGTGGGTATTTGGTAATACAGCGGCAGGAGATTGGAGTATTCTCCATTTATAGCTACAGGGATTACCAGCCTCTTTGACACTCTAAGGGGTCTTAGGGAAACTCTAGCAGTTAGAGCTGTGATTAATAGTACCAAGATATGATTATCATAGCTACTTATAGCTATGGGGAAATTTTGCTGAACTGACACCCATGAAGTTGTCTCAGTGAATTCCTAGCCTCCATAGCCGATGTTCGACAGTACTATAAAAACGATCCACTATTTTTCATAGAGGACACTACAAACAGAGACTTTAGGTTCAACTAGCTTACGATGTGTAAGGCTACCTGCTGTGCTGAGCTTCAGCAGATGGCTGTTTTGGGTGGATTCTGAGATGTGCATATATTATATATAAGTATTGCACATTCTTTAGTTCCAGACAATCAAATGGGCTGACGCTATACGTTATAGGTGTCATTATTCTTAACTATTGTTACACTATACCCCATCCACCTATTACCTATAATCAGCTGTTGATGGATGGCACTTTATGTACTATTATCTTGCTATTTGATTGTATAGAACTTAATTTCCAAGCTGGACCACTCACTCCCTATAATAAGCAATAGTTTAGTTTTTACAATAAGGTTGATTATTGGACTATGAAGGTTTAGCCTTATTACTTGCCATAATTTACTTGGATATTCACTACTTTAGACCATTATACTTTATTTAGGTTTTGGAATTGAGAGTCTATCTGCTAATCACAATATCAGCTTGCAATTATCTATATAGTCACTCGGTTAATACATTTTTAGGGTTATTCATTCCATTATATTTTTTGTCTGGTTCTATATAAAAGATATTTCCTCGTTATGTTTTAAACAATTGCACTTAACTATTTCAGCCCTCTATATACCAGTTCCCAAGATTCAGCCAACTTTACGAATACCAAATAAAAATTTACAGATTTTACTATTAACATGACGTAAAGTCATGATTTTATTAATGACACGGAGGCTCCTATTATGCTGCACTCTTTCTTTATTTACCTCAGCAGCAAAGAAAAATAACATTAAATCAGTATAAAAGAAACCAGTAAATAACATGAGGTATATCTTCATAGCAACAGCAACAGCCAATCAGCATCCTCTTTATAGCATAATAGGCAGTGTCCAGTATACTACTTCCTCTTTCTTGCGATCCCGAACAAGGACAACAAATCCAAATAAAAAGTGGGCTC
Organism: Pelobates cultripes; assembly: GCA_933207985.1. NCBI lineage: Eukaryota > Metazoa > Chordata > Amphibia > Anura > Pelobatidae > Pelobates > Pelobates cultripes. The sequence continues at coordinate 122,711,340 of OW240914.1, read as the reverse complement.
CAATTAGAGGGTATACGAGCCTTAAACTGGATCTAGAAGTCAAGCTGGAAGAGAAAAGAGAATATGGTAATATCCAAGTATAAAACTGGATTTATGCATAAATTCGCATTACATGAAATATCAGATATATATATACACATAACATGAAATTCAGTTTAGTCAAACCTTAAGCTCTTGACAGTCATTAACAAGGATAAAACCTAGTAATCAAAAAAGACTTACTGTGAAGTCAACTTACCCAGAGAAGACCAAATCTCCAGGGATGGGAGGGAGGGATAATACTCGCCTCCGTGTCATTAATAAAATCATGACTTTACGTCATGTTAATAGTAAAATCTGTAAATTTTATTAAGACACGGAGGCTCCTATTATGCTAGTTCAAAGCTGTGAAATTATGTCTCCTGTGAAGTGTTGAATAGGTCTAAAGTAGAAATCATGGAATGTAGGCTCCGAAGACCAGCCGCTCTCATAATATCCTCCAAGCACAACCAATCGAAGAAGCCTTAGAAGCCATTGCTCTACGAACCGAATGAGGCACTGACACATAGGTATCAATACCTGCTAGAGACATAACGTATTTGACCCACCAGGCTAGAGTAGACACCGGAAGATGCGACTTTTGGATGGAGATGAAGAGTTCCTGTTTCAAAGGATTCTGTAACGTAGTAGAACGATGTTCACACACCCATTAGTATGCAACAGGGCAAAGGAGAGATCTATCAGGGAAAACTGGGTAAGATAGATTTTAGAGGAGGTTTTTGTCCTCCGTGAAATGTCAAAGAGGACACCTTCTGGAGTAAAGGAACGAGCAACCACCTCACGAGCTCGTACGTCAGAAAAACCTCTTGCAAGAAAAAAAAAAAAAAATTCAAGACAATAGAGACGTCCCATAAGACAGAGTATCGTGGTAAGGGTGAATGAGCAAACCATATTCCTCAGAGAAGTCAATATATGACAGGATGTCAACCGACAGGCGTCCAATCAAAACTTTGATGGCCAGCAGAAATGGACGATCGGTAAGGTCCACAGTGCGATAGGCTTTACCTTCATCATAGAAGTCAGAAAAATGGAGGACAGACATAAAAGGAGCTGATATGGGATTTAAATTTATTTTCATGCACCAACTATGCCATCTGCTCCAAGCAGATTTATAAGCCTGTCTCGTGTTGGGTGCACCCTTGATAAGTTGGGGAGTTGATTGCGAAACTCCCTTGACCGACCAAGGTTCCCTGAAATAGACTACACTATGAGATGCAAGAGACCTTGGAGAACAAGAGGATGAGGTACACCATCTGGATCCTGAAGAAGGCACTCGAGAGATGGAAGGTCGATAACCATCTCCTGAAGAAAAGAGAACTATGGTTGGGATGGCGATAGAGGAGCCACGATCAACAGGTGCCGGACTGGCGATGTAGATGGAAAGGCAAAAAATCATAATTCCTTGGAGAAAACATTCATAGCCAATGCTATCGGATCTGGTCTCCAACTGAAAAAACAGGGAAGTTGAGCATTCAAACGAGAAGTGAAAAGATCTATTTCCAATAGACCCCATAGGTTCCAGATGTCTTGGAAGACCATGGAATCCAAGTGCCAGTCGCTGGAATCTCCGAGTTGGCGTGAATACCAGTCCGTCGTAGTGTTGGAGAGACCTTGAATATATTCTGCCGTGACTGAAATGCCGTGTCTCAGGCAAAATTGCCAGCAATCACGAGGCATGTAGGTCAGAATTTTGTATTTTGTGCCTCCAAGTGATTGATGTAGCGGACTGCTGACACGTTGTCCATCTTCAGAAGGATAGCGCATTGGGCTTGAGTTGGGGAGAAACTATGGACTGCAAAGGAACCGGGTGTTCCAAACAATTGATGTGGAGTGTTGATTCCAGGTTTGATTATCTGCCCTTGGTGGAAATAGTTCTGCATTGAGCACCCCAACCGTGCAAACTTGCGTCGGATTTGATTATCAAATCTGGAGCTGTACAAAATATGGTGTGCTTATTCCAAGCTTCCATGTGAAGAAGCCACCATTGGCGTTCATTCTCTGCTTCTGAGTCCAGAGTTACCATATCTGTGTATGATGTGCTGCCCTTGAGATGAAGTTTGTAATCGTTGTAGGGCTCGATAGCCAAGAAGACCTGTAGAAATGGCCTGTATAGATGCCGCTAGAAGGCCTAACATTCTCAACAGTTGTTTGAGAGAGAGTTGAGAGGTTGCTAGTGTTCGCCTATCTCCTTCTTTATATTGGCTAATTTTGCCACCGGAGGGTGTAGAGTTTGAAGGGTAGAATCTACAATAATCCAATATAACCCAGAAATTGTATTTGTTGCGTGGGAACGATAATGGATTTCTCCCAATTGGTCAGGAAGCCTAGGTTCTCTAACAGAGTCAAAGTCCATGCAAGGTATGTCCGGATTAATTGAATAGACTGAGCCAGAATGAAAATGCCATCTAAATATATTATAAGATGTGAGCTTGGTGAAGCACCATGGAGCCGAAGACAGTCCGAATGGGAGGCACCTGAACCTCTATTTACTGCCCTACCATGTAAATTGCAGGAAGTTCTCGATCTTGATGTTGTACTGGGATAGGCACTGTGAGATATGCATCCTGCAGATCCAATTTGGCCATCCAATCTGCTGGTTGGAGAAGATCCCTTAAACAATGCTCTCCTTCCATCTTGGAAGTGCTGATATGCTCATAACTATTGAGCAGTCTCAAATTTATCACTGGACGGATACCTTTGCCTTTTTTGGGAAACAAGAAAAGGTTGCTCACGTAACCCAGGGTATGCGCCAGAATCTCTACAATTGATTGTCCACAGAGACAAGGTCTGTGTCTCATTGGGAAAAACAATTTCCCTTGATGGGGAACATTGAACAAGTAGAGAAAGGAAGTCTATGCAATACCCTTTCACAGTGTGAAGAACCTAAGCATCTGATGAAATGAGTGATCATACATGGGAAAATGTGTGAGCCTGCCCCCACTATCAGTAAGAAAGAATGGAAATTGTGAAGACGTCTTAGGAGCACCTCTTAGGCCACTAACAATCCAGGGTCGGCCACTTTGTGAGAAGGAGGTTGGTATAGTACATTGTTCAAAGAAATCGGCTCGGCAAGTATAAGAGCCTTGGTTCTGTCTAAAAGAACTTCTGTTTGTTTAGCAGGACAAAGGAGCCCAATTCTTTTACAAAGTTGTCCCCAAAGAGAAAACCTTTTGCCTGTGTTATCTGGCTCGTTCAGAGCCATAGTTAAACGTTTGGGCTCAATCTTGAGCAAGATCGATTTGTGGCGTTCTGTGACAACCGCATTGTTGGCGTTGCCAACTTAAAATCACTCTCTGGATCTAACCACTTAAGATGGCGCAATCTAATTCTAGATCATCCTCCACTGCTTCAAAGATCTTGGCTGCTGAGCCCAAGATGCCCAGGATTTTATCCTGACAGTTTTGCAATGAAAATCTAAGCCTTTAGATGGATTCCATCCTGTCTTACTCAGGAATTGAATGATTTTAGGATTGACTGATAGCGTTTAACATGAGTCATCAGGGACTGTTCAGCGTGGCCATTCAGCCCGCAATTTATTTCACTTTGCCTTCTCAAAAGGCTTGCGTACTCTGGATGCCAATATACTTGGCTACATGGTCTGAGGAGACCACTGGGTGACATAGGTCGTCAGGTTCGAATAGGGGTTCACATTGAGTGTCCAAGATCCTATCGGTGTCCCTGAGTCCGCATAATCTACCTAAATCTTGGTAGGTTTAACAGGACGTGTATCCCAAACGGGATTAGCATCCTCTTCATCAGTAATTTCATAATCAGGATCAGAAATATCCTCTGAATCCTTCATATAGGACCCAGGGAACTCCTCCTCAATATCACTGAGCTCAGATTCAGAGTTCAGTTGGGCTTTTGCCCTTTTCCAGTCTAGTCGATTTTGCCCGACTAGTAGCTCTTTTGCGCGGTGGTAAATTAATCGCGCCATCCGTGACAGGTATGGAACTGTCCATCTCTATTGTTTTGGAGGAGTGTTTAGCCTTATATGAGGCCTTGCGGCCAGGCTGAAGCAGAGCAGGTGTGAGTACAGATACACCTCCATATAGTACTCAGGGAAACTCCTCCTCAATATCCCTGAGCTCAGATTTAGAGTTCAATTGGGCTTTTGCCCTTTTTCAAAGTCTAGTCGATTTTGCCCGACTATTAGCTCTTTTGCGCGGTGGTAAATTAATCACGCCATCCGTGACAGGTTTGGTACTGTCCATCTCTATTGTTTTGGAGGAGTGTTTAGCCTTATATGAGGCCTTGTGGCCTGACACCAGGGCCTTGTCATTGCTTTTGCCATGGAAGTGTCAATTAAAGCCTGCATGTCAGCAGGATCAGTAAAGCAGAAATTCAGCCTCATCTCCAGAGATACCTGGAGAGGCTTCTACATTAATCTGCATGTTTGCTGTAGACCCAGAAGGCACAGAAAGATCCTGTCAGACTGCATCATAAATATACAAACAAACCTAAAAGGGATGAATAAAGCAAAATAATACCAAAAGTAAAGGGTTGAGTAACCCTCAAGTAAATAAATAACTAAACAGGATAAAGAAATGAAAGTACTCACAATAGTGAAAAAAAAATAGCAATTGTAATATAAAAACAAAGGAGCTGCCCGGCTGCCACAACAACTAAACCCCAACTTGGATTTCTGGCAGTTGGTGGCAGAGCAGCAGCCAGACCGATAAATGAAGGGAAAAAACAGCACAATAGCACTATTCAGGGGATAAAGATCCTCAAAGACACCCCTGAGCCCCAATTGATGGTAATCTTGGGGCCAGGGAGGTCAGAGGGTAAAGAAATTATCAAAGGATATACAATAAAGCATATAACAGACGCAAATGAAGTAAATAAATCAAATTACGTTAAAATGAAGTAACTAAATATATGTATAAACATGAAAATATTATGATTAAAATGTAATAACTATAATAACTATATTAATCACAGTAATGATATGAATAAAGTAAAGTAAAAGATCCCACAGTTAAGAACCATGGGACCCAGTGTCACTTAACTGAGGTAGCAGCAAAGAAAGAGGAAGTAGTATACTGGACACTGCCTATTATGCTATAAAGAGGATGCTGATTGGCTGTTGCTGTTGCTATGAAGATATACCTCATGTTATTTACTGGTTTCTTTTATACTGATTTAATGTTATTTTTCTTTGCTGCTGAGGTAAATAAAGAAAGAGTGCAGCATAATAGGAGCCTCCGTGTCTTAATAAAATTACTTAGTACTAGTATTTAATCTGCCCCTACTCGCTATATTGTGAGTAGGGGCATGTCTAGTAAACAGTGAGCAAATCTAGTAAACATATTACTATACCCCTAGTCTACCCCCCACCCCCACCCAAATAAAATTATCCTTATTTTTCTTTTTATATACAGCCTGAGGGGCAATTGCCTTCCTGCCCCCATCCCAGCCTGCCCCTGGCCAACGGTCCCATGATGCTATTTCCCCATAATGTGTGAAACCTTTTTCCAACCGTTTGACTCTTGACGATATTTACTCCAGTTCCTACAGTTCTGAAACTCATTAGAGAAACTGAAAGTTTACCTTTTGTATTTATGGATACTCTAAATACTATAACCACTTCAGTGATTTGAAGTTGTCATGGTGTCTGTATGTGCAGTGTTTGGCCTCACTGGTGCAGGAAGTGTAACTCCATATTTGGCAGCATCACTGGAGTGTCATCAGTCTGGCTAATATAATTTTGTGAATAATTCTTTGAGAAAATTTGCATTAAATGGCTGAGAGTGCCCAGATGACTCTCAGCCAGTGAAAAGAGGTTGCCTTGGCATCCGGCTTCTGCAGCGCTGCAGAAGCCGGACTGGTGTCATTATAACAGGAAGAACCCACGGTAAGAGGGCAAATCATTGCAAAATGCTATGCCCCATTACCAGGATATAGGGCCAGGGTACTCCTAACATCTTAACAAATACAGTGGGTGACTAACAATATCAACTTTGTCCGTGTTTGGATCTAATTGTTTGGCTGAGAGTGACAGTCGATCACTGTATTGTGCATCTATAATGCAGATATAAAGTTTTGGGATTTTGTGGGTAAGAAAAATATATCTATAAAATGTGCTAGCCAAATTGACAGAAAATGCACAAAAATAAAATATAAATGAGGAGTTTAGTTATGTATGCTTATGATTGGCGAAGAGACAAAAATTACAAGTGTAGCATTTGCAAAGCATACTCACTCCATGGCTACAATGCATTGTTCGGCATACCATAATGTCGAGTGAATGCCACATATGTATTGAGCTATGGTGTGCTTCCTGCCATCATGCAACTCTAAGAGGTATAAAATCATGACATGCGCATAGTTGCTTTATCGGCATATCCAGCTTAACCTTAATACCTACTCCCATTAAAAACACAGACTACAATTTAACGTTGGAAAATATTTGTCCACGGCTTTATTAAAACATATTATAAATATAAGGTCATTGCCACCTCCAATCACATGTTACTTAAATGTCCTTCCCCACCACATGTAACTAACCCAGGCAATGAACCACACATTTACATATGTATCTTATCTCGCCGCTGTGACCAAGCGAGACCTCCTGCCACTAGTACTAAGGGAGGGAGGGACAACAACAGGTAAGGGTAGGCTGATTTAAATGGCCAATCTCTAACATGGCCGCCATATATACCCACCCCTAGGTTCATCCCTATTAACCCCGTCCTTACTACTTGCTTCCTATACCTGCCCCTAGCTCTGTCAGGGCCCATTCCACCTACTATGCTGTTCCATGGGCTACATGACATGTGTATAGTTGCCTTATCGGTATATCCAGCTTAACCGTAAAGCGGCACTGTCATGTCGAACTTACCTTTCCCTAATCGCTTCCTCTTCTCTTCCTCTCTCAGGATCTGTTCTTCATTTCTTCCTGTCTGCTCTAGTTTTCTTTAAAACCTAAGACAAAGTAGGGACTATTTTGTCTTATGTATATTTCATACGTGTGACCAGCAGAGGAGCAAAGTGTGCTCCATTTCCTGTGGTCAGGGCAATTTCACCACAATTCTCACCTTTCCTCCGTGATCTCGCGATTCTTCCTGTCAGTATTCCCAAATGTCCTATCATTTAGACAGAACGCCGGTGAAACTACCTAATTTTGCCGTGACAGAATGAGAGCAGTTTGTTTATTCCTGTTAGGACCAGGGCCATCTTTATTATTGATTAAACCCTGAGCAAGCATTTGCTTGGGCCGCTTACAGCCCCTCCCCCCCACCCCCCCACTCTCTGCCATGTTATCACACCCTCCACGGCAACGTAGTGGCGAAACGAAACTAGAAAGAGCCCTGGTGCAAGGCTTCTTTTGGGCCCCGCTATCGCAAGCAAGGCCAAAAGGTAGATTCCCATCTGTCATGCAACTCCTACAAAGCTATGACAGCTGGGGCTCTACCACTGTCCATGCTTTCAGGGTTGAATTTAACAATGAGCAGTGTTTGTTTGTTTGAATGTAAGCATGTGTTTGTATGGAGTATGTTTGTGTGAATGTAGGGGTGTGTTCGTATGTGGTGTTGGCGTTTGAATGCAATTATGCATTTATGTGTATACAGGAGTGTGTTTATATATAATTTTGGTAATTTTAACTTAGAGGTGTGTTTGTATGTAGTGTTAATGTTTCAATGCAGAAGTGTGTTTGTATGTAGTGTTGGCATTAGAATGCGTAGATGTATGCACATATACACATGCACCGCCACACACACAGATACACACGAACACAGATACACACAACCTGACAAACATGCAGATACACACACGCAGATACAAACAATGACACACATGCACATACAAAGATACACACACTGACCAAAATGTGAACTTACATCTATACACACACACACACTGAAGCAACCAATGAGAGTGCTCTGACAGATAAATGAAGAGACTGACCGGTAAGAGACACAGCACTGGTCATTTTACACAGCGTGGGAAAGAGTTATTTTGGAACAATTGGTCCCCCCCCCTTATTGTAATTTAAGGTATCCACATGTCGCTCACTGTTTAGTAGACATGCCCCTACTCGTGGCAATCTCCCCTATGCTAATAGGGGGTCATATTGACCCCCATAGAGTGAGGGAGGACATAGGAGCTTCAGAAGTGGCGGGGAGCACAGCTCCCTGAAGCTTCTATCTTTACAGAGCGCCGGTAGCTCCTTCCTTGTAATAAACTGAACGAATGAACAAACGAACACCGATATTTAGTGTGTGTTCATCTTACATTTCTATTCATTCATTCATCTTTCTGACGAATGAATGGACGAAATTCCTGACTGATTTTCGGACAATAGCAAATGCCCAAGTGTTTAACTGGGCATGCGCGGGAATTTCACAGCGCTATCTAGTGTGGGCAGATGACACGTAGCACAGGGCCTTCATCTACCCACACAAAGATGGCGGTGCGCAGGACCTAGGTCCGGGCACAAAATAAAGATTTTTAAAAAGGTAATATTGGGGGCGTAGGGGCATATGGGTGTGACTAGGGGTGAAATTTGATGTAGTGGAGTCGGGAGGGGGGTAAAAAAAACAAAAAAAAAACAAAAACAAAAAAAAACTATGATGCGGCCATGACAGTGCCGCTTTAATACCCACTCGCATTAAAAACGCAGACTACAATTTAACGTTGAATATTTGTCCACAGCTTTATTAAAACACATTATAAACATAAGGTCATTGCCACCTCCAAACACACATTACTTAAAGGATCACTATAGGGTCAGGAAAACAAACATGTATTCCTGACGCTATAGTGTTAACACCACCATCCAGCCCCCCTGGGCCCCTCATGCTTCCATAAATATAGCAAAATCTTACTGTATTCAAGCCAGAAGCTGTAGATCTGCATGCTGTTTTCCTCAACAACAACAACAAAAAAACAGTCTGCTAACATAATCAGAAGTGGTAGCCTGATCCAATCACAATGCTTCCCAATAGGATTGGCTGAGACTGACAAAGAGGCAGATCAGGGGCAGAGCCAGCATGATTCAAACACAGCCCTGGCCAATCAGTATCTCCTCATAGAGATGAATTGAATTAATGAATCTCTATGAGGAAAGTTCAGTGTCTGCATGCAGAGGGAGGAGATACTGAATGTTTGAATGCATTTTAGGCAGCCATGACCCAGGAAGGATCTCAAACAGCCATCTAAGGAGTGGCCAGTGAAGTTATCACTAGGCTGTAATGTAAACACTGCATTTTCTCTGAAAAGACAGTGTTTACAGCAAAAAGCCTGAAGATAATGATTCTACACACCAGAACAAATCCAATAAGCTGTAGTTGTTCTGGTGACTACAGTGTCCCTTTAAATGTCCTTCCCTACCACGTGTAACTAACCCAGGCAATGACACAAACATATACATTTAAACTATAGAAATAAAGTAATGATAGCGTGAAAAAAACTTAGCTTTTTATTCAGGCATCTGCCACAGTAGATCGTTTCAGTTCTCTAAAGGAACTTTCGTCAGGATTTACATATAAACCATAATATGACAGTAACTTAATTGCATAACACACCAATCAAGTGGCATGCTTACCAATATAAAACACACCATAAGGGTATATCGTGACATCCCTACACCCCCAAGTTCGGAGCTGCCGACAAGCTCAAACCTACCAAACCATTGCAACCCCCATGAGTATTTTCCACTCAACCTAACCCTGCACGTAATTAACTCACTCTACCCCGCCACAGCTCAGGTCTTGACCACCACAAGCCACCTGAGCGCCCTCACCCATCAAAAATAGGGCCTTGCTGATAATCTTGGGTCTCAGGAGACTAAGTATATCATAACCAACATCTAAGAGATGCACCCCATCCAGCCAATAATACCCAGAAAGCATTCCTTCCAGTTCCTGGAGTCTCACCACTACTCTACCTGTCCGCCGAATTAAAACTGACCTTCCCCCTACACCGAGCCACCACGGCAAGGTCTCTAGCATGCCTCCAATGCTGCAAAGGAATCATCCCGGACCACAGAACAACCACGTCAGGAGCCAGTTCTCGGATCCGGTCCACATCCCTCTTCGTTAGCCTCACTAATTCCCTCTTGGGAATAAGTCCCAAATCATTCCCCCCAGCATGTATTAATATAATGTCTGGGGGGCGATCCACCCCCAATCATTTGAAAATTTCTTTGCTCACACCTAACCAACTGCAACCCCAATAGAACCCCAATACGCTGTGCCCATTAAGGAGTGGCCGATCAACCATGCCACCCAACCTGAAACGTGAACAAGAAACGTAACCATTGTGGGAGAACAGACCCCTCATCCAAACATCCCCAACCCCTTTAAACAGTCCGATAAGAGCGTACGCAAGAACAAAATCGTATCGATTCCCGGCGTCCTATTCGTATGACTAGGAGCCATCATCCGAAAGTGCTTCCACTGTGAATGAGAGAACGCATCAGCCACAACATTCAGATAACCAGGCACGTGGCGTTCCCGGAACATGATATTCAAAGACATGCACAACAACACAAAATGCTGGAGAAAACTCACAATGGGAACAGAGCACGCCAACAGACTATTAACAGCATGAACCACAGCCATATTTTCCGTAAAAAAGACCACCCATTTGTTTCTCAGTTCCTCACCCCATAATGACAAGGCGACCACCAACAGGAACAACTCGAGAAAGGCCAGGTTACCCATCACTGCCTTCCCCAGCCATACTACCGGCCACTCCGCGGCACACCACTGCCTGGCGAAGTACGTGCCAAAGCCCACACTGCCAGACGCATCCGTGAACAACTCGAGATCAGCAGAGAATGTTGTCAGGCCCCAAAAGAAAACCCGGCCATAAAGTTCCGTGGAAACCCCCAAATCCTCCTTCATGGAATGAGAGACACAAACATAATGGTGAGAGGATCAAATCCAGCTTGTGGCCCTCACCAGAAACTGGTTGATGGAAATCACACAACATGCAAAGTTAAGGCTTCCAAGCAGAGACTGAACTTCCTGCAGCGTCACCTTCCGCATGCTCTGAACTGCCCCCACTTTTGCCCGAAGCGCGACCAGCTTGTCAGATGGTAAGCGACATTCCCCAGCCACTGAATCAATTTCTAGGCCTAAGAAACTGAGACAAGTCGTTGGGCCAAGCGTCTTTTCAGCTGAAAACGGCACCCCAAACCAAATGTAACTGCACGCCCCCGAACAGGTGGGCCTGATGCACAAAAAAAACTCATCCAGGTAATGAACCATGGAACCGCCGCCCGCCTTCTCCCTAACCACCCATTCCAGGAAGGTACAGAAGTTTTCAAAGTATGCACATGCTATTGAGCATCCATTGGGCAAGCAATGATCCACAAAGTATGCACCGTCGAAAAAACAGCCCAGAAGATGATGACAGTCCGGGCGGACCGGCAACAACCGAAAAAGCCGACATGCCATGAGAGCGCCAGAGCCTGCTTTCCTCACCAACTCAACTGCGTGGTCGAATGATGCATAGGAAACCGAACAGAGCTCCACGCCGATGTCATCATTGACCGAGGACCCTTTAGGATACAAGTGGTGGATCAGCCTAAACTTACCCTCTTCTTGCTTAAGGACAACCCCCAGTGGCGAAATCCGCAGGTCCCCGAGGGGAGGTATCCCAAATGGCCCTGCTTTCCTCCCTAGCTGCACATCCTTAAACAATTTTTCCTGCACTATCCCAGAGTACTGAAGAACCGACTTCAAGTTGTAAAAACGACGAACGACAACCCTTTACTTAAATTGAACAAAAAAGCCTTCCAAAAGCCCCACCCGTAATAAACATGCATCCTGTTTAGCGTACTGGCTTAGCCACATTGCATCGACCTTCACCGGTGTTAACTCCCGCGGAAGCGGGCTGGGCCTCAAATGAACCACGCCTCCCCCCGCTGCAGACATGAAACACTTGTGATAACCATGTGCTCCCCCACAGCCGGAGCGCTAATGTTTGAACTTACACGTGGCCCCACACTTGCACTGTCCCTCGTTGAAGAGCCAATAGAATCCTTTTTTCTGAGCGGCCGATGAGGAAGAAGCATATCCCACACCGGCACCTCCTGAAAAGGGGTTAGCCTTTTGCGCCATCATCAATTTCAGCCAGAGCTGCAGGTCCATTTGGTCCCACCGCATACCTGAGTTGGCCAACAAGCATTGCCTAAATTGCTCATCATACTTCCACCATGCTAATCCGCCATACATACGTTAAGCCGTCTAAGTAGCAAAAGAACTGGGAATAATGCTCCGGGAATTTTCCCCCCAGCACACTCAAATACAAAAGATACAAAAGGCCAGTAGCCAGTTCCCGAAAGACTTCGGCAACTTTTGGCACTCCAGATGTTGTGGACTATATGCCCCATAATGTTCTTACACCCATAATGCTGGCACGGCTCACTGGCATTGATGAAGGCCCGACAACGCTCCCAGGCATCCCGAGTCGCTCCTGGGTTCATCCCACGCTGCGATGCTTCACCACCAATCGGACACTCGCCAAGAAGGCCTCCACGGAATCCATCTGAAAAACAAAAGAGGGAGACACTGACCCAACACAACTACAGGTAAGAGTAGGCTGATTTAAAATGGCCAATCTCTAAGATGGCCGCCATATATGCCCATCCCTATTAACCCCTTACTACTTGCTTTCTATGCCTGCCCCTAGCTCTGTCAGGGTCCATTCCACCTACTATGCTGTTCCATGTGCTACAGGACATAAGCTGGGTGAGGGAGAAACTGTAGTTGGGGTATGTTGTTAAGTGGGCGTGACATCCTGCAAGGACGTCATGCTGGTAAGCACCCCTGTAAGGTAGCTAATCTGGGCTACAGAAACTCTCTCATAGGAGCAGTCCCATTTCCTGTTCTATAGTACTATTTTATAAAATACTAGAGAAACAAACTGGCATGGAGCTAAATATTTATTTTAATCTGTGCATTTAGGGATGATTTTACTAGCACAAATTACCGTAAATATAAATTTAAATTTTTATCCACACATTTTGGTTGACTGATTCCACTTACAAGTACAAACACCAAATACTATTAAGTCATGAGTCTGTCCAGCTCAAGTTAACTACTCTTTGACAAATGCACTTCACAAACTCACTCTGGTCTAGCTTGCTCTGCTGGCTCTGTATAGCACTGATCCCCACTCTCAGTAACAGTGCAAACACACTGACAGCTGGCTCTACTTACACAGATAAACAGACACACACACAGTGCCCCAGCTCACAATCCCAGCAAGAGCTTGGGAGAAACATGTTAGTTCATTGCCTTCAGGGGAGCAGAGCGTGTGAAATTAAACAGGCATGTCAGAGCATGGTGGGAGGACATCCTGTCCAGCAATGCATGAATTGGTTACACTCTAGCATTTCCTTAAATACCAGTACTACATGTGTCTGTTTAAATATCAATACTACTACTACATACTACTACTTTAGTGGTCTCTTAATAAGGGCTGATTATTGAAAAACTATATTACAGGACTGCATTACCACCAATGCTGCCCTAAAATATATGTAGATACATTCATTTATAGTATTCTAACAGGTGTACATGTAATATTCTGGTAATATTGGTTACCAGATTAGGCTACTGGGTCAGAGGTAGATGGGGGGATAGACTGAGGACATGTTAGTGGCAAAAATGTCATTATTGGTGACAAGCAGAACTAAAGGAGGGCATTTGTGCCACCATCAAGCAGGGCAAAAATGTCCGGGAATCACCTAGCAAAGACATTTTCTCTTTCAAATACACACACCACACACACACACTGCATTTAATGGAGACTTTTCTCTGGTGTTCCCAGGTAGATAGTTAAAGGACCTCTATAGGCACCCAGACCACTTCAGCTTAATGAAGTGGTCTGGGTGCCAGGTCCATCTAGGATTTAACCTGCCTACTGTAAACATAGCAGTTTCAGAGAAACTGCTGTATACTTAAGGGTCAATCCAGCCTCTAGTGGCTGTCTCATGACAGCCGCTAGAGGCGCTTCCCAATGTGATTTTCACAGTGAGAAGACGCGTGCGCCCATAGGAAAGCAATGGACTGGCTGAATGCGCACGCGGCTCTTGCCGCGCATGCGCATTCAGCCGATGACCATGAAGGAGGATGAGAGTCCCCGGCGCTGGAGAAAGGTGAGTGTTTAACCCCTTTCCTCCCCCTTCAGCCCAGCGGGACTGGGACCCTGAGGGTGGGGGCACCCTCAGGGCACTATTGTGCCAGGAAAAAGAGTTTGTTTTCCTGGCACTATAGTGGTCCTTTAAGAAAACACCCGAGGCAGCGGGACAGAGGTCCAATACAGCCACTGTCTCTCCAAGTTCAGGACTATTAGCAAGGATAGATGCAGGGTACAGTAAAACACTATTTAATCAGTTTACAGTTTATGTTGCACATGTGTCCGTAGCACTTTACAGATTAGGGCAGGTATGATTTTGAGTGTATATAATGGGTTACTCCATGGTGCCTGGAGTCTGTATGTGCAGCATTTGGCTTTGGAACACACAGAGACTAACTGCTTAGCTGCCATAGGTGTAACAGCGTCATTAGCCACCAGAACAAAATGCATCGCTGGCTAATATAAATTATGTGCAAAATTGGCATCTGTCACCAGCATGCACAACATGCTGGCATCAGGCATCCAATGGTGCTCTGTCACCCGACCTTCATGACGGGTCCATTCGAACCCCCTCTGGCGAGTGGGGGAAAGAGGAGGTGACTGCAGCCAAGGAGGATGGCTAAGGGGAGAACTTGGACTCAATGATGTAATGTAGGTGAGTTAACATTTCTTTCTTTTTTTCTTCTTTTTTTTTGTGTTTGGGAAGTTGCAGACCACCTTGGAAAGTGTAACTAACCAAAATGTTAAATATATGTGTGGGTCTAACTAGTTGTGTGTCCCTTACTGTGACAAGAAAGAATGTAATCTGTATCACCTGACAATTTGGTGCTTTATAATAAAAGTGAATCAGGCCACTGGTGTTAAACTAATCATGTGCAAAAGACTAATAGGGGCACTAAAAGTGATATACTACATAATCTATTCCGTTGACCAAAAGGAAATATAGCCTCTCCTTGCCAAAATGGACTTAGGAGGCATTCAGTAGAAAAATTGTAGCTGTATTCCTAAAGTGAAATATTATACAATGAATATTATATAATTCATTCAGATTATATAATATGTATATGATATATGCTGACGATCTAGGGCCACTATAGATTTGTGACTCTTGTCTGGGGGGAATATAACATTAATTGTGGGGTATACAATATGATTGATTGTGGCAGAAGACCTGGCCACTATATTCTGGATACACTATATACACATTGCCAGCACTTCCCTTAGGCAGCCCCCTACGGTGCAATGGCACGGGGGGGATGACAATGTCAAAAAGCCAGGTGACCGGCTGAAGGAGAGTGAACAGCACAGCACTCAACCTCCTGCCAGTCACTTCTTGTAGCATTGCCGCACGGACCACGGGTAGAGGATCTTCTGTATCCTCTATCTGGTTTGACAGGAAGCTCTTGCTGGGAGGATACCTTTACCCACAGTCTGCTTGGTCACAATACAGAGTGGAGGTGAGAAGACACGCAAGGAGGGAAGAGAGAAAGACATACAAAAGGGCCTGGGGAAAGGGACATTGACGCACACAGGGGGGCTAGGGAAGGGACAATGACAAACAGAGGGTTGGGAAGTGGACCGTGACACACAGGGAGGGGCTGGGAAACAGCAAAATAACAAACTTAGAATTGCTGATGAAGGGGACAGTGACACACACAGTGGGGCTGTGGAAAGGGACAATGACATACACAGAGGGGTTTGGGAGGGGACAGTGGCACACAGAGGTTTTGGGAAGGGGACAAGGACTCAGAGGGGCTGAGAAAGGGCACAGTGACACACACAGAGGGGCTGGGAAAGGAGACACAGACACTCAGAGGGACTGGGAAAAGGAAAAGTGACACAGAGTGGCTGGGGAAGGGACACACACACTCTTATAAGCTGCAGAAGGGGACAGTGACACACAGAGGTGCGGAGGATGGAGAAAAAGACACACATAGGTGCTGGGGATGGGGACACACAGACACTCAGGCTGGGGAAGAGGAAACAAGACAAGCAAATAGGCTTGTGGGAGAGGCACACAAAAGGGCTGGGCGAGAGACACACAAAGAGGCTGGGGGAAAGACAGATAAAATGGTTGGGCGAGAAAGAGACACACAAAGTGGCAGAAGAGAGAATGAGAAACACGCATAGATGCTGGGGACACACAGAGACACTCAGATAGGCTGGGGAAGAGGAAAAGAGACATGAAAAGGAGCTGGGAACACATAAAGGGTCTGGGGGAAAGAGACCCATAAAGTGGTTGGGTGAGAAAGAGACACACAAAGGGGTTGAAGGGAGAAAGAGACACACAACGATGCTGGGGGAAGATACATACAGAGGGGATGGGGGAAAAAAAGAGACACACAAAGAGGATGAGGGAGAAAGACACACATAGGGGCTGGGGGGCGGAAGGGGAGAAAGACACGCAAAGTTGGCAATTTTCATTTTGGGAGGTGCAAGTAGCTGATCTTGCCTAGGGTGCAAAATAGCCTTGTACTGGCCCTGTATATACATACATACACATACATATACACTTTATATATCTGTGTGCATACATAGTGTTTGGAAAATGCTGTTCACAATCATCCTGATTGGCATTAATACTCCAAAAAAGCATTGTAAACATTTTTAAGCATATGACACTCATTGCAAGTGAAATTCTGCTACATCTGAGAATTACCAGATTTTACTAATTTCATGATGTAAAGTCATGATTTTATTAAGGACACGGAGGCGAGTATTATGCTATTCTCTTTCTTTTATTCCTCAGCAGCAAGAAAAAATTATTTTAGAGAAACAATCAACCATGTAAACATGCCCCAAAGGGCTAGTCCTACAATAATACAACCAATCAGCATGCCTTCAGCACTCTCAACTCCCCATGTGACCTTAAGCCACTCCTCTTTCTTGGTGTTGTCAAAAAAAAAAAAAATCCATAGTAACATATCAACTTGAAGGAAAAAAGCAAAATGCCAGGACCGCCACAGTGAAAAATCCAGTATTCTCCAGAAGCTGTGATCTTCCCGTAGGTCCTGAAGGAAATCCATGCACAACGGTGCCAAACCGGATCATGAAGCTGAAAGGAACAGAGAAACAAACTGGTAAAATATGTTTCTGGACCTTTGAACAGAATTAGACATCAGAATATATGCCACCAAAACCAGATTATCCTCTAACCAAAACCTTTCAATACATGCAGTGTGTTGTAGTAATCTGAACCCGTAGCAACTTACTGACCACTTATCTATGGGAGGGTACCACTTACCTGCATCGGGTGGGATAATACTAGCCTCCGTGTCCTTAATAAAATCATGACTTTACGTCATGAAATTAGTAAAATCTGGTAATTTTATTTAAGGACACGGAGGCTCATATTATGCTAGTTCAAAGCTGTGACACGACCACCTCTGAAAAATGAGAAACTGGCCGAAAATAAAACTCCTTGAAGGTAGATTCGCGGGACCAATCAGCCGCCCGGAGTAGGTCTTCCAACCTGCAGCCTTTGGAGAATGCTTTAGTCGCCATGGCTCCCCTGACCGAGTGTGCTCCATACACAGAAGTGTCGATGCCTGCTAATTTCATAACCCACTTGACCCAACGAGACAAGGTGACTGTTGAAACAGGGTGATACGGATGACGAAGGGCTAGGAATAACTCAGGATATGCAGGATCACGAATCGAAGAAGTCCTGGACTCGTATTCCTTGAGACATGCTACTGGGCATAGCTTAGAGTTATGTGGAAAGGCCGGGTAGAAAACTGAGGTGATTGACGTCTTCGTACGTCTGGAAATATTAAACGAGACCTTCGGGGGTGAATGAACGTGCAGAGAAGTCCAACGCACGCACATCCGACACCCGCTTACAGGAGATCAAAGAAAACAGCATCACCAATTTTGCTGTGAGTTGTTTCAGTGAAAGATCTTCGTTCCTTGGCCAATCTGCTAGAAGCTGGAGGACAAGGTCAACATCCCATGATGAAGAGTATCTAGGTTGTGGTGGGCGTGCAAATCTAATGCCGCGCAGAAGTCGGCATACGAGGAGATGTTTACCTGCCGGGGCACCATCCAACCCTTGGTGGCCTGCGGAAATAGCCGATCGGTACACATTTATCGTGCGATAGGCTAGGCCATGGTCAAACAGAGAAGTGAGAAATCTCAAAACTTGACTTATAGGTGCCGATAAGGGATCCATGTGTTGTTCCATGCACCAACCACTCCATGAATTCCAGGCATGTAAGTAGGATTTCCTTGTTCCCGGAGCCCAAGCTCCCGCCAGAAGGTCAATAGTTGTTTGTGGAACGTCCGGGATGAATTCAAGTCCCCGGAGAGGAGCCATGCCAGTAGCTGGAGGCGTCCCTGTAATAGTAGGGGGTGCGGTTCCCCGTTGGGGTCCAACAAGAGGTCCGGAGAGGTTGGAATCAGTCTTGGGTAGTCCATGGACATCTCCATGAGTGTAGGGAACCATGGTTGAGCCGTCCAGAATGGGGCGATGAGAATCCTGGAGGTTCGGTAGCGCCTGAGATGTAGAAGCGTCCTCGCAATCAATGAGAAAGGAGGAAAAGCGTACGCTCGTGTGTCCGGCCACTGTTGGAGGAAGGCATCTGAAGCCAATGCCTCTGGATCCGGTCTCCAACTGAAGAAACTCGGTAGTTGGGAGTTCAACCGTGAAGCGAAGAGGTCGATCCCTAGTGGGCCCCAGAGTGTTTGGAGTTGCAGGAAAATGGCCCGCTTCAGCCGCCAGTTGCTTGCATCCCGTAGGTATCTGGAATTCCAATCCGCCACCATATTGGACATCCCGGGAATGTGTTCCGCCTGAACCGAAATATTGCGACCCAGGCAGAAGTGCCAGAAGTCTTTTGCTAGATCCGCTAACACCACTGACTTCGTACCCCCGAGATGATTGATGTAGCGGACCGCTGACACATTGTCCATCCGTAAAAGAATGGAACAGTTGGTTGAGATACCTACGAGACTCCGAACTGCAAATGACCCCGCCAAAAGCTCGAGGCAATTGATGTGTAACTCCTGTTCGTCTGGGGACCATTTCCCTCCGGTGGAGATAGGACCGCAACGTGCGCCCCAGCCCAGCAGACTTGCGTCCGATTCCACGACGAAGTCCGGCCTCGTCCCAAAGATTGCTCTTCCGTTCCATGCTTCCATGTGCTGCAGCCACCAAGAGAGTTCTTCTATGGCAGCACAATCGAGAGGTACAGAGTCTGAATAGGAGAGACCTGACCGAAGGTATTTTGCCTTTAGGCGTTGAAGGGCCCTGTAGTGAAGTGGGCCCGGGAAAATGGCCTGGATGGAGGCAGAGAGAAGGCCGATGATCCTGGCCAGTTGCCGTAGCGTTAGTGCAGGTCGAGCCAGTGTCCGGCGGATTTCTTTCTTGATGATCCTGACTTTGGACGATGGTAACAGGAGTGTCCCTTCCACTGAATCGATGGTGAAGCCCAGAAACTCCAAGACTTGGGAGGGTTGTACCACCGACTTGCCCCAGTTGATGAGGAAACCAAGGTTGCCGAGTAATGTCTTTGTCCAAATCAGATGTTCTTGGAGTAAGAGTGGGTCTTGTGCCATCAGAAGCATGTCGTCCAAGTATATAATCAGACATACGCCTCTGCTGCGTAGGAGAGCGACTACTGGCCGCATGAGCTTCGTGAAGCACCATGGGGCCGAGGAGAGGCCGAAGGGCAAGCATTTGAAACGCCATGTGGTCTCCTCCCATTGGAACTGGAGGAAATGTTGTCAATCTTCGGCCATTGGGACGGTGAGGTATGCGTCCTGCAGATCGAGTTTGACCATCCAATCCTCCAAGAGGAGCAGATCTCGGAGGGAGTGGATGCCCTCCATTTTGAAATGGTGGTACGCTACAAAGGCGTTTAGGGGACGTAAGTTGATGACCGGACGGACACCCCCGCCTTTCTTGGGCACCACGAACAGGTTGCTTAGAAAACCTGAAACCCCTGGATGCGTCTCTATGATTGCACCTTTGTCGGCCAGGGATTGTATCTCCACTGCGATTAATGCCCTGTCGTGGATGGAGGAGACTATGTGTCTGGGGAGGGATATCTGGACAGGTGTTTGTACAAATTCTATGGCATAACCCACTACCGTTTGTAGGACCCAAGTATCGGAAGTTAACATTCGCCAGGCATCGATAAAGTGGCCTAACCTGCCCCCCACCAACGTTACTGAAGTTAGTGATGAAGGAAGTGGACTTACCATAAGGGCGTCGGCCATAGGAAACGCTTATGGATCCACGAGCCTGCCAGGGTCTTCCTCGAACTGGGAAGAATGGAGAGGACTTGGGTACCTCACTCTGGTAACGTGACTGGAAGGGGCCTCTAGAAACCCGGTACGAGCCCCGGGAAGAACGGCCGGGCAGACGGCCCCGCCAAAAATTCTATGGGAGAATACCTTTTTCATATTGGCTTGCGCCTTGTCCAGAGCAGTAAATGTGCCCAAATAGGTACCCAGCTCCTTCACAAAACTATCCCCAAAAAGAAGGCCTTTGGCCTGTGGCCCAGGCTCAGTGATAGCCAAGGCAACTAGCTTTGGTTCGATCTCAATATAGCCTTTCGCCTCTCAGTGGCTAGAGCCACGTTGGCATTTCCAAGAAGACATATGGCTCGCTGTATCCAGCCCCTGATAGCTAGCAGGTCTATGGGAGCACCACCTGCCAGTGCCGTTTCAACCATATCAAAAATCTTTGCACTGGATCCGAGGACATCCAGGATCTTATCCTGGCAATGGCGAAGTGCAAAGTCGAGACCCTTCTTCGCCTTCCACCCAGTTTTTCCCAGGAACTGGGCAATCTTAGGGTCCACTATAGGGGCGATACATATTAAATCTGGGAGCGTGGGCATTCTGCCCGCATCTTACTTCTTGCCACCTTATCAAGGGGTTTCCTGATCCGTGCGGCAATATATTTTGCCACATGGTCCAGCGGGAACCATTCAGTTGATCTTGGGTGTTGCAGACTATCAGGGTCAAACAAAGGTTCGCCCTGTGGGTCAAGGAGGGTGAAGCCTTCCACCCCGTCCTCGTCCTCATTCCCAGACATAGATATAGCGCTGTGGTCAGGGAATAGTGTGCCCAAATTGAATGAGTCCTCATCATCAGACTCGCTCCATGCCTCCTCCTGTTCCGAATCTGACTCGGATGATTCCACTTGGGCTTTTGCCCTTTTCCAACTCCGCACCGATTTTGCCCGGTGGGTGGCTCTTTGTTGTGGTGCAACCACATTATCTTTGACAGGACGTTCCCTGTCTGTCCGTAAAGTTTTGGAGGCTTCCTCGTCCATGTGACGAGATTTTTTGGTGGCTTTGCGCCCACTGGCCTTGCCTGTAATGTGTTCCTTAGGGTTAGGAGCAATGTGCGTAGAGGCCTGTTGGGCGGCCAAGAGGGCATGGCTAATAGAGTGGGACAGAGTGTCCGACATAACTCCCATGGCTGAGTAAACAGCTTGGGTTACGGATTTCGTCATAGTGGCATCCAGGAGAGAATGAAGCTCTTCCGAGTTCAACTGCTCCTGGTCTGTCACCTCAGTGACAGTTAAGCCAGCCGGTCTGGGGACAACCTGGGGGGCAGGGGGTATATTATCCCTAATGGGAGAATCGATGGAGGCCATGCCAAAATCCTTACTAGATTGCATAACTAAATAGCACTTCTGACAGTGGTTGTGGTTAGTTACAAGTATATATTATTTATAAATAAACCAAGAAAAAAAAAGGGGGCGGAGTGGGGGAACCCAAATAAACTATTGGAGTGACTTCCCTGATATTAGGGAAAACTGGGTATTAGCAATGTATCAGCAGTAATGATACAGAATACCAAAGGCACCAGAAAGTACAGACAGTAATATGAAAAAGGCAAGCTCACCAAGTGTTCCCTCAGGAATGGCTCTGGTGAGCTGCCCAGCAACTGTGCTGTCCAATCAGCACACACTCCCACCCCCACAGGCTCCAAAAAGCCCGGGAACGAAAAACCGCGGCAAAACTGCCAATCGCAAGATGGCCACCGCGATGCGCACTAGGGGGGGCGGGGGGAGGGAGGCCCCAGAGGAATATCTCTGAGGCAACGAAAAACAGACTGGGCGGCAAGAGCCTCCACACGGAGAGCTGCTAGCCGCCCTGACTCAGTAGGTGATCATCCACCTGAGTGAGCCAGAGATGGGAGGGGAGGGGAGGGAGGGGTTGGCTCTAGGTGAGGGAAAAAACCAAGAGCCAGCTGGAAAATAAAGTGTAGAGATAGGGCAGAAGCCCAACAGTAAACAGAAAAACAAACAAATTAAAATGTAACTGCCACAACAAAAAGAATAAATATGATAAACACACAGGCAGCATACAGAGAGAAAATAAAATGTACTTAGCTGAGGAAGGCAGCAGCAAGAAAGAGGAGTGGCTTAAGGTCACATGGGGAGTTGAGAGTGCTGAAGGCATGCTGATTGGTTGTATTATTGTAGGACTAGCCCTTTGGGGCATGTTTACATGGTTGATTGTTTCTCTAAAATAAATTTTTCTTGCTGCTGAGGAATAAAAGAAAGAGAATAGCATAATATGAGCCTCCGTGTCCTTAAATAAAATCTACCTTAGACTCCAGTCTAGACAAACGCTGTCCTCAATAGCAAAATATACCACTGCAGACTACATCATTTACTTTCTACCCAAATATTCATTTAAAAATACTTATTCCTTTAAATGTTTAATATTGTCACATACAGTTTATATCATAAACTGTAACAATTAGTAACCCGAAAAGTTTAATCAGTTTTCTACAGTTTTCCTAATAAATATTATTAATTGTGCTTTAAAAAGAAAATGGCATATATGATGTTGTATGAGTTCCTTTATCCGGTGAGAATGAAAAAGCAGTGTATCCTCAGCTCAAATGTAAAGTACTTTTGTCATTGCTGAAATATATGCAAAAAGCATGCTCTGCTGTAAATGGGAGTACGGGTAAAATTCGCTTTTAAAGTGTCACTAGAACCTTTTTAGTAATTAGTAAAGAAGCTTAAAAAAACAGAATAAATAAGGTGTAGCATTGGTACTGTCATGTGTAGCAAGAGAACAATGTGTGTGCAAATGAGACAGGCACTCACTGCACACATCAGAAAGATTTGCAGTCTGACATAATGGATTTCAAAATGTATTATATATTTTTTAATACAAAATAGAAAATGAACAGTAGAGGATGACAATTGTACCCAACCCCCACCATCATCATTGTTTTGGCCACCCTCCCTTCTGTCAGCCCCTTCTGATCCCTTTCCATGCCTGCTGTCTCATACAGCTTTCCAGCACTCTGTCTCACTAGGTCAGTGATGGCGAACCTTTTTGAGCCTGAGTGCCCAAACCGCAATACATGCCAACTTTTTTTCCCCTCAAAGTGCCAACACGGCAATTAAACCGGAATACTGAGGTTTAAGTTTAGAAAAAACAACTTGTACAGTTGTCCAAACTAATTAACAACTTTTGTTTTAAAAGAAGAACACAACAGAGAGTTTAATGATACAAATTTTAAATAATTATATAAATAGATAAAATTCAGCTTATTTTTATTCGTATCTCCAACAAATGCAATACATACACACAGACTGCTGAACACATTCACACACAGGCTGCTAAATACATAAACACCATCCGCGAAATACACACACACGGTCCGCTAAATACACATACAGACAGACTGCTGAGTACACACAGACTGCTGAGTACATACACACAGTCT
This sequence comes from Pelobates cultripes, assembly GCA_933207985.1. Taxonomy (NCBI): domain Eukaryota; kingdom Metazoa; phylum Chordata; class Amphibia; order Anura; family Pelobatidae; genus Pelobates; species Pelobates cultripes. The sequence goes on along the minus strand of OW240914.1, from coordinate 122,687,496 downwards.
GCTAAATACATACACTGCTGAATACACACACACACAGACTGCTGAACACACACTGTTGAGTACACACAGACTGCTAAATACACACACAGGCTGCTAAATACACCCACAAAGACTGCTGAATACACCCACAAAGACTGCTGAATACACCCACAAAGACTGCTGAATAGACACACTGCTGAGTACACACACACACACAGTCTGCTGAATACATACACATACAGTCTGCTGAATACACACACACTGCATTGAGGGGTGCAGTATATGTGTTTGTGTGTAAGGGTGTGGAGTGCTGTGTGTGTCTGTCTGAGGGGTGCAGTGTGTGTGTGTGTGTGTGGGTGCAGTGTGTGTGTGCGGGGTAGGGGTGCTGTGTGTGTGGGAGGGTAGGGGTGCTGTGCTGTGTTGGGGGTAGGGGTAAAAAAAAAAATAAAAAAAAAAACCCAAAACATTATTATTAATTCTGTATCCGCCCCCTCCCTCTTACCTTTGGTGAAGGGGGGAGGGGGGGAACGACACAGCCATCATTGGTGGTCCGGTGGTAAGTATGTTTCTGGCAGCTAGGAAGCAGCTCTCCTGTCCTTCTGCGCGATGCTGTGTGGAGCGTTGCCATGGTAACGCGCGGCAACGCTCCACACAGGACAGCTGCTTCCTAGAGCCCTCCTGACATGGAAGCAGAGTAGGCGCCTGCCGTTTCGGGCAGGCAGGTGCCTACTCTGCAGACAGCCAGCGGCCCCCTCTCCCAGCGACCTATGGCCGCGTGCCAACAGAGAGGGCCCGGCGTGCCATAGGTTCGCCATCACTGCACTAGGCTATAGACTCTTTCCAACATCCTATGATTACGTTGTCTGTTTATCACTCTTTCCCAAATCAGAGCAACAACAATAACAAATAGTGAGTAAATGAACACTATAAAAGTAATATTACCAACCACTGGGAGAAGAAGAGTGACACAAACAGAGGGGCTGGGGAAGGGGCACACATACACTCAGATGGGCTGTGGAAGGCGACAATGACACACACTGTCACATTGGCGCTGGGTAAGGGGACACAGAGACATTCAGATAGGCTGGGGAAGAGGAAAATAGACATGCAAAGGGAGTGGGGTGAAGAGACACACAAAGGGGCTGGATGCCTATAGTGTTCCTTTAACCCACTATACCCTACCTCCTTTGCATACCATTGTGTTTTCTGTCTATAAGACTGGTTACACAAAATAAATTCCAGACCTGTGACACGGTAATAGGTAACAGAAAGAGCTTTAAATATTGTTGCTGAAGGACCAACTTACAACTTCAGCTATAAATTATGGTCAGCTGAGGAACACTACTCAATAATTTGAGGTTCTACCACAAGTCCATGAACTACAGTGGGTTGACATGTCTGATCTGCTGTGTTTTCTATGTGTACTGATTATTAAACTAGACTGTTTCTCAAGAATACCTAGCATCAACATTTCATTCAGAAAGTACTCCTAATAGCAATGCCTTTTTTCATATTTTCTTCCATTTTGGTAAGGTATTGATGTGAAACCTTGTGTCTTCAGCTGTACCACATAGAGTATCATAGAATGATGGGCCTTAACACACCTTAGTAAATTTGGAAACCATGTTTGTTTGTTAGCAAAACTCAAAAACACTCAGAATATTCCTGTTCTTAAAAATACATTCTGTTCAATATAAAGATATTTCCTTGTAATTATAGATTAACTGGTTAGTTGGAAAGATGTGATCTGCCTAACTCAATGCCCCACTTATTAAATGTCTGAAAGTTGAGATTAGACTAATTCGATGCTCCTTCTCTGCCGTCAGAGCAACAGAAAAATAAAAGGATGTTTGTGTCTCACTGAGGTCATCTGCAGGTGACAGTTTCTAAACGTTGATTTAATAGTATAGATGACAATTTGCAAGTTAGTCTTGTGTCAGAAGTGGCAATACGTAAAGAGAGTTCTAAAAAACACATATATGCAGAAAAGTAATATAGTTTGTATTATTGATAATCACGAATATACTACTTTTATATTCTCAGTTAATGCAAATCGTGATATTTCTCATAACGCTCATAATCTCTCTCTTTCCTAGAAAAGTTCAGATGTTACTTTTAATCCTATTTTTGTTCTCTCTCTGCCTGAGGGATGTAATGTCAGTATTAACAAGATTAATAAACATCTTTATGGTGTAACGGCTGTTTGGAAGATGTATTCTGTAGCAATTTCTTTTCCTGACACCCCTCTCCCCAAAAATATTTGGCTGCACTCTTTCTTCTCCTATCATTTTATGTAATAATGGAGAATTTTACAAGACATTTTATGCCATTTTATTATTCGATTTCAGTATTATTATTGTTTTAATTCTGAAGTTGATTATTTGTATAGCAACATATATCATTATCGTGTTATATATTCCAATAAAAAAAACCCAAAACAAACAGATAGCAATGTGATTAATGCTCTAGCTGCAATATCTCTATCTGCTCGAATACAAGGTCACAGGTTAGATTGTCAACTGCCTTAGTCTTTTAACCTTCCAAAGTCAAAATGCTTATATATTTTGACATTCTTTATTTTTGTAGTACATGAGTAACACATTATCATAAAAACAAAAAGGCATTTCGGCTAATGTCAGGCACACAGCACTTTCTACAATGATTTTCAAGAGGAACACCCCAGATATCAATATTGTTCAACACTGTCATATGATTTACCTAAAGAGTAAGTGGCCTATTGTCCTAGGTGCTACTTGGTGGGGAGCTCTCCTCCTCCTCGGCTGAATGCGCATGCGTGGCAGGAGCCGCGCGCGCATTCAGCCAGTCCATAGGAAAGCATTGAGAATTGATTTTTAAAGTGAGAAGCACGCAAACGCCTATAGCGGCTGTCAATGAGACAGCCACTAGAGGCTTAAGAGGCTGGATTAACCCTAATATAAACATAGCAGTTTCTCTGAAACTGCTATGTTTATAAAAAAAAGGGTTACCCCTAGCTGGACCTGGCACCCAGACCACCTCATTAAGCTGAAGTGGTCTGGGTGCCTATAGTGGTCCTTTAACTATTAAGAATATAATTAAATAAGTGAAAAAATATTGCATAGATGAGGAAAATGGTTTATAGGCTAACACTAGACTAAACATGAGTAATAAAAGATACTGCAGGGGGGTGTGGCTTGACCGGGAACCAGGCTGGACGTGCAAGCCTAGAGCTCCTCGCCAACCCCTGATACTTAACGCTCACAAAAGCTATTTACCCACGAAAAACCCGCAGACCCCGACTCCCCAGCAATCATGGACAAACGCCATGAAAAAGAAATTACCCTATTTCAAGACTTGGCTCCCATCACCCTCCAATGCAGAAGAGAATGGAAGCCAGTCACCGAGTTGCTCAGAACCAGCACAATCAAGTATGCCTGGGGACACCCCTTCAAAGTAATGGTCTTCAGAAACGGCAGATCTCACATGCTCACCCCAGGCGCAGACCCAGCGCCCTTCTTCCACGCACTGGACATCACCCTGCCGGACAACTTCACGCTACCAACAACAGCTCTACCGGCCCTACAATCTCTACCATGAGAATGATACACCGCTGGGGAGTAACCAAGCGGTCGACCGACCTCAGCAGCTGAGGCCCAAACACCCTCCCAACCCAGCATCCCCCCACCTCCTATGCCCACCAAAAGCTAACCTCCAAACAGGAGGCCAGAGTCACATCGGAGAAGTTTCATCCCTCAGACAGAGAGAAAACGTGACGCCTGGGGACATTGCATCCCTCCATGATGGCCATCAGCACCAGAGTCGCCGTTGCCACACGAACTGATCAATAGACGCCTCTCAATCTACTAGCAACAGCCAAGCTCACAAGAACTTCTCATTATGCATAATACCCGGCCTACATATGGCTGCAATGGCACTTTGCCCGATGGACCTGACGATAGACTGCAGTGGACACCCCGAAACGGACTTATGATCTGGTTACAAATTACCGAAACCGAGGGGCAATCCTACCACCATCCAGAATTGTAATGTAATGTATATATATATATATATATGAAACTCAAACACCATGACAGGGCAGTTAACTGGGGCACACATACCCAAATGTAGCCACACTTCATTACTCTAGACACCAACTCACCAAACAACCACACCTGCACCTGCGCACCAACAATCCCCTCCAGACCAAACACACACAACCACAACCAGTCCACACTTAACACCTGGAGACTAGGCCTCTGCTCTATGCAGAGAAAGCAAAACAACTGGAAAAGCCGCGCATTATTACCTACCACATCCACAGCCTCGTGGGTAGGTGACCGGCTAACGGTCTGAAGGATCATTGTAGGGCTGGGGAGTGACACAAAACACTAGGGGTCTAGGGCAAAGGGACAACATGGGGAATGCCTTGTTCCTGAACTGGCTACTGATATGCAACAATATTATGTTATGTTATGTGCCTAACTTGTTTTTATGATGTTCTGTTTTAGACCCACATAGACCGATTGCCGACACCCCATGTCAGGTCGCCGCGCCCCCTCCCCCCCCCCTCCACCCACCAGGTCCAGGGCAAAAAAACCCCCAAAAAACACCAATGCACTCCCTAGCATGAGAACCATCATGGCCAAGAGGAGATAGCTCACCTAGTCACAATATACAAAGCATTCCCTCCCCCCCTCTCCCCCCCATTTTGTGGACAACTCCGTTAAGCAGCACCTCTCAAGAGCTCCCGACCCCACTAACCCAGCCACAGAAGCATAGCGCCCTGGAATTGGAGATCGGGAAGCCACTTCAACCCCATGGTTACCAAATGGCACCCTGCACAATAAAGACACTACCGACAAAAGACACAAGGTATCAGGGGGTCACATCGACCGACAGGTTCATGACTCACTACTCCCAGACTGACCAAGTCTGGGCAGAGACGAGGGTCCATGCACTCCCCCACGGACTGGCACGAGATAAGACCAGACACGTACGGCAACACCGTACTTCCCCCACTCCCCACTTCCCTCTCCGCAACCCCATTCACACTCACGCACCCTACCCACCCCACACCTGTATTGGTCCTGGCCGAGGATTGAGGCGACATGCATGCAACCCCACACCCACACCCAACAAGTAAACCGAAGGAACAGAGGTGGGAGCAGACCCCACCCCCTGATAAACTCATACACCATTATCACGGCAGCGAAATCCCAGAGCCACCCGACCACCCATCGGGAACAAAAGCAACCCAGGGACCATGGCTCTTAAAATATCCTCGCTAAATGTCAAAGGCCTCAATGCCCCACGTAAGCGACGAACACTTTTTAGGGAACTGAAAAGAATGAATCCCGACATAGCATTCATACAGGAGACACATCTAGCTCCGCTCAGGTCTCCCTCCGTGACAACACATACCGCCTGGCAGCAGAGGCACGAACCTTCCATAAACACAACGGAGTAGCAATTCTCACACACAAACGATGCCCAATTCACCTAACCCAAGTGACACCAGACCCAGACGGTAGATACGTCCTAGCAACCGGACGAATTCATACACAACCCATCCATTTACTCAACATTTATGCTCCCAACACACCAACACCCCAATTCTGGAACCAGATGTCTGACATAGTCCTTTCACTCCCCACAGGGATTATCCTCCTGGGGGGCGACCTAAATGCCACTCCTGCCCCAGCAGCAGACAGAAGCTCGCGCCGAGGAGTGATCAGATCCCATGGCGCGGGAGCCCAAGACAACCAATTGCACCACTTCATACAAAAAATGGGCCTTATAGATGCCTGGAGAGCAAAACATCCCTCCGACAAATACTACACCTACTACTCACTGCCCCACGACACATATTCACGCATAGACATGTTCTTAACCAACCACGCAGGCTACACGAAAACACAAAAGACCGAAATAGGCACCATAGCATGGTCAGACCACGCAGACATAGCAATCTATCTTAGGGGCCTCCAGAGCCCCACCCCATGGACGTGGAGACTGAACACATCCCTCCTCAAAGATCCCCAAGTGATTAGCGACATTCAGGTACAGATAAACATATACTTTACAGAGAACCTAACACCAGACATCCCCATGACCACAGTATGGGCAGCCCACAAAACAGTGATCCGAGGTTCCCTCATCAAAATAGCAACCCACAAAAACAAAAAGCACAGCAACTCACCAAACTGCTAGAAACTCTCCGTACAGCGGAGCAACACCATAAAACCGACCCCAACCCTCAAACACTACAACTACTCCAAAACACCCGCATCACAATCAGACAACTACTCATAGACGATACAGCCCGAGCACTCACATGGACGAAAAGGACATTCTACGACAAATCCAATAAAATGGATACACTACTGGCCCGCACACTACGACCCAGGACCCTACACCCCCATATCACGAACATCATAGCCCCGGACAGCGCATTAAAAACCTCCCCGACAGAAATAGCCCAAACATTCACATCCTTCTACACAAAGTTATATAACCACTCCACGCAAGACCACACGACGAACGCAGGGGCGAGTCAGAAAATAACAGACTTTCTCACCCGACTAAACCTACCAAAACTACACACCGCAGCCATAACAAAATTATCAGCACCGATTACTAAAGATGAAATCAACGCAGCCATATCCTCCCTCAAAAGCAATAAAGCCCCCGACCCAGACGGTTTTGAGGGCAGCTACTACAAAACCTTTAGAGAAGTACTAATCCCACACTTGCAATCCTTGTTCCAAGACCTGATGACGGGAACCCCACCAGATAGCGACATGAACCGGGCAAACATCATACTACTTCCAAAACCGGGCAAAGACCACACTCAACCAGAAGCATACAGACCAATATCCCTCATAAACCATGACAGCAAAATCTTCGCCAAAGTACTAGCGGGGAGACTGAATCCATACCTAACACACCTAGTCCACGCTGACCAGGTGGGCTTCATACCTGGACGACAGTTATTTGAAAATACGAGACGAAACATAGACATAATATGGATGCTAGCAGCCGCGAAAACACCATCACTAGCGTTCTCCCTAGACGCAAAAAAAGCGTTCGACAGGGTAAAGTGGCCCTATATGTTCGCACTCTTAGAACACCTAAACATGCCCCCCCCCCACATATTAAAGCTGTATGCGCACTATACACGAACGTTTCAGCACAAATTAAGATAACTGGAACGACGTGCCCAACATTAAGCATAACCAACGGCACCTGGCAGGGATGCCCCCTCTCCCCACTACTCTTCGTACTGACTCTTGTCCAAGCCATCAGGGAACACCCCCAAATTAAAGGGGTCAAAATAGACGACCAGGAATTCCTGGTATCAGGATACGCAGACGATATCATGTTGACCTTAACCGAACCCATTTCCACACTGCGAGCATTGCTCCCACTTTTGAACACGTACGGGGAGGTCTCGGGATACAAGGTAAATGTGGAGAAATCCAGTGCTCTCCCCATAAACCTCACACAAATGGACATAACTAACATCACCTTAGACCACCACATAAACGTTACACCAACGTTCCTTACGTATCTAGGCATCAAACTGCCAGCAGACACCACCACACTCTACAGACTAAACTACATACCCATGATAGAAAAACTAATCTCGGACATGGAGACCTGGGCGGACAAACCCATATCCTGGATAGAGAGAATACACTCAATAAAGATGAACGTTTTACCCCGCATTCTATTCCTATTCCAGGCCATACCCATCCCCATCACGAAACACAACCTCATCCCACTACAGCGGGCAATAGATAGATTTATCTGTCAGAACAAGAGACACAGAGTAGCCCGCAACATACTTTATCGCCCCAAAACGAGAGGAGGCCTGGGCCTACCCCACCTCCACTTTTACTATCTGGCTGCCCAGATGGCACAAATAGCCCTATGGCATACCCCCCCAGAGACTAGAAGGTGGGTAGATCTGGAATCATTGCTCATGAGATCCGATCTCCCGCAATTTTACATCTGGACCCCTAAAGAACACAGGGCGCTCCCGAGAACGGCGTGCCCGGCCATCACCAACTCAATTCAATTATGGGACAAATACGCTCTTAAATACGGGCTGACTACCACAACATCGCCACTCACCCCCATATATCGTAATAGAGCCTTCACACCAGGCATGAGACCATGGGACTTTAAAGGCTTAGAGCAAGCTGGCCTTCAGAGAGTATACCAACTCTATGCAGAAGATAAGATAATTGCCTTCCCAGACCTACAGTCCAGAACAACGTTGAAGCCAGCCGACTTCTTTAGATATCTACAACTAAAAAATTACGCGGCCCTAGCGACGGTGAAAACCGCCGCTACAACCAGTCCAACCCTTTTTGAACACACCTGCTTAGCGGAACGGTATCAAAAAGGCATGATCACCACTATACTCCCACCTCTGTTCCACCACACAGGAATGGGGACAACTCCAATACACTGACAAATGGGAGTCATATCTGGGCGAAACTCTAGAGGGAATTGACTGGCAGGACATATGGGAAGCTAACACAAAAACCTCCATCTGTGTCACGATGCAGGAACAGGCATATAAAACAATGCTTAGATGGTACATTACCCCGGTCCAATTATGCCACATGAAAAAAACACCTACAGATCTCTGTTGGCGTAACTGCGGAGAAAAAGGGACATACACCCACATGTGGTGGTTCTGCCCCACCATTAAACTCTTCTGGAAAGACATCCAAAAGCCAATAACACAAATCCTACACAGACCGGTAGACCTAAATCCATGGACTATCCAAACCCCTAGATGACTGGCCTAGACCAGAACAACAACAATGATATGATGGTAGAGAAAGTTTCTAGTGCCAAGCCATCAAATAAAATAAAAGGAAGCTGCTTTGGGAGACTAGCAGCAGATATACTATGTGAGCATATAGACACATCAAAATAATAAATCAAATATAAGAAGCATTGTTGTATAAGGGATCTGTGGCCTACTCAGCTGGTGCCTGCAAAGAAAGGGCTGCTGCCACAAGAGCACCCAAGCATAGCCAACTGCATAAGTGCAGTCCACCAGCATGCACACAGCTTTCAGGAATCCAGCAACAACTGGTGACTGGATCCGGTTCTCAAGGACTACCCAGGTCATTCGTCTTGCAGTACAGAATTGGAGCCCTCCAATGGTGTGAGCTATGCATGGGGGTTCATCCCCATTTGGATGCCCGCTTGGGAGAGTGGAGGCAAGTCTAGAAGCAGTCAATGGAACACCGGTTACAACCACTTAAAGGGACACTCCAGGCACCCAGACCACTTCTGCCCATTGGAGTGGTCTGGGTGCCAACTCCCACTACCCTTAACCCGCGCATGCGCATTAGGTCTCCGCGGCCGGCGGCCGGGATCAGGCTTGCCCACCGGCCGACGTAATGAGGAGGAGGAGCGTCGGCGACCCGAAACCACCGCCGAGGGACATCGGCAGGGGTCTCAGGTAAGTGACTGAAGGGGTTTTCACCCCTTCAGCATCCGGGGATTGGGAGGTGGGAGGGAGAGGGGACCTGCAGTGCCAGGAAAACTGATTGTTTTCCGGGCACTGGAGTGTCCCTTTAAATCTTGTCTTCTTTGGAAATGTTCGGCATAGACTTTGCTTTATGTCGTCGATTAGAAGATATGTTCTGGTAGACCTTGGATTGGCTCTTAGGTTTCACTTGTTAAACTTCTCCAAGAATTGTGAGACAGGCTATTCAAAAGACTGTAGAAGCATTTCCACCTGTGAAGCCGGTTGTGTGAAAGCATGTGGAGTAGAGGATCAGCCGTCTCCGCAGCCTTAGACATGTCTGCAGGCCGCAGAGCAGTCAAGCACAGGGAGTGCCCACCAAGAATGGTCTGATGGAGGTCAGATCCTCGGCAGAGTGTTCTACAGGAGAGATAACTTGGTTATTGCTGAAAATAAAGCTCTCATTGTTGTGTAAGAGATTTATTTAGAAGTTTTTTCTGCAACCATGTGCGTCCGTTTGAGTTGGCTGTCAGGCCCTGCCTCCCCCAAAGTCAAAATTCAAACTGAACAACAATTTGAACCGAAGGCCTCGATTTAATATCTTTGCATAAGCTTTTCAAATGTTTTAATATTTTTGGATACATTTTTAAAATATTTTTTTCTAAATATTAAATTATCAGAAAATATATCAATATACAATAGATTATCAAAATGTTATATATTCTTCAAATTATTAATTTATTTGAAAAAAAACATATAAAAATATTAAATTGAGACCCAAATATAATCCATGCAGGGCATACGTGATATCTACAAAAAAAATAAAAAAAACTCTCCTGGTTAAAAACTTTAATCTCTTCACTGCTAATCCTCTTCCGTGGTTTGTCTCAGTCCTGTGCTGAAGAATATTTTAATTTTTGGGGTGTCTTCAAAAACACCAAATTTAGAAATATATCAAAACGTAACAGAAACACCTCAGTGGGAAAAGAGAAAAAAATGTAAACAAGTAGAATTAGTTTACCCTAATTAAACAGTAGTTTGCATGTAGAATAGGACTCCTCCGGGTCCTCAACAACAGAAAATACACAATACCAGAAAACCGGTTACTACAATGCAAAAAAAGAGAAAACATAGGGCAGTATTGCTGTATACAGAGTAATCTGTAAATCTGTAAAGATGCACTCACAAACCCCAAATGATTGAAGGCTTATCAATATAATGAAGAATATCTTTGTATCAGTGTCACAGCATATAGGAGAAAAATAAAAAGATAATAGTGAAGAGTTTCTAAGGCAAAATAAACCTTTTAATAAATATTGCACATACAAGATAAAAATCAATTCATAGGCATATCACCAATAAGTAGCTCAACAAGGAAGCAGGAACTCCCTCAGAGAATGTGTAGAGAAAGTGAGGTCCTTTTGGTATCGCCAATAAAACAGTATATATTAACATATAAAAAACTCTAAGCAGCATTAAAACTAAAGCCCTATGTGTTTAGTTCAATGACTGAACTTCCTCAGGGGAAACAAAATACCAATGTCTCTCCTTGTGCTCGTCTCCTGGTATTTTGTTACCCCTGAGGAAGTTTAGTTATTGAACGTAACGCGTAGGGCTTTAGTCTTAATGCTGCTTAGAGTTTTTTCATATGTTGCTATATATTGTTTTATTCCTGGCGATACCAAATTTAGAGCTATTTGTGTTGTGACCTTTTTTCAGCACACTTTGCTCAAAATATACCACATGCTTTTGTTTAACCTCTTAGATGAAAACATGCACTACCCTGAATAGAAATAAATGCATAACAAATAATTACATATTAATAACACCTTTATGGTGATTTGATAGTTAGTATTGCAGAACAGTTAACTAATTCTAGAGCAGAATACCATTTCCTACTATTAGATTTAAGCATTCGAAAAATAGAACAAACAAGTATACAAGAAATGGATCAGCGCTAATATGTCAGCGGGTAGGCAGCAACCACAACAAAGGGGATCCCTCTCACCCTTTGAACAAAATACAGAAATGTACAAGGATAGATAGGGGCTGCACTACAGGGAGTAATGGAATATAGTTAATGACAGAAAGTCCAGTGGTGTAAAAGAAAATCTTTAGGTTCACACCAGATGGTGTCTTTATGGTATATTCAATGAGTGTTGTGGATTCTCAAGGCTTGGGAATGGTATCCTTAATCAGTCTCTCCGATATTCAGTCATATGAAATGGAGAGAGGAAGAGAGAAATAATAGTGCAATATGTATCATATAAAGTGGTTATGGTGAAATAATAATAATGAACTCACATGACAGAGCTATAGCCAGCTCTAGCGTCTAGCGCTTGTAGTGGTACAATCCCCACTTCGGGATATAAAGTAGGTATCCTCAGTCTTTGGGTTAACTGGAGTTCAAACGACAACAAAAGTAGGGAGGCAACATTAGTGCTCTCCATAAGACAAAAACCAGGCTGACTGCTCTGTGGTATCAGCTCTGCTGGTATGATCCCCACCTCGGATTCTTTAGAGTGGTGATAAAAAAGCCAGTCAAAAAAAGAAGAAAAAAAACCAAGGAAAAAAGGAAAATGACTTGGAAGTAATTAACCCCTTAAGGACTGAGCCAAATGTACACGTTGTGATCAAAACAAAATGTAAACAAAAACTTTAATTTGCGCTATATGTCTGTTCAGGCGTAATTCGCCTCTTTCATTTTATGTGCACCCACACTTATTATATATCATTTTATTCAGGGGAAACAGGGCTTTTATTTAACATGAAATATTTAGGTATAAAATATAATTTAATATGAATAAAATATAAAAAAAATGGGAGAAAATAAGAATTTTTAAAAAATGTTTAGTTCTACGTGACAATATAACTGTGAATGTCATAATACTGTTTGCTTATACTGCAATAAAATACACATATTTGTATTCAGCGATGTCTCACGTGTAAAACAGTACCCCCTATGTATAGGTTTTATGGTGTTTTGGAAAGTTATAAGGTCAAATATAGCATGTTACACTGTATGGTAGCCCAGGAGTGAGAATTACCCCCATGATGGCATACCATTTGCAATAGTAGACAACCCAAGGTATTGCAAATGGGGTATGTCCAGTCTTTTTTAGTAGCCACTTGGTCACAAACACTACATATATTTTTTTTATTATATATAAATATATATTATAATTATATATATATTTAATCAATATCCTTCTACGTGTATTTTGAGAGATATAGATAGAGATAGAGATATATATATATATATATATATATATATATATATATATATATATATATATATATATATATATATCCAAAGATAGATAGGAGCACTCAAAAGGACTTCTTTATCGGTATTTATTGTGGTAAAAGTTTACATCAAAGTGTAGAACATCAAATCGACGTTTCGACCCCTCAGGGTCTTTTTCAAGAGGTCTTTTTCTACACTTTGATGTAAACTTTTACCACAATAAATACCGATAAAGAAGTCCTTTTGAGTGCTCCTATCTATCTTTGGTTATAATTTGGACGCTGGAAGCACCAAAGGCAAGATTCATACGAATTACTTTAAGGGTGAGTGCCTAAATCATATTTTTGATTATATATATATATATATCTATATATATTAATATTAAAATAAACTTAGTTTATGTGTAAGTGTGTGTGTATAGATATAATATAATATATAAGTATATTTTATTTGTAACTGTAATTTTTTTTTTTTATAACTAATATTTTATTTTTATTACAGGAGAGGGGCAGAGACAGTGTCAGCCAGTGATTTCAGATCACTGGCTGACACATAGGATCAGTGATCACAGTGACTGGCTGTCACTGTCATTACCTCCTGCAGATTGGGTAATTGACCACAGGGGGAGTGCCTGGGTGGTACAAGCACCCCCCCACTGATCTGCAGGGGGATCATTGCGCCTGTTACATGTATCAGCCATTAGGCTGACACATGTAACACTGATCACAGTGAAAGGCTGTCACTGCAATCAGAGCGCTCTGAGATCGCAGTGACAGCCTGTCACTGCGATCTCAGACAGTGCAGATCGTGGTCACTGACCCCAGGAGGAGTCCCTGGGGGGCAAGGTATGTCCCCCGACCGCGATCTGCACAGAGGAAAGCCGCCGGCCACGTGTGTCAGCCGATTTGAAATCGGCTGACACACAATTAATACTGATCGCAGTGACAGCCTGTCACTGAGATCAGAGACTGCAGATTGCGATCACCGGCCAAAGGGGGGGTTGCCTGGGGGGCCAGGTTCCCCCCCCGACCGCGATCTGCAGCGGTTGATTAGCGCCGACCATGTGGGCGGCCATTATAGCGAGGGCGTACTATTTACACCTGCCGGCGTTTAGAGCCAGCTCCTGCAGGGCATGATAGTACGCCCTCCGGATTTAAGGGGTTAAAGGGAATTGGCACAAACCAAGGTATATTTGTCCAAAATAATTCCTTTATTTTAAATACAAAGTAAAACATCCAATAACGCATTTCGCCATTGTGGCTTTTTCAAATGGGGTAAAATCATGCAACCTGGCTACATGGGGTTTAAATAGGGATATGGTAATTTAAAATCGGCGCCAAAAATCAATCATGGGCTGTTCTCCAATAAAGTACAATCACTCTTTGTAAGGTGCAAATATGAAAATTATACATATATTTATATATGGGAAGTGAAGGTATATAATTATATTGTATAAACGAAGTGTATTAAGTATAGTAGCGGCTTTTAAAGCCGGGATATGTGACCCGCGTCAAAGTATCAGCCGCTAAGCTTTCTGGAAGCTGTAGTTTTCACTATGATATTTGCAATGTCGGCGAAATTCATATATTGCCCGACATCATAATAGGGCTGTCAGCACTGGATTAGTGTATTATGTAGATAGAGGATGACGGGATATGGTGATTATATACCAGATTGGCTAAATAGTTAAAAATAATAAGAATTAGCCACGGCGGCCATCTTGGTGGAGGAAACTGTAGGGGAGAGGGAAAGAAAGGCTAATATGTCTAATATATAGATTACTTAAAGCAATAAAAGTGACAGTAATGTGCTTTGTTATCAATGGCCTTCACAGCACAAATACTAGCAAAGTACACAGTTATTTACTAAATGTTAGCAAATTACATCTAAACCGATAGTAAAATAGCTGATCTGGAAAAATTCTCCACAATGGCTATTTTAGCCTGAATTATGGTGAAGGGTACAACACCACCCAGAGCTTGGATCTATGTTATCCTAAAACATAAAATTGGATAACCGTAATTTACTGTTCCTTGGAGTGGCTGGGCTTAATACAATACCTATGGTAGGCAAACTAGCAGAGTCAAAGAACGAGCAGAGATCAAGGAATCAAGAAATATACTGGCATGTCATGCAAGGCCAGGTCTAAGAGTACAATGATAGGAAAGTCAAACTAGTCAAGTTAGTATACCAGATAATGCACTATTTGGAATCACAATGGAGCCAAAACAGGGCAATGAGACAAAGCTCACTGAAGATTTATATAGGACTGATGTATGTGGTCAGACCAGGTGTCATTTCTACTCACCAAGAATGTACATGTACGTAAAAAACTAGCCACAGTCGCCCTCAAGCACCCATTTGAAACAGATCCTGGACAAGGCAGATTTCCCCAAGATGGAGGACATGCTGCAGCCTCGTGAACAGAAACCTGCAATGAACGCACAGAGCGCATGTGAGCTAATACTGCTGCGCCTGGCTGGGGCTTTCGACAAATTCTTGGCCAAGCCATCAGCCCACCTTGAAGAGCCAAAGGATCCGGTTGAGGAGAGAGAGCGGAGAGAAGAGGGACAGGAGAAGAACGGGCCCTCCCTGGGTGCTCCTTCCACAACAGCGTTGCAGACTCCCACAACTGGCCCAACCAGGCTGAAGACAAACAGGGAAATATTCCCAGTGCATCAGCCACAGACGCAAGGGATCCAGCGCCCCAGGCGGTGACAGCCCATCAGGATCAACCACCATCCCCTGCAAGGGAAGAACATGACCTCATGTATAAGCACCCAAGTTCATGGTATACGCATGCAGGCCTTCATGATGGCCTGGGGCTGTGGGGAGGACTTGCTCGGACTCTACCTCATGATAAAGCCCAATGCCCTATGCCTGCCACCAAGCCGGGGCATCGGATGATTCATGGCTCTACATCCCAAACACTTGGATAGTTTACTTACTCCACTACCCACGGCATGCCAGTCTACACCTAGAGTCCACCATTCTGACTATTTTACCTGTAAATATGCTGCTTCCCAGCTTATCCTTTATTCTATATGTTTAAAACTAAGAGAAGCATCTTCCAATACTATACATACTATACTTTTACATTACCCACTACTCGTTCTCTACCTCCCAGGCTCGCTGCCTAGGAGTTCTTTTTGATTCTGATCTCTCTTTTACTCCCCATGTTCAATCGATAGCCAAATCCTGTCGCTTCCAACTCAAGAACATAGCGCGCATCCGCCCATATCTAACGCCGGACGCGGCTAAGGTACTGGTTCATGCTGTTGTTCTCTCTCGCCTTGACTATTGCAATCCCCTTCTCACTGGTCTTACATGTTCCCAGCTTGCACCGCTGCAATCTATAATGAATACGGCTGCGAGGCTTATTTTCCTGTCCGGTCGCACCTCCCACGCCTCCACGCTCTGTCAGTCCCTGCATTGGCTTCCAGTTAGATATAGGGCCCAATTCAAAATTCTGGCGCTTGCTTACAAATCCCTACATAATGCTGCTCCAACATACCTATCCTCCCTCATACACAAGTATGTCCCGTCGAGACCCCTGCGCTCAGCCCAAGACCTACTCCTATCCTCTGCCCGGATCCCCACCTCTGATGCTCGCCTTCAAGACTTCTCCAGGGCTGCACCTATTCTGTGGAACTCCCTTCCCTCCTCAATCAGACTTTCACCCAGCCTCCATTCCTTCAAAAAATCTTTGAAAACTCACTTCTTCATTAAAGCGTATCAATTAAACTATCAGCAGGTTTCTCATCCCCCACCCCATGACTCCGTTCCTTCACCTGTCAAAAATGACCTACCAAGCACTCAATAAACCCTTCTGTAACAAACTATTTAATTCCCCTACTTTAACCCTTTGTGTCACTATACCCCACTCCGTCTAGCATGTAAGCTCATCGAGCAGGGCCCTCAACCCCTTCTGTTCCTGTACGTCAGTGGTCTGATCTCAATTATGTGTCTGTTAGTCCACCCATTGTACAGCGCTACGGAATTTGTTGGCGCTATATAAATAATAAAATATCTAGTATGATAGTGCCTCTATTCCACGTGACTACATATTCTAAATGGCTAATTAGTAGCACCATTAAGCTGCCATTATTTAGTTTCCTACCCTAATACTTCTTTAGCCATCTATAGCCACCACTGAGCACTATTAATAGATACAGACACTTATAAATGTTTCTTTTTCTCCACACATGGTCATATTAATTACGTAGTATTTTTATTCTATCCTCCATTCGTTTTGACCTATATTAAAATTTATCTCCTTTCCTATACTGACTTTTGTATTAGCTTCCACTTTATCCTTATACATATTTATCGTCACATTGTTCTAATTCAGCACTGATAGGGTTAACAATTAGAAGTATGGCAATTACAGCCCCTCCCTCCTAACCCTATTGGTTACTTTCATATTTAAAAGCTCAATACTTACCTGTCTTCAGTTCCCCTCTGATGAGTAACCCAGATGAAACGTGCACGTCAGGGGCTCAGGAAGCCTAGCTTGACATTCCTCTGCTGCTGCACTTATTCAGCCGCGGTCTGACTAGCGATCTTGCTTTTACAACTAGGCATTCTTTTTACTTGTCCTATCCTCTGTCTCTTTATTCCTTTTTGGGGGTTGAGTTATATAGTATAGGCATTTATTAAGGGGTGCCCTCGAAGGCACTTAGTTTTTACAAGCATCAGATCTTACAAGCGTCAGTACTACCTATATTTTCTACATCTCTTTATCATTGCATCTAATCCTAGCTTGCTATTGCCTCCCATACCACCCTATTTACAGGTATTCTCTGCCTCTTTTCTATTAACTATTGCAACCACATTGGTGTGCTGTTTAACCTCTTGTGTATTATAGATACTTCATCTATATACGGCAGACCCTGTCCTGCAGGAGGAGTTCAGAGGATACCAATACTCCACCCTCCTATCTTGAACATTGTTTATAGCAAGTGGCTTCACTTTTTAACTATTTAAGTATCTCTCCGTATTTACACCTTTTTGGGGGGTTGTGCTATATAGTATAGGCATTTATTAAGGGGTGCCCTTGAAGGCACTTAGATTTTAGATCTTACAAGCATCAGGAGTACCTATATTTTCTACATCTCTATTTATCATTACATCTAATCCTAGCTTGCTACTGCCTCCTATTCCTCCCTATTTACAGGTATTCTCTGCCTCTTCTTTATTAACCATTGCAACCATATTGGTGTACTGTTTAACCTCTTGTGTATTAGAGGTACTTTACCTATCTACAGCAGACCCTGTTTTGCAGGAGTTCAGAGGATAATAATACCCCACCCTCCCATCTTGAATTCAGTGACATTGTTTATAGAAAGTGGCTTAACTTTTTACTATTAAAGTATCTCTTTGTATTTACATCTCTCTTGCTACCAAGCGTCAGGATTACCTATAGTCTCTATATTTCTACTGACCATTTTATCTAACCTATCTTGCAACTGTCTCCTATAACTCTTTATTTTACAGGTATTCCCTGCCTCTTTTCTATTAACCATTGCAACCAACTGTTGTGCTGTTTAACCCCTTGTGCACTAGAGGCATTTCATATATATTCAACCGACCCTGTTCTGCAGGAGAAGTTTAGAAGATACTAGTATCCCACTTTTCTATTTAGAATTCAGTCACATTGTTCATAGCAAGTAGTTTTACTTTACACCAATAAGTATTTCTTTGAAGCAACACTTCTCTTGCTATTGGTTCTATTGGAGGTTTAATACCCCTACTAGTTTATAGGACATATTATTTTGTAGCCTTGTGCTTTTTGTTTTGCTTTTATCTTTTCTATTTTACATTTTAATATATCCATTAAAAGTTATTTTTTTTTTTTATGCTCATTTCATTGTGACTATATTTACCAAAATGTTGAGACACTTTATGGTAGTTTTTTTTCTTTTCTGTATTCATATAAATTCACCATTTAGGGGTTACCCCCCCCCATTTTGTTTCTACCCATATTTGTGCCTCATATTTATATCTAGGCTCTCCTTTTTCTTTTTTAGTTATTCACATACAAGCAATACACAAAACAAACAAGTAATAGCCAATATAGAAACAATATGGCAGAGTAACAATTCAGTGATACTTAGCTGAGGCAGTAGCAAAGGAAGAGGAGTGGCTTAGGGTCACATGGGAGTATATGCAATGTGGACTGTTCTTATTGGCTAAGATGTTATGGTTAACCCTCTGAGGGTACTGGTTTTGTTTTTTCTATGAATATCTGAATATCCTTTCTTTGCTGCTGAGGAATAAAAGAAAAAGATAAGCATATGAGCCTCCGTGTCCCTTATTAAAATTAGATTTTTACACTTCTCTGCAAGGTGTGTATTGCAAACACATATGACTATGTAATTAGTATCTTATTTTGGCTTCTTTATGAAGAAATTAGTAGTTATAAACTAATAGAATAAAGCTGAGTAAGAATGTACTTCAAGTATAAAACAGTAGTACTAAAAACAATGATGCATGAGTTCACATTGGTTGGCGGTAGAGTGAATAGTAACTGCAGTATGGGTAGTTTATACCAGTAACAATCTTCCAGTTGAAGCATTAAAAGCTCACATGAAAACGGAATTCAAAAATCCTTGGGAAGTACACAAAGCTATTCTGCAAAATGAATAAGTAAAAGCTGTCTGAGATTAGATAGAAGACTGACGAGATGAGCCAATTTTTTCTTATCTACCACCACAACCTTCATTCTACATTACTAATTAGGAGTTTAGTCAGGCTGGGAACAAAACAGGGATGAGGTTTTACAGCAAGTGAGAAATAAGGCAATCTGGGTGGGCTTTTGTCTGTGTTCAAACTATTTTATAACATGTTTATAAGCATGGTCTGCTCTGTGTCTGGCTAAGTGTTTATTCGTACACTGACCTCGCTACTTTCCAGATGTCCAGGAGTAAACGCATATATATTTACATTGAGATACAAGGTTGAGGTCACTGTCCTTTTCAGTGATCCTAAATATATGCCAACAAATCCTTGCTGTGCCATGTGTCACAGCAGAAAACCTGAAATACAGGGGTCATGCTAGCAAGCAAGATGTACCAACAGGTAATGTCAAATTACGGACATTTGTAACTGGACTTAAAATGTGATAAATCCAGGCAATATGATTAATTGTTCATATTACCGGTCTTTCTTAAACAAGCCATCACTGAGGGTTAGGTGAGCATCACCTAATTCACAGGAATTCATTGGGAAGAACTTTGTTATTAGCAATAATCAACATGGTTTTATGAAACATAGGTCATGTCAAACTAACCGAATTGCATTCTACGAAGAAGTAAGTAAAGTATAGATCAGGGTGTTGCAGTGGATGTCATCTACTTGGATTTTGCCAAGGCATTTGATACAGTTCCTCACAATAGGTTAGTCTTCAAACTAAAAGAAATTGGTCTAGATGAATATTCTTGTTCTTGGGTATAACATTGGCTTAAGGATAGAGTACAACGAGTTGTCATTAATGGTAAATTTTCAGGCTGGACAAAAGTGGTAAGTGGTGTCCCTCAGGGTTCTGTTTTGGGACCGCTTCTATTTAACATATTCATAAATGATCTTGAAATATGCATTGAAAGCCATGTTTCATTGTTTGCAGATGACACAAAACTTTGTGAAGTAATAAAATGTGAGCAGGATATTGCTTTGCTGCAGAGGGATTTGGATAGATTGGGGACTGGGCACTAAAATGGCAGATTAAATTTAATGTAGAGAAATGCAAAGTTATGCACAACGGGGTCAAGAATGCACAAGCAACTTACACCCTAAATGGTAGTGAATTAGAGATAACCACACACGACAAGGATTTGGGAATTGTTGTAGACACCAAATTAGGCAGTAACATGCAATGTCAATCTGCAGTTGCTAAGGCCAGTAAAGTTTTGTCATGTATAAATAGAGGCATAAATTCTCGGGATGAAAATATAATTTTGCCTCTTTATAAATCGCTGGTAAAACCACACCTTGAATATGCTGTGCAATTTTGGACACATGTTCTAAAGAAGGATATCATGGCACTAGAAAAAGTGCAGATGCGGTCTACAAAATTGATAAAAGAAATGGAGCGTTTTCGTTTACAAAGAAAGGTTAAAACATTTAAATCTCTTTAGTTTGGAAAAATGGCGCCTCAGAAGGGATATGATAACATTATACAAATATATTCAGTGCCAGTACAAACCATTATCTGGAAATCTATTCATAAACAGGGCTATACATAGGACACGAGGTCACGCATTTAGGTTGCAAGAATAGAGATTTAATTTAAGGCAAAGAAAAAGTTTTTTTTTTACAGTAAGAGCAATACGGATATGGGATTGGTTTTATCAGAGTCCATCCAGATGTTTAAACTGCAATTGGATAAATACATGCAAACATATAACATACAGGGATATCATTTCTAATTAGTGGGGTAATAGCTGCTTGATCCAAGCAGACATCTGACTGCTATTTTGGGGTCAAGAAGGAATTTTTTCCTACTTTGATGCAAAATTGGAAGCGCTTCAGACTAGGTTTTTTGCCTTCTTTTGGATTAACAGCAAAAACATATGTGAGGAAGGCTGAATTTGATGGACACAAGTCTATTTTCAGCTATGTAACTATGTAATATAGAGACGTACAGGCATACAAAGGCATACGATCATACAGACACATACATGCGTACATACAGAGACATACAGGCATAGAGAAACATACATACAGAGACATACATACAAAGACATACAGACACATAGATACATGCATACATACATACAGAGGCATGCCATCATACAGACACATACATACAGGCATACAGAAATATGCATACAAAGACATACAGACACGCACATACATACATACAGAGACAAAGTTACATACATGCAGACAGAGACATACATACATGCCTACAGATACAGACAGTCACAATTACATACATCTGTTCAATCTGGTCTCTGTGGTACATGCTGTCCGTCTCTGTGGAGTCCTGTCTTGCAACCCAGCCCCATCACTGGGCGCCAGCCACGCTGTGTGGTACATAAGGAGCAGAGATATGATGTAATTCATATCCCCGCCCCCTCCACACAGCCCGCGGCAGACACTTGTGTAGACGGCTGGGCGGGCGGTAGAAGACTGAGCTCTGCGGGAGGTAATACCTGGGCTGCGCTCGGCCACGCTACAATAGGTAATCGGCTGGAGGGGAGAGCACTGAGCTTCCCTCCTGCAGGTCAGCCTGACATTGCGCCCCAGGGCTGGTGCGCCATAAGGCGGCAACCTGGGCTGCCTTATGGTAGCGCCGGCCCTGCAAGGTTGATACTATGAATGTACAGCGTTTCTGCTTGAAACTCTGTACATGCAGAATAATCTGCACATTACCTGGGTTCGTTGTGCCCCCAGCACAAAGGACATATGCAGCTTAATGTCAAGCAAAAAATATATCTGTTGACGGAGCACACTGCTTGCTGGTAACAGACGTAATGGGTTTCTTCCTTGCAACGCTCTCTGCAAGGGGACACCTTAATCTTCTCTTCCTCTGTGTGCTCCTTCCCCGCCTGCCTGCATAGATGCTAATTTATTTCTTTTTAAATCCCTCCCCTACTCAGCACAGGGGATGCCCATGCGCATGTGCTAAAAAAGCTGGTAGAATGGCCCAATCAATTATTGGACCACAAGGGGGCAGCAGAGACATTGATGGGGTGTGCACAGTGAGCTTCTTCTGGCAATTCAATAACGTTTATGCTTAATCTGCAGTATTAGAATGGAGAAGGGGGGATCTTGGATTTTTCATACACCTTCAGTACCAGTCGGTTTGCTAAGAATTCCTCAAAATAGACATTCAGTAAATTCACAGTATTATAAATAATAATTGCACTGTCCTCCTCAGAATGCATTAACCTAAATTATATAACCACTCCCCATACTATTGTCAAAGGGGCTGCATTGCAGTCATTTGGTACAGTGGGTCTCCTTTGCTAAAGACGTGTCACTCTGATTGTAACATTAAAGGAAGCAGTACATTGAGAACGTAGACTATGGATATTGTTTTATCTTTTTGAGAAATACTCAAGTTGCAGGCCTGGACAACAAGGCAAATTCTGGTTTACTTCACAAGTCCCAGAAGTAAATTTTCTTTAATAGTCCCTTTCTGAAGGTGACCTGTAATTTCAAAGGATATATGTAGTTTTACTGCTTTTACAAGTCTGAGGAAGACATATTTTACAGAGAATGAGTGATATTTTAATGGACCAGTCTATCAATAGATGTGTTATTAAGTGAACCTGTCAAGGGCAAATTACTTTGCACATCTACAGGTAATTGCATGATATACATTTAATTATTGCTTTTACTGCATATGGTCTTTGCTGCGGTGAACAGTGAGCAACAATTTACTGTTTATCATCTTGTTATGAATTTCCTTTCAGATTAATTTTCTAAACTTCAACTTCAATCTTTCCACACTGAAAAATATTGGCTCAGAAACATCTAATAGGACACGCACACACCACAATTCTATATAAAACTAACATTTCCTCTGCATCATTCATGCACAACTAACCTTGGCACTGCAGTTGTTTGCCAACTAGTTTTCCATGATGTTCTGCCCGCCTATGAATCAAGGGAAATTTAGTTCACAAGACTTAAATTGCAAGGTTAGGGGTCACTGCACTATTTTCACTTAGAAAGCCATAACTTGTTTACTTAGCTCCCTATCATAGCTAGTGATACGATTTAACAGGACAACTTGAATACCATAACCATATTATGGATTATTCATTCCCTGTCTGTCTCTCTCTCTCTCTGCATTAGCTTTATAATTTACAACTTACCCTGTGATATAGTTAGATTTGACTGGGTTAGCTTGAACCTGCAGCCATTTGTTAAAAGTGTAAGAAAATCAAAAACAAAACGGTATTCAGGTATACACTGAAAGCAGGCCTTGTTGCAGCTTGTGTAACCTAGAAGTGTTTTAAAACAGCTCTGTCAATTTTGAGGGTCACAAAGGGTGCAAAAGCCCTGGTGAGACAGTGGAGGGTAGATATACCTACCTGAAGGTGTCTCTCGCAGTCTTCACCATCTGTCTTATCAATGTGTCACTATATCCACCAACAGCTGCATCAGTCCATGCGTGAGGCTACTGTAACAGATCGCCTATACTCCGACTGAGTGTATACGTTGTGACGCTCCCAAGTCCCAAGTGAAGCAGTGATTATAGCTCAGGTATACCCCAAAATCAGTCATGACTTGATGAAGGGTACAAGAAGACTGTCTTATTATGGCCCACCAGCATGGGGTCTCCAGCAGTAACATAGTAAACCACTCCCACAACACGCCCAGGAGTCTCTGTGTCTGGGAGATAATTTAGTGTATTTTATTAAAACTAATCTCCCAGGCACTAGAGTTATAAAGTATAAAATATAAAATATAAAAAATACATAACACACATATGGGAACCCCCACAAATATTTTATCCCTGGATAGCCTGGATCTGAGAGCCCAAGTTGTCCAAATAGTGCTCAGATACCATGAACACAGCCGAGGTCTTGACCAACTGTACACGTGGCATCTGCCCAAATATGTTCCAGAGAAATAGTGGTAGTGGTTGGTCACTTTCAGGAGTTCCATATGAACAAACTGTCGGACGGTTCCCTTGGCTCATAGGTACAGCATTCTCCTGTTTTGTCGGGAAAAGAAGCAGGTGTTTGCATGAAATCACCAGTGGTCGCGAGGTCGAGTGTCCGACTTATAGTTCCAGACACTCGACTACCAAGTCCAGCTGCCTGCGTTCGTGTGGCAAGATGGCTGCCGTTTTCTCCAGCACGTGTTTATACCAACGGCAGCCACACAAGGAGAGCACTTACGTTTGTGGTTAGTTTGTAGTTAATGAGCCAATGGGGTGGTGGGTGTTGGTAGATTGCAGCTCCCGAACTGGGGAAATGTATTTGTATTCGGGAAACTTTATAACACAAACTAGGAGGGAAATGTCTTGCGAACAGAAGAAATAGTGAGCTGGTCACATTGTAAATGGCCCATAGTCGGTGGGAAAGAGGCCAGCTTCCACACTCCTCCAGGAGTTCGTGGCAAACGTCCAGGGTAAGGAGCATTTGTCACAGCTACAACATTGATGTCCATGAAGGATCCCACATACCATGGCAATCTCCATAAACTAAGTCTAGCAATCTGTGTGAAGCAGGATTCTCACAGCCATCAATAGTGATGGCTGGGGGAACTAACAAAGCTTGAAAATGGAAGTACCGCCTTTTGTCAACCTATTGATTTACTATAAGACAAAGTTTTCCTTACGACCTTTTTTCATTCAATTGGAATTTTAATAAAATTCCAACTCAGTCAATGTCAGTAATTCATAAATATTCTCAGGTTACTCACTAAAATGAGGATTCTAAGAGAACTTTTTTTTTCACTTTTTATGTAACTATGTAAAGCAAGCATGTCAAACTCAAAGGCTAGCAATGGCCAAATAAACAAGGTTTAAGTGGGTTGCAAAAAAACAAAAATGTAAATTTTCATAGAAACGTAGGTTTATTTTGAAAAGTACAGTATTAAAAAAAAAAAAAGTGTCCCCCCTCTACTAAGCCCCATTCCTCCCCTCGTCTACTAAATCGCAGTCCTCCTCTCATCTACTAAACCTCTGCCCCTGTTCTCACTCACACTCACTGAGAGACATACACACACACACAGAATCATTCCAACACACACATTTACTGACACACACACACACTACCTGACAAACAGGCTCCCTCAATGACACACAAAATCACTCAGACACACAGGCTCCCTCACAACCACACACAGACAGGAATACACACACACAGCCCGCAATACACACACACACACACACACACATTTCCCCCAAACAGTTTTTTTTTTTCTTTTAAGTATTTTAATTTAAATCCACCCAGCCTCCCTACCTTTGGGAGAGCTGGGTGGATTTCTTACCTGGTGTCTAGTGGGGCTGCTGGGCAGGTGTACATTCAGGCAGGCAAGGGAGCGAACAGGCAGCGAGGGTGCGTTGCTTTGAGCACTCCCTGCTCAGCTCCCTCGCACACCGCAGAGTGATGCCAGGAGCCAGAATGTGACGTCATATTCTGGCTCCCGGCATCACTGTGGGAATCTGAGCAGGGAGAGCTTACACTCCACTCTCTCTCGCCACAGGCCACAAACATATTTGTTGTGGGCTGCATGCGGCCCGCGAGTTTGACATCCATGATGTAACACAACACTTCAAGCATCATAACCACTAAGTAGTGCAATTTAGTGGTTATGGTGCCAGAAGTGTCCTGGTGCTATCTCATTGTAAATAATTGTTATAAAAAAATATTGACTTTTTACCTTGGGTTTGACATGTGCTCTTCCCAGTTTCCACTACCAATAACTGGAAGCTTCTAAGTTCCAGCTGATTGCTTGCAGCCAATGAGTCAAGCCCTGTACTGCCTGGTTTAGCTCAGACAGACAGTTGGAAGCATTCTGTCTAAAGTAGTGGAAGCAGCAGCGGTGCCTTGCAGGTGCCAGGTAAGAAGTCAAACTGTTCTAAATTGGTTTGACAACTTACAATGAAAGGGGAACAAGGCTACACATGGAGCTGACACCATAATCACTACAACACGCTGTAGTGGTTAAGGTGCACGGAGTATTCATTTAATTAAATAACCATAAGGCATGATATCTGTATTATATTTGTTTTTTGCCTCAGAAACAAAATCAATGCAACTTTTCCCCAATGACTACATTATTATATCGACAATATTTTTTGACCTTACTAAATGTTGTAGCCATGAATTAAATATGAATATTAATCTTTTAATTAATATATAATAAAGCAATAAGTAACAACATTAATATTTTTTATAGTTTGTGGTATTATGGTCGAATATGTTGATGGAACATACACAAAATATTGTAATATTAAATGTATATTTAATATAACTATAATAAGTAAACAGATGGTAGCAGAATGTCAATTTACTACAATAATTATA
The DNA here is from genome assembly GCA_933207985.1 of Pelobates cultripes. Taxonomy (NCBI): domain Eukaryota; kingdom Metazoa; phylum Chordata; class Amphibia; order Anura; family Pelobatidae; genus Pelobates; species Pelobates cultripes. The sequence goes on along the minus strand of OW240914.1, from coordinate 122,660,804 downwards.
CAATACAAAACTACAACATATTACTTACAAAAGGCTAGAACAGTTGCTAACATGTTTCAATGGAATCACATGTTACAATTTAAAACATGAACAAACTTACACAGGCCCCAGCATGTGGAGCTGGGGCCATCAGCTGCTATATTCTTAGGCAGTCAAGGGCAGAACCAAAGAGAGAGACTGAATGTTTTAAAAGAGAGAGCATGAAATCCTCCTACAATCCGGTTTTTATTCAGTGTAATTACTTGGCCTGTGATGTCACTGCCAGAAGCTCATGGATTCCTACACACTGCCCCTAGTGGTGCCTCCAAAGCATTACACCCACTATGCTTTATTTACAATGTAAAGTCATTAATTAACCCCTTAAGACCGGAGGGCGTACAATTACGCCCTATTTTAGGCGGCTCTAAACGCCACCGGGCGTAATTGTACGCCCTTTGGTCTTTTCTTACTTACCCGATCGCGGTCGGGGGGACTCCCAGGGAGCCCCCCTCGGTAGATACTCCTCCGGTGCCGCCCGGCCATGTGAGAGTGAGGTCCTTGCGAGGACCCCACAATCACATGGCCGGGATAGCTGGCTTCTGTACTGCCAGCAGGGGGGCTGCCTGTAATGACAGGTAGTTCCACTGCTGGCTGGAAATTAAATTAAAATAAATTAAAAAGAGTAAAAAAAAATAAAAAAATATATACTTCGATTATATATATATATATATATATATATATATATACACACACACACACACACATACACACACATATACTGTCTAGGTGTATTTTACTATTAATATATATTAATATCAAATTACACGTAGACTGATCCTGATTAAATATATATAATTATTGTTATATATATTTTTTTTATTTAATATAAAAAAAATTAAATATGTAAATACGTTAAAAAATAAAATTAAAAAAATTATTAAAAAATATATAGATGTGTGTTATTTCGTTGTAACTGTATTGTGATATTAAAATATATATATATTTATATCAAAATACATGTAGAACGAAATATATATCTACATACATAAATATATACACCTATATATAAATAAAAATATTTAAAAAAAATTATATATATATATATATATATATATATATATACACACACACACACACACACACATATATAGATTCACATACGTATATATATATATATATATATATATATACACACATACACACACATATATTAATTCTACATATATATTTACGTAATATTTTTACATAATTAGGTATCTTAATTAATTACAATTAGCGGGACCTGCCTGACAACCCATGCCGAAAGTAAAGAGAATTTAATTTGCTAGCATTATATTTAACCCTATAACTTTCTAAGACACCATAAAACCTGTACATGAGGGGTACTGTTCTACTCGGGAGACTTCGCTGAACACAAATATTAGTGTTTCAAAACAGTAAAATGTATTACAACGGTGATATTGCCAGTAAAAGTGACTTTTTTTGCATTTTTCATGCAAAAACAACACTTACACGGACGATATTATTGTGTTTTAAAACAGCAAAAAGTATCACAGCAATAATATTGTCCGTGTAAGTGTTGTTTTTGCATGAAAAATGCAAAAAAAGTCACTTTTACTGGCAATATCACTGTTGTAATACTTTTTGCTGTTTTGAAACACAAATATTTGTGTTCATCGAAGTCTCCCGAGTACAACAGTACCCCTCATGTACAGGTTTTATGCTGTTTTCAAAAGTTACAACGTCAAATATAAGGCTTTTGTTTCATTTTTTTCACATTAAAATTCGCCAGATTGGTTACGTTGCCTTTGAGACCCTATGGTAGCCCAAGAATTAAAATTACCCCTATGATGGCATACCATTTGCAATAGTTGACAACCCAAGGTATTGCAAACGGGGTATGTCCAGTCTTTTTTAGTAGCCACTTAGTCACAAACACTGGCAAAAATTTGCGGTTTTTACATTTTTCACGCAAACAAATACTAACGCTAACTTTGGCCAGTGTTTGTGACCAAATGGCTACTAAAAAAGACTGGACAAACCCCATTTGCAATACCTTGGGTTGTCTACTATTGCAAATGGTATGCCATTATGGGTGTAAATTTAATTCCTGGGCTACAATAAAGTCCCAAAGGCAACGTAACCAATCTGGTGAATTTCAATTTCAAATGTAACGTGCTATATTTGACCCTGTAACTTCCCAAAACGCCATAAAACCTGTACATAGGGGGTACTGTTTTACACGTGAGACTTTGCTGAATACAAATATGTGTATTTTATTGCAGTAAAAGCAAACAGTATTAAGACATTGACAGTTAAAATGTCATGTAGAACTAAAAAAATCAAAAAAATCTTATTTTCTCCCATTTTTTTCATATTAAATTATGTTTCATAGCTAAATATTTGATATTAAATGAAAGCCCTGTTTCCCCTGAATAAAAATGATATATAATAAGGGTGGGTGCATTTAATATGAAAGAGGTGAATTACGGTTGGACAGACATGTAGCACAAATGCCAGGTTTTGTTTACATTTTGTTTCGTTCACAACGTGTACATTTGGCTCAGTCCTTAAAGGGGTTAATAAATACCATTACACTAAAGAAAAATAAATTAGCAATAAAATAAAATGAAAACATTTCAAGAAATTCAGTAAGTCAACAGTTGTTTTGCCATAATTCATGCATTAAGTAGCAAGGAGGGGGACATGCAACATGACTCGGACTTGCAAGAACACCAAACATTAAAAACTAAACTATATGTTGTGGACAAAAATATTAACTCAATCCATGTTAGTAAAATGCCTATTTACTCAACATAACTATGATCAACATTACTCAACTTTCTATATGATTTACCTAAAATGGCTGCTAGGGAGTTTCCCCTTTAACATTGACTAACACCCTCGTTAACAAGATGGCGCTGGAATCTGGGGGAGACCTCCAAGATACCAGTGACATCACACCCGGTAGGCAGAGCACTAAATGAACCACTTAACACCTAACCAATTATTGATGTATTATTCCATGTTATCTCTGACAATGCTTATGATGTAATTTTGCTTTATAAGGGACATGTCATCCCCCCTGAATAAACATTCCTCAAGTTTTTCATTAACCCGAAACTTGTGTCTGGTTTGAATTACTTTAGGAGCGTGCACGCATTATTTCTCTAATTTGGCCGGTGGGCAGATACGCAAGATAATTTATTGATTGATTTCCATATCACTATATATAACCCTTTTATTGTCCATGACATGTAGACGCTATTCTTTACCTACCTATTTAAGATATCGTGTAGCATACATGGTAATTTTTAAAATAATTCATTAGTTTGCAAAAAAAAAAAAAAAAAAAAAGGGGAAATAGGGGGCACATCCAAAACATACATTTCTCAGCTACTCTAAAGACCAAAATAGATACAAAATATAGATTAAGAAGCTCACACAAAAATCTGGTTTTTATTATTACAATTTTGGATACAGGGAAAGCAGGTTTGTGCACACGATGGATAGGTATTTTAAGTCTGTAATATACAAAAAAAACTTCATAGGGCAATATATATTCAGAACATACAAAATAGGTATTTATAAAATCCAATAAAAATATATCAATATCCCAGTGCGACTAAACCAAACCAGTGTTAAGTCACTTTTAAACACTTACATACATGGAATTGGATACAGGGAAAGCAGGTTTGTGCATACGATGGATAGGTATTTTAAGTCTGTAATATACAAAGAAAACCTTCATAGGGCAATATATATTCATAACATACAAAATAGACATTTAACATACACAAGGCTAATTAAAATCACCTATTTTAGCAAACAAACAAATATGGGGATTCTGTTACACCATGTTGCCATATTGTGTTAAGGCCACCACTTGGGACTGATTTTTTTATATATAATTTTCCTTTGACAAAGCTTGACAAAAACTGCAGAGCTATTGCTATCAAGCTTTGTCAACCCCTCAGCCATCACTAATGACTGCTTAGGGAAAAAGGCTTTACCTATGGAGGATCCTGCAGGAACCTCTATAGACATCAGTGTTCTACTCTTGCGCATGCACAAGAGTTCAGCAAGGAAGTTAGCTATTGGTAGACAGCCTGTGAGGGAGTGCTCAGAGCTCTCCCCTAATACAGGCTGCACTGTGTAGCGTGGCCGCTCCACCCTCCCTGCCTCTTAACTCTGCCCTCACTGATGACTCCACTCGGGTCTATCAGTGAGGGCAAAGGGGGCGGAGTTATGTTGCAATCGGAGGCGGAGCTACACTGCAAGCAGGGCGGAGTTACAGGCAGGCGAACCCTCTGCCTGGTAAGTTAAGCAGTTCCTGCTCCCCCACCTAGTCTAACTGTGCCGCTGGTTCCCCACCTATCCTAAGTGTGCCCCCTGCTCCCCCACCCAGCCCAAATGTGCCCCCTGCGCCCCCACCTAGCCTAACTGTGCCCCCTGCGCCCCCACCAAGCCTAACTGCGCCCCTGCTTCCCCAACTAGCCTGTGCCCCCTGATCCGCCACCTAGCCCAACTGTGCCCCCGCTCGCCCTGCTCCCCAGCTACTCACTGTGCTCCTTGCTCCCCCAGCTACTACCATGGTGCCCCCTCTCCCCCACCTTCCCACTGTACCCCCTGCTTCCCCACCTATCTACTGTGCCCCCTTTCCCCCAGCTACTACCATGGTGCCCCCTCTCCCCCACCTTCCCACTGTGCCTCTGCTCCCCCCAGTTACCCACTGTGCCCCTGCTCTCCTACCTACTACTACACTACCCCTGCTCCCCCACTACACTACCTCGGCTCCCCCACCTACCACCACTGTGCCCCTTGCTTCCCCAGCTACCACTATGCCCTCTCTCCCCCAGCTACCTTCTGTGCCCCTGCTTCACCTTCCCACTGTGCCTCTGCTCCCCCAGTTAGCCACTGTGCCCTTGCTTCACCTTCACACTGTGCCTCTGCTCCCCCAGTTACCCACTGTGCCCCTGCTCTCCTACCTACTACTACACTACTCCTGCTCCCCCACTGTGCCCCCTGCTCCCCCCACCTACCACTGTGCCCCTCCTCCCCAACCTACCAATACCCTACCCTTGCTCCCCCAGCTGCCAGCACTGTGCCAGCTGGTCCCCCAGCTACCACTATGCCCTCTCTCCCCCAGCTACAACTGTGCCCCCTCTCCCCCAGCTACCTTCTGTGCCCCTGCTTCACCTTCCCACTGTGCCTCTGCTCCCCCAGATACCCACTGTGCCCCCTGCTCCCACTACAGCTGCTCCCCACTGCTCCCCCTGCTCCCCACCTACCACTACTCCCCCCACTGCTCCCCCTGCTCCCCACCTACCACTACCTATGCTCCCCCACCTATCACTACTGTGCCCCTGCTCCCCAACCTCCCAATACACCATCACTCTGCCCCCAGCTACCACTGTGCTCCCTGCTCCCCCACCATGCCTCCTGCTCCCCACCTACCAGTACCCGACCTCTGCTCTTCATATAAGCACACATCACCCACAGTCAATACAATTACAAATATTACACACAGCCAACACATAGCATACATATCACACACAGACACCACACACACACTACATCATTATTATGAGATTTATTACAGCAGAGCTTTCTCATACAAAATGCAATATGTAGCTGTCCTTCGAGCTCCGGCCAATCAGAACGTTGCCACAGATTACTACAGGAAAGCTCTGACACTAAGTGCCTGAGCTCACAAGACAGTTACTTATGGTATTGCACCCGGTGGAGGCGCCGACCAGATTCCCAGCATACTGGGTCGCTAGAGTTCAGCATGCCCACCTCCCTGCAAGGTAATAACAGAGAAGGGGGAATATTTTTTGTTTTTAAATAATTATTAATTTAACTTCAGTCTCTTTTACCATTGTTTAATGAGACAATTAGGTTTTTTTGATATATCGACCTGACATTGTTTGCTTTGCATCACTAGCAGGCAAGTCATTCGAGCTTTGTAAAGTTTCTCTGGCATCTTCATTCTCCAGCTGCAATGGAGTGTTCGATGTATCTTCACAGGTTTCACTGTCAAATTGTTGTGATCTGATGGAATAGCCATCAAATGTCTACGATTCCTACGTAAGCATTGCCCATCATTGTTTTGAACTACATATAATCTTGAAGAATATTGATGGATAACTATCCCTTCAGTATTCCAGTGCTTTAAACCTTATACTCGTACAGGACTTTGTACCTGAAGATTCTCCAAAGACTTTGCAGCTCGGTCATAGTATTCATTCCTATTCATAGTTTCTATCTGGTTGCGATTACATGTTTTTGTGGGAACCTTTTTCAAGGTTTCAAGACTGGTACTCGTGTGACCAGCTGTCTGAAAAATAATTCTGCCAGTGACTTCCCACATTTTAAGGGGGTAGCTCTATAGCTAAGAAGAGCCAGACATGGATCCGCGTCTGCTTCTGTTGAGTTACGTAGTATGTTTTTCCACTATCTTCACTCCAGCTTCTGCTAATCCATTTGCTTGCGGATATCCTGGGCTGAAAGTTCGAAGTTCAAATTCATAGGTACTGGCAAAAACCCTAAACTCTAGACAATTAAATTGAGGACCATTGTCTGATAATATTACTCTTGGAATGCCATGTCTTGCCAAAATTGCTTTCACTTTTTTGATCACAGTACTTGCTGACTCATCTTCCAATAATGCTATCTCTGGGTAATTAGAGAAGTAGTCCATGACTAAGCTATAATGCTTATTTTTTAAAGCAAACAAGTCCATTCCTAACTTTTCCCAGGGTGCCAAAGGAAAGTGTGTATCCAGTATAGGCTCTTTAGGTAACTGAGGTCTGAATTTTTGGCAAGTCCAGCATTGAGTGATTATTGTCTCAATGTTTTCATTCATGTTTGACCAGTACAAAATGTCTCTAGCTTGACATACCTTTGAAGTCTCAGCAACAAGCGCTGAATTCTTGGAGGTGCATCTATCAAGCCCTTTTGGTAGATGTGAATCAAAAGTTTGTGATCCGTTTCTGCTGAGAATACTCTTCCATACAAATAAACATGAAATTGTTCACACCCATAAATTAGTCCCAGTGTTTCTTTTTCAATTTGTGCATATGATTTTTCTGTATCCGTTAATGCCCTTGATGCATAAGCCACAGGCATTGATCCAGAACCTTGATTTTGAAATAGAACTGCTTCCAATCCATTCTGTGAAGCATCAGTTGACAACTTTGTTTTTGCTTTTGGATCAAAGAATTGCAGAGTTGGTGCAGTGCTAAGCATTTCCTTCAATAACTTCCATTTTTTCTGGTGATTCTCTGACCATTCCCAGGCAAGTTGTTGGTGCATTAGTGCAGTTAAGTATGAACTTGCCAAGGTAATTCACAATTCCTAGTAAGCATTACACTGCTAGCAGGCCACTGAGGGAGATCTCTGATCTCCCCTCCGGTCCTGCAGACCCGGTAGGGGAGAGAGATACGGTTCCCTGTGCTATGGTCATAGCACCGGGAAAATATCTTGTAGCGCCCCTGTGTGCCCGTCGCAGCACCCTGGCACACAGTTTGGGAAATGTTGGGTTACACGATCAGTGGCTTATAAGAGCAAGTTGCATGTTACGTGAAGATGAACTGTTCACTCCAGCGTCAACGATTTGTAATTTGGTTTGTTTTTACTTTCTGTATCTCTATTACTGCCTTTATCTTTTTGTCGTTAAAACAGCTCTCTCACATACTAAGATCTTTACATATTTTTCAAGGACCCCAGACTTTACGGTTTGCAGTGAGGTGGCTACTGATGTAGCGTGATGACCACATACACATATATATATATATATATATATATATATATATATATATATATATATATACACACACACACACCAAGAGTTGTAGTGGTTGGAAAAATATTAAAAATATTAAGGGCGCCTTGAACCTAAAAAGTTTGGGAACCACTGGTGTAACACATTCATAGAGTGCCTTTTTAATGTTCTGCTGCTCACTTGGAAGTGAAGCAGTGAATACTGTAACCCACAAAGAAGTGCTTTGAATGGCTGTGATCCTTGTAAGTGGCCTATAAACAAGGCTGTCTGACAAGAGATAGTGCGGTGATATGACAGGATATATGTTTACATGCTGCAGACATTTTGATGAAGCAATGATTAAATGTTTTCCACTTACCTCTGGAGCACAGCTTCCAGCCCACGCAGATGCAGGTGAAGTGTTCAACAATTCCAATTTTAACAAACAGAAATTTGCCATCCCCCCAACCTGATTATCTCACTGACATAGGTTCAGATGTAGAATAGAAAATGTTATTAGAAAAGTAACACCTCACTTACCAAAGCATATTAGGGCCTTGAGGCCAATGGAAAATGCAAACATAAACTGGTCGGACTACCCATATGCCAATAATGTGATTGCTGTATACAATATATCACAGTTTGGCAGCAATGTCAAACAGGTGGGCTTATCATAGCCATTTATCTGAATGCTCAGGTCTGTTTCTAGACATAATGTCTGCTAAGGAAAAAGTACAAACCCCCCCAAAACTTAACAACCCCCCAAAAAGCAGAATACAATACATTGTCAAGACAGATAATGTTTAACAGTTTAAAAAAATATAAATTTTTTTTTTAAAACAGTGATTTTCAAATGATCAGAATTATTCAGTAAAGCAAGAATTCAAACAGAATTTTAAATTTAAGGTCAAAGTAGCTGAACTGAATGCATAGCTGACTTTATTCAGTTTTCCAGTTTGGCTATTTTGACCTTAAATTTGAAAGTCACTTTGAATTCACCTTCAATTCTCACTTTAGTATGTTTGGATAACCTAGCAACTTGCTTTGAGAGGTAAATACCCAAGAATAGTAAGAATGTTGAGAAGGCCATGTGGACTGCAAAATCTGGAGTTTGTTTACACTATTCAGCAATGTCTGGATTTTACAACTGAAGCCCCAAACGGCGTGAATGTGGTCTGGATTTCACCTGGATCTAACACCACTGGACAGATGAAATCTGGAACTGAATACTACAAATCTTGGCCTGAGTTTAAAAGAAATCTGAACTTGTGTATCAGCTGGCCAGCGCTTTCTCACCAAAGGTTTTTAACTATTTGCCCACTGGCTGGTAGCACTGCCAGGGGGTAAATAATACTTACATGAACTATAGTACTTGCAGAAAAGCCAGTGGATGATAATTTATAAATAGGCTTTGGTAAACAGGAGAATTTCCATTGTGGTCGGAATGTGGTCCTTTTCACTGGACAAAATCTGCATACAAAACAGAACCTCAGGAAGAGGGCTGGAACTAGTTTACATACACGTGAGATACTCCTAGACACCGGTGACAGACTGGAGTAACTAAATGACCTCCATTTGTTTAAATATACATAGGGATTAAGGAGAGAGCGCAAGTAACTTTTTTCTTTGGTTTTTACTATATGTACTAACTGATGTGTACTGTAGTTGTTGCTGCCTCCCAGGAGTGAAGGGGGTGAGCGCAGGACTTTTCTTTTTGTATTCTTACAAGAGATTAGTAATTATACTCAGGGGATGATAGAGATTATAGCAATCCCCAGAGTGAATGTAGTTCTCCAATCCCCCAAACATGAGCCTAGACTTCATGAAGGGTAAAACAAGTGTGTTTAATGGAAGCCACAGCTGGCCATTTATGCAAGTCCCCAAGCAAGGTATATGTCCACATGGACCTTGTGGGATACAGGGATACAAAACTTACAAACCAATAAGAACAGTAATTACATGTACGACACTCCCACACACAGCACACAAGCCCTCTCCTCTGCATGGGAGATAATTGAGTAAAGTACATTATGTAACTCAATTATCTCCAGGTAGAAAAACCACAAAGTACCACAAAACACGACATATCCCCATAAATCACCCAGATCAGTTCAGGGGTTCAGGAAGTTCCTGGAAGTCTCTTTTTGACCGACCGCACACATGGTGCCATGCCCAAAACAGTTCCAGAGAATCGGGCCTTGCAGTCGCTCTAGTTCGGTAGTTTGAAAACGAAGAAAATACCGAACAGAGTCAATGTTCAACCCTGGAGCTTGTTCCCCTCATCCAGACGAATGATTTCACCGAGCAGTGCCTTTCTAAGTTGAATAGAATTGAACGCAGGCGATGATGGAAGTCCAGCGGTGTTCGGGAGTTTCTGTGTCCAATTTCAGTTCCATGAGATTCATGCCCAAACACCGTTGCCTACGTTCATGCGAACAAGATGGCTGCCACCTCGTGGTTGTTTATAGGAATTGCGACCACCCAGACGAACAATTAGAACACTGCGGTGAGAAACGTTCCAAATAGTTAATAGGTGTTAACAAGCTCCAGGGTGGTCCCTGGTTTGTGCAGTTCTTCGGTAAACGAAACATGTAGTCCAAGTTGCACTAACAGAGCCTGTGTGAAGTAGTTTAGCCAGGTCTATTAAAGGGGCCATAGTCACAGGGTAAAAGGCTGGCAAACAGGCCCCTCCAAAAGTCAGTGGTGAAATTCAGTTCGTCACAACACCTAACTGTATAAAAGACGGAGCTAAACCACTTTCTAAAATTAGCTTTGAGACAGATCACCAGGCAGGGAAATTTGAGACCTGTTACATCTATTTAGAGGTGAGGCGGGGTGATTGCGATGACATACATTATATACACCTAAACTAGATTATTTACAGCTAGATTAAGATAACGCCATACAGGACATGGAGCGTAGATAAATAAAAGATCTCTCCAGGAAAGGAGGCTCAATGGAAGCGGATTACGTGAACAAGTCACTGAAGCAGTGAACATGAGCAGTGGACATGAAGCTTGCCAAGATTTTTTAGACAACTTTATGAACTACCGATACAATTTGTACAGCAAGTCAAATTAATTTATTTACACTACACAACAGACCTACTGAGTACAGACATTTGAGATTCCTATTCCTGCATCCCAGTTTTTATTTTTTTAAAACTAGGGTTGAGCTTGGGATAGTGTGAACACATCATTATATTTGTGTATTTACTAGCTGAACCCCCTCTCCAGCTGTTAAATAATAATTTCATTGCATTTGTTGCAGCTTGCCTACAGATCATGATCACTGACTTATTCTCTGGGAATGGTTTTCAGAGAAAATGTTTCCCATTATGTCACTGCCATATGCATCATTTTTTTAATTGAACACATAAGACAAAGCTCACCCCTGTAAAATTATAGAATCACTGATCCAAGAAAGGGCTATTTTTTAATCTTTTCTATTTTGTTCGCCAGACAAGCCTGCCCTAGCATAAACAGCTTTAGAGCCTTTTCAGTGAAGAAAGCATTGAGATGTTATGGATTAATTAATATTTTTATACACGCTGCATGTCACCATGTATTAAACATAATAGGTAATATACACGGGGAATAAACGCAATGGTTTAACCCTGCAAATGACGCTGGCACAGACCTCAGAGAGGATAATGGATAATTAGGGAACAGGTCGATTCTTTGATGTGACAGCGACGCCTATAAACAAATTAGCTCTGTCAGGAAGTGGAACAGACATGACACAGTGTGTTAGGTCACAGCGCTGCAGACTTTCCACCTCTCACTAATTTGGCCACAGTGCATGAGCTGAACTAATTTTTTTTATCTTCAAAAAAAAATCCACTTGAATTTTTTAATTTTTATACTAAATACCAAAGAATGAAGAATAGAACTGCTCCATGGTCATTACCTAGAGCTATAAAAAAGCATACAGTAAAGGTGTATAGGCTTTTCAAAGCAATTAACTGAGACGACCATTGATGTCTAGATCAAGTAAATATAGACGTAACAGGGCAGGGATGACTAACTCTATCCATCTGTTGTGAACCATAAACCCCATTTGTTGCTAGTTGATCCAAAAAAGTAGGACATTGCAAACAAGATAAAAGATGTTTAGAGACAAATATTTTATATTAAAAGCACCTTAACAGAGAGTTTATGTCCCTAGGAGGCTTTGTGGGAGGTCTCCTCCGCCAAAAATCTAATTAAAGGCAATATTACTGGGATGCATAAAAAGAAATCATTACTGATAACCTTAGCCAATTCATTTTGTTAATCCACTGAAGATTTGAGTCAGAAAACAAGGAACACAAAACTGGAATGGTACTTTCTGTAAATACTGGAAAACAAAGAATCACATGAGAATGTTAACACACGTTAAATGTGATTTCAGTGTTTTACTCAATGGTTTAATATTTAGACAAATGTAGCTTCCATCTAAATGAGCATCAAGTGACACGAGTGAGACAGGAGAATCTGGTATAGGATTACCACTGCTGCTAAACTGTAAGTGCTGTTGATTGCTATATGCCGACTGCAATAAAAATACTCAAAAAGAACAAATGATGAAAACTGTGCGTTATTCACATTTAAGTACAAAAGAAGTGCTGAGAAGAATCTCAGTTCACTTCAATAAAGACTCTGCTTTCCAGATGACTTGTCAGTAGAATGTTTCTAGGAATTTCAAATAATCCTAGCAGTATTCAAGTCACAATATTGAAAATGTCAGATTCTGCGGTCCTGAGTATTTCTGTTTCTTTTATTGCCATTACCATGAGGTTTGCAGCTGAGCCACTTTTAGTCTTTTTTTTTTCTCATTGAGCAAACACAGAAACAACAAATTAAAGGATCACTATAGGGTCAGGATACACAAACATGTATTCCTGACCCTATAGTGTTAAAACCACCATCGATCCACCCTGGGCCCCTCATGCCTCCCTAAAAATAGTAAAATCTTACTTTTATTCAAGCCTGAAGCTGTAACTCTGCATGCTGTTTGCCTCAGAAAAACAAGCTGTCTTCTGACATCATCAGACGTGGCAGCCTGATCCAATCACAATGCTTCCCCATAGGATTGCCTGAGAGTGACAAAGAGGCAGATCGGGGCAGAGCCTGCACGATTCAAACATAGCCCTGTCCAATCAGCATCTCCTCATAGAGATGAATTGAATCAACGAATCTCTATGAGGAAAGTTCAGTGTCTGCATGCAGAGGGAGAAGACACTGAATAAATGGATGCATTTTAGGCAGCCATGACCCAGGAAGAATCTCTAACAGCCATCTGAGGAGTGGCCAGTGAAGTTATCACTAGGCTGTAATTTAAACACTGCATTTTCTCTGAAAATACAGTGTTTACAGCAAAAAGCCTGAAGGTAATGATTCTACTCACCAGAATAAATTCAATAAGCTGTAGTTGTTCTGGTGACTATAGTGTCCCTTTAACATACCTTTTGTGAAGATTATATATGTGCAATACATAAAGTAAAATGTATAGACCTGTTATAAAACTAGACTAATAAATGCAAGTCAGAGCAGGATCGTTCATTTTGTCAGTAAAGAATATATATATATACACACACACACACACACATACATATACATACACACATGTCCAGTCAGCTGACACATTCCAGCCAATCAGCAGCAGACCCTCCCTCCCAGACAGCTCACTAAGAATGCAGCTTCAAAATGGATGCTGTTCAGGAGGTGGGAGGGTCTGGGAGAGAGGGTCTGCTGCTGATTGGCTGGAATGTGTCAGCTGACTGGAGTCCGCGGCGAACCGTTTGGCGGACAGTTCGGGACATCACTACTTGCAGCATGATTTATATCTGCCAATTATTTTGCTTATGTTTCTAAGTATTACATGATTTCTATGAGATAATTTTTCATATTACACCTAAGATGTCAGTGTGATAACTGTCACTCAACCAGCAATTATATGCCCCTGGAGTTTGTTATTACACAAATGGCTGCAAATTTTAATAAAAACTGTATACAAAACCATGCAATTGCATACTTAGTTATTCTTTCACTCATAAACATGTAGCTCTAAAGTTCTAATGGTCTACTACAAGCATGTCAAACTCAAAGTCTAGCACGGGCCACATAAACAATGTTTAAAGGGACACTATAGTCACCTGAACAATTTTAGTTTAATGAAGCAGTTTTGGTGTATAGAACATGCCCCTGCAGCCTCACTGCTCAATCCTCTGCCATTTAGGAGTTAAATCCATTTGTTTATGAACCCTAGTCACACCTCCCTGCATGTGACTTGCACAGCCTTCCATAAACACTTCCTGTAAAGAGAGCCCTATTTAGGCTTTCTTTATTGCAAGTTCTGTTTAATTAAGATTTTCTTATCCCCTGCTATGTTAATAGTTTGCTAGACCCTGCAAGAGCCTCCTGTATGTGATTAAAGTTCAATTTAGAGATTGAGATACAATTATTTAAGGTAAATTACATCTGTTTGAAAGTGAAACCAGTTTTTTTTTTTATGCAGGCTCTGTCAATCATAGCCAGGGGAGGTGTGGCTAGGGCTGCATAAACAGAAACAAAGTGATTTAACTCCTAAATGACAATGAATTAAGCAGTGAAATTGAAGGGGAATGATCTATACACTAAAACTGCTTTATTTGGCTAAAGTAATTTAGGTGACTATAGTGTTCCTTTAAGTTTATGTGGGCCGCAAAAAAAACCACACCTTACATTTTTATAGAAACGTAGGTTTATTTTGAAAAGTACAGTATAAAAGAAAAAAGCCAGCATCCCTCTCTACTAAATCCCAGCACTACCCCCCCAGCCAACTAGCAGACTCTACTCACATTGCCACTGCCAGTATGCGACTCCGGAGTCCGGCCTCTGGTATACCCCAAATGGCGCCGTCCGCACCCTGTGCCAAATCTGATCCTTCCGCTACTTCTTGAAACCCTGTGAAGGTGGAGCACGTCGATGTCACGTCAGAATGTGACATAGCGTTGCTTGCCTCCAGGCACTCCACTGTCCAGTCGCAGCCAATGCAACAGTGACCAACACACACACAGTCAGAGACACACACACACACACACACAAACTCACCATTTTCTAAATTGCTCCCCTCCACACCGGTCATTTGGGAGACAAACAAGGGGTTACGGACAGCCAAACATAAGGGAATGGAGTCTGTTACAATACCGTTAGAAACACAGACAACATGGAGCACCTAAAAAAAGAGGGATATTAGGACAGAAAGGAAACGCAGAAGTTTTTGGCCAAAAATAAGTCCAATAGTTTCTAAATAGGGACACTTTGGAAATATGACATTTGATGATGGTGTTAACAAAAGGTTTTAGAATAACCATTTTTGGACTGATTGGTCATATCTCAGAATGTTACTTGGTGGTTGTGATGCACCAATTTAAAAATAGTAAATACAAACGTATAATCAAACACTACCATATTACTACATGCACAAATTATTATTAGCCCAAGTAAACAGTGATGTGGAGCAGGGGTCTGAAGTATTTATTGGGTTACTGGAGTCAGTAAAAAATGTACCAACTACAACTCAATGTACTCTATATGCCAGCATGTAAGTTTACTACCCAAAATTAGATGTGTAATATAGGTTTATTTGTTGGATAAAATGACCCCCAAAATAACGTGCAACTTTTGGGCCTAGGCTAGGCCTGCGAACTTGTACGTTTACAATTTGGGCCTAAGCTAGTCAGAAGACGTCAACAAATAATTTTGTTTCATATAAAATGATTAATTTTTTTTCCCATACAAAATCCTTGTTATAAGATTATTTTAGAGTTTTATTATATGATTAATAAGAGAGTATAATCTAAAACAAACAAAAGAATATTTTACTTCTTTTGCTGATAGATCAAGTCAGCAAATACAGTTACAATATTAATAGAAAGAGTAAATGCCAAACAGAATAAATATATCTATATAGATATTAATATGCAATACAAAGGTAAAATCATCACTCAAAGCAGCTACTGCGAGATAAATAGGAACATCAAGCAGCGATGGGAATAATACTTGCCTCTTTCGATTAATAAAATAATGACTTTACATCATGATACTAGTAAAATCTGGGAATTCTATTAAATACATGGAGGTTCACATTATGGTTGTTTAAAGTTGAGAGATAACCAAAAAATTGTAAAGAGGATTGAAATAAAAATCTGTTTACATATGAATGATAGAATGCCGCAGGCGGTAATGTCACCTGCTGATTTTCTAGTGATGAGAAGCACCCCAGAAATTCTATTTCTTTAGAAAAGAAATTGACCCCTTAAGTAGCAAACTTCAGTAATAAAAGGGAATCATGACATGTCACACGTCATGTGTCCTTAAGGGGTTAAAAGTGATAAAGAAGAAGAATGAGAATAGTGAACACATTGCCTGTATTAATAAGGCATTAGTTCAAGGCCTTATTTTCGTCTTGGCCATGTATCAACAACTATATGATATAGTGTTGGACTCACTAAATAGGTCCCTGACCACCTCAGATTAGAACTAAACCTTTTCCCCATCGCCGTGCCAGTCTCGCTACCGCTGGCCCCGCCTCTATGGCTGAGATCATCAATGTTGATTATTTCAGCCAAGCCAATGCGTTCCCATAGAAAAACATTTGAAGGCTATTGAGCAAAATACTGCACGGCGCCAGTCAGCATTTCCTCAGAGATACATTGAATCAATGAATTTACATGGGTAGCATCAGCATCTCCGAGAATGTAGATAGGAAGCACCATCTGAATGACTGCCACTAGTGATGTTACTAGACAACAATATAAGCACTGCCTTCTCTCTGAAAAGGCAGCATTTACATTGAAAAAAATGCAAGGACAGGCAGTATACCACTACATTAGGCTGTAGTGGTTCTGGTGACCACAGTGTCACTTTAAGGCTACAGTAGTATAATGGAATGCATAACTGACTTACAGAATCTTTCAATAGCTACTATTTTTACCTTAAAGTTTAATATCACCTTGAATTCTCACTTTAGTAGATAACCCTGATGTGTGTGTTTCAACCAGGTAAACATAGGTACTGGGTTTACAGTCCTTTAGTCGAGCTAGTCCTGCCTATTCAATGCCACTTCTTCATTAAAGGGACACTATAGGCACCCAGACCACTTTAGCTCATTCAATTGGTCTGGGTACACTGTCCCTGTCAGTTTAACCCTGCAATTAAAACTGCAACAATTACATTGCAAGGTTAACTGCACTTCTAGTGGCTGTCTACCAGCTTCTGGATCGTTAGTCTTCTTTTGGTCGCCTGACGCTAGACGTCATCACGCTATGCATTAGGACATCCAGCGCAAGCTAAAACCCCATAGGAAAGCATTGATTGAATATTTTCCTGGGGGTTGTCCTAATGTGATCGAAGCGCTTGCCATTAAAAATAAATAGGGGGGAGAAAATAAAACTAAATACCTGGAAAAGAAAAATCAATTAGACTTACCATTAGAAGTCTTCTTTTTTCAGCCCCCAAAAAGGCCAAATAAAAAAAACCATAATACCTGAACATATCAAATAAAAAAAAAACCCCAAGCGCAAAAACACCCCAAACCCGACACTAAAAATGAATCCATCTTCACCCAGCGAGGGACGGCGCAAACTGAGCTCCACAGTAGGGATCGACCGATTATCGGTTTTACCGATATAATCGGCCGATATTCGGTATCCTCGGCAATATCGGTATCGGCCAATTCAGATACCGATATTGCCGATAATACCTCCTAGGACCGCCGGGCTCATTACAAACCCGGCGGTCCTGGGGGGGCGGAGAGCAAGCGCTTACTCACCTCCCAGCAGCTCCTCCAGCTCCCCAATGCAACTCTCGCGAGACCCGCGGCCTTCCGAGCGTTGCCATGGATCACCATGGCAACGCTCCGCGCGACACGCTGGCCGCGAGAGTTGCATTGGAGGAGCTGCTGGGAGGTGAGTAAGCGCTTGCTCTCCGCCCCCCCAGCTCAGCCAATACCACCAGGGACTGTCATATCCCCCCTCCCTGGCCAGGTAACAAGCAGGGAGGGGGGACAACAAAAATAAATAAGAATTATACATTTTTTTTTTTTAAATAATTTAATAAAAAATGCCCCCTCACACACTGCATTATATACACATACACTACACAAACACACTGTGTATATAATGCAGTGTGTGTTTGTATAGTGTGTGTGTGTGTGTATACAATGTACACAAATACACTGCATTATATACACACACTATACAAACACACTGTGTATATAATGCAGTGTTTGTGTAGTGTGTTTATATAATGCAGTGTGTGTTTGTGTAGTGTGTTTATATAATGCAGTGTGTGTTTGTATAGTGTGTGTATATAATTCAGTGTGTTTGTATAGTGTGTGTGTATATAATGCAGTGTGTGTGTTTGTATAGTGTGTGTGTATAATGCAGTGTGTGTTTGTGTAGTGTGTTTATATAATGCAGTGTGTGTTTGTGTAGTGTGTGTATATAATTCAGTGTGTTTGTATAGTGTGTGTGTATATAATGCAGTGTGTGTGTTTGTATAGTGTGTGTGTGTATATATGCAGTGTGTGTTTGTGTAGTGTGTTTATATAATGCAGTGTGTGTTTGTGTAGTGTGTTTATATAATGCAGTGTGTGTTTGTATAGTGTTTATATAATGCAGTGTGTTTGTGTAGTGTGTTGTGCAGTGTGTGTTTGTGTAGTGTATATAATGCAGTGTGTGTGTTTGTGTAGTGTTTATATAATGCAGTGTTTGTGTAGTGTGTTTATATAATGCACACTACACAAACACACTGCATTATATACACACACTCTGCATTATATAAACACACTACATTCACTATACACACACTACACAAATACACACACACTCTGCATTCATTATATACACACACACTTTGAATTTAGTATATACAGCATTCACTTTACGCACACTACCCACACACTCTGCTTTCATTATATATACACTACACTAATACACACTGCATCCACTACACACACTAGACAAATACACACTGCATCCCCTACACAAACACACATTGCATCCTCCACACACTGCATCCACAACACACACACTACACAAACACACACTGCATCCACTACACAAACACACACAGCTCCCCTGTCACACTGCATCCACTGCACGTTGCATGTATATTTTGTGCATTTACCTTTAGAAATAGTTTTTATTTTCCAAAATGGTAAATGTACAGAATATCGGCAAATTATATCGGCTATCGGCCTGAAAGTTCACAGAATATCGGTATCGGTATCGGCTCTAAAAAATCAATATCGGTCGATCCCTACTCCACAGGACGTGGAAGGGCTTATAAAGCCTTCCCACGCCCTGAAATTTGACTCAGAGCGCTCTGATTGGTTGGCTTGGAATCCAACCAGAGTGCTAGTCATTTTACATAGCGTGGGAAAGTTCTTTGGAATTTTCCCACGCTGTGTAAATTGACTCAGAGCACTATTAATATTTGGATTTCAGGCTATGCCGCGCATAGGGGCAATCAGGTGATTTCAATCTCCCTTATGCTATTATGGGGGTCATATTGATCCCCACAGAGTGAGGGAGGACATGAGGGGCTTAGGAAGTGGCGGGGAGCACTGCTCCCTGTCGCTTCTATTTTTACATTTTACAAGGAGGTCCTTGTAATAAACGAACGAACACAGACATTCAGAGTTTGTTTGTTTGTCTGACATTTCTATTCATTCATTCGTCTATTTGACGAATGAATAGATGAAATTCCCGTTCGCATACCTAAGTGTTTAACTGGGCTTGCACAGGAATTTCCAAGCGCTATGATGAGTCCCACAGGGACTTCATCTACCCACAAAAAGAAGGCAGCTCCCGGGACTTAGGTCCGGGCAGAAAATAAAGATTAAAAACTAGGTATAGTTATGGAGGCGTTATGGGGCATTTGGGGGTGACTAGGGGGACAATTAGATGTAGTGGAGTCGGGAGGTTAAAAAACAAAATGGAATTCAGCCATGACGGTGCCACTTTAATGAAGGGGAGCACTGAAGTGTTAGGAATATAAATTTGTATTCCAAGTCTATAGTTTGCCTTTAAAGAGACAAGGGCGGGGGGGGTTGATCATTTCTATAACACCAAATCACCATGGATCAAGGGTCAGTTTGGATTTATGGCGTAAAGGTGGTAATGAGATGTAATATGCTGGGATGGCTGTTGCTATAGGAAGTTGCTGGGCTGACAACAAATGAATGCTTGTACATTCTGTGTAGATAAAGCCCAGCAAGGGGAATTCCAACTATAAACTGAGCTGGCCACTGCTGGCACACAATATCAGAAACCAAACCAAAGTCCCCAACGCCGAAGGCCATTCTCGCCCCAGCCCTGATACACACAGCTACTAACACCGCCAGGCCGGGCCCTGTGTCGCGGAGCACGTGTCTAGCCCGCAATGACGCTGTTCCGCCCGGGCAAGGTCTCGCTCAATGACGCGTTCCACAGGAGCCGGATGACGTCACTCACACGCGCCGCAGGCTCTTCCCGACCTCCGGAAGCGAGCGGTACGTAGTGGGCAATGCGGGCAGGCGGAGGGGGGGAGGGGGTGACTCTGTGTTTTATATTTACTAAGACTGGCAGACGGGCTCATTGAAAAATACAGCTCAACCCCACCCCCCGCAAAACTATAAGCCCACACACTGAGTGTCCATTGGACTGGGCGCCGTGTGGCTGTCTCATACAGCACGTGTTCACTGCCACACATCACAGGTGCTGCCATGCAGTATGCAGGCACTGCTGGATTCCGGGTTAGCTCATTTATTACCACCTGCAGCCCAGCAGGGCCCAGGTGCTGCCCGCCAACATGTATGAGTGATAGGTGCCTAGGAAATCAGGGCCTGGCAACCCCATTTTGTAGCTGGACACTCTTATTATCTTACTAGGGTCCCAAAATGTCAGTGAGATAATACAGTTAATGCCAAGAAAAACAAATGCATGAACATAAAATGAAGCAAAGTTCTACCATTTACCAGGAAACATTACCATATTGTACTAATATCTAGTAAAATAATGATTTTTATCAAAAATAGACAAGTATTATGCAACATTCTTCCCTCCCTCAGCAACACGTAAGAACAATTGAAAACAATGGGGAAACATGGTAATGCAAAATAGCATCACGCATTCAGCAGTACTTTAGTCAATCAGAGTAGACCTAATTCTAGAAGAATGGACCAGTAACCATCTTAAAGGGACACTGTAGGCACCCAGATCAATTCCACTTCAGCCCATTGAAGTAGTCTGGGTGCCAACTCCCATCACCCTTAACCATGCAAGTGTAAAACTGCAATAATTACCTTTCAAGGTTAAATCCTCCTCTAGTGGCTGTCTACCGGACAGCCACTAGAGGGACTTTCGGGTTCTTAGACCACTTGTGGTCATCTGTAGTGTAGTGGACTTCCTCACTCTTTGCATGAGACCTCCAGCGTCGCTGGAATCCCTATAGAAAAGCATTGAATAATGCTTTCCTATGGGGAGATCCTAATGCAAGTTCGGCCATTGCCGCGCATGTGTATTAGGTCTCCCCTGTCAGCGGATGTCGTCGAGGGAGGAGCGTGGGCGGAGCCTGACCCAGCTCCGAGGGACATCAGCGCTGGATTCAGGTGTCTGAAGGGGTTTTAACAAGTTTTTTTTCTGGCACTAGAGAATCCCTTTAATCTAAAAAATATAACTCGAACTGTGAATCAGAAATTTAAAAATCTGATGAAAATAAGAGTATGACAACTTTTCAAAATAAAAAAACAATGAACAACGATAGAAAACTACTTGTACCTTCAGGATGAAATAGTACATGTTCAAAAGTGTTGTCAGGCTAGGAGAGAAAGAAAACAATATGGTAATATCACATTGTAAGTGTAGAATCAAATATTATTATGCAAAATAAGTGACATAAAACAAATACAGTTACAATATCAAAATAGCAAATGCCAAACAGAATAAATATATCTATAAAGATATTAATATGCAATACAAAGGTAAATCATAACTCAAAGCAGCTACTGCGAGATAAATAGGAACATCAACCTGGGATGGGAATAGTACTTGCCTCCATGCTATTAATAAAATCATGACTTTACGTCATAATACTAATCTAGGAATTTTATTAAATACACAAAGGCTTACATTGTGGTTGTTGTTTAAAGCTGAGAGATAATTTGTTCCGAAAAATGGTAAATGGGTTTGAAATTAAAATCTGGAAAGGTAAGTAATGAAGATTAGTCAGCTGCCTTCAAAATATCCTCCAAACTACAACCAATAGACGTCTTAAAGGCCATAGCTACATGTGCAAAATGAGAGAAGAAAAGAGAAATACAGTATAATTTTCTGCCAATGACATAATCCACTTGACCCGATGAGCCAGAGTGGGACTGGAAACTGGAAGATGAGGCTTGGAAAAATAAGAGGAGACTTTGAAGGGTGACGAAGCAATGCAGTTGTAGCTTCAAATGTTTGTAAACATGCAACAGGACAAAGTTTAGGTCTCGGAGGAAATGAAGGATAAAAAGCCAATCGTTAGGAAGTCTTAGACCTAAGAGAAATATCAAAAGAGATGCTTTTTGGCGTAAAATAAAGGGCATCAGTATTCAGAACATGGGCATTGGATACTGTCTTGCAAGAGACCAAGCAAAAAAGTATGACTAATTTGGCAGAAAGTTGCTTTAATAACAATTCCACGTAATAAGGCCAGACTTCAAGAAAAAAACAAGAGATTAACATCCCATAAAGAGAAGTATAAAGACTGGGGAAGCCTCAAAAAATTGATTACTTTTAAGAAGTCTACAAACAAAAGGATGTCATCCAACCTGGATACCATGTATGCCTTGATGACCAGCCGAGACTGCCAAACAATATGGATGAACAGAATGGTAACCTTTACCATTATCTAAAAGGGAAGTTAAAAAATAAAGGGACTGATTAAAGAGAATTCGATAAGGGATCCAAATGTTGGCCCAGGCACCAATCAATCCATACATTCCAAGCAGCTCTATAAGATTTTCTTGTTCTTTGGGCCCATGCCTTTGCGAGAAGTTGGAGAGTCGATTGCGTAAAACGTAATCTCCCTGGGAATAAAATATTAAATAGGCAGAGACACCAATTATGTGCTATATCCTGTTACCGGACAGTGTCCAAATAGTGCACCCCCTGTGTCTTTGGAAGACCATGGTTCGCTACAATATGGAAAGAAGGTTTAGAGTTTATAATAGTGGTTTTCCCTATATAGGACGGCCTTGAGGCTGTCAGTAGTGACTGCAGTGTTTGTATTACCAATGAGGCTAACTATTCTAAGACCCAGCCCCGTACCTTCAGTAGGTCAATATGTTGATCTGAGGCTGGAGCACCTCCCACTGCTTTGAATATCTTGGTCAAAGGGTCATCTTATCCTGACATTTTCGTAAGAAGTATTCCACCCTGTTCCTGGGTTTCCACCACATTTTGCCTAGAAACTGAATACTTTTGAGGTCCACTTATAGGTGTCTGACAAACATTATTGGGAATGGTAGGAAGATGGCTTTTCCCCAGTAGAGAAATAAGAGGGAGCAGGTGTATTTCCCTTATGATAATCTAAGGGTCCAAGTAGGACTACTTGAAATCCTTCTCTTTGCTAAGGCACAGAAAACACATGCGCAACCACAAGGAGGTTCACAAAAATAGCTGCTCGCTGTGATTTAAAGACACCAAAAAGAATCAACACTGAATCTGCTGTGAGAAACGTGGTCATGGCTCAGAGGAGACAAGTCCAACAAAGAGAGAAGGGATAGAGGAGAATACCGCAGATCGCAGCAGGGGAAAGGAAAAGCAAATGCTAGCTACAGGACCACAAGTAAGAATAAGCGAAGAGACGTGGAGTAAGAAACCGGAAAGAAAGACGAATATGGTGGCTGGTTCCTGCTTTACATAGGTTTGGGTGAACTAATGGACCTGATATGAGAGAGTAATAATTGCTCTTGGCTATATTTTTCAAACTCAGAAGCGGCCAATTAAAATTAGGAACAAATCATAATTAAAAATCAGATAGTGATCAGAGGATCCACTAAAATTTCAACTGATAGATCTGACATCTGTCATTTTCTTTGAGCTGTAGTGACTTTGTAGTGTTTTCTTTAGAAATGGTTCATATATTAAGTAGAGCTGATCCAGGGACTTTCACTGTATTTGTGACTCTGTACACCAAGCAAATAAAAATTAATCCCAATCCCCCCCCTATACTAAATCCCAGCACCCCCCTGTACTAAACCCCGGACCCTGTTTTAAAAAAACCCAAACAATATTAGCCAATGAGCAGACTCCATTTACATTGCCGCTGCGAGTATGCTACTCTGGAGTCCATAGTTCTGGTACTCCCCCAATGGCACCGTCCGCATCCTGTGCCAAAGTGTATACTCCCGCTACTACTTGAAACCCTGTGGAGATGGAGCACGTTGATGTCACTTCGGAATATGGCGTTTCATGCCTTCGTACACCTCCAGGTCCTCCACTGCCCACCTGCGGCCATCGCAACACTGACCATCACACACTCACTGACACACACACACTCATTGACAGACACACTCACTGACAAACAGAGACACACACTCACTGACAGACAGACACACACACTGACAGACAACACACACATATACACATTCTTGCACACACTCACAAATCATTTTATTTATTGCTTCCTACCTTTGGGAGCTTGTGTGGGGTCTCTCCCTGGGGTCCAATGGGGATCTTCTTTTTGGAGATCTCCCTCCTGCTTCCTCACACGCGCATTTTAGTGATGCCGGGCCAGAATGATGTCATGTTCTGGCACCCGACATCACTACAGAGGGCGCGTGAGGGAGCAGGAATTACAGGCTGAGCTCCCTTGCTGCCGCCAGAGTCCTCTCCCCCGAGCTGAGTAAAATTTTAGCAGAGTAGGCACCTGCAATGTGGGGAAAGCAGGTGCCTACTCTGCCTTAGCAGTAAGTATATATAACTCACGGCTCACTGGGCCACAAAGATATTCATTGTGGGCCGCGAGTTTGACATGCTTGCTGTACACTGTTGATAATAAAATCCTTTTGGATACTAGAATATCACTTCACCTACATTTTTTTGCATCACAACACATAAAATATTTGAATAGCAGACATTTTCTGTTTGAATTACTGGCAAAACTCCAGCAATACATTACTCTAAAGTGTAAAATCTTGTAGTGAATAAATTACTCTCACATAACAAATTATCCATCTCCCACCAAAAAATTGCTTTATGTGTATTTTAAAAGCAGTTAAAATAACTTAATTTTATAAATTGCCTTTTTCAGTAACTTAGTTGTAAATACTTGTTATTCCCTGATAATTGCAGAAATATAAAATTACTTCTTATTCAGATATGTTAAGGCTCTACTGTGTAGAAAACCATGTTTGTAAAGGGTAGGATTTTTGGGAAAAGTTCATGCTCTGGGTCTGCGCATGAAAAAATATCTATGGTAGCATGTAACATTATATGCTGCAGGAATGAAAGCAGTTAAATAAAAAAACACGCCAAGTACCATAATCACTAAAAAGCACTGTTGAAGTTATGGGACCAGTAGTGCCCTGGCATCCTCTATTGTATGTAGCCAATCTGTTTTAGTTTTAATATGACTTCTTACCTGGGGTCCGCTGGGTGCCGCTCCCCACCTCCACTACAGCTCTTAGCGAGTAAGAAACCCTCTTCACTGAACTATTCAGTGCACTGTTTAGCTCATGTCGGAGATCTGGCATATGAACATACAATTGCATATCTTGGCTTCTTCCTTTAACTGTTATGATGTTTGTTTTATATGTTTTACAGACTCTGTCCTGCAGATCTTACAAACATTATGATGGAAACAAAATTACCTGCATTACAAAATCCTGCAAAGGCCAAGGTCACTGAAAGTTCTACATTTACATATTTGATGGCTAAGTTTGCAAATTATTGCATTTGAATTATTCATTTATTTTTTTTTTTTTAACCCTTTTTAGGTTTAGATCAGTGTAGTTTTTTAGTCAGGGAAAATTTTGGTTTTCAGAAGAATTTATTATTCTTCTGTTACACTGAATTTCACCAAGTGCCCTGTTGCCTCCCCATTGTAAGTGGTACCTAGAGCCCACAAATGCCTCTCCCTGGCTCCACTACCTCCATAAACCTGGTGATGCGTTAACTGATAATTCTGCACTGCATTGCTTAGCTTTGTCTCTCCTTCGGAAGTAGTGGAGGTAGAGCTGTAAATCCCAGGTAAGCCAAAACAGTTTGACTACTTACAGTAAAGTGATGACAAGGCTGTAGTTCTTCTGGTGCTTTAATAGACCACTACAGGCACCCAGACCACTTCAGCTCAATGAATTCGTCTGGGTGCCAGGTCCCTCTAGGTTTAACCCTGCAGCTGAAAACATAGCAGTTTCAGAGAAACTGCTATATTTACACTGAGAGTTAATCCAGCCTCTAGTGGCTGTCTCACTGACAGCCACTGGAGGCCTCTTCCGCGATTCTCACTGCGAAAATCACAGTGAGAGGACGCTGACATCCATAGGAAAGCATTGCGCATTCTGCGCTGATGTCGGCAGGAGGAGGAGGAGAGTTCCTCAGCGCAGAGGGAGCCTGGCGCTGGAGAAAGATAAGTGGCCGAAGGGGTTTTAACCTAAGGACTACATAGTGCCAGGAAAACGTGTTTGTTTTCCTGGCACTATAGTGGTCCTTTAAGTATTCTTTTGAGTTTTCCTGTTGGGAGGCCACAGCTTGAAATATTAAGCATTTCAGTGTTGGTGGGTGAGTTGACACACACATCTTGGAGCAGACAGGCGTTTGTGGTGTTTCCATCATTCTCTAGTATTTTTTACACATTCCTAAAATATTTAACCATCATGTTTAACTCTCCCCTCATTGTGCCTTCTCCAGCTGTCTCAATTCCCTCCATGTTGTCACAAGCCTTACTCAAGTGTCTCTTACAGTCAGTGTTATAATTCACTTCCCATGTCTCCTTTCACTTTCCCAAACACCTCTTTTGTCCCAAACCTCTTCTCGTGTCTAATACTCATCTGTCCCAAACCAACTGTTAAAATTTCTACTGTATCTGTCTCCTTTCTCAGTATCCCCATCCACGTGTCACATATTCCACAAGAAAAATGCTTATGTGCTAGCAGTTTTGGAGAACAATGTATAGATTATGCCTTTATAGTTAAAAGAACATATTTTTTGTATATGAGATACATTGACATTATCCTTCTAGATCTTCCCCAGACACCATTTGTGCCAATCGTACACGTGTGCTCACAAATAATTTCTGTTCATGTTAATATCTCTATTTAGGATACACAATATATTCTCCTATTCTGGTTTTGTTCTGGTCCCCCTTCTGGTATTTCTCTAAAATCCACAGTTAAATATGTGGATTGTTGTTTTATGATTTATGTAAAAATAAATATATATATATATATATATATATATATATATATATATATCAGTACAATTCTCCATGTAAAACTTTAATTTTTTTCTGTCTTATTAGATCTAGAAATAGACTCATAATTACACTTAATGTTTACTTTACATGTATTTACTTGATGTTTGCATTGCTGCACATGGTGATATTTTCTACAAAATCTTTGTTGCCATTGGTTAGCTACCCCTTTACTAGAAATAGTTTTGCCTACAAATAAAGTGAAGCATTGTCCTCTCCTACAACGGTGTCCTTAACACCGTATCACATGATCTTTATTTTCATAGAGTTCTCTCTAATGTCACACACAGTTCCTCGTCCATTAACACTAATTGGCAGCCCAAACAAGGCCAATGTAATATATCCATTGAATATGCTTCTTATTTTTTTTTTTCCAGAACAGAATTTGGTCCTTGGGTTTTGGATTAAAGATTGAAACAGTATCTCCATTCCAGGGAAACTATCGACCTCTTGTAGGGCAAGCATGCCAAATATGCACTCCAAAAAGTTTGGTGAGTGTTTAATATTAGGTCACAGACGTTTGTATGACTTTTTTTGCAGAACTTGTGCCAGATTCCTGGATATTGCTGGAGCAATAAATCTCAGTCAATTTACATATTAATGTATTTATTTATACTGGTTTGTTTTAGCTGAAGTTTATTTTTAAAATTGCTTTTTGCTTTCAGGAAACCTTCTCTTACAAGAGGTACAATCAAATGGCTTTCCGTAATGCACTGCATATTACAGAGGAGGAAACCAGGTATGGGATTGTGTGTGGATGTTGTTACAGGTCACCCTCTTAGACCTACTGTATGCCATCATATCTGTATTCCTATGTTACTTCTAGTTATTCTTTTTTCAGTAGTACCACTTATTCTTTTAGAATCATACCTTTTCCTGGCTGATCTGTTTTGAGTTGCAATCTTTTCATTGTCAGCATTCCTCATTCGCAGGTTCTAAATTTGTTTAAGCTGTGTTTTTTTTAGTTTAGATATGATCTATTTTCCCCACATCAGTCTTTCTCCCATTTTTGAACAATCTTAAACCTTCTTTTTCTCCCCCATCACACAGACTCATTTATTTTGAATTTCTTAATTTCTTGTGCTGTATTATTTTTCTTTCTCATTGGATTGCATCTTTGTTAATTCTCATATTACCTTAACTGACAATGTTTATAACTGCTATGAAAAATAAGATTTTCAAACAAAAAAAATGTCTTTTGTACTATTTGTCTTTCTTTTGTAGATTTCGAGGTTGGCTAGTTAGAAGGTTATGCTGCTTCATCTTCATATTGGAATGTTCAGTAGATGAAGACTTGTCCCCCAATCTGCCTGAGAACATTTTCAAACACCCCAGGTATGCTTCTCATTTCACGTGTTGTTTATCTCTATTTTCTTGCCTTTTTTTCTGTTTTTTTTTTAAAAATAAAATTCTTTGTCTTGAAATAAAACAATATAGACAATGTCATGGGAACTGTGAGCAAATTGATCAAGGCTTTTGTTTCAGATTAGAAAATGTATTTCAGGTGCAGTATAGCAATACTTTCTGTACTGGGTGGCCAAATTAGTTGTGGGACCCACAACGTTTGTGTTATCCTGAAGAATGAAGGATTCTACTTTTGTGAAGTTTGATAAATGGCTCTAAAGAGAAACTGTAGTGCCAGGAAAACAAAGTTGTTTTCCAGGCACTATAGCCCCTCTTGTCAAGCCCCTCTCTTCCCTCTGGTGCAGAAGGAGTTAAAAACCCTTCTGTGACTTACCCCATTCCAACACCGATGTCCATTGGTGCTGACTTGGGCTCCGCAGGTGGGGGAGACCTAATGCGCATGTGTGGCAATGGCCGCACTTGCATTAGGACTTCCCCCATAAGAAAGCATTATATACTGGATGTCCTCGGTAGACAGCCACTAGAGGTGGAGTGAACCCACAAAGGTAATTATTGCAGTTTCTTAAAAACTACAATAATTTACCTTTTGCAAGGTTAAGAGATCCGGGACACTGCACCCAGACCACTTTAATGAGCTGAAGGGGTCTGGATGCCGTTAGTATCCCTTTAATGAAGAAGTGGCATTGTATAGGCAGGACTAGCCGGACTAAAGGACTGTAAACCCAGTATGGATTTTTACCAGGTTGAAACACACACCATCAGGGTTATTCACAAAAGGGAGAATTCAAAGTGAATTTCACATTTAAAGTCAAAATGGCTGAACAAATTATTATTCACTAGCTTTTTTTGCAAGTACTATTTGTCATGAAAGTACTATTTACCCACTGGCAGTGCCAACAGCCAGTGGGCAAATAGTTTGGATTTCGTTTATATCTGTGCCCAGATTTTAAGTATTCAGGCCAGGATTTGAAGCACTTGGGTCCAGATTTCAGTTGTCCAGTGGTGTTAGATCTATCTGAAATCCAGACCACGTTCACGCCGTTTGGGGCTTTAATTGCAAAATCTAGACATTGTTGTATAATGTAAACAAACTCCAGATTTTGCAGTCCATTTGGCCCTCTCAACATTATTTCTATTCCTGGGTATTTGTTTCTCAAGGCAGGTTGGGAGGTTATCCAAACATACAGGGTTATTCACTAAAGTGAGAATTAAAGGTAAATTCAAAGTGAATCTCAAAATTAATGTCACAATAGCCAAACTGGAACAATTCTCTAAGTCCGTTATGCTTTCAGTTCGGCTACTCTGGCCTTAGATGTGAAATTCACTTTGACTTCTCATCTTATCAAACAACTCTGTAAGTGTAACTAAAAGTCTCTCTTACTGCCTATTTCTATTCTTCTAACCATCTTTATTTTATATCTCTGTGGTACTAGTGTGCAGTTGGCAATAAATCAGGATCTCACAATGGAGCAACCTCTGAAACACACACATCCTATAAGCTTGCCATCCACTTGCAGTGGAAAGGTTCACATTGAGGTGCTAAAGATTCTGGGACAGATTCATCGGTCTCTCTCTCCTTGGCTTCTCAGGTATTACTCTTGTCTTCTAGTTAGGAAGGCATTGAACTTTAGAGCAAATTCCTCATTATTTATATTATTATTAGAGGATTGGAAAAAGTCTGCAGTTTATGCTACAGTATTTTTACTGTAGTTATTGGAGTTAATTTTATATGCATTTGAAAAATAGTTCTGTGATGTTTTTGCATGTTGATTTGCTGTCATCATAGCACCTGTCTGGAACTAGAATACACTATTATGTGGTGTGTTCATAACTGTTTCTCTTTCCCCTTAATTGCTTCCATCCTGGAATGATGAGGTATATCTGAGTCCTGGGCATACCTATCTATATGCCAGATTGCTGGTGTCCTGGCCCAAAACTTGGCTGCAATTTCACCCTTATTTGCTGTGGTTGTTGAGGCTAACTGCCTTAAGAACATTGTTTGCCTGTGATGTGTGCTCTTGCCAACATTATTAGTAAAATTCTGGCATTCTGAGGTTGATTGCCAGAAATTCATTGATTAGGATGACTGGTGCACACAGGCAAGAATGCAGCCTCCATTAAAAGCTTGGCCACGCTACAGTTGCAGTTTTATGTGCATGTCTCTTTTATGTGTATGGGACTGTGTGGGTGTATTAAAGTGTATAGTTGCAAATGTGTGTACTGATTTGTATGTTCAAGTGCACATGGTAGTTTGGATCTACTGCACAATTGCACACATGAGAGATGACTACTTAATTATTGTCCCCCAGGTAGATTAACTTTGAGTCCATGTTCGTGAGGTAGGTAAAAAATGTATTTGTTTTTGTATACCCTTTGTGTGATTCACACCAGTATCTTTCAGATAATCTCTTCTCTGTATCTTTTTTTTAATTGCAAGATTCTCCCATTGGGTCGTTGTTAAACTGCTATGCTCCCTCTATCTGCATGTACAGTTTCATTGTGGTCAGATGGCCACAGTCCGAGAAGCATCTAAATCGGTGAGGCTATATGTTAATTATATGAATTCACTTATCATTACACGTGTAATACGTTTGCAATTAATTGTCGATTTAAAATAAACTACCAATTAATTAAAACAGCGAGTTAGCGCACAAAACTTGGAAAAATATTATTTTGTAGGAATAAAAATTGGCAGAACTTATTTGGAATAGAATTTAGCAACATAGAGATATATATATGTATATATGTGTATTATTAGTTCAGAAATTGTATAGTCCACACCAAATATGCAGTCACTCCTTCTAGAATCGTCCAACACTCCCAGGGGTATGATTCCAATGACAAAGCCCTTATTTTAATTTTTTTAAATTTTTAATAAAATAGTACTGCTGTTTTCTCTGCAGGAAGCAGCTATCAGGTGCTACCATCAATTAAAAAGCTTTGCTGTTTAAACTCTGCCCCTTTATAGGAATTAACTGATCAGACTGATGTTGTTGGGCAAAATATTATGTGGATTGAAACCCTCCTCTATGACCAGAACACTGACTGTGACTGGGTTGCTTAACTTGCACTGCAACTGACGGGGTCCTTCTAAAAGAACTGACAATCCAAAATCCTGTTATCAACATAATAAGCCAGCAGTACAGTACAGAAAGTATTCTCTAGTCTAGCCCAGCCTATGTTTTATATATATTTTATTATTTGTATACATTAAAATGAATAGTAAGGGTATACAGACACCATTAGGTAGATTGGGCTCCTTATTTAATGAGACATTTCTTTGTGCAATGCTCTAAACTTTAATGTGAGGTCCAAATCAACAGGTACTAAGCCACTTTGGATTAGTGATATAGCTCCAGTGAAGTATTTTCATTTCATAAAGAACTATCACTTCTCTGGGATTTATACGTTTGAATAAAAGAAATAAAAATCCCTTATAATTTGTGTTAAATCTTTTTTTTTTTTTTTTTTAATTGCTAAGATAGAGATGCGTAGTTGCATGATAAATGTGTATATTTCTAATATTTACTTTTATTTTTCCCACCTCGCAAATACATCTTTTTTTTAAACATAGAGATGAGTAAGCATAACACTACAAATCCAGGGAAGTGACAGTGTTGATTTAACTCAACTTGGTTTCACCCAAGCAGTAGAGTAGAAGCAAGGTCAAGCATTTTTTTTATAGATTAATCAGATAAAAAAATGTAAAATTCCTCCTTTAGTTAAAGTGAATTTATTCTTCTATTGGTATGAAATGACAGATTCATGTCGCTATTTTGAGCTTTACAAATAACAAATCAGCAATAAAATGTAAGCACTTTGCTCCAGAATAATTTTTGTGTAAATTCAGTCTGTTGTAAGCCCCAGTTCTAGACTCGAATGCTAAAAACACTTGTCAGGACAAATTATATAATCACTGTCATCAGGGATCAAACTGAAGATATTGTTCTGTTGTTCATAAATAACAACTGTGACAGTGATGTAATGTGGATACATTTTATTAAAAAGACAAAGAGATTAAAGTCATGTGGCAAACCGGTGAGAAAACAAACAATCAGATAATGTCACGATTCATGTAAACCTCTACAGCTTTCTTATTTTTATTGTTTTTGTTTTTTTTCAGGGTTCTAAAACTGTAACATTGTCCTTTGTGGATATGTTCTGCCTTTTCTATGCAGTAATTTCATTAAAAGTAGTTATTCACCAAATATTGACATTCTGTATGCTATTAATAGTTTGTGATGAAAGCTTGTGAACCACCAGCCTGGTGGTGTTTTAGTCATTTTGGGTTTAATCTGACATAGTGTTAATTTATTTAGGTTGATGTAAAATTAATCAAAAATATATATTTTTGTGCACTGCCATGGGGACCCAGTAATGAGCTGCAAAACAGAAAGCCTCTGGGGCAAACTTGGCAGGTTCACATATAATTCAGTATGTAAGTATCTAATGGATAGAATCTGCCAATTGTTGAAAGGTGTCTGTGTCATTTGGACCAATTCATATTACTTAGGTCATAGTATGGTGGCAGAACGTTCCCAGGGGTAATTGTAGACATTATGGAATTTATTGATAGACCAGGTTCTATACATTTTATATTTATTCATTTTAGTGTCCTGAGTGTCCAATGGTCTTCCTGTGTGCTCACCCCTCATGGCTGGATGGTCTCCTTCTCCCTTACCTTCTCTTTTCACAAAATCTCAAGATGCCCCGTGTAGTGTGGGACAGGGCAAACTGCCCATTATTTCTGAGGTAAGCAGGTTAACACTTGTATCCTTGGGACCATTATATTCAGGCCACACACTGGTTGAAGGGAATTCAGAAGACAATTAATTTGATGTCAGAAAGTGCTGTCAGTAATTTGGTAGTGTTACTGTAGCTATAAGGAAATTGTTTACCAAGTGTTTGTGTTTCAGTGGACAATGCTGATATTTTTTTCCTTCAGTTGTAATACTGTTAGACCCATGCTATTAAGATGAATGTCACCAACTGTACTTGTTATTGTATGCTGATCTTTACAGAAATAAATACTCAAATCTTACAAAATAAACAGTGGATTGTGGAGATTAGACAACAAAAATGCAAAATGTATCAATTTTACCAATTCCACTATTTTCGCTGACATTTTGCAGTTGTGTCATGAGGTCACCACAATCCTTTGCTTATCAACTATACTGGAAAAACTTAAGAAAAAAAAACATTGAAAATTGATGTGAGCAGCACATGCCAAGCTAAGTATGTTGGGCATTGTGGATTACTGACATATACTTATTATATTATTTTTAAAGTCAGGTAGATTGGTTGAGCCATTACTGATTTTTAAGGGATACTCTAAGCATCAAAACAACTTTAGGACAATTAACCTTTTTTTTTTTTTTCTGTAACTCACACTGCCTCCATATAAAACGTTTAATTTAATTGCAACCAGTTTTGCAGCACAGTGTGTTTACTTTAGAAGCTCTTATATTCTGCTATGTTAGAGGGATACTATAGTGTCAGGAATACAAATCTGTTTTTTTGGCACTAAAGCTCCCTCTGCCTCCCCCCTCTCTCGCGGTGGTCAATAAAGGGTTATAACCCTTTATTTACTTATCTGATCCCAGTGCCGGAGACCCATTACAGAGACAACGTTTACGATGAAGTGGCTCTAATGCCCCTGCACGGCAAGTGCCACACGTGCATTAGTGCCTCCCCATAGGAAAGCATTGAGTCAATGCTTTCCTATGGGGAAATAGCTGATGTGGGATGAGGGTGAGGATGTCCAGCGAAAGGACATCCATTCCGGAAGCCCCTCTAGTGGCTGTCTGGTATATAGCCACTGTAGGCAGACTTAGTGCTGCAATGGAAACATTGCAGTTTCTCTGAAACTGCAATGTTTTACATTCCAGCACTAAGTGCCATATGAACACTGTACCCAGACCACTTCAATGAGCTGAAGTGGTCTGGGTGCCAAGAGTGTCGTGTTAATTAACTGTAATCACACATAGGAGGAATCACACATAGGAGGCTGCAGTAGTGGGCAATTAGCAGAGACTAAATTTATGAATTAAATGTGCAATAAGAGATGTTTAAAATGTGAATTATTTTCAGGCAGTATGTAGGGAGGCTATATTCTTTTGATGATTGATTGTCCCTTTAAGGTTGTTGCAGGCTAATTGTGACATCACTGTTGTGTGTTTCTAAGATAATAAAATGTTAGATGTGATATAACTGCCTCTAAGGCTGGTTGATTGTAACATTACTGCTAAGATTGCTGCAGTCACGTTGTGACATTACTGCTTTGGAATTCTAAAATAAAGGCAAATTGTGATGCCACTATGATGTCACTGCTATATGCTTGTAAGGCACTTGGGTAGGGGAGAGATCACAGCTGTGCTTGTGTGTATGTGAGGTTGTTTTAGTTTAATTAGTTGCTATGTATGGTGGATGCTATGGTAGGAAGTCTTTTCTGCTCTCCACTGTCAGTCAATTCTTTGGCATAGAGTCTATGCTGAAGAATTAATTGACAGTGGGAGAAAGACCTATTTTAAAAGTTTCTTTCTTTTAATCTATACATTTGCTAGCACATATGTTAAAACAACACATAGATAGAATTGAATGCTCTTTAAAAAGGTCATAATGTTGTACTCTTTAATTTCTCCACTTCCCTATATGTTTTCTCTATGCTCACGGTCGTGTTAGAATGTTGTGGCCGTGACTTAAATATGAATATTAACCTTGTAATTAATATGTTATAATTAAGCAATAAGTAACAACATTCATTTTTTTATTTTTTTTTATAGTTCGTGGTATTATGGTTAAATATGTGGATAGAAAATACACAAAATGTTGTAATGTTAAATGTATATTTAATATAATTTTAATAACAAGTAAACAATGCTAGCAGAATGTAAATGTAACATATTCCTTACAAAAGGCTATAACAGTTGCTAAATGTTACAATGGATTCATATTACTTACAAGGCCCCACCCCTTTGGCTCGGGTTAAGTCGGAGCTGGTACTACATCTTAGGTTTAGTCAGGTAAGGCAAAGAAACCGAATTCCTCCTACATCTGGTTTTTAATCAGTGTATTCCTAAGTAGGATGGCCTGTCATGTCACTCCCAGAAGCACATGGCTTAAGTATTCCTACACACTGCCCCTAGTAGTGCCTCTAAAGCAGCGGTTCCCAAACTGTGTACCGCACACAGGGGTGCCGTGGAATGTTTCCCTGGTGCTATGATTATAGCACCGGGGAAACATTACTGCTAAACAGGGGCCCAGTCGGGTGCCGCGATCCTTTAAGACCGCAACCAGACCCCTGTAATGTCGGCCAGCTGGGAGGAACTGACAGCCTGTCACTTCCTCCCAGCATCCTGCAGGGAGGCAGCACGGGAGGAGGAGAGGAGCATGAAGAGCTCCAGTCCTCTCACTCCCACAGCAGCAGAACACCAAGCCACTGTCCTGGCCCATAAGGTAAGCTGAAAGGAGGGTGGCTGGAGATATATATCTATATATACGTATATATATATATATATATATATATATATATAAAAATCACTTGTATGTGTGTGAGTGTGTGTGTGTGTGAATTTGTGTGTGTCAGGGTGTGCATCTGTGTGTGTGTGTGTGTGTGTATATATATATATATATATATCAGTGAATGTCATATGAATTTGTGTGTATGTGTTGGTGTATTTATATGCATCTGTGTGTTAATGTGTATGAATATCTGTGTAGGGATGTATGTATGTATGTGGTACTGTATGTGCATACATCCAAGCAGTCAAACACCAGCACAACATACAAGCACACTCCTGAAATCTAACTCAAATATTACATACACACACCCCTGCATTCAAAAAAAAAAAAAAAATAGAAACACACCCCTTCACTTAAACACAAATACTTCACACAAATGTACAGCCGCATTTAAAAGTGAACATTCAGAGACCCCCCCTGCAATCAAATGCAAACATTACATTCAAACACACCCCTGTATTAAAACACATTAACTATATACAAGCACCCCTTCAAACACTAACACTTTACATTACACTATAGCGCTAGCAAATGCCGCAGCGCTGTACTGATATACAACCTAGAAATTTTGACTCGGGGCACCTTGGGAAAATACTGAAACATTAAGGGCGCCTTGGACCTAAAAAGTTTGAGAACCACTGCTCTAAAGCATTAAACTAATTATGCTTTATTTTATGACGTAAATCATTATATTAATATCATTACAGTTGCGCTGCTCCTCTTCAGGCCAGGAGCCAACATCGTCATTACAGTACTCTTGCAAATGCACGAGAATACAGCATTAAAGGTCTATAGGGAATCCTGCGAGACCGCTGGGATCCTCCGTAAACCCAGTCAATACCTGAAGACGTAATTGAATATGGCTGCACGTCTTGACATATGGGCTCCATCTTGGGTCGGAAAATGTCTGGCGGAGGAGATATACAGATTCAAAGTAGTGCCTACTTTGTCTCTGTATTTCTCTTGACTGGGTTGGAATTTTTAGTGAAATTTCATCACAGTCATAATGAATATTTAATTATTATTATTATTATTTATATAGCGCCATCAGATTCCGTAGCGCTGTACAATGGGTGGACTGACAGACATGTAATTGTAACCAGACAACTGGACGTACTGGAACAGAGAAGTGGAGGGCCCTGCTCAATAAGCTTACATTCTAGAGTGAGTGGGGTATAGTGACACAAAGGGTAAAAGTAGGGGTATGAAGTAAGTTAGTAAAGTATTCACTGCGGACTTAGTAGGTCATTTTTGACAGTAGCAAGAGAGGAGTCATGGGGGTGGGGGATGAAAACCTACTAACAGTTTAATTGATAAGCTTTCTTGGAGAAGTGAGTTTTCAGTGATTTTTTTTTTTAATGAGTGGAGACTGGGTGAAATTCTTACGGAGAAGGGAAGGGAGTTATCAATGCATTTGAGGATGCAACAGTCCCTGGGTGCCAGCGAAAGCAACGTTTTATCACACATGCTCCTAAACTGGCTCACAAATATCAAGGGGGTTGCACCCATAGTCTCTTAGCAACACAATGACGTCAGTGTGTTTAGCTGCATGGAGGCTGCGACATGACTCCTTTTTGTTTGTGAGGTTGTTTCAGCTAAGTTGTGATATTTCTGATGTGTATTTTTAAAATTGTTATACCAGTTGTGACATCAGTACTTGTCAGGCTGCTCATAACAGTTGCAATTTCATGACTGTTTGACTCTCTGATGATTAAATGCTAGTTGTGACTTTACTGCAGTGTTTGTTAAGTTGTTGCATGATAGTTGAGACACCTAAACTGTATGAGTCTTATGTTGTTGAAAGTCATTTGCGACATACACTGATCATCCACAAGATTAAAACCACTGACAGATTAAGCGAATTAAATTGATCATATCGTTAAAATGACACCTGTCAACGGGTGGGATGTATTAGGCAGCAAGTGAACAATTAGTTCTTAAATTTCATGTGTTGGAAGCAGGAATAATGGGCGAAAAGATCTGAGTGACTTTGACAAGGACCAAATAGTGATGACTTGACAACTGGGTCAGAGTATTTCCAAAATGGCAAGTTTTGTGGGGTGTTTCCGATATGCAGTGGCCAGTACCTACCAACATTGGTGAACTGGTGTCAGGGTCAAGGGCTCCCAAGGCTCGTTAATGCACATGGGGAGCGAAGGCTAGCACGTTTGAGAAGTAAGTAAGAAGAGTTACTGAAGCTCAAATTGCTGAAAAACTTTAAGCTGGCCATGATAGAAAGGTGTCATAACACAGTGCTTTGCAGTTTGCTGCGAATGGGGCTGCAGAGCCTTAGACCAGTCACAGTGCCCATGATGCCCCCTGTCCACCTCCGATAACACCTTCAACAAGAATGGGAGCATCAGAACTGGGCCATGGAGCTATGGATAAAATTGCCTGGTCTGATGAATCATGTTTTAAATCAGGTGGATGACCAGGTTGTGTGCATCACTTACGTAGGGGAGAGATGGCAGCAGGATGCACTACGGGAAGAAGGCAGGCCGGCGGAGGCGGTGTTATTCTTTTGGCAAAGTTCTGCTGGGAAAACATGGGTCTAGGCATTTATGCGGATGTTACTTTGACACGTACTACGTTGACATGTACCTAGAGATTGTTGCACACCACGTTCATGACAATGTACAAAATGTTTAGGAATAGTTTGAGGAACATGAAAAAGAGTTCAAGGTGTTGCCTTGGACTCCACATTCCCCTGATCTCAATACGATTGAGCATCTTTGGAATGTGCTGAAACAACATATCCAATCCATGGAGGCCCCACCCTGCAACTTGCAGGACTAAAATGATCTGCTGCTAATGTCTTGGTACCCGACACCACAGGGCATATTGCCTTGATGCACCAGAGCTATTCTGGCAGCATGAGGGTGACTTACAGTGTCTAAGGCCAATGCCAGTATCTGAAATGGTCACAGGTTAATCTAGACTTCACTGTTGTGGGATTGTATGGTGATTGCTTTTCTGTATGATTCTTCAGAATTGATAAAGACTGTGGTCGAAACGCGTTAGTGCGGTTGTTTACGAGAGATCTTTAGTTTTTGGTGTTTATACACATTTTAATCAATTTAATTAAAGTTTGTTCCTAAAACCACCCCTATATTTGGTGTCTATTTGGTAACCCAAGGGAAAGTGGGTTACCACTTTCCAACTACCAATTTCCAGCATCTGATCTCAGCAACCATCTCTATATACCCAAAAGGCGCTCATAGTCTGAGCCCACTTTAAATGGCTCAACACCACGTGAGTGGGATAAGTTTTATTCTATTTTTTCAGTTCCTTATACAGGTTATACTATGATTTGTTATTCTTTGCCTTTTTAGGTTGTACCCTGTTATATGGTAACTTGCATTGGTGTGCTATTATACACTATATTGTATGCTCTCACCTAACTGTCTATTCACTTTATATTTGACAAGCTAATTGCCTCATCTCTACTTGGTATTTGTAAAACTGTTGTAAGCTAGTTGTGACATTAGTTCCATGCAATGTTTTAGAACTTTACATTACTTCCTGCAATGTTTGTAAAGTTTTGACATCTAAACTGTGGGAGTCTTATGTTGTTAAAAGTAATTTGTGACATATCTGTTCAGCGGCTATAGGGCTATTATCAGCTTCAAAGATTATGCTTGTAAGATTCTTGGATCTGTTTTGTGTAGTGGCATATCTTTTGTGTGGTTCTAAGGTAGTTGCCAGCTTGTTGTGCCATCACAGCTGTGTTTTCATGAGATTGTGATAGGGTAGGTTTAACATAATTACCTTAAGTCTAAGATTGTTGCTGTCTGTTTGTGACATCAATGCTATGTGGGTTTAATGCCGAAGGCTAATTGTGTCATCATTACTTTGTTGCTGTTTTTTTTTTTGCTAAGGCTTTTTTTGTTGAATCTACGTTTTGCAGACAAGTTGTGACATCAATTGTATGTGTGTATAAAAGTTGCAGACAAGTAGTAGAATTTTGCACACTTTTATCAGTAGCACCGAAGCTCTGTGGTAGAGTCCACTAATCTCCAAATATAACCACAAGTGAAGAGCAACAGGCTGCACACCACCGTAGGGTGAACCAGATAGTTTGATTGTGGAATAAAAAACAAGGATACAATGTTTTGGCCATATATGATTAAAGTCTCAAGGCTGAAATTTTGTATCCTTGTTTTGTCCTGTATTCAACAATAAAACGATCTGGTTCGCCCTACCCTGTGCAGCCTGAGGCCATTCACTTGTGTATAAAAGTTGCAGTTCAGTTATGGTATCATTGCTTTGTGATTCTAGGATAATTAAAGAGAAATTGTGACATCACTGCTGTTTGGAAGCTTGTTTCAGATAAGTTGTGAAATCACAATGAGACTATTGTTATAGATCACTTTTGATAACTCCTCTGTATGTTTCTTAGCCAATGATGTCACTACTGCTGTTTTAATGTTCTCAGAGGGTAGGTGTGACATCATCCCCTGGGTGTTTGTAAGGTTGTTACAGGATAATTGTTGATTCAAAGCTGTGCATTTTATGAATTTTGCTCCAAATATTACTTATTAACCTCTTGTGTACTTTGTGATGACAGATTACCTTTTAACCCTTTGTTTACTTTGTGCTGTCAGAGCCTGCTGTGTAAATGCCTCACAAACACACGTCAGTCTGAAGACACTTCAGCAATAGCTGTCCTCCTCATGAGTGAGGTAGTCAGGCAGGATTCCTCCTAGTGGACACCAAATATCTGATAATGCTAAACCATCCTATAGCCTTGAGACACCCTATGCTAGCTCTGGTGGCGAGCTATTGTGGCATGTACCCTGGTATTTCTTGATACATCAGGCTAGAGGCAAGTCTGGAAATACTAGCAACTAGTAAGGTAGATATGTAAAACCTAAATCAAGAGTAGGCAACCATGGCACTCTAGATGGTGTGGGCTACATTTTCTATGATGCTTTGCCAGCGTTATGGCTGTAAAAGCATTATGGGATATGTAGTTCACAACATCTGGAACACAATATGTATCAATATATGTTTGAGGGGTTTTTTTTTGTATATGTTTTTATGCCTGCAACATCCAGTTGATAAATAAATCAAACTCACTCTATCTGCTATTTAATTTTTTGGTTGGGGTCAGGAGGCACCTTAGAATTGTGTACCTATAGGCAGCCAGCATGTAATTCTAACCCTAGCTGCAGCAAAAAAAGGATCCCTTTAAGTAAAATAAAGTTTAGTCACCTCTTTTCCAGTGCCAGGACTCCTTTTTCCGCAGCCTCTAGCTCCTCCTTTGGTGATGTCAGCATCCAAGTTTGCATCACCCGCAATCTCCTAAAATCCATTGCTTCTCATAGAGAAGTAATAGATTGGAATTTGGAATGTGTGACCAAAAACTGTGCTCCTCCAATGAAATGCTGCTATTAGCAGGATTTGACTCCCAGACAGAGTTTCGGTATGGAGGAGGAAGTGTCTCTATTGGCTGTCAGGAAGAATTTCGAGCATCTACTGCTAATACACTGTAAGCAGAAAACAAATCCCTCCCAAACTAGGGAGAGGCTTTATTAAAAATCAGCCTCTCATTTTAATCTATAGTGATTATTATCATGTTTACTAGGGGTGTTAAAATTAGCTTACCTGGAAATGTCACCAATTCAAAGGAGAACAAAATGTCCTTTAATTTCTTAATATGGTGAGTAGAACTGTACGGACTACCTAAGCTGCAAGGCCTGCTACCAGGTGACTAAATTGTATTCACAAGGAAGCTGCAAAATAATTCACTTGATGTGCTTGAGGACCTCGGAAGGACATTGGAATGGCTGGGAGAACCACTAGGAGATTGGAACAAAGGAAACACTACCAGAACCAATGGTACAATACAAAAACAAATCTAAAAAAACAAAAGCACTTGCAGAATAAGAAAATATGGAACAAGACTCAATAAAGCATGACCTATGAGGGAAGGAAACTGAACTAGAGTCAGTCATAAATATCCTGTAATAACCTTAGAAAAACACGGCAGTAATGTTATTGTTGCACAACAGTTAGTTACACAGACATCAGACTACACTAAACCTTCATAATTTTAGTCACATGAGAGTGACTTCACAACTTATCTGTAACAACCTTACAAACACACAACAATGATCTCACAACTGAACCACAGAAACCCACAACATTAAAGGAAGATTATAGGGTCAGGCACACAAACATGTATTCCTGACGCTATTGTCTTAAAATATCAATTTAGCCCCCCTGTCTCCCTAAATATAGTAAAATCTTACTTGTATTCAAGTCTGCAACTGCTTGCTCTGCCCATTATCTGCCTGCTTGGCTGACATCATCAGAAGTGATTATCTGAGCCAAACACAATGCTTTCCCTTAGGATTGGCTGAGCGTGTCAAGGAGGCAGATCGGGTCAAAGGTAGCACTAGCCAAACACAGCCCTGGCCAATCAGCATCTCCTCATAGAATAAATGCATCTCTATGAGGAAAGTTCAGTGTCTCCATGCAGTGGGTGGAGACACTGAATGGCAGTTTTGCACAGTGTGCAGCACTGCCCCAGGAAGCACCTCTTGTAGTCATCTGACGAGTGGCAA
The DNA here is from genome assembly GCA_933207985.1 of Pelobates cultripes. NCBI lineage: Eukaryota > Metazoa > Chordata > Amphibia > Anura > Pelobatidae > Pelobates > Pelobates cultripes. Next base: position 122,618,142 of record OW240914.1, on the reverse strand, counting down.
GTGGAGGTATCCTTAGGTTGTAATGTAAACACTGCCTTTTCTTGCCTTTTCTCTGAAAAGACTGTGTTTACTGCAAAAAGCCTGAAGGGAATGATTATACTCACCAGAACAAATACAGTAAGCTCCGACTATAGTGTCCCTTTAAAATCCAAACTACTGTGTAACTACCTTACAAACATATAGCAGTTATGTCACAATTACACTTTAAACACATTACACATATACAGCAGTGATGCCACAATTAGCTAGTAACTACTGTAGAATCCTACACATTTGAGATCAAAACTGCCATGCAACTAAATGATAGACGCACAGCAGTGATGGCACACTTACGCTTCAACACACATTTTGTTGCAACTAAGCTGCTTTAGTCTTAGAACCACACAATATTGATGTCACAACTACCCTGAAACTACTTTAAAAATACATACACTGATGTTACTACTACCTCACAAAGCCATGATGTCAATGCCAGAATGCAGTAACCTTAGAACCACATAATGTAGATGTCACAGATGCCTGAGGACTACATAGATGTTACAAACAACATACACACAGTTGCAGTATCACAACTAATCTGTAACTAACATTCTAACAAAGACAGCAGTGCTGTCACAACAAGCCTGGAACAATGTTTTAAGTTTATTAATAAATCATCCACTTTTTTATTATAAAGGGACACTATAGTCACCAGAACAACTACAGCACATTGCATTTGTTCTGGTGAGTATAATCATTCCCTTCAGGGGTTTTGCAGTAAGCACTACATTACAGCCTAGAGATTCCTCCAGTGACCACTCCTCAGATGGCTACTATAAGTGCTTCCTTGGGCAGTGCTGCCCTTCAGTGTCTCCACCCTCTGCATGGAGACAGTGAACTCATAAAGATATATTGATTCAAGATGGAGATGCTGCCAGGGCTGTTTTTGGCTTCTGCTGGCTCTGCCCCTGATCTGCCTCCTTGACAGTCTCGGCCAATCCTATGGGAAAGCATTTGATTGGCTTCTGATCAATATTTCTGATGAAGTCAGCCAAGTAGGCAGATCATGGGCAGAGGCAGCAGCAGACTGGAATAAACATAAGATTTTATTATATTTAGGGTGGCCAGAAGGTATAGATGGTGTTTTAACACTATGGGGTGAGGAATACTTGTTTGTGTTCCTGGCCCTGTAGTGTTCCTTTAATTGTCTGTGTGATTCTGGCTACCTTTTGTATGGGGGCAAGATATTTTGTTCTAGGTATGTGGTTTGGAGATCATTATGAATGTATGCAGATTTTAAGGTACTCTCACACGTACTTTTCATACAACGTTCATCCTCTATTTTTTTCTTTGTTTTTTGGGTACTTCCTATTTTAAGAGGAATTCACATGTGCTGTTCAGTTCGTCGTGGTGATTTTTATTAAAGGTCCACATGTAAGTAAATACATAAATTCAACATTAAAATCAAAACACATTTAGTCAATCAGCTTTAACCTAAATAAAACTTGCCATGCAAGTCTATTCTATCTTTTAAATGGGAATAACCTTACCCCAATAATATACCACAACAAGTAAAAGTCTGAATTCAACATATCACATTCTCTAACAGACATAATCCAATAGATTCTAATAATAAACATATTCAAATAAATAAAAAATATATATATACAAACATATAGCATACATACTAAATCAGGGTATGACAAATCCCTGGGTGCTTGTCAGCCTGTTCAGCTGAGGAAGTATGGAGGTGGCTGACCAACCGAGGGAAAATTGAGCTGGGTGGCAAGGGAAACCGCTGTAACCTTTGAGGTTTTTTGTGCTCTGCTCCGTAGCGCACCCTGCTGTGATGCCGGGAGCCATGATATGATGTCACTGTGGCCCTTGCATCCCTAAACAGTGCACAAGGGACCAGAGGAAGAAGAGCTTGAAGATTACAGGAGCACAGCAGCCCCACTGGACCCCAGGGAAAGGATCCATTCCAGGCTGGGTGGATTTCTTTTTTTCTTTTTTTTTGTTAAATAATTTGTGAGTGTGTAAGATAATTTGTGCAAGTGTGTCACTAGCAGGGTGTGTGTGTGTGTGTGTCTGTCAGTGAGTGTTAGTTTCTCTGAAAGGTAGTGTTTATAGTGAAAAGCTTGCAGTGACATGCTGTAGACACCAGAACCATTACATTAAGCTATAATTCCTTTGAGTTGTGTTTTTGTAGTTGAAAATGAAGCTTTGTTAGTTAAAAAAAACAAAAAACAGGCTCATAACTTTTTTAGCTGGCTCCAAGATTCCAAGCAAATTTGTCAAGCCCTCTACTAAATAATAATACTAGGGAGGGAGGGCACTCATGATATAGCTCCTGCAAGGCACTGCTTGAATGGGCGTTGGCACAGGCAACTAATAGGAAGTTTCAGCCCTATAAGCTGAAAAATGTTCTTGCTGGTGAATGTAATGCGCATTTATACAAGAAGATACTGCTATACAACATTGTGCTGCAATGAAAATGTTGATTGCCATATACCATAATAACATTGATGGTATTTCAATTTTAGTGTTACATGTTAAGTCTATTCTTTCTTACGCCCTCTTCCAGGAATGAAATTTGCCTCTGTGAATTCTTTTGAATGAAATTTGCCTCTGTGAATTCACCAGTTTTAATTCGCCTCTTTCAATTCGCAAGTTTTAATTCGCCTGTGTAAATTCGGCAGAAAATTTGCCCCGAATGTAATGCGCCATTGAATCTGATACGCATTAAATTTTTGTACATTTTATTTTCCAGAAAAGGTGCACATTAGATTTGAGTAAATACAGTATATCACACTCACAGATACACACGCAACTATTATGGAAAAATAATGGCATCGTAAACCACAAGACCAAAGGTTTAGTGTCTTGTGAATGTTTTCAGAACCCTGAGATGACACAGGTTTGACTCTTTTGAATCTTGTATGTTACGTGATATAAATAATAAAACAAATATGTCCTCACTCCTCCAGGTGGTATTTTTGTATTCCTCATTCTCTGAGAGTCTGAAGGTTCTGTGCAGTATGTTAGTTGTTCCTATAACTGCACTCTACTAGACAGAGATCTCTGATGTTCTAACTTTAGGGTTATAGCCCCAATTACCCCTATCACAACTGGGACTAATACGGCATACATAGTCTTCTTGATGTTATGTTCATTGGGTGTATTGCCACATCCACCACTGCTGACTTCCATTCCTTGTCTACCACCACAGTGTCATGTTGGTTGGCTAGTATTTGCTTCTCTATCTGAATCTGGAAGTCTCACAGGATCTTAGCCCTGTTATGCTCAATTCCTCTTAATGGTACTTCCCATCCGGACTTACTCATATTCAGTGCAGATGTTTCGTTACACAATGCAGGCAACTAGGTTGTGCCTCACTGTATGCTGTCCCTGCTTAAATCTTAAATCTAGATAATATGTGCTGGTCTGTCTCAGAAGCATCTTTGCACAGTCTGCACCTTGGGTCCTGTCTGGTGCGGTAGACTCTTGCTTCTATTCATCTAGTGCTGAGTTCCTATTCCTGTTCTTCTAGGATGCTGTTCTAGAGTGCTCTCTTTCAGTCCTGCTGTTTCCAACCGGTAGGATCTGGTAGGATCTTGTAAGTGAGTTACATTCCTATATGCCGATGGTACATCCTATGGAGAGATTTTTCTTGTCATGAAACCTCCTAATTCTTTGCATCTTTTATCAATTGTTGTCTCAGGCATTAGCAGCTCATCTTTGGGAGCTATGCTAATACGTACTTGTGAATGCTTTGTCTTTCTTCCAGGACTGTGGCCCTGACTATCATCAGGCCTTGACCTTCCATCCGGTATACAGTCTCTGGCTGCTGGATCTTGGGTGTAATACTCCATCATAGTGAGTAGCTTTTGGGTCTTGATATCCATGGTGTCCATTTCTTCTTGTTGCCAGCTTATTGTCCCAGGTGGGTACCTGATTAATGGTAGGGTGTATCTGTTGATTACGTGGATCTTGCCCTTGAGCTGAGAGTTCAAGACCTGTCTGATTATCTGGAGGTACTTGGATGTTGCTGTCCTTGCTTTTTCCTCAAGGTTACCATGAGTTTGTGGTATCCTCAGGTACTTGAAGCTGTTCTCTACATCTCCTATTTCGCCATTTGGCACTTTTTGCTATCACCCGCCCACACTTATGTAGTCTGAATGACTGAACATCACATTGAAATATGCCACATTTGATCATTTGTGTAATTGTCTTGAAATTGGCTTCTAGGGATGTCTCCACTGCCCATTGAGTTGTTGATGAAGTGTTTTGTTGACCTCGTATAGAGCCTTTCATTCCTATATACATGAGTGTGGCATTGTGTCATAGGCAGTCTGACTCACTGAGCACAAGAACTACAAGGGAGTGATTACTGTGGTCTGCACCTGCCAGAGGTGGATACAACATGCCTCCCCACTCGACTACCAGGAACTTTAAGCCACAGTTCCCCTCTTTGCAGAAAGCTATGCAAGAGGAAGGCAAACCAGAGCACACACAAACACAGTATACACAGCAAGCACAAATCACACACACAGCCAAAACACACCACATACTCACGAACACAGTCAGCACACATCACAAACCACACACACAGCCAGTTCACACCATAAATAAACACTCTACTTTTATATTAGCCACTCTCACTGCCACATACTCAATATTAGCCACTCAAACAAATATTTATTGATATATAATGTGTGAATGATAATGCTTATTGTATTTCTACATACACAAAAGCAATATTCCATTGTAAATTTGAATTATTGTACAGTTTGCGATTATAGTATTGGCATTGCTATAGCTTTTATTGCAAAAACAATATTTTTATTTGCAGTTCCAAGTTAGTATAGCAAAGGTGTAGATATAACCGGCAAAAGAAAAGTGTATGAGACAATTCTAGGTCAGTCATTTCAGGCACAGCAAATGTGGCAACACATAGAGGGTTATTCACTAATGTGCAAATTTTCCAAATCAATTCCATATGGTAAAATGGTGAAAATAGCAGACTCTCACTGGGAAAACTACTCTCTGGAAATATAGCATTTAGTGCATAACCCTCATAGAATTAAAAGGACACTATAGTCACCAGAACAACTACAGCTCACTCCCTTCAGACTTTTTGCAATAAACACTGTATTTCCAGAGAAAATGCAGTGTTTATTTTACAGCCTAGGGATAACTCCACTGGCCACTCCTCATATGGCTGCTAAAGGTGCTTCCAGGGGCAGTGCTGCACTGTCATTCGGTGTCCCCACCCTCTACATGGAGACATTGAACTTTCCTCATAGAGATGCATTGATTCATTGGATCTCTATGAGGTAATGCTGATTGGCCAGGGCTGTGTTTGACTTGTGTTGACTCTGCCCCTGATGTTCCTCCTTGACAGTCTAAGCCAATCCTATGCTTCCCCATGGGAAAGCATTGTGATTACTCAGAACAACACTTCTAATGATGTCAGCCAAGCATACAGATCAGGGGCAGAGCAAGCAGCAGCAGACTGGAGTAAAGGTAAGATTTTAGTATGTTTAGGGAGGGCAAAAGGGAGCTAGATTGTGTTTTTAATACTTTAGGGTCAGACATACATGTTTGTGTTCTTAACCCAATAGTGTTCCTTTAGACATGGATGCAGTACTAATAAAGTACTTATAAAACAGGTGTAACAGAAACCAGATTTGTATATAGAGTAAGATGTTTATTTATACATATGTATATGTTTTTTTTCTGCATACATCACTATGTGTATCTGTATGAATGTGTATTAACCGTTTGTACAGAACAACTGAGAAGGCACAGTTTATCCCAGCTTATAAGGTGTGCATGGTCAACATGGTTATTTGAGCTGTGTGTTATTCCTTTTTGTTAGTTTTTTTAAACTTGCCCCATGTCTAAGACAAACTTTGTATGGGGTGGTTTGCTGCTTTAAGTACACCCACTCGGTATTGATCGCCGGCATGTGCGATGAGTTGAGCAGAAGAAAGTATTTCTCCTGGGGAGAACTGTTTTAATGTGATCAGTGGTATGGAACTGAATACATTTCTTTTATTTAAACATGCATATTTAGTAGTTGGTATAGTCATGAAAATGCTGTCTTAACTTTGGCTAATGTTAGTTATTTTGTGGTTTATATCACCCGTGTTTTTATATAATCAATTTCCCCTAACATTGCCTGCCTATGTAGGGCTTGTGCTAAATGAAGGTGTATTATTAATGTATGCCCAGCAGAGGGCTACATGTTAATTGCACCAAACTTAATTTAAATCAAGGTTTCAAGGTATTTAAATGTCCTGCTATTCAGTAATCAGAAACACATAGCTTATAACAAAGCACCATTTTATTTACCATTTATGCACCAACAGAGATTGGTGATTCATGGTGTAGAGAAACAAGTATATTTGCTTAATGTAACCACTTATTCTGTTTCATTCAGTCATTTTTATTTTAAATACGGAACTTTTTGGTGTTGTGTCATCTTCATACAAGCAGCACTGAATTACCAATATAGCTGTCAAGAAGAGGTTATTAACATTACGCCATGAAGACTTTTTGGCATTAAAAGTGCTAATGGGGTGTGTTTGGTCCTTGTTAGGGGTGTCCTGCAGCGTTTGGGAGCTGTGTTCCTCCCTGCAGATCGAGGACCATTGAGTGATGCTGTACTCTCAGCTGTAAGATATCTTTAAAAAGTCATTATGTGCTATATTCAGGCTTCTGCCCTTTATAATTTGTATATCCTGTCAATGTTTGTTTTCAGGCATTATCAGTCACTGTCTGATATTCTGTGCCACTCTCTATTTCCCAGTTCTGTCTGTTTATGTCCTATTTGTCAGTCACTGTCTCTTTCCCGTCTCCATCTCAGTTCTACAGTTTCTCCTTCCTTTTCCTCCTGTCTTCATATTGTTATCTGTTTGTTTCTTGATGCCTTTATATTCTATTTTTGTTTTCCATTATTATTTGCTACTTTGTTACACACTATGCATCCACTGCTAAAACTATTACTCTTGTTGTCAATTCTGTTTCAGTATACTTGGACATTGCTAGCTGAAGGCCACTCTTTGCTTATCTTTTTGGAATGTCCATCATCTCATGGCTCTCGCTCCGTGTCAGCAGTCGGGTGTGAATGGGTGCGGCAGGTGATGGGAGCTCTTCATTCTAGAACAGTATCAGACATCCTTATTGTACCAGTTGGGATTTCCTATGACTGTCGTCCAGAAGACAGTGTCTTTGGAGGAAAGGTGAGAATATGTAGAACACATATTATGTGAAATCTCATTGAAACTGTTGGGTTGACTCGTGGATCTTTGGTCATCCATAAAAGTTACTTAATATTTAGTCTCAATTGTTAAATAAAACAGGCACGTTTAGATACTACATTTCATCTCTATGCTCTTCCTTCCATGTCGTCCTTTTCCACAGGCATTGTTATCTGGTGTTCTGCGATCCTTTCTGTCTTTTCTCTGCCCATGGTTCATCACCTTAGGATGTGCACGTGTGGATTTTGCCCAGCCAATTTCGTTGCAAGTATGCGTCTGAAATATACATTACTGTTATGAGATATTTCAAAAAATATCCTAGGATACAAAGGAGAAATTAAGAGTGGGAGCACCCTTCTCCCAAACACCGAAAACATAAACCACAAAAAAGCACTGCCACTGATGTAGTGCTCTTATGGAATATACACATCAACGTTCTGTGGCCACAGATCTTAAGGATAAAACAACTTTTACATAGTTTAAAAAAATGTTTAGCAGCATTATGTATCTTAACAATGCCTGCGTATTTGGTCACGACTTCCTCTCTGTCACTCACTCCTTTCTGTCACTCTTTTTTCCCCTTCTCTATATAAATCAGTTAAAGGACAGGGATAATGAGACACCTTGAATAGACTGCAGCTTTTCCCTATAACATCAGCACATACTTAGTTTCCTAAGATTAGACCTTCGCCTCAAAAATCCAAAGTAGCTGAAGTCTGTGTCAGTAACTTCAGGGACCTGTAGAGACAAGAATGTATTAATTATCACAATGAAGCAGCTACTGAGCCAAGTCGAGAAATCTATAATGTCCACAAAACCCACAGGAAAGGAGGGAACTTTAGGTAGGTAGCACATAACGTGTTGCTACAGAAGTAACCTCATTACCAGTCATTTGAGCATGTCATTGTAAATTCATTTGAATGATGTCCTATATATTTGCAGCATATTATATACATAGAGAATGGATGAATGGCATTTAGGTTAAAGTGCAGTGTTTTATATCTCTCTAAAAGCAAATGAAGAATGTTTGTGCAGATTTATTTTATACTAAGTCCGCACTCTTGATTGTTGCAGATCTTCATGTAATCTCTGCTTCCCTGACGATTTACAATAAACATGTTCAGGTGCAATGCTATTGTCTTGTGACATGGCATCACATGTGGCCTAGCCTAAGCATGCCTACATGATATGAACACTGAGAGTTGCTGGTGTCTGGCAAAAAAGTGGCAAGTTACAGGTGTCTGACAGAATGGAAACAAAGCTACTATCCAAGCACCTCTGAAGACAGACATAGTTAAGATTTCCCATGACAAACCTTACCCATATGCTGATTGTTTGCATCTTTGGACATTGAAGCTTAAAGGGACACTCCAGGCACCCAGACCACTTCTGCCCATTGGAGTGGTCTGGGTGCCAACTCCCACTACTCTTTTTTTTTTTTTTATAAACTGCAATAATTACCTTGCAGGGTTAACTCCACCTCTAGTGGCTGTCCTCACGTGTGAGGACCTCCAGCGTCGCTCACTTCCCCATTTTCAATGCTTTCCTATGGGGAGCATGCCGCGCATGCGCATTAGGTCTCTGCGGCGGCAGAGGAAGAAGCAGCGATGTGGGACATCGTTGCTGCCTCTGGTAAGTTACTGAAGGGGTTTTCACCCTTTCAGCAACCGGAGATTGGGGGGTGGGAGGGAGAGGGGACCTGCAGTGCCAGGAAAATTGATTGTTTTCCTGGCACTGGAGTTTCCCTTTAACATTTAGCGCTTTTGGACTGGTTTGAGAGTTACTTTTATACTCCTGTCTCAACAAAAAATTAACTTTTCTTTGTTTTGCAGGAATACATATTCAATCATCAATGGAGACATGTATCTCCTCCTCTTCCCCTAAAGGACACACTGCTTCCTTACATTTTGGGCTACAGGTAATGCAATCATAAAGCTTGATACAACGGGAAAAGTCTGTTGTTGATGGGGCTCATGGGTGGTTATGACCTTGCTTTGACCTTATTGCAAGACTGGGAGACTTACTGGTTCTTCTGGGCCTGTCAGGTCACTAACCCTATCCTTTGAGCAAGGCACCAGGGTAACTTTTGGACTGCTCGGTAGAGAGGAGGATAAGAGTTTATTTTCAACACCATTTTGTAGGCAGCAGTCATCCAGCACTGGTTTAGAAAATTTGATGGTAGAAACTCTCATTTAACTGGTCATGTAATTTGTTTCAACAACAAAACCAAATATGCTATATATCTATTTTGGTGCCACTTATAGTGCCTATTACTCTTGGTGTGTTTTAAATGAGAATGTTTATTTTTTTCTCTGATTAGAAACAAGATATATGATGAGTTTGAATTAGAGATGGTTACTTGCACAGCAGATGAACAAGAACAGGCCTTGGTTGATGGCTTTATCCTGCATTCTCTGAGAGGTAACAGGACCATTTTATTTGTTTATTGTCAGTAGACTTCTTTTTTTCACTATATGTCTTAAAAGGAAATTTGCCACCCCCGTAAGAACGTCAGCTTGTTTAAGTTGTTATGGGTCAAGAGTGTCTATTGTGGGTAAGATGCCATCTTACTTTCAGGGGTTAAACCATCTGACAACAGTTTGACCCTGAAGGTGGGACACCAGCTCCTGGCACTTCTCTCTCTGTTCGTCTCTGCACTGCAGTATGAGGAGTGGTTAGCAAGGCGGCTGCCGATTGGTTGAGAACATTAACTGATACTTCCAAGATGGCTGCTTCCATATCAAAATTTTGTTATAACTTTTGAGAATTATTGAGAGTACAATTATCACTACATTGTTCTACAGTGATTGTGATGCTAGGCGTGCTCTGATGCCCCTAATGTATGTAGTCAAACTGTTTGCTAATAGTTTCAAAACTTATGTGGGAACCACAGAGCACCAATCACCTTCGCCATTGACAGATGGAAGATCACTACTTCGTGCTAGGCTGGCGTGCTGGCTTAGCTCATTGGCTGAGATCATTCTTGCTGGAGATTCTGGCTATGAATGGAGGACGTGACCTGCTCACAACAGACTTCAGTTTAGGTTGGCACCAGGATACCTCAGGCACCATAACCACTATAGTGTGCTGTAAAAAGGATGATGCTTGGAGTGTTCCTTTTAATGGTAATTGAAACTAAGTTACAATTACCTTAGTTGGGTTAGATGAAAATATTTTTAATTTGATTATATTGGGAATATTATATTAAACTAGTCTATGAGAAATACACTGTATTACTTTTGTAATATATATTTAAACTATATACTGTCACATTTATTACATTAATTGTTTTATTTTTTCACATACAGTTCATTTCTGTAGGCATGTTTATGAACCGTTTGAGACATTTTTTTCACATAGTAATTTACTCAAGCCCGTCAAGATAAACATTCCAGCATTCTATATTTCTGTTTCCATTAAAATCATTTCCATTCTGCTTTAATGGAGAACGCACTCTTCCTTAACAGAATAGCAATCAGATTTCTATAACAAGCCATTTTTAATAATGTTTATATTGTAAAATGTCATATACCTAGCTGCAGAATCATATTTATTTTAGTATCAAACTAAATATGATCCAAACAATTTTTAACTTCTGAAGGACAAAGGTTGAGACAAATCCACTTACATCATGACATTCCTGGTAGGTCAGTGGTGAAAGAAGCAAAAGTAAAAAAAAGTACTTTTTTTTTTTTCTGCAAACCAACATCTTCACTTTAATCATGTGTGTAAGAGCAAACAGAATCACAAATCCTTGGTTACTGCATCATGGCATAACACCCTGGATGTTGTAAGGATACAATCATTATTTGTGGCAGTGACTACTCTGTAATTGGGGGAGGGCTAAGGTTCTGTTAATAAAAAAATGGTTGTTTGCATACTTCATGTCAAAATAACACATGAAAAATCTGTAACTTTTTTTGATCAACTTTGTAATTTTGGGTAAGATTTTATTTGTCCTTCTACTTATGATAGTGTAGTCTTTAGCAAATAGAAACGCCAAATTGTATGCTGGGGTATTAAAACGGAAAGTCCGTGGATGCACTCTATTCTCAATCACATGAACAGGACAGGCTTTGACCACTTTAACACTTTGCAATGTGTTGCTCTTTTTACCTTTTAGTATTCTGGTGTTATGTATGTGTTCATACAATCAGAGGTTTAGTGACTAAGTCCACGTATCCTGAAAGGTGGCTGGATAATATATCTTCGGCTTGGTAGAGATGGGGTTAATGTTGTTTAATTACCAAGCTTTATCTAAGTGCATATACCCCCCTCCCACCCGTCTCTCCACAGCTAGTTGCTCCTCCTGGCATCATGTCGTAGGCGGCCATCAGATTTATTCTTATGCCTTTCCTCTTCATTAATGTAAATTGCTCCTTCTCTCTCATTCCCTTTGTCTGGGAGTCTATTGAATACTTTGATTAATTCGGGTTTTACGTACACAAGCTGAATTGATCTTTTGTCAGATGACAACAATTCAGAACAAAAGGGTGGGGAGTGCAACAATATTATCAAAGTTGTCACTGTGTACTGATGCGTGACCCTATAAAATCACAACTGCCCGTTTAGTAATGGTGTTCCTACTGTGTCTTCTTCTTCAACCCAAATAAACCTGTATCTTATCAACTCTTTATATATCTTTCCTTATAGCTAATGTTTGTATACAACTGAAAAAATCTGCTTTTACAATGAAGGGAAGTGAATTCTATAAACCTATTCAGACTGAGTATTGTGGTGAGCGTAGGATTAGTTACCCCAGAGTGTTTTATTTGATTTTTTAGAACAGGTTCCCAAATTACACACAAGGCATTGACCACCCCCATACTTCAATTTTAAAATAAGTTCAGAAATCCATTTAAATGTAATTGCCCCAAATGCTCGGTTTGCAGAATTGTGCTCTTAAAGCAATGGTCACCTTTCTGACACTGGGAATTGTCTATTGAAGGCAATTCATTTTCAATATATCAAGGTAGATATACTTCCCTGAAATGTTATCTTTATGAAATGCTCAGTATGACCAGAGATTAGAAAGCTGCTTAAGGAACCCCTGATTTATCCTATACCTTCCTTTCTAAACATGTATCAGAGTATCAGAAGATAAATGCAACATTAACACCTTATAACAACATTCCTGTTTTTAGATATAGGGTCTGCATTGCAAACATTCTCTTGCAAAGAAACATTTTGATAACATTACATATATCTTGGTCATTTGTTCCAAATTGTATTGCCTTACCAACCTAGAGAGAAATGCAATTAATTTATTAATGTATTCCAAACATGTACTTATGGGAGGAGATTAGAAGATTAAAGTGGTCCTTTCAATGGCAATTATTGCCCTTCCCCGAACATTGCTTTTTCATTATATAATGCATGCACAGCTTATGAATGACTTTTAGTGACTTAAGTTCTATATGCGACAGATCAAGGTATTAGGAAACACATATGTTTATATTGTTAGTTATGAATTGTGCTTCCTGCACATCCCAACTACGACTTCTAATCATCTGTTGTATGGTTGACTATTTTGTTCAGCTACCTCTTCTCCAGTCTTTTTATGTTGCAAAACCAAACTTGAGATCTTGGTAAGTTATGTATATACTGAACATTGATAACCAAAATATGGATAGGGCATATTGCTCTGTATAAAACTGGCGCTCTTGTCAATGCCAGGAAGACCTATTTTTCCTATCAATACAGGCAGGAATTATTTACAAAAGGGTACAATATAATTTTCTTTCTATTCTTATGTTGGTATTTCTCACCTGCTGTGTACATTTTGGCTATTTACTAAAGTAATCCAGCATCAGTATCTGTATACCTTGTGAATTGGTAGGTAGATTGTTTCTGTCCCATTGTGCTGGGATATCCCCATTATGGCCTAAAGATTGTTTATTCTCCTGTTTTACAGCAGCCATTTCCTGTTCTGCCATCATGCCTTCTCACATCATGGCAGCTCTTTTGATGCACAAATACAGGAAAGTAAGTACAAAGGAATGCTGGGGGTGGTCTGTCTAGCATTGAGCCACAGTATATTATTTTATCAATATAAATTTTTTCTATGTAACAAAGCAGACAAAAGGAAATAAAATTAATTATATAGCAATTATGTTGATCTAGAAACGGAATAGTCTCAAAATTGGTTACATAACAATTCTCATACATGATTTGCCAGAATTGTTAGCTATCTCTTCTAAGGTATTCTTATCATCTTTGTTTCCTGTGACATTCTATTCTTTCTTCTTTGACATTCCCACCTTTGTCTTCTCCTATGCCCCTTTGTTTTTCTCTATGACACCCCCACCTTTTGTCCTATCTGTCATGTCCTGTAATAAGTACTTTCTGACACCATAATATCATCTTTTTTTTGCCCACATCTTACATGCAAATCCAAACTTTAATACCTTGAATTATGGCTCCCACTTCTTCTCATTATCATTTCTTAAACAATACACTTCAATCGGACAGATTGAGTCACTGTGATATACTATTTCTTCACTTTTTTTCAGGGGGTCTCAATATCCAGGCTGCTCTCTGACTTTACTTTGCTGACAGAGGACATTCTTCTTCATGGGTTTGATGTGGAGTTCTCAGGTCAGCGCTGGGACCTAGTCTGTCACAGCCTGCAAATTCTGCGGAGGAGTGTGTCATTGTATTCTGCCCTTCCTGGTGACACCTATGTGCTAAGCAGAAACTCTCAAGAGGCTATTCTGAATTTGAGTCACCATAGTGCTTCTTTGCTGTCTGTCTTGCTTCATGAATCCATGGGAGGTGAGATCAAGAGTAGAAATCCAAAGTCCACCTGCTAATGCACCCCTGGTGTGACAACCATTTACCTGTAAATAGACCAAATCCACGATAAGAAATGATTGCCACATGTTAGCCTTTCACTTCAGCATCAGAACTTTAAGAGTACTTGGAAACTGGAGGTAGCTTAATGTATCCTTCCTGGTTAAATAATTTCAGATTATTTCTGATAACTTGTCCAGTCGATCTTTCTTCTAGAGCAGAGTGAACACTATAAAAACGGGAAGAAAGAGTTTGCAGAGCTCGGTTCTTTAGTATCATTAAGTCTTTGCAGAGGTCCAGATGTTGGAACGCTGCTGCTTTGCATTTCCTGATGAGAAGAATGGGCGACACATAGCTTTCACCATCAGCTATTACATTACATTCATTTCGCCTTTGGACTTATGTTTTTTATTATTAATTGACACCTATTTTCTAGTGATCTTGTTGCTCTTCCCTGATTTAATATCTGTGAGATACCCTGTCTCACACACTTTGTATGATGTTATGTAACCATTCTCTCTCACATATGGTTTTATACCATTGTTGTAAGTTTTATTTCTGGACAATTTCATACTCATCTTGTTACCATCCCTTTGTAATATTTTCTTCAATATTTCTCTGCACACATCCTCTTATTGACCGCTTATTTTTTCTCTTCCAATACAGCCTGTGCATTGCACGCTCTTCTGTCCCAGCTGCCTGTTCTGGGTATGTCTGAGATGTTCCTTGCCCATGATGAGCTCTTAGACAAGCTGCTGTGTCTGTGCACCCTGCTTCCCAGGACATTCTTGCTTCAGCCGGTACAAACATTACTCCTCACATCTGTTTACTATTGGTTTATCCCATCCAGGGCTCATGGGCACAAATCTGACAAGTGCTAGAGATTCTCCATTCATATCTCTATCTAACATCCAATAAGTAGTTCACAATTATGTTCAGTTCAACTTTTCAAAATGCCAATCAAGCCTAGAATTCATACACTTCAATTCGAGTTGGGATTGTGGGAGTCGTAAACCTTTTTCTCCTGTTCATTGTTCTATGTTCCTCTTGTGTTACAGCCTTGTCAGTCTCCATATATCATATGTCAGGAAATCCTAGACAAGCTGATTCAGTGTGGGCTTATTGCTACACATGAGGTGAGTAACATACATTTATGGCTGATGAGAAGTTAATCCTTTCTCTACACTATTTAATAAAATCAGCATTTTGAGATATCTGCCATTAAAGGGACACTAAAGTCACCAAAACAACCTTAGCATCATGAAGCAGTTTTCGTGTATAGAACATGCCCCTGCAATCTCACTACGCAAGTCTCTGACATTCAGGAGTTTAAATAACTTTGTTTATTCAGCCCTAGTCATACCTCCTTGCATGTGACTTACACAGCCTATGTAAACACTCCCTATAAATATTCATCTAATGCTTGCACTACCTTTATTACAAATTCTGTTTAATTTAGAATTTCTTATCTCGTGCTCTGTTAATGGCTTGCTAGGCCCTGCAGGAGCCTCCAATATGTAATTAAAGTTCAATTTACAGAGCAGGAAATAAAAAAAATGTAAAGCAAGTTAACGTGATTGAAAATGAAATCATTTTTTTGTTTCATGCAGGCTGTCAGTCACTGCCAGGGGAGGTGTGGCTAGGGCTGCATAAACAGAAACATAAGTGATTTAACTCCTAAATAGCAGAAAATTGAGCAGTGAGATTTCAGAGGCATGATCTATACCATAAGAGAGCGCACAAACAATATAAAATATTCCAAGCAATAAAAAAGCAGCTAAATACAATAGTCCCAAGTTCCAAAAGACAGATAGCAAAATAAATAGTATCAGTGCTTAGGCAATCTTCCCCTTAGAAAGATTATAGGAAAAAAGCATAACTAGTCAAATTACTAAATAGTGAGAGTCCCAAAGTTAGTAAAAAAAAAAAAAAAAGATATATCCCAAAAATTGCAGGGGGTATGGTGTAGAATGACAACCAGTTGTAGTTCTCATCTCCAGTTGAAGGGAAACTAAATAGCCACCTTTGAGACAGGGAAGAAACAAAATATAGCAAAATACACTTTATTAAATAACTCCCCCCTATGGAATCCCTTGGTGGAACTTTTACACAAAATAGTGGTGGTACTTATTGCTAAGGACCGCAAATAGGCATATAGTGCAGTGCAGCCTGAGAGTTTTATCAGAGTTACCACTCCGCTGGTTGGATGCTCAGAGCTGCTTCCGTGCACGGGAGCCGACCTGTAATCTCTTAGTACTTGCTTCCCAGCCTCCAAATTTGAAACTGCCGCCAAAAGCAACAATCTGCCTGTGAGACCGGGCTTTCTCAAGATAGGTTGCCGCGGCGGTGCTCCTGCTAATATATACCCTTTGCCTGGATGAGATCAGGATTCTTCAAGGCATGTTGCTTGTAACAACTTAGACATGTTAGAAGTTCTTTAGTTCAATGTCCGCAATAATATGCTTCCACAAAAGAGTGTAAAATCAACATATAAATAATACAAGTTTAAAAATGTGGAATTAACATATAAATACAAGCATAAAAGTATAAAATCAACATATAAATACAAACATAATCCAAAGTGCACAAGGGTATAGAATACATTTGATACTGTGATTGTAATAAATTGTTGTTTTTAAAACCAACATGTTTATCCTATGATTTGATATTGTGTCCACTTATGGTAACAACAGTAACATAAATAGTTAACATAATTTCATATGGTGTAAATTCATGAGATCAGTGCAATCAATTAAATAAGACATAAATAGAATCATGTTAAAAAATTCGATTTAGAACGACTAGACCTAAAAAAAACCTGCTACTTAAATACAATGAGTTCAGTAAAATAGTAAAAGATAAAAGTGTTTTGCAACAATAAATAGTGAGTGAGAAATACACTCACTTAGGTATCATTATGGTTAGACTAGACTCTAAAGTCTAATTAGGCTAGACTTTAAAGAAATACAGGAGATGAAAAATGTCAAAGTTATATCCCAATAAAAAAGAATGGAGACCAACAACAACAGTAATGCAAGGTTGCACCAAAATAAATCACTGTGGACTACAAACAGTAAAAAGCATATAAATGAGACATATACAAAAGTGCAAACAAGATATCTCATTTATATGCTTTTTACTGTTTGTAGTCCACAGTGATTTATTTTGGCGCAGCCTTGCATTACTGCTGTTGTTGTTCTCCATTCTTATTATAGAGGGTTACCCTCTGCTAGTCGCCACCTGGATTTAACTAAGCAAATAGGTAAAGAGTCATCTATTGGATAGTTACACCCATCATGCCTAGTGCCTACTGTACAAGCCTGTGGGGGCAGTGCTATGATCTAGGGTTGCTGCAGTTGGCCAGATCTAGGTTCAGCAACATTATGTGCCCAAAGAATGAGGCAAGCTGACTACCTGAATATACTGAATGACCAGGTAATTCCATTAATGGATTTTTTTCTTCCCTGATGGCACGGGCATGTTCCAAGATGACAATGCCAGGATTCATCGGGCTCAAATTGTGAAAGAGTGGTTCAGGATGCATGAGACAATTTTTACACATGGATTGGCCACCACAGAGTCCAGACCTGAACCCCATTGAGAATCTTTGGGATGTGCTGGAGAAGGCTTTGCGCAGCGGTCCGACTCTCCCATCTTCAATACAAGATCTTGGTGAAAAATGAATGCAACACTGGACGGAAATAAATCTTGTGACATTGCAGAAGCTTATCGAAACAATGCCACAGCAAATGTGTGCCGTAATCAAAGCTAAAGGTGGTCCAACTAAATATTAGTGTGTGACCTTTTTTTTTTTTTGGCCAGGCAGTGTGTGTGTATATGTATATGTATATATATCTATATCTATAGATATAGATATATAATTTTCATTCATATCCCTCCTCCCTTCTTACCTTTGCTTGGGAGGGGGGACAGTACTAAACCCTGGTGGTCCCAGTGGTGAGAGTGAACTCTAGCAGCTCCTCGTGGTAACCATGGCAACGCTCCGAGCTCGCGAGAGGAGAACTCGTTGGGGAGGCTGCAGGTTAGAGCTCCCTGGGTCCTCTCTCCCTCCCCTGCCGGCTGCCAGCATTAAAGTGCTAGCGGGCTAGTGAGGGAGATCTCTGATCTCCCCTCCTGTCCTACAGAGCCGACAGGGGAGAGAGAGGCACAGTTCCCAGTGCTATGATCACCTGGGGTGCCGCGGCACATAGTTTGGGAACCACTGATATATACATTAAAACTGCTCAAGACGTGGCTGTGTTTTAATATTGGTAAATTTAATGTATATCCAACTCTCCTCTGAAAATGTTAGTGTGTAGACATTTTGATTTAAAAAATTCCCCCCCTCTTTAGGATCCCAGCGCCTCGCCTGTCTGTGACACTGGAAGGAATCGTTTCTTAGATCAGATATTGTGGAAATCTGTCGACGATTTTGCTGACAGTGACAGCGATTATATGGAGGAAGATGTGAAACGTTACTACAAGGTGACGTATTTGGGTGTATCCCCAAAAAATTCAGGAATTGCTGATTTAGAATTAATTGAAAAAATTATTATCTACAGCCAAAGCTTGGTTATTGTATCCTAAATTGTGCAGTCCAGTTTTCAATACACTGCATTTTGTTTTTTAGTAAATGACCCAATTTTGTACACTGCATTTTTGAAGCTGGAATAAATAAATATTTAAATATATTGGCTGGTTAGAGCAGTGGTAACATGTCGTGTGACATGCCTAGGCAAAACACCTAATGCTAAATATCTCAAATCCTCATAGATTGTAAATTCATTTGAGAAGGGACTTCTTCAACGCTTCCAGTTTCTATAATTATAAAGCTCTGCTGAATATGTTGGCGCTATATAGCAACTTATAATAATTTCAGACTTTATCCGCAAGCCGTAATATCTTTTTTTTTGGAACTATTTATGTTGGGGTTTTTTTCTGTATGATTCCAAACACAGTTGGGGTAATAGAGAACTGGAATTTGATTTAGTTAAAGGAACACTCCATAGACGACTAACTTAAATCACTATTTAGTAGAACTACGCCAGTGAAAACATGCATTCATTTATTTATGTATGTTGTCATGGGGGGGAGCTTTCAAAAGCTGCATATCTTCTGTCTGCAGTCCTTGCAAGCCATCCTCTCTTTTCCCAGCTCAGACCGAAAGAAGCCTTTAGATTCCATCCCGCTAGCGTTCAGTGAGAGAGGCTGCCAGAGAGGATGCTGGAACAGGGGTCAGTATAAGCAGCCAGGGAGAATCAGGTAAAATGGAGCTTTGTGGAGGTGTGCACACAAGTGCGTGCACTCATAGGCTCACAGTGACTCCTACTAGTTCTATTAGCTCAGTGAAGCGAATGAAAGAGTAAGAGAACCTCCATGGCTTGATTGAAAGCTGAGGTGGTGTTTCTTAATTGATTAATACAAGTGTCTATTTCTCATGCAAATAGACCCTTTTATAAAGTGCAATTAACATGGCATACTCCTTAAACATCAAACACTCCGGCAAACTGAAGTGCTTTATGTGTGTGGACTGGTTCTTTAAAGGGACAGTGTATGAAATATAACAATTAGTGCTAGCATGATATCCCTTTTGTTCTGTGACAAACCATTGTTGAGAGGTTTGACAAAATGAGGGTCCATGAAGGCACACATGGCCTGACCCCTCACTTGCCATATTGCTTATCAATGATATCCAAACATGGATTAAATTCATATTGTTAATGCACAGTTGTCACCGGGGGAACAGTGGGGAACAACAGTCCAACAATGGTTTGACCCAGCGCCTTCTAGCACCAGAGTTATTACAATGATCTGCAGTGGTTTTGGTGCTTACAATGACCCTTTAAGCATGAAAAATCCCAGCAAATCACAATGTTTTTAGAAAACTATAACTCTGGATAAATAGTTTACAAGAAAAGTGCTAATTCGTAAGAATAAACACTTTACTTTAGCAGTAGTTGAGGTATGATATGAGACCTAGAGGGTATGAAGAAAATATATAAGGATAAATGAATAAATATTGTCATTTCCTAAAACTAATCATTATGCAGTTCTAACATATTGGTACACTTGGTCGCAGTTTGAGATCAGGGGTCAAAAAACACAGTGCAGAGCAAGAAAAATAAATAAAATTGGCCAACTGTATTAGATGTTATCAGGTTATTGTGAAATAAGAAAACTCTTGTACTGAAAGGTGATGGGATTACTGCAAACATGGGTATAACATCTCAATGGTTGTATAATTGAGTTATCTCTATAACTAGGAATAGTGTCAAGAAACAAATCTCAGGCACTCACTTTGATACGTTAAGCAGCTTTAATGGATACTGCAATGCTTCATCGAAACGTAACTTATTTATTAAAGTTGCTTAACGTATCACAGTGAGTGCCTGAGATTTTTTTTCTTGACACATGTTCTATGGGGTATGTTGACCCATACTCAGTTAGCACCCTGTGATTTTTATGATTGAGTACAACCCTCTTTTCTCTTTTTATAACTAGGAATAGGTGAATTCCGCACCTGAAAGAACCCTCACGTGATAGATGAGCCTCTCTGAAAATTGCAGAAGTGAGGAAGTCTTGTATAACTGTGACCTCACTCCCTGTAGACTAAGCTTTCATCCATAAACTCTACACCAGGGGTGTCCATAAGGTAAAACCCCAGATGTTTTAGTTCTACAGCTCCCATGATACTTTGCATACCTTAATAATGACAAAGCATCATGGAAGCTGTGGTTTTAAAACATCTGGTGATCTACCTTTTGGGCACTCCTGCTCTTTTGTTGTCACATGTGGACACTTGCAATCAACCACTACTGCCATGTGTTGTCTACATAAACTATTAATAAAGAGTATTTGGTGGGTAATAAATCTCTGTTCTTTTCTTCTAGCTGGGACGCTCCAGCCGTAATGCTGATTTATTTCTCTTTCTGTGCCGCCTTCTGAGACCAATGCTGAAAACATATGAAAGAGCTGCAATGTTTCTGGAGCAGCATGCAGATTGTGGACAAGGTATAAGAAGACTATTTGTATAATGTTTGGGCTATATTAATGGCAAGACAGGAGCCTGTAAATCTTCTACTTTTTATTGAAATTTAGCATTGAAACAGTTTAAGTATAGTAAGTGCTGGGCTCCCTGGTAGACATGGTGGCAATACTTTCTGCAGTATGTACTTAGGCTTGGATTTACATTTCTCATTCTGTTTGTAGATACAGAGGTAGGTTATGTGAGCAGACTGCATGGGTACCTTCAGCAAAAAGCAAGAGAGGATGACTCATTTGGTAAGTACTGCTTCATATGTACACATCCTTCTCCAATAAGTGTTATGGTGAGCCAGAACTGCTACGATGTGTGTAGTATAACACAATGCAAGGCTGCGGTATATATCTGTTTTTAATGTTTCCTATACAGTGCCTGCTTCCAGGGCGATGTACAAAGAACGGTAATTATGCACAATTCAGGAGTTACAAACACTACAATATATAAATAGACACATGAGTGCAGAACAAAGAGACATCCCTGTCTGTGAGCTGATAATTTAGCAGTTGTATTACTACGTTTACAGGAAATAATGGGAGTTGAGACAAAAGGCAACAAAAGAGAACTTTAGGTTAATGGTTGTAGAATTTAAAGGATATTAAATATAATTGTAGAACATCTGCGTGGGTGGAAGAGTTGGTGAAATGGGTAGAAGATAATTATGTATTATACTAAATGGAGATTAACAGTCTATAATGATGGGTATGCGGTTACAAGACTTTGGCATTTGGAAGATGCACCTGTAGAACAGGCTGCAGAGAAATGGAGTCTCAAAGCAGTAGAAACAGGTTATGTTTTTGTCCCATTGGTAGTTAAGGATGTTGGCGAAGCAGAGACGTAGAGCGTGTGTTGGGGATGTTTAGTAAGATTATTGCATTTTGCAAAAATGGTAGAAAAACCTTATTCTCCAAATTAAAGGGGAAGGTTTTCAACAGTATTTCGCATCAGAAATGGCAAATTACGCAAGTGCATTATTGTTATCGTTTTGTTTTGCCTCAAAATGGGAAATGATGTCTAGAAAACCAGAGATGTATTGTGTAGCTTCTTTTTCAACTCAAAAGCATACACGTTTTCTGTTGTTATAATCATGACAAGATAAATTTTAAGGTCAAAATAAGAGACTTAGAACAGCTTATATGCTTTTGATGATACAACCATATTTTTGCCCATTGTGCATTGAGTTAGAAACATAAACTGTCCTCTAGCTAATATTGTGGAACCTCCACTGTGGATGTTTGCAGAGTTTAAAAAACATTTTTTTACAAAGCATGGCTACCTCAAAAAGGAATAGAATGTGACTGCAACATTGCTGTCAACTTCCCAGTTTATTTTATTGGGGAATGATTTCATATATTTCCAAGACCTACACTTGATAACACTAAAAGTATGACTGATCAACAATACTGTACATTTATAAAAACATCACTACATGTACGCTTGGGACACCAATTAAATTCAACTGGATCTGAATTTTAAAAACAAAGATAAAGTTACTTGCACTCTGGCCTAAATCCCTATGTACATTTAAACAAAATGGAGGCTCATTAGTTTTATTCCAATGGCCATTTGAATATAAGCTTACCTGCCACGTCAAGGCAAGCCTCAAAAGGTGCATCTCAGCTATTGCATTTATATCATTTTCTGTGCTTTTACTTAAAGCTATTCTATCCTCTCTAGACCCACTCCTCTTGACCTTTGTTACAACTATTTCTATATAAGCATTAAGCCTCATTTCATTTTAGTTTCCCTTCTTCTTTCCTCTGTCCACACTGCCTTTCACTTCCATACTTAATTGCCTTTAGGTACTTCTCTTCCTCTTTCAGAATCTGTTCTTCTTTTCTTCATATCTGATCTAGTTTTCGTTAAAACACAAGAGAAAGTAGGGACTACTCACCCACAATACTCAGCCTTCCTCCATGTTCTTGCGTTGCTACATTTGCCTGAGAATTCACAGAATTTTGTCCTAACAAAATGTGTACCATTTGTTCGGTTGTATACAGATTGTTCGGCGGCAAGATTTAGGGAGCTATGTACTAAAAGGTTTTAAGATAAAAATGTGTCTTTCAGCCTACTTTACTAACACTAAGTGAAAATTCGTTAGTATTAGTAAATAAGAGATATGAAAACTTCCCTCCTGCCCCTACTTGCCATGCCGAGAGTAGGGACATGGCTATCAAAGAGTGAGCAGCCTGTGGCTAAGTGACAAATAGGGGAGACCTACTGCCCTTCCCAGCCCCCACCCAGGAGCGGCGGATGGGGGCCTTATGTGACAATGGGGGAGGGGGGGGGACAACTGCTGTCTTCCCCCACCCAACCTATTGGCAGTGGGTGGGGGCTAGACATACAAATAACCCCCTGCAGGTAACTATGGGTCCCCAAGCCCCTATTCACCCCCACCCAGTGAATAGGGGTTCCATAGTCTCTCCCCTATTAAAATAAAACCCTACCTAACCCTGTCACCCTAAAAATATTGAGGGGGAGTAATAAACTAAAAACATGTAAATTAAAAAAAGTCATACTTATCCTTCGATGTCTTATTTTTTCTAAAACCTTCTTTTTTCATCCCCAAAAAAGGTCAAATAAAAAGCCATAAATCCTGTTGTTCAAAAAAAAAAAAAAAAAATGGCGAAATAAAATATATCCCAATGCTAATATAGAAATCCATCTTCACTCAGCGAGGGCTCTGCGCAGACTGAGTTCCGCAGGGTGAAGAAAGGCTTATAAAGCCCTCCCACGCCCTGCTATTTGACTCAGAGCGCTCTGATTGGTTGGCTTAAGACAACCACTCAGAGCGCTCTGATTGGTTGGCTTAAGACAACCAATCAGAGTGCTCTGACAGGTAAATCTTGAGCCCTTAGGCTCAAGATTTACCAATCATGATAGTACCACTTTAAGTCTCTTTAGCTCTACCATTACATAAATATTCTTCTTATTTAGACTCTGCAGGTTGTCTCTGGCCTTACTTAATGTGGCTTTTTTTGAGAGAGAAAGGATGGGCCAGGCCATGGTAAGGGTAAAGCACAAATGAAAACTTCTTGTTAGCCTTGCACCAAGTCACTTTCTTGTGTTTTAAGTAAGACTAAGGACAACTCCTGACATCATGTTTATATTTACTAGTTCTGTAGATCAGTGTTTCTGAATCGGAAATACCCAGTCAAGCTATCTTGCTGTTGGTTTGTGTGGACTACAAATTATGCTTTTTATAAAAATATAAGCAATGCTACTGAAAAATATGCGTTATCTGAAATATATATATCACACATTATATCTCATCCTGCCCCCAGAAGGAATGGTGCTGCTTTTTATTCTAGGTATTGTATAATTCGTTTGATATTGTGGGCATTGTTTTGTATATATGTTAGATATGAAATGTTAATTATGTAAAAATAACCACATAATATACTATTATTATTTTAAATTACCAAATAGATCTGTAATACTCAGCTTCCACCTTCCAGGATGTTTTTCCAGCCTTAAGACTGGCAAGGCAGATATTGTTGCATACTAGATAGAAATCTACATTTTTCCACATCAACTTTACACTATATTGTGTGTAAACACCATTGTAAATCTGAGTTCTCTGCTTTACTGCTGTAACCCCCCTGAGATAAGCCTTTCACTTCCTAACGTTTCATTTCTCCTACATTTGCACAAGTCTTTCCATGTGGAACACTCTGCTTCCTGCATTTCAAGTAGATCTTTACTCTTGTATCCTGCTTGTTTGATTTCCTCAATATTCTAATGTGCAGGTTTAGCAAAAGCAGATTTTATTTTGCTGTCCTATAACATGCTAAGGGAATCACCATTATAATATCCTCACACATGTAGCTGGCAGACAAGCATTTACTATATGCTTTATCATATCCTCACCTGTCATGTGTATGTAATATGATGCATGCAGTATATCTCTATGTGATGGCTGTGTGTAGTATATTTTATGCAAGTGTGACTTATATTTTTATCACAGTCATTATGCAGTATGATTAAAGAAATAAAATGAGTGCACATTTTTTTTGTTTTTGCCCTTGAAAGTACTAACCTCTGCATATACATGCTTATACATGACACTGAAACAAACAAAATACGGAAGCAAGCTGAATTTTTACCCTTATCACAGGTTTGTTGATGTTAAAATTACCTGCCTGCCTAGCACAATGCCATCTCTGTCCATGAACTGTTTTCCTTCCGTCTAACCATAATTTCCTCAGCTATAAGCCTGCTGCATCGAATCTCATTCTACCAAGACGCTATATAATTTTTTTAAATGTCCTTATTTTAGAGATAATCATCATTCACATACATAGTTATTTGCTAGTGTTACAGTGCGTTTGTCTCTTTTTAAATACAATGTTATAATGTCACATTATAGTGAAATTAGAAACAAATTGTCGGACAAAAAAACTGAAAATGGAGGAGGAGTGAGGGGGGAGCTTAGCGTGGTGAGGTTAGTGTGAACTCTTTGGTAATCACCTGAACCCTTTGGTCACCTGTGCTATGCCGTGGAAGCAAATTCTCATAAAGGGCCCCAGATTTTATAAAACGATGGTAAAATATTGTGCACCGTGGCTGTCCATCAGCTGATTTTCCTCTATTTACGCTCTGATCTCTCCCATCATATGAACTGACACACTGTACCATGATGCTGCTTCAACCAAGGTTATTTTATTGAATAGTTTCTGCAAGTTTTTTGGGAAGCCTTTTAGAAGCCTTGACAACAGGAACAATCAGGCGTCCAGATCAAAGGGTCTTTGGAACACAGACGCTAAAGGTCCTTCCCTATCAGCAGGGGGCGATTTACCTGGCAGGTGCGCCACATGTGGCTGTAAGAACCTCAATGTCCATATGATCTCCAACAATCATCGGAAGGTATTTTCCCCATTCAACACAGTTGGACAGGAGTGCCATTCCATCTTAATAAAATGTAAACATTTGTCTCTGAGCTGTAACATATAGAGACCCTTGCCCCTGCATCTCAAGCATCTCCCTCTGCCTTTAAATTTTAATCTATCCCAAATAAAGAAGAACATTAGAACGGCCATATAGTTAGTGCAGAGTAGTGGCTTCAGGGGTTTATTTAGCCACAAACACAAATCAGCCAAACACTGAAACCATCGACAGGCGAAGTGAAAAACAATTATTTTATTGTTACAATGGCATCTGTTAAGGGATGGGAGATATCAGGCAGCAAGTGAACAGTCAGTTCTTGAATTGTGTTGGAAGCAGGAGAGTGACTTTGTCAAGGGCCAAAAAGTAATAGCTAGACAACTGGGTCAGAGCGTCTCTCTTGTGTGATGTTCCCGGTATGTAATGGTTAGTACGTACCAAAAGTGGTACAAGGATGGACATCCAGTGAACCGTCGTCAAGGTCATGGGCGCCCAAGGCTCATTGACACAAATGGGGGCGAAGGCAAGCCCATATGGTCCAATCACATAGAAGATATGCAGTAGCTCAGTTGCTGAAAAACTTAATGCTATCCATGATAGAAAGGTGTCAGACTCTCCTTTTCATTCAGGCTGCTGTGTAAAGTGTTGGTGCAGTCCACAATAGTGTTGTGTGCTGAGACCATCGTCTCCACCCTGGATTCCAGCTCATTGCATAGCAAAGAGTTGGGCCATTATCGGGTCCCGCTTCTGTTGCCTCTTTTGGGAGGACTTCATGATTTGCAGCGTGCAGGTTAGTGGGATAGTGGTCAAAGTTTTGCCCTAAAGTGTTTAGAATTTGCATTTTAATGTGCGCTATGGCCTGAGCTCGGGACTAAGCCATCCATGTAGCACGACGTCTAAACTACACCCGACTCTTAACCCACTGTACCTAGAAACCTGTCAGTTTTTACTTTTGACACATTTCTTTATTGCAACACAGTAATCTTATGTGATCTTATGTGTAAACCCAATGTCTCCAGTCCTTTGTGATCAGTAACCTGTCCATTTGTTAGATTTCTTCCTCTTTTTTGTTTTTGTTTTGGACCTTTATCATCATCATTGATGAGCAGCGTTGAGTTACTTGCCCATATATTAAGCCACTAAGCATCTCTCACTTTCTATTTCCTTCTAGGTCTGTAATGCAAGGGAATTGCTTGAGGAATCACA
The DNA here is from genome assembly GCA_933207985.1 of Pelobates cultripes. Lineage (NCBI taxonomy): Eukaryota > Metazoa > Chordata > Amphibia > Anura > Pelobatidae > Pelobates > Pelobates cultripes. The sequence goes on along the minus strand of OW240914.1, from coordinate 122,590,977 downwards.
AATGCTCTCGAGAAGTCAATTATCCACATTCCTTATGAGATTGAAACATTTGGGTGAACTTTTCAACCATCTGTTGGAAAACCATCTGTGTGTTTCAACCTGTCACATTTCGCGTAGGCCCTGCTTTCCCCCATATACCAAATATGTTGCCACTTTAAAAACAACATTTTGGAATTGGTGAGAGATGAGTGAGTGGTTTCACAATATGAATGTAGAATAAACCCAGCGCTGTGTATGTGAACTCTGATTAAAAGATAACTGACTCTAGATTTTAAAGTATTTATCTTTGATATAAAAACATCAAAAGTAAGGGAATGGTGTGCAGACGTTTCACCCTATGTTTTACTTTCTATGCAAACCGTACCAGATTATACTGCCGAGGTATATAATAGATGACAGGTAAACAAAATCTTTAACATTAGGGATTTCTGGAAGATGTAGTTAAAGGGACACTATAGGCACCCAGACCACTTCAGCTCATTGAAGTGGTCTGGGTGCACTGTCCCAGGTCCCTTAACCCTGCAAAAGTAATTATTGCAGTTTTTGATAAACTGCAATAATTACATTTGAGGGTGAACTACACCTCTAGTGGCTGTCTACCAGACAGCCACTAGAGGGACTTCCAGGTCTAACTGACACTGGACGTCCTCATGCATAATATTCAGCGCCATGTGACACTTCATAGGAAAGCATTATACTAATGTGAGCACACCCATTGCCGCGCATCATGTCTCCCCGCCAGCTGGCGTTGGTGGAAGAGGACCAGAGGCGGAGCCCAAACAGCGCAAATTACATTGGTTTTGGACTCAGTTAAGTGAAAGAGAGTTGTTTTTTTTTAACGCCTTCTGAGTGGTGGTGGTGACCTAGTGGGCACTATAGGGAGCTATTGTGCCAGGAATTTTTTTTTTTTTTTTTCCTGGCAGTATAGTTTCCCTTTAAATTACTGTTGCTGTGCTTCTTGATGACTCGTACAAAAATGCTATGGGACACTAGTTTTTGGGAGTACATAAAGAGGGCTGTATCTGTGTACAATAGAAGGAAGTGTTTTGGAATAGAGAAGGCAGGGCAAATGAGGTATGGCTAAAATGCAGATTGCAAAAATTAGAAAAATTTTAGCATTCAAAATGCAGTACATTTTTGTGTCTAAAACCAAATGTATTAGTTGTGTTGGTTGCTGTACACTATGGCATTTGAATAGTTACTAAACATATTTTCCCGTTATAGAATGCTGTACTTTATTACATTTGAAATGGTATGTAATAGCTGTGTAATTGTGAGCGGTACCCACATACAATGATAGTTTCTCTTCACTAAAGCCTTAGTTTCAGCCCACGTATTCTGTGAATGCAATTGCTAAATGTAAATATCTGACTAGGGAATTCCTAGTCTCTTCCCTCCTTACTCGTGTACTTTACATAGAACAAAAAGATCTTCCCCACACAAAATATGTAAATTAATGTGAAAATACTAAAAAAAACACTCCCACGTCATGAAGAGGGGTCTTTGTCTGCAGGATATAAGATGGTCCCAGACAAAGGTTTAACGCAAAAATGGTTATATATTGAAAAGCCACGGTATCAAACAAGCTTGAAGAAGCTTAAAGAATAAGTGGGTGGGTTTAAATAATAACTCATGAAATAACAGCTTTTTATAGTTCACTTTACTTAATAATTAATTACTCATGCTGATGGTCTTTCAGATGGAACCAAGAAAACGATAGAGGTGGAAGGAATAAACAATGGATTAAACTAAAGTTGGTTGTTTTGATTCCTATAGTATCCCTTTGAAGGGACACTCCACTGTCCAAATACAAATAAATAAATCACTGTTTAGTAGATATACCTACAATGAAAACATGCATTGATTTAATTTTTTTTTATTTTTTTATTGGGGTGTATCTAGAAACAGCTTGCAAAAGCAGCAGATCAGTCTTAGTACTTTCTCCATAGGAAAGCATTGTATAATGTTCTCATTCATAGCGTTAAAATGCCCAGTGTCAGGTGACCAAAAGGCAACCTAAAAATGAGCTGAAGTGGTCTGGGTGCCTATAGTGTCCCTTTAAGTAGGACAACAGGACAAAAGACCTTTTACTAAATCTTAAATGATAGAAAACCTCACTAAAAGCACTTGAGCATTTAATTGGTATGTCAGCAGACAGGATATAATGTACAACAATGATGGCTAGTCTTGGGCACTGCACTGGATTTTGGACTAAATTACCTATGATTTAATGACAGCCATCCATTAAGCTTTGTGAGCATCAGTGGAAATGATAGCCGCTACAGCTGCAGTGGAAACATTAGTAACACCTGCACTATTGTATTACGCTTCATTCTCACCATTATACAAAGTATTTTATCGTGAGCTTTTGTTACGCTTCATACTCTTTCAGCTACAGGGAGATGACCGAGAATCTTTAAGCTCAGCAAATAAGTGATATTGTATGGGAGACATACTGTATACTGAGAATATGTCATATTATTTTCATTTTTTGTTTTTTTTGCTAATAGAATGTGCAGAGTATTCCTTGGCTGCCTGTGCTGTTAGGACCTTTATAGATCTTGGGGTAAGTGCCACTCAACTCGATCATATTTAGTTTGTCAGGAATTGCTTAAATATGTCTCCTCACAGTGATGACAGCAGTTCTTCTCTCTACACCTACACTTCAGCTTCGGTTATCCAGCTGTTACATTACAGTTCCCATAAGTTTCTGCCAGCCAATTATAATCCTAGTCGAAGAACAGTTGGTGGACCTGTGTTTACAACTGGACACTCAGTTTTAGATACTGATGGTCATGGAAAAGAAAAATATAGTAGGCACTTCTCTGGAACTCACAAATAACAATATATATTACAAGACTTATAATACAAAGTAGAGCTCTGTGTGGGAAGGAGTATCTTATCCCCTCACAGTATGCAGTACTATAGCAATGTTAAAACAGCAGTATATAAAAGATAAACAGAGAGAACAACAAATGGCGCAGATGGTAACAATCCTTGCTAAATATAAAACAATTGGGTGTAAACATACTCACATTTAAAGGAACACTATAGGGTCAGGAACACAAACATATATTCCTAACCCTGTAGTGAAAATCCACCATTTAGGTGGCTTGCCTCCCCTTAGCCTCCTCACAATGGGTGAAAACTCACCTTATTTTCAGCTCTCCGCTGCGCTGGCCTCCCCCACCCCCCCCATCTCCCCAATGCATCTCTATGAGGAAAATTCAGCGTCCCCATGCACAGCGTATGCCAATATAAGGGAGAAAACAAAATGGGACAGGAATACTAATATAGTGTAGTATGTCTCTTAACAGGAGAGGCAGAATATAAGGAAAAAATATATTGCACTCACACTTTTCTGGAGCTCAAGATCAGCTCCAGATCACAGCGTATAGACGGTACAATCCCCTTCTGTGGATGTTAGGATGGTCCTGATTACCTCTGGTATCGTATCCCTGTGCCAATAATACACGTGGTGTATTCAGATGATGCTCCAGTGATATATATAGGATATAAAAGAACAGGAATATTGTTCTCTGTATTAATGAAACAAATAAAATAAAGAGAGAAATATACTCACAATGGATGAGCAAATAGGGATTGCTCTGTCTTTTACAGCATAGGTGGTTTGTCCCCCACCCGGGAATGTGAGATGCAGCTTCTCCAATAAAATATGTCCAATGAACGTCCAGGGGTACAATGCAGATTAATTTTATTAAACAAATAAAAAGAAAAGTAAGTAGCACACTAACACGTTTCACCTATACAGAATGCTTTTTCAAAGTGTTACAGAGTAGGGGACCTTCACTCTTAAATAGCTGAGAAATTTTTTTAAGAAAACGGTCCGATGATGTCACTGATCATGTGACCTGAACATTAATTAACTTTAAAACATAAAATAAAACCAAATAAGCAATTAAAGATAAAAGAGAGTTTAATAACAACATAGTATGTGTAAATGTATTAGGAATGGATACTTATGTGGATACTTATTATTCAAATTGGCTGACTAGCAGACTGAGCGGTTGCTTTCATGTGCAGCTTCGCAACAGAAACAGATAAAACAAAGATTAACCCTGGCAATCCCACACAGGAGAACGCCTAACCTATTGTCCCCACCAGCTGACAATATGGGCCGCAAAAATAAGAGGTTCCGAGTACCTGAGCGCCCCAAACTCCACGATATCCGACTCTCCTTTGAGAGGCCTGCTCTGAGAGAAAATTCCAATATGGCGCCCGCGGCGCAACCCACGCCGGAAGACTTGGAGGAGTCACACAAGGAAGTGGAATCCCCAGCTTCTAAAGACCATAGTGAAGCCGATCAGGAATCAGAGTCTGATGAAGACTCCACACCCTCCACAAAGGGGGATATCAACAAGCTGCTACTAGATCTTTGCAAAGTGGGGAAGGCAGACCTCCACAAGACCCAAAGAGAACTGGTCATCGTGACTCAGAAGGTTAAGGAGGTGGAGCCGAGAGAGCTAGGGATGACAGAATTAAAGCCACAGAGACCAATCTGGAGGATCTTACACAGGAGGTCCAAAGACTGCATAGAGCTGTGGTTTCGATGGAGTCTCGACACAGGTGCCGGAATGTCAGGCTGAGAGGCATTCCAGAAGAGGTCAGTGGGGAAGCATTACTGCTCTATATCCAGAGGCTGTTCACCACTATGGGAATCAGAGTGGAAGAGGGCTCACCTTTGCTGCTGTCGGCATTCAGGATTCGGAAAGAAACCACGCAGCTAGCTCCCCAAGGGACATACTAGTGGTGATAAGAGACATAGTGGTGCGCTCCACGATCATGGCCCGTTCCAGAGTTCTGGGTAGCGTCAAGTTCGAGAATAGCGAGGTGACGCTTTATGGAGATATACCCTTCGCAGTCCGCACAGAAAAATGCAAGCTGGCTCCAGTTGCCAGGCTACTGAGAGACCGATCAGTCCGGTACAGATGGGGCACGAAAGGACCCTTACTGGTTCCACAAGGGGATAAGACCCTCATGTCGGACCAAGACCCAGAGACGCTCTTAAATGGCCTGCAACTACACAGCGATTACCTGAACAGGAAACTAATTAAGGGGGACCCAAGAGAAGGTATCTCGAAGACACAAGCCAAACCCCAATTACCCAAAGGACTATCCTTCCTGTTAATAGACATACTGTGTTCATGAGAGTTTTCTTTATAATTTCTAATATCTCTATATTCTCTGCTTCATTACCTCCCCAGCCCAACGAGGCACACTAAACTGTATGATACCTTATACCTTACCTTTCCCCCAGTTATGGTGAAACGTCCTGTTGTATTGCAGTGCTCCTGATGTTACTAATATTACTTGTTTTACTATTAATCTCAGATACTGATCCAACATATACAACAACATATGTGTATACTAAACCAATAAAAATTATAAATTGAAAGGAAAAAAAATATAAGACTGATATAGAATCTTTTTTTGCACATGCCCTGTTTCCTTTAAGATGGAATTTCAGTGGATTACCATTGAGTTGCCATTCAGGCAGTAGAGCCAGCTGCCCATGAGTGGAGGCATGCAATTGGCCTCTCTATTCAGGAGCCATCATTGGCTCACAGTATCAGGGTGTGGGGTTACAGAGCCCACACAGAAAGTGCAGCAGAAGTTCTAGGCCCATGCCAAATGTAAGTGTATCATATTATCTTTTTCTCTCCCCCAATAGCCTTTAGAGACTGACCTAGCTCTTATTTAAAAGCACTTAATTCCCCAAATGCAGTTTCTGTTTGCTTTCAGATTAAATTATATTATTACTATCATAAACCTCCCTTTTACAAGAAAGACACTGAACTGGGCAAGGTTTTTTCAATGCTTTAACCATGCCTGTATCTCCAGTTGTACAAATCACATTGAGTTATTCTGTAAACATTAATTCAGGTGGTATTACACCCCTGTCTGACTGAGCCATATGTTACCCATAGTTGGAAAAGGTGCGATAGTGAAGGAACCCTTATTCACGTATGGTGGTCTTGACCCCTTATACACAAGCAGTTGAAAACTCTCAGTTGGTAGAGGAGATTATGCCCTTACAATTAAAATTTCAGGCAGAAATTTCTCATTTATATATTTTGCCAAAGAGTGTACTGCATGATGCCCATAAACTAATATCCTTCTAAACATTGGAAAACGGATTTCCCGATATGGCACATATCAAAGGTGTAATAGATAATTGTCGTCAAATGGAATATATGACTCACACAGCATTCAATTTGTTAACCAAACTGCACAATAAATGGGACCCAGTATTGGGGGAGAACAGCTAGATTGGTGTGAGGTAGGTATATTCAATTTTATTTTGTTAGCTAGATAAAGTGAGTTCACCAACGACTCTCAGAACATACTTGTTGTTGTACATTGCTTTACAGATACATTTTGACTTCCACTATGTATCGAGTTCAGTGATGGCATATTGTATCTTCTGTATAGCTTATCTGATGACCATTGTCTACACTATGCAACATCTGTGTTTTTCAATTTTCAAAATGGTGGAATGTACCTTTCTGATTTTTGCAGTAATGATTATGCTTCGTTGCAAAAATTTAAATTATAATCCAAAATAGCAAACAGCCTAATATATGTGGCATAATTGCACGTTTCAAGGGAAACAACTTATAAAGCCATATGTTTAGCTTGGAACTTTACTTTTTCTGTTACAATACTATAAAGAAAACAGCAGATGTCTGCAGTGATTTTGTAGTTTGCAATTTTAAATAGTTGTGTTTTGATTTTGTTTTTTACACACACTCTTGTGTGTCTCTTGCCTTACCAGGTCTTTGTCACAAGCAGTCCTGAAGGAACCCTTCACATCTCTGAGACATTCCTGCTTAAAGAGAACTGCAAAAAACTGAATTCCTTTATCCAACAATTTGTTTACAAATTATGAAGAGTTGAAGATCGCAAAGAAGATTACACCATGACACCATATATGAGTGTTGCTTTCACAGGTCAACCACATTATGAGGAGAGTGGATGAGCTATTATTTAAGTTAAATTCACATGGCATGGTTATATTTGCATGTTGTTAAAGCTTGCCAATATTTAGATCACTATCTTTGAGACACATTTATTCAAAACTGCTGACGTTGAAAAAAGCAAGATGCAAACACAAGACTTAAAATTATCATTTTTGTTGTTTACAGTTCAGTTAGTGTGAGATTTATTTTTGTGCGTGCACTTCATTTGTAGATTTTAGTAGAATTTGAATTTCTCATCATGAATATCATTTCTTTCACTAATAAATGTCATCGTTAGACAGAAATGATGTGAGACGGTCTGCTGTGCCCTGCAAATCCTCACAGCACCTGGTTACTGATAACTCCCAGCTCATCTATTTCACAGTCCACCACATCTCCAGCCTGTAAATAGAAAACACACAAGCAAAGCATGAGATTACAAAAACAATTTATAAACCATCATTCAAGAACCAAACAAACTAGAAAAAATATTGGAAGGATGAAGTGCTAGAAATTTTTCTTCTAGGTGTCAATAATAATATTTTGACATTTTCTAAAAACACCTAGATACAAGAGCTGAAGATAGCCCTGCTCAAAAATACTTATAGTCTAGATGACGTGGTCTAGTTTTATTTTGGAAACCTGATATGTCGCCTCCAGGGGGACTAGCGGTAACACACCTATGTACCATTAGAGTGCAACAGTAATATGGATGGGACAGGACGAGTGAGCTAATGAAACCTTGTTTTATAAGAAACTACTGCATTTTAGAGCTGTTCCACAGATTAATGCAATAGACTGAATGACTACATGTAAGAGACCAAAATCATATATAACTAAGACACTGGATGTGGGTTTCAGTTTGAATGTCAAGCTGAGATGAGGACACTACTATTGTCTTTGGAACACTAGCAGATGTACCTAGAAGTAATTTTGAAACAGGTCATGTTGCATTGATGTGTAGTAGCTACTGGGCCTGGAAAATATAAAGGTACTCTCTAGTCACCAGAACAACTACAGCTTAATGTAGTTGTTCTGGTGAGTATAGTCAACCCTGCAGGTTTTTTGCAGTAAACACTCTTTTGAGATGGCTAGTATAGGTGACATTTAGTGTCTGCGTGGAGATACTAAGCTTTCCACATTGAGATGCATTAATTCAATGCATCTCTATGAGGAGATGCTGAATCGCGATGGCGGCATTTAACTCCGCACCCAGCCTGCTTTCTTGCCTGAGATGATCCGAATTGACAATCTCAGCCAATCCAATGCTTTTCGATGTGATGTCACCCAAGGATTCAGATCAGGGGCAGTACCAGCAGACTAGAATAAAGGTAATATTCTAGAAGGCAGGGGTGGGGGGGAGCTAGATAGTGTTGTTAATACTATAGGGTCAGGAATACATGTTTGTATTTAATGCTTAAATCCTCAATATGTTGCTTTGACATTTTATTATGCAAATATAAACAGTGCATGCTACATTGGGACTTTGTAAAAGTAGTCTGGTTTCAGGCATCCTCTTCAACAAAGGACTAATGAACATTTAAAAGACCACTATGCCAGCTGGATTGAAGTAGCTCCAATAAAGTGTAAAATACAGAGTGCTCCTCTCAGATTAAAGTATCTCATGAATCCAGATCCTAGCTAGAATGTGAGGAAGCACAGCCAACCAGTGTTTACTTGTAAACTTTTGACTGAACAAAAATATAGTGTACTTGCACATTAAAGGCTTTGAAAGGCCATTCTCATTCTCCTTCATATTGGTATGTGTAAGTCAATTTTTCCCACATTATTGGTAAAAAGCTTAGATGTCCCTTTTCACATACTCAGTACGCATTGGATCTTCCCTGTAACTTATAGAGGCCGATGTTCACCCATCACTCACCCACACTACATCCATGTGACACCTAGTACCTTTAAAATAAACCTGCCCTCGTATACATTAAATACATTGTATATAGTGATACATTATATGGAGTAGTAAATGAGGTTATAGTAATACATTATATGGAGCAGTAAGTATGTTATGGTAATACAATATACGGAGCTGTAAGCAGGGCCAGCGCTCCCTATAGTAGGCGGCCGCCTAAGGCGCTGATCAAGAGTGGGCGCCGGCAGCAGCTCTAATGCTAGTCTTGGACCCTCTACGAGGAACTAATTCTGTATTGCATGCCACCGGGTGCTAGAGAGCACTTACATAGATGTGTGTGTCAGCCAACACAAGTCATTTGATGTCTGAGTCAGTGTGTGTGTTTGTCACTCTGCATGAGTCAGTAAAGGTGTGTGTGCATTGGTCACTAATTGTGATTGTGTGGACCATTGAGTGTGAGTGTGTGCATGCATGTATGTATCTATCAGTGATTGCATTTGGGCAGAAAGAACCATTTTCCTTAAAAATAAAATAAAAAAAATCAATACTTTTAAAAGAAAACTATAGTGTTAGGAATATAAACCTGTATTCCAAATACTATAGTGTATCTGTCCCTACTTAGATTCACCCCCCCACCGTAAAATTATTAAAAAAATTAAGAGGGGGGTGGGGGGAATAACTTTTATTTGCATTTTTTAAGCACCAAGACTCCCTCTGACTGCTTGCCTCCTTACCTCACTTTTAATGTCACTGATGGGACAACACTGGTCCAATCCAATGTTCCTCATACAGGAGCATTGGGGACCTGATGTGCATAAGTGGCAACCTCTATGCACTTCCAACAGCGGAGTTGCCTCTAGTGGCTGTCCGTGTGACATCTACTAGAGGCATGTTTAACCCTTCAAGGTAAGGGAATGTTTTATCTTGTCGGGTTATACCTACAGGACCACTGTGGAGTGAATTGGGTGGCAAAAATCCTTGCACCGGCCCTGCGTATATCACAAAAATACATCATGTATTAATGAAAAATATCAAGATATACTACTCACCTTTCAAGTACCGCCACCTTCAGGGTGTTGCTTTGTCTAACCTTCATTGCCAGCATGCCAGCGTCTGAACGACGTGACATCAGAATTTTTGTTCTTATACTCCAGTGCAGCATCGTTGGATAGAGAGTTTCCATAGCAACCACAGCGCATGCACTGTGGTTGCCATGCTTGGCGGAGCAGAAGGACTGGCTGTGGGAGTTCTTTCCTGATCTTCCTTGCCAGTCAAATAGTTAACATAAATACCTGATCTAGCAGACACAGAGTGTGAATCTCTGTATAACATTTACCACCAGACACTTGCACTAGCTTTATGGAAGAAACCAGCTGCTATGTGGAGGCAAAGAAGGAGTTATCCAGCAGTCTGCCCTACAATTTAAGCACTGTGCTGCGTGCCTTTAGCTGCTATAATATGGAGAACCGCTAGCAATATGTAGTACAAATACAGCATCACATACCAGTACTAAGTATTTGTTTTCAGCACATCCAGTTTCAAGGTGTCATGACAACCTACAGTTGAAGGGACCCCGTAGGCACTTATCTGCTTCATCTCATTAAACTGGTTATAGTGTATGGAGTCCCCTGGTGCCATCATTTCTTTCGACATTAAACAGTTTTTAATGTTGTAATGTTTTAATGTTAAACAAGAGACCACGGCAGTCCATCCCCTCTGTGCTGCTTTGGCTAATAAGGAAGCATTACCCTGAGCAGCAATGGGCAGCTGTGATTGGCTGAGAGTGTCAGCTGACTGCTTTTAACCTGTCAGAGCTCCAACTGACGGTATGAATGGGTATGACAACAAGGAAGTGTGTAATCTCTGCCTTAGCTACACATACAGGAGGGGCCGGACTGTGGGTGGCCAGGGACTCTTATTTTGTGGCATACTGCACAAACATGTGGCAACACTGAATGGAGGGACAGTGCCAGGCCACTCCAGGCACTATAACCAATTCAAAGAGACAATGTGGTTATAGTGACTACAGTGTCCCTTTAAGGTTTGATACTGTCAAGTTTGAAAACAATCAAGAAAGGGAATCCTCTGCTCTTTAAAATTAGCATGGCTTAGACAAGGAAAGTACAGTGGACGCATCATTCTGTTATATTCACTGAGGGGCAAAGTTCAACCAAATCAGGGATTTTTAAAACATACAAATGACATGGCAGAATATCCTGTGAGCTAAATAAAGACCCCAAGGAAATTTATACACACACAAACAAACATATATATGTATATATATTCATTTACCTGCCAAGAATGGGGTACATTGACGTTGTGGCAGGCTTATGCAATGTGTGATCATATAATGCAACTAAACCCCCATTATTTCTTGCCTAGGTGAGGTGTTTTTAAATAAAACTATTACAATCTCTAAGATTTGAATTCATTGTTTAGTGAATAAGCGAGTGCGCTGGATTCTGTATTTGGTATATTTTGGCCCCACCAGCGCCATATAATGTATGCATGTTCAGTTGAGTGCAGCCCTCTTGGTTTCTTTTGTGTATTTATTTATAACATTGGATGTTGGGTAGTCTTTTCCTTTATATCTTCTATGTTACAATGGCGGATTGAAGGATATTCTGACCATTTCAAATATAATATCCCACTATTGTCTAAAGCTTGGCAATTACCACAGAATTGGTTGAGTGAACATAAAATCAATGGATTTTCCATTTCTTTCCCGCTGCCTCAAACAAACCATTTGTGGTTGCAACTCCACAAACCAACAAATAAAACCAATAAATATTAAGTAGTTGTGTTACTTAGATAATTTTTTTTTTTTTTAAAGATTATTTATTTTGATTCATGTAGTGTTGAAAAACCAAACCCCTTTTTCTAAACAAATTTTACGGAGCAGTCATACGGAGCTGTATTAGCTGTATTAGCTGAGAGAGAAAGAAACGGTAACAATGCGTTTTAGAGTCTCACTGCTCAATTCTCAGCCATGTAGGCGTTAAACCACTTTGTTTATGTCTCCCAAACCACTCGCTGGGACACACCTCCCTACACGTTACCTGAAAAAGTTTCCTTTATGGTATAATGTGTTTAATATAAAATGTCTCACCTCCTATTCTAGCGACACCAGCTTTTATTATAGCTCATTGAGAAGCATATGAAAGCTGGGATGGCATACGTGTGAGCTTCTCAATGAGAAGCTTCTAACTGGAGGATTCCTTGATGTAGCCTGAGAGTCTGTGCCTAAGAAACCTGTGGAGGACTTGCAAAGGCTGCAGGTCTGCAGCTTTTATAAGAGGTTTTTTTTTTCCTTCAAACCACTTTACCACTTTGGGGGTATATCTACTAAATTATCACAACAATAAATACATTTTCAGTGGTGTGTTCCTTCTAAGGTTTGGAATATCCTGATGATACCCTTCACATGTAAATCATTTTATTTGTGGTTCTAATTGCTAAACTGGAGCTTTTCTGTGGCAGATTTAGGCTTCCAGGCATGAATTCCAGCTATTTCTAATAGAATAAAGTACAAACGTCTACTTTCAAGCCAGCATTAAGAGAGAACATGTACCCAGATTGGAAAATGTAAGATATTTTAATGAAAAGCAAAAATATATACAGTGTTTTCCCAAAAATAAGGTTTTCCCCTGGAATAACACACTAGGGCTTATTTTCAGGGGGGGGAGGGAATGATAGCAAACATACGCTAGAAAGCAGGTCTACGTTTGGTGGAATTCCTCCGAACATAGACCTGTTCAACAGAGCATGGAATCCCCGAACATAGATAAGGTTAATTGCGATTTAAAGCCCGCAAATCAAAATTCCCCGAACATAGATTAGCACACTAGCAACTAGGGCTTATTTTCGGGGTAAGGCTTATATTACAAGCATCGGAGAAACACGATAGTAGACATAAATCAGTGAACATGCAATAACTAACTTGGTTATTCACTAAACTCTATCAGGAATTCAAAGTTTCATTATTTAGGCCAACAGAATTGGGGGGGAGGGGGGGTGGAAGCTACATTTTTAATTCAAGTACTCTGACCTAAAATTTGTAATTCACTTTTGATTTCTAGGCAATTCACACTCTAGTGAATAACCCTGTGAAGTCAGTAATAGTAGCATACTCAATAGCTAAACTGATTTGTTATATTCACTATTAATGCTCAGAGGTGACTAACCAGCACTCTCACAGGCGACACCCCATTAGACTGACCAACTTTACAGACACACACAGATGCATTAATACAATATTATCTGGCTCGTAGGATACTATATCATGGGAACTTACTTTAAGGAAAACAGGTGGCTTTCTGAATACACCAACACCAGGAGGAGTCCCTGTGAGGAAAAGGTCCCCAGGCTTCAATGTGACAAACCTGAGGAGCACAGGATGAAAATATATTTGAAAAAATGTGCAGGTGAAATAATGTAATAAATGCTTACTGGTTCCAATTCACTATTTAGTTAGATAGTGCTTGTGTAAAGAGGCCAACTTTAGCCCTTCATGTGCTGCAAGAACAGGGTGGACCACTAATAGTCATCACAGACTGCAAAGTACAGGCAGGCAACTAATAGACATCACAGACTGCAAAAGTACAGGCAGGTCACTAATAGTCCATCACAGACTGCAAAGTACAGGAAGACTACTAATAGCCATCACAGACTGCAAAGTACAGGAAGACTACTAATAGCCATCACAGACTGCAAAGTACAGGCAGGCCACTAATAGTCCATCACAGACTGCAAAGTACAGGAAGACTACTAATAGCCATCACAGACTGCAAAGTACAGGCAGGCCACTAATAGTCCATCACAGACTGCAAAGTACAGGAAGACTACTAATAGCCATCACAGACTACAAAGTACAGGCAGGCCACTAATAGCCATCACAGACTGCAAAGTACAGGCAGGCCGCTAATGGCCATCACAGACTGTAAGGTGCAGGCAGGCCACTAATAGCCCATCACAGACTGCAAGGTGCAGGCAGGCCACTAATAGCCATCACAGACTGCAAAGTACAGGCAGGCAACTAATAGTCCATCACAGACTGCAATGTACATGCAGACCACTAATAGCCATCACAGACTGCAAAGTACAGGCAGGCCACTAATGGCCATCACAGACTGTAAGGTGCCGGCAGGCCACTAATAGCCCATCACAGACTGCAAAGTACAGGCAGGCAACTAATAGTCCATCACAGACTGCAATGTACATGCAGGCCACTAATAGCCCATCACAGACTGCAAAGTACAGGCAGGCCACTAATAGCCCATCACAGACTGCAAAGTACAGGCAGGCCACTAATAGACCATCACAGACTGCAATGTACATGCAGGCCACTAATAGCCCATCACAGACTACAAAGTACAGGCAGGCCACTAATAGCGATCATAGACTGCAATGTACAGGCAGGTCACTAATAGCCCATCACAGACTGCAACGTACAGGCTGGTCCCTAATAGCCATTGCAGTCTGCAACACACATGTAGGCTAATAATAGCAAGCCCATTGCAGGCTATAAAGAACAGACAGGCTGACATTAACCCATTATAGGGTGCAAGTAAAGACAGGCTGTTAACTATAAAACCCAGGAACCCAAAAGTGTATTATCAGAATTGACAGTTTCACACACAATACTAATAACATAACTCACTTTCTCCAAGACAGCACAGGCTGATCATACAGTAAATGTATAGGGAGACTTATTGCATGATCACACAGAGCAGTTTATTGACTAAACTTTGAATTGCAGTGTATTGAAAGTTGAATGAAATGGTAAAATGCCTAAGAATAATTACAGCTGACCTGGAGAATTTTTTTAAATCGGCTATTGTTTACATTTAGAATTTGCGTTTCAATTCGCTGCAATTTGGAGTTTAGTGAATGATGAATGTACTAAGAGATTCACATAGGCTGATTACATAATGAACATATGGCAAGACTCACACAGGCTGATCACACACTACATGTACTTAGAGAAACACACAAGCTGATCACACACTGACTGTATGAAAAGACTAACATTGGTTCATCACACACATATTCACAAACTGATCACACGCTGAAACAAATGTAAATGTGTAGCAAGACTCACATTTGCTGATCATACACTAAATGTACAGAAGGACTCATGCAGGCTGAACAAACACTCATTGTCCAAAGTGATCACACACCAACGTATTGGAAGACTAAGGCAGGCTGATCACACACTGAATGTAAAGAAAGACTAACACAGGCTGATCACACACTGAATGTAAAGAAAGACTAACACAGGCTGATCACAATAAATATATTAAGACTCATACATACTGTTTAAATGCTGAACCAAATATAGCACAAGTTGTCCAAACAGTAAAAACCTGTAAAACCCTTGCAAAGAGCAGATACTCACATACCACAGGCACTGACAGCAAGAGATAAACAATGACAAACACTAGAGATTAATCACTTGTTGTTAATTGTTGTTACTCAGAACCTGGAACAGATTAATCACACACTGATATTATCAAACCATAAAGATTACTGAGACAATGTAGGCATCAAGGTTTGTCATATAAACACTGATCATTTAGAAATGCAACTTACAACCAGTTCAACTATGCAGGGTTAGTACATGACCTCTCATTGCTTGAGGAGAATGGAAACACTCAGAGTCCTATTATTAAGAACAGCTGTTGTAATACTGCGGTCACTGACTGTACCAATACATTTCCTCTCTCCTGTTGATTTATGTGTAGTCACTCTCTTGCCTTGGAGCTTGTTAGGATAATGGACTTACTTGGAGACCCAAGCAATCAGAGCTCCTGTTTTGAAGACCATCTGGTTTGTGTTACTGTCCTGCACAAGGTTTCCATTCACACGGCAGCGGATCCCAAGACAATGTGGGTCTGAGGGCCGAATGGGGAAACATGGGTCAACTCAAGTGGTTTATATCTCTGAACCATGCCTCTATTTCAGCTAACAAATATCCAGCCTAGCTAAATGCACATCTTTAAAGTGCCATGCATCACTTTGAGACAACTGTCTCATTCAAAAGCTTTAGCTGAAGAAACTCTCCTAGCTGAGAGGCATGTCCAATAATGCAATCTGACCAAGTTTATAGTAAGTTTATAAACATTTACTACATACTTTTAAAGTGTTTTTGCTTTTTTTTGGTTTGTATATATGCTTAAAAGTTTTTGATTGCTCATTTAAAAAAATAATTGTCAAGTGATGCATGTTCCTTTAATAAGATTGGTAAAAACATTGATGTGTTTATTCACTAGTAAGCTATTATAGTTTGTTTTCAGGAGTTAGCGAAAATCTACGCAATAGGTCCCTTGATGTATGGACATGTTTTGTTATCTGTAAGTGATCTCTGTTGTCTTCCTCCTGTAACCACTTGACTGCTGCCTAGTGTCTCTCTTTAAAGAAGTTTAGAAATCCGTTCCAGACACCTATAGATCAACAGACATAGGTCAGCAGAATATCAACAGCCCATCCGGCTTCTCTGCCAGGCATAGATATTTAGAAGACATGTTATATATGGATGTTCCAGGCAGAGAACGTTAAAATAGCACATGCAGCGCAGCTTTCATTGTTAACTTTAGCCACTGTGACTGTGCTGTGCATGGGTGAGTGTCTCATATTCGTTCCTGTTACACAAACGTAAATTGCTGTACCTGAAATAGAGTCCTTGGTTACTAAAGCCGGCCCAATTGGGCAGAAGGTGTCAAATGTTTTACTCAGCAACCACTGATTCCCATTTCTATTTTGCCAGTCCCGGCCAGTAACATCATGAGCGACAGTAAATCCCGCCACATAATCCATCCCATCTTCCTCCTGCACAAAGACAAATGTCAACTGCAAACGTGGATGTTAGCAGGTGTATATCATGCATGGCGATACGTGCCATGATGACCTTGTAACAAAAGTCATAAAGGAACACTATAGCCTTAGGAATACACATATACCTCTATGATATATTTTTATGAGACCATCTGATTGAAATAGCTGAGGTTTATTGGGCTATTTTGTCAGAAGCTTTTTTAACCCTGCAATATAAACATTACCGTTCTTGCAGATTAGAAATGTTTTACACTGCAGGGGTAAAATGAGTGGGGTACGACACTGACATGAAGTTGTTTGAGCGCCTATAGTGTCCCTTAAAATGTAATGTGATTCAAGAACAGATAAACAGGACATTACTTACAGCTTAGGATGATAGCTTCTCTGCGTAATTTAGACACTGAACTGGATTTTGATTTTACCTTTATGTCTTTCCCTTCCTTTCCAATTACAAAGGCGAGTTCGACCTCCCAATCCACTTCCTGAATTATAAACAGAACCAGTTGTCAGAGGCGCATCCAAAAAACAAAGCTAGAAGATGAGACTACTAGAACATTATAACACACAGGCTAAAAGTGCCATCTAGTGGTTAATCTTCTAAATTACACCACAGAGCTGCTATTTCATTTTCAGACACTGATGAGTATCTCAGCTCTTGAAATTACTGTTTACTTACATGACGTTCAGACAATCCCTGTACTTAGCAACAAAGAAATCCACTTTGCTAGAGTATCATTATCCACTGTCTGTTGAAAAGCATATATCTTAGAGAGTGAGACAGACAATGAAGGATGCTAGGAAAATCCCTGTTTCACAAGGCGTGTGCATAAAACCAAGTCGACAGAAATGCTCTAGTAAAAGTAAAATCTGTCTTGGTGAGTAGGACATTGATAGCTAACTACTGGCAATGCAGCAACTGAGGCCGACCTTTGCCCCTTATGCACAATTGCAGTACCAAAGGCAAAACAGTGCTCATAGCAATCACTCGAAAAATAACAGAGATACTACCGGACGTGGCAGTCAATTATCAAGATTTCTTTGTAAGAGGCACCTTCACAAAAGAATATACACAGCGAGCTTCAAGTGACCAGATCTGGGAAATAGCGCACATAAATTTGGGAACAGCAGACAGCTGACTAAGTTACAATGTTGGGGTGATTTAAGGAAGTGCAAAAAGAGAGGGTAAGAGGACTAATATTTTATTATAGGGAGCCCATTTATCATATTGCAAATGAAACATCACTGGAAAAAGTTCACATCGTGAAATGCTATCCCATAGTGTATTTAGGAGATAACTGCATACATTATACACACACTTCTAAATGCAATATGCTTTAATCAGCACTTACTCTGCTTTGTTCTCCTTTCCATCCCCCCTCTAAATATGACATTGTAAACACACAGTTTTTGAAATGTAAAGATCTCCATTGTCTACCGTCTGGTTGTGTACTTAAAGCTACGCACCGCTGAAATAATTTTTCACTTCAAAGAAAGAACTTAATAATACGCACAATATAAACTGTGCCTATTTTATATGATGCTTTAGAAACACTTCTAGTTAACGTTCTATCTTTCCTCTTCACCATCACCCTCTTTTATCCCTCTTTCTCCCTTTAATATTTATTCCATTCCACCAATTATTTCCAGTTTTACCTATCCACTAACTTATTGTGCATTCACAGACCATAACTGTATTTACCTTGCTTTCTTTTGGAAGAATTATTGGGTCAAATGGACCCACAATGGAGCTAGGGAACTTGCTAAATATGATTGGTTCTTTGGGAACGGGGACATTCTGCTCCAGGCAGTGATCCACATAGTTCATCCCAACACACATTATCTTCTCTGGGTTGGTAATGGGAGGCAGGAATGACACCTGAGACCGATTCAGGATATGCTGTCCAGATTCAAGCGCCCTGGAGAACAAGAGGCTCTATGTATAGTGATCAAAGTTTATTTGGGAGAAGTGATTTCTTTACAGAGATATAACAACATCTAGTTCTCTATGGACCACAATGTTCATTTTCTTAAAACAGCTGTCACCCTTCCCTGAAAATGAGTATTTCATAAAGATCTTTATGAAATACTCATATTGACTGTGTTGGAATGTCACTGAAATTCCAACCCAGTCAAGAGATATACGAGAGTCTCTGCATATTTTCTAAAGCTGACACTTCTAGACACTGGGCGAAGTTACGGCCATCTAGACGTATCAATTCCCCCATCCCCCGCCCCCCAGCTGCAGGGAATTGGTTTTATCTATGGAGGCTCCTGCGGTTTCACAAGATCCTCCATAGACCTCCGTACTGTACTCTTGCGCATGCATGAGAGTACAGCAGTGAAGTCGGCTCCTGGTGTTTCCGCTGAAACAAGATGGCGGCACCCACAAGGGACAGGTTCCAGGAAGTAGAACTCACATTTGCCTGCATGCATTTGTTTCAGCTTTCTCTAAGTTAAAAGGATAATCCAGACATGGGCGCAGTGCGCACTGTGCCTAGAGGGGCACAGCTACACCTTCCTGATGAGGCTCACAAAAGGCCAAAAAGATCGTCTGGGGTTGCTGTATCTCTCGTACAAGGGGAATTTGTTGGAATTTTGGCTATGGACTGCCCTTATGGGTGTGATCAGTCTGATATGCAAATGGTGTATGTTCCCTGTAATGGCACAAGTGAGCAAGCTACAGAGTTTCTCTAAGATTTTGGCCATTCTCAGAGTTCTCATATTCTCTCTATTTGAAATATGGTTACCATGCTTGTAAATGTGGCTAATCATTTTGTTTATTTATAATTTAATAAATTATAAATTTATACATTTACTTAGCGGACTGGACTACATGCTGATTGCAAATATAATCAGTGCATTAATAATACTAATTTAGTCATGCAGTGATCTATTGTGTTATGTTTATTAAAGTTGATATATAGACAAGATACAGCTTACCTTTGGAAAGGATAGCACCATTCAATAAATTTGGCCATGAACTGACCTGCTAATTTGCATTTTGGAGAGTTTTACAAATAAAAGTGTAACTGCAATTTTTTGTTACAAATATTATTTATTTGTTACACTTTTACTTTTTATGTAGAAAATGAATTACATGTATGCCATGTTAAAGAGGAATGGTCACCTTTTACTTAAATATTATTTATGCATTTACTAAAGTGACATGTACAGAGGAGGTGTGTAAAAAACAACAAAAACACCCCCAAACACACAATGCTTAGTACTAGGTACTATTACTGGTATGCTCCTATGATGAATTGCACATGTACTTACCATTCTCACAAAAGCCTGTTAGAGTGCATATACTATTGTCCAATTTCTCATGATGCAATACGAACATACACATGTTAACAAGCCTGCACTAAAGTCATCTTAGGATTCTAATGGTTTGTTTTCACTATTAGATTTAAAACAATATCAGACATGACAATTTCTCTTTAAATTCCATTTGGTGCATGTCTGTTGTAGAAAATAGATCATCAAGGTAACCATTTTGGCACCAGATGGCAATACCGCAAAGCTCTCCATTACGGTTACCAAAAATGTATCCAGTAGCTATAGACTATTTTTGGGGATTGGAAGTGGTTAGTTATCATGCCATTGTACCTTTTTGCTTTCTGAAAGGCAGTGTCTCCAGCCTCTAGGAACTCTTTCATGCTACACGGAAGTGAAGAATCAAAGGCATTTAAGTCAACAATGTTTCCTCCAGATCCCAGCTCTAGCCCAATCTTCCGGGCACCTGAGTTCTGAAACTGGATCAGTCTCATCTTGAGCGGTCCCTGATGAGAGATGTTCCTTCTGATGACCAAATGAGGAGTGATGTGAAGGGCTTGGATGACCCGTCGAGATGAAGCCAGCATCAGCTCTTGAAGAGTCATGACAAAACAATTAAGTGAAAAGGTTTGATATGCTCCAAATTCCAATTTCAAATATCATCTCCCTTATTTTACCTGCTCCCCATAAACTCCCAACTTGGTTTAGAGCCCCCAGATAATATCTGATGAGGACTCTTGCACACTCATCCTGATAGGATGACATGAATATAGTTTACTCACTAGTGATACCAAAATGCAATTTAAAAATGTCACAGTCAAGAAGTAATTTTTGAAGACTGGAGTAAAGTCATTCGCCCAACCAGACGAGACAGAGAGTTCTTTCTTACCAGCAATTATATATCAACATTTCTAATGCGTCAAAAACTGATGTCAACAATAGCCTGGTTCCACGTATTTGATTTTGCTGAAAAACAACACATATTACTTTATATGTACTGGACATCATTTCTCCATTCAGGGACAGATCTGAAGATTTTAATTAAATCTTGCCAGGACATTAAAACTGATTACATTTAATAGGCCACCTGGCAGCCTACGTAGGCCTATTCACCTGTGTTCGATTGGTCAATTTCATTGTTTTCCTTGCGTTTCATGAAGTGAAGCGAACAGGTGAATTCGACCAATTGAACACAGGCGAACAGTCAAATTGGAAAAATTGAAAGCAAGGTCAAACTAGTGGAAGTTAAACATAAAAAAATCACCTTTGTTTAATAAACCCAAAATATTAAACCTTGTGTAGACATATACAGGGAGAGACCATATTTTACAAGATATATATTACCACCTACAAACCTAGAAACTTAATTGCCAATTATCGCTACAAAAAAAGATAAAGGCCCAATAAAGCTTACTAAATTATTGAGCTCTACTATATACAAATTAATGCGTTGTATATAGTGTAGCTCAATAATTTAGTAAGCCTTATTGGGCCTTTATCTTTTTTTGTAGGAAATTTTGGCAATTAAAGGGACACTAAAGTTACCAAAACAACTTAAACTTAATGAAGCAGTATTGGTGTATAGATCATGCCCATGTAGTCTCACTGCTCAATTCTCTGCCATTTAGGAGTTAAAACACTTTGTTTATGCACCCTAGTCACACTTCTCTGAAACTGCTATGTTTATAGAAAAAAGGGTTAACCCTAGATGGACCAGGCACCCAGACCACCTCATTAAGCTGAAGTGGTCTGGGTGCCTATAGTGGTCCTTTAAAGTTCAATTTACAGAGCAGGAGATACAAGTTTCAAAAACAAGTTAACATCTCATTGAAAATGAAACCATCTTTTTTTAATGCAGGCTGTGTGAGTCACAGCTAGGGAGGTGAGGCTAGGGCTGCATAAACAGAAACAAAAGTGATTTAATTCCTAAATGGCAGTGAACTGAGCAGTGAGACTGCAGGGGCATAATCTATACACAAACACTTTATCATTAAGCTAAAATTGTTTTGGTGACTATAGTGTCCCTTTTAGTTTCTACTTACAGTATATACTCGAGTATAAGTCTAGTTTTTCAGCACAATTTTTGTGCTTAAAAACCCCCATTCAACTTATACTCGAGTCACTGTCTGTATTATGGCAACTTAGAGAGCCGCGGCCGTCAGAGCCGTGGCAACAATCCGCGCGGCAACCAGACCGCGAGACTTACAGTGGAGCTGACCGGAACGGAGGAGAAGGGAGCTGACAGGAGCTGCAGGAAAGGTAAGTAAATGCTTCCTGCCGGCCCCACACTTCACAGCCCATGCCACTGGACCACCAGGGATTAAGATAGCCCCCCTCCCTGATCGGTTAACAAGCAGGGAGGGGGGACAAAAAAAAAATTAAAATAATAAAAAAAAATATTAAAATTAAAATAATAAAAATGCCCTCCCCCCACCCAGTTCACACACACACTACACAAACTCTTCATTATATACACAGAGTGTGTGTATATAATGCAGTGTGTGTTTGTAAGAGTGTGTGTATATAATGCAGAATGTGTGTTTGTATGAGTGTGTGTATATAATGCAGAATGTGTGTTTGTATGAGTGTGTGTGTATATATAATGCAGAGTGTGTGTATATATAATTATAAAAATCACAGAATTTCATAGCCTCAAGTTTTACCCTCGACTTATCCACGAGGCATAGCATATTTCACAATTGTTGGTCACAAAACTGCACTCGACTTATACATGAGTATATACGGTACTCTTCATTTCTCAGGTTAGGTAAGTGTTCCCTGTCATGGTAGATATTTAGGTGATATACCACTTCATACATCCTAGCATAAAATAAAGAAATTTCCCCATAACAAATTGTATTAGGAGTTTGTAGGTGGTAGTATATATCTTTTAAAATATGGTCTCTCCCTGTATATGTCTGCACAACGTTTAATATTTAAGGTTTATTAAATAAAGGTGATTTTTTATCTTTAACCACCTACGCTTGGAGAAATTATTTACTTAGATTATATTCAGTTCAAAGTGGGTAACCTTTTTTGTGGTCCCCATTTGTAGGGACACTTTTCTCTGTTTATATAACATTGGGGTTAAGCACTTATTCGGAGAATCCATCTTGTCACGAAACTTATTTATTTTAAATTGGTGTACCCCAACCCAGTCTCAGCAATATTTAATACATATTTCCCTACTCACTCTATCTAGCAGGGGGACCATACAACAATATATTTTTTGTTTGTTTCTCTCCTGTTTTCCCATGAATAATGTTATGTTTATCATCTACTCACCTTTACAGCCTGCGTGTATTGACTTTACAGTACAAGGGCTACGGCAGGTCAGCGTACCAACACTGTCAAAATGAAGAGGCACTTAGTGCTTAGTGTATCCAATAGTGGCAAAAGAGATGAATTTGCTAACAATATATGGAGGGTAAAAAGTAAGGGGAAAGGCGTTCAAACGACAAAATAAACTGAAAGAAAGAGCCCAAACTCAACAGAGGACTATACAGGGAACAGAAAGTGTTGAGTTAGTAATGAGACAAGGACAACAAGAAGAACTAAGGGACTGGGGGAGGGGGGTGATACATGCCTTAAAACAGCACTATAGTGCCAGGAAAACAAACTCAGTTTCCTGGCACTATAGGGTTATTAGGTGTGTGTGTCCCCCACTTACCTTAATCCAGTGCCAGGCTCCCTCGGCACTGGTGACCTCTCCTCCCCCTGCCGACGTCAGCCCAAACTGGGCATGCTCGGCCAGAGCCATGCACATTCAAACCGCCCATAGGAAAGCATTACCCAATGCTTTCCTATGGCCGTCAGCGTGTCCCTGATGCGATTTTCAAATTAAGGATCGCGGAAGCAGCCTCTAGTGGCTGTCAGGGAGAAAGCCACTAGAGGCTGGATTAACCCTCAGTGTAAACATAGCAGTTTCTCGGAAACTGCTATGTTTACAGCTGCAGGGTTAAAACTAGGGGGACCTGGCACTCAGACCACTTCATTGAGCTGAAGTGGTCTGGGTGCCTATAGTGGTCCTTTAAATTCTTCAAGGACTACTACGAACATCAAAAGCTTTTTAGTTTGCAGAAGTACTTTATGTGTGTACTCTTTTGTCATTTTACTAAAAGTGCACATTTCAATAGAAACTGGCACTTTTATAATTAACCTGGTTACATCCCCCTGGATGTCAATCAAACAACTGATCCTGTTACTTGCTGGTTTGTTAAATTTCACAGGGTTAGACTCAGGAGGCAGCAATTGCTCAGAGTACCTAACTTGCAAAGACTTCTCATTGAGCTGCATTGGGAAGTCTTTGATTGGACAGCCACATAAAGTCTGGCCTAGGAAAGAAGGGGAGGGCTTGTAAGGGCCGCAGACAAGATCTGCAGCATTTGCAAATTGTTTTTAGATATACCCCAAATGGAAAAAAAATATGCATCATTAAATGCATGCATGTTTTCGTTGGGGTATAACTACCAAGTAGTATTTTTTTGTATTTGTGCAGTGGAATGTCCCGTTAAGCGATTTTTTACTCCAATCTTAATGTCAGTTTCCTGAAGGCAGACCCTTATGGAAGAGCTTTCAAGTATAGTGGTGAATGGCCAGATTGAAGATTATCAAATGGAGCTGGGTTGCATCTTAGAATAGGCATAGTCTCCATCTCAGGAAAAAAAGAAAAATGTTCTGGGTCAACGTGCAAAGGTTTCAAATTTTTAAAGGACCACTATAGGCACCCAGACCACTTCAGCTCAATGAAGTGGTCTGGGTGCCAGGTCCATCTAGGGTTAACCTTGCAGCTGTAAACATAGCAGTTTCAGAGAAACTGCTATGTTTACATTAGGGTTAATCCAGCCTCTAGTGGCTGTCTCATTGACAGCTGCTAGAGGCGCTTCCGCACTTCTCACTGTGAAAACAAGTTTGTTTTCCTGGCACTATGGTGGTCCTTTATGTTAAAACTCTGAGCACCTAACCACTACAGTGTGCTGTCTTTGTTATGCTGCATAGAGTCCCCTGGGTTGTCTTTTGGTTTACTACCAAAAAATTTTTAGAAATAGTTTACAAACCAAGACTCTTCCTGATGCTGCCGCCATCTTTGGCTTCATTGATAATTTGGAATTAAGACTTGGACATTGTCAATGTCAGTTTCTTCCAACCTGGATGGCAGTAATTGGCTGAATGTAGTGGGTGCGGTTTAGCCAATCACCATAGACCACGTTGGACAAAATTGTCATTATTAATATGGAGGATGTGTTACTATAGCATTATCAATTTGTTCAAAATGGAAGTGATCATTCTGCTCTACATCAAGCTATTCGTATATGGTTTGATATTAAAGCAGAGGGCAGCACCAGGGTTATCTACCACCTAACCACTACAAAAAGCTGTAGTCCATAAAGTGCCATTTTAATGTTTAAATAATGTTGCAAATTAGGTTTATATACTTTGTAGGTTTGCACCTACTTTAAAACAGCATTGTTCTTTTGCAGGAAAGAGATGGAGGGGAGATCTAATCTGAACCTCTCCTTCCTCTGCGCTTCTACGTTCCAGCAAACACTCCACCTTCACCTATTGGCAGATGAGGCCACCAGAAGCTGCATCACTAGTGCACTCATCCTCATACTCCTATATTCACAAGCACACAGAATCACGTCTTCTGATCACGTCTTTCTTTGCTCTGTCTTATGATTTAAATTAAATTCAAAACCAGTCAGAACAGGCAGGACACTTGGAAGGGGCCTGGTCCATCTCAGGGGCACGCATATGGCCCTATAGCACTTATTGGTCAAATTGGGGAGATTGATATATCTCCCTGAATCGGAATGTATTGGCTAGTAGCTTCAGAGTAAGCTCTTTTTCAAAGGGAGTCTACACAGCTCTCTCCCAGGCGGAAGCTCTGGAGGAAGTGATATACATGTGACTTGCTCCCAGTGTCACCATAGAGCTGCTCTAACTGGCAGCTGAGGATCACACGTAAGATAATGTGTAGAGCAGCAGGGGATAAGGCATGGTATATTGACACCCTCTGCATCTCAAATATGCTGCAATGGGGGAATTTGATTTACTATACATGGCATCTTAGGTAGGAGTGCATGGGGGCATCTTAGGTAGGACTGCATGGGGAGAGTAAAGGGTAGGGGCAGGAAATATTTATTGGTTGCTGTGGAAGGAAGAGGTTGGGAAACTGGATTTGTCAGTGTCTGACTATGTGTGTGTGTGTGTGTGTGTGTTTGACAGAGTATGTGTATCTATTGGGTGTGAGTGTGTATGTACCAATGTCTGTATGTGTTTGCTTGACAAAGTGTGCATGAGTCTCTGGCTCTGTGTCTGATAGTGTATGAGAGTGTGTTTAGCTGCGTGTACATGTCCAACTGTGTGTGAATGACATTGTGTATTTGATGTGTATTCTGAAAGAGTGTGTGTATGAGAGTTTGTGTATCTAGGTGAGGAGGCACAGACAATATTTTTTAAGGGGCCCTGACATTTCTGATGTCAGCCCTGGTAACATGACCTCTTTAGGATTACCCTCCTATCCTCTGATATTTACATTACAAATGTAAAACAGGTTCACAGCAAATACCTGTTGCTCCAAGCCATACAACTACACAATTTGTATTCACCCTGTACCTGTCCCATGTCATTGTGTTTTGGAATAATGCCACCTGTGCCACCAATCCTATTGCCAGTGTTAGGGTTTCAGTGACCCATGCCCAATTTAATAACAATTCTGATTTATTTCACATATGGTTGAGGGAGGAGCTGGTCCCAGGTCTGGTCCTGGGATTTGTTTCCCTCTTCTTGTGCACTCCCTGTACTATTTAGCTCTCCCCTTCCGCTTGTGCCATAATTCGTTTCACATGCGGGTTAAAACCCCCAGCAGTGCCTGTCCCTCGTACTAACAGGAATATGTCTTTATGTAAATAACCCATACATCGCAGGTTAGTAAATCTGCACTGCTAACACAACACTTCAAACCACCATGTGACACAACCACATTAAGTTACCCAGGTGACCAAATCTACGAGTCCCCGACACCCTCAAGGCACTCACGTGAGAGATCCGATGACTCAAGGCTTTCTGTACCACTGGACTACAACCCCCGGCATGCCTAGCGCCACGTCATGGCTCTAGCACAGTTTGGAACGCACATACAAAAAACATCTAAATCTTTATTTAAACACTGCACAATAACAGAAAACGAACAGTGAAATGTAGGGCTGGAGGGATGGTAATACTGCTACAGATGTTCAATGCGCAATCTAGTACACGGTCATTCAGAAGGGAATGGGTAGATATAAAACTACTAGTCTGCATTGCATTGTTTGTAACAAGGGAGCAGTGTTAATCACAACACCGAATTAAAGGACCACTCTAGGCACCCAGACCACTTCAGCTTAATGAAGTGGTCTGGGTGCCTGGTCCTTCTAGGGTTAACCCATTTTTTTATAAACATAGCAGTTTCAGAGAAACTGCTATGTTTATGAATGGGTTAAGCCTTCCCCCTAATCCTCTAGTGGCCGTCTCATTGACAGCCACTAGAGGCGCTTGCGTGCTTCTCACTGTGATTTTCACAGTGAGAGCACGCCAGCGTCCATAGGAAAGCATTATGAATGCTTTCCTATGTGACCGGCTGAATGCGCGCGCAGCTCTTGCCGCGCATGTGCATTCAGCCGACGGGGAGGAGAAGAGGAGGATCGGAGGAGGAGAGCTCCCCGCTCAGCGCTGGAAAAAGGTACGTTTTTACCCCTTTCCCCCTTCCAGAGCCGGGCGGGAGGGGGTCCCTGAGGGTGGGGCACCCTCAGGGCACTATAGTGCCAGGAAAATGAGTATGTTTTCCTGGCACTATAGTGGTCCTTTAAAGTTCAGAATATCTGTGGAACATGGAATTCAGGGATGTGAGCTGCAGCCTCTCATGAAACTTTGGGGGTTAAAATAGAAGTATAGGTATTGGAATGTTGGCACAGTACTTCAGGAGGCAGGCAGCAGGTGAGCATTATGGAAGACCTTTGCCATACTTTTACACGTGTCCCTATTTAATGTTCCTCTTTTCTAGGAACTCCATATTGATTGTGTGTCTGAGTGTATAACACCTCCACAGTAGAGTGTCTATTTAAACTACAATAAATGGGTTCAGAAATGTGTCTGTGTAAATAAGATACATTGTTCTTGTAAATAATCTTTTTAATTGCATACATTAAATTTTTCAGAACAGCCTCTCTTTGACCACACCCCCACTTACATCCCTAAAGTTAAAGTGTTCCACTTTGTCTATTTGAAATGTTGGGAAGTAGGCGTTTGCTAGCCCAATTTAGGTTGGTTTATGGTGCCATTTTCAATTAAAAGTTAACTTACTTTAGACGTTTTATCTCCTGCTCTGTAAATTGAATTTTAAATGGACACTATAGTCACCAAAACAACTTTAGCTTAAAGGACCACTCTAGGCACCCAGACCACTTCAGCTTAATGAAGTGGTCTGGGTGCCAGGTCCTTCTAGGGTTAACCCATTTTTTCATAATTATAGCAGTTTCAGAGAAACTGCTATAATTATGAATGGGTTAAGCCTCTATCCTCTAGTGGCTGTCTTGACAGCCACTAGGGCGCTTGCGTCTTTCTTGTGATTTAGAGAGCACAGTCGAGGAAATTGTGCTTTCTATGAATGCTTGGCTCTGCGCGTGCGGGGCCCCAAGGTATATGGAGAGAGGAGGAGGAGAGCTCTCCGCGCCAGCTGGAAAAAGGTAAGTTTTTACCCCTTTCCCCCTTCCAGAGCCGGGCGGGAGGGGGTCCCTGAGGGTGGGGGCACCCTCAGGGCACTATAGTGCCAGGAAAACGAGTATGTTTTCCTGGCACTATAGTGGTCCTTTAATGATGCAGTTTTTGTGCATAGCTCACGCCCCTGCAGTCTCACTGCTTATTTATCTGCTATTTAGGAGTTAAATCACTTTTGTTTCTGTTTATGCAGCCCTAGCCACATCTACTCTGGCTGTGACTGACAGTCTGCATGTGGGAAAAAAAGCTTTCACGAGATGTTGTTTTGTTTAGAAGTTTACATCTCCTGTTCTGTAAATTGAACTTTAATCCCACACAGGGTAGACTCCTGCAGGGCATTGAATAACATTGCAGGAGATCATAAATTCTAAATTTAACAGAATGTGCAATAAATAAAGTTAAAAACATTATATTAGTGTTTAAGAAGGCTGTGTAAGTCACACGCAGAAAGGTATGAATATGGCTGTAAAAACAAAGTGATCTAACTTCTAAATGGCACAGAATTGAGCAGTAAGACTGCAGGGGTATGATCTATAAACAAAAATGTTATGTTAGTGGGTGTAGCGTGTGTTTGCATGTGGGCTGTTAATGTGTGGGGGTGGCTTATTCTGCAGCTGTGTGTGGCTTTCAGGAACAGGTCAAGGGCAATGGCTTCTGTGGGCTGGTCTCCATTGTAATTTTTTTTTTTTTTTTTAAATCTGTCTCCACTGTAAGTTCTTTTTCACTAGCACTGGGAGGAAATTATCTATGATAAATTCCTCGAAGCCGCTCCTTGGCACAGGTAGTGATCTGAAAAAGTCCCACTAAGACCCCTGATGGCCCAGCTCCAGGGGAAATCCTAAAATATCTCCATCTGGTTTGGGCCTGACATTCTATCTATTGCCAGATGGACTGATTGCTAGTCTAAAAGACCGGTTGTAATACATTTACATAGGTCATCTCCAGTTATCTCTAAGACTATCTAAAGCCCAGAGATTAATATCAAACAGCTCTTTGTTTTACCCTTCAACAGATACATTTACTGTGAAGCTGTCAACTACATTTATATACACATACTAAATACATTTTTGCCCAAATTACAGTATTCGACATATACATATCATGGCTTCCCTGGGGGGGAAAATAAAATAAAGTCACACCCCAGCATATCATGAAACTAAAACGGTAGGGGGGTCATTGAGAGTGCTTCAGTAGCACATTGTAAGGATAGCACTAGATGGCTATATGGCTGGGCTGCCATGCATGCTGGGCTGGCTCTGCCTATCATCCGTGATAAATATAGATATTTATATGTGACTCCCTAGCTCTACCTACTTCCTTACCTCTATGAAGGTAAACCTGCCAAGTCGGGATTGAGAGGAGTGTGGCCAATGTGTTTGTGACAGCATTAGTTTCATAGACCATATGTCTGCCTGAAATGGTGGCACATATACCAGAGTGACACACAGCTCCAATGTTGAATGACATATCTGATAAATGTTTGTTGTGTTGAGCTATTTCAATTGCTCTTTTTTGATTTCTTCATTGCAAACAACCAAAAGACTGTAAATGTTGACAATAAACCTGATTTTCAATGGGGGTTGAATAACTTTGATTACAGCTGTGTATAGTGAGCTCTCCCATTGAAGATAATGGAAGTGCCAGCACTGGCTGAAAGCTTTCCAGGTTACTTTCTTTTCCATATTGCAACTGAACATCTTATTTATTTATTGTTGCAAATTTTTTCCTCTTTTAAGCACTGAAGACTGCTTGCGGCTACTCTAGTCAGCTTTGCCAAACTTGAGTTCTGATTGGCTGTTGGAATCATGTATTCAGACCCCATTTAGAATAAATACAATCACATTAAAAAGTACATGAAGATTTAAAACATGCACTACATAACTCAGCATCCCAAGCCTTCAAAGGAACTTAGTTAAAGGACCACTATAGTGCCAGGAAAACAAACTTGTTTTCCTGGCACTATAGGGTTATTAGGTCCCCCCCACCCTCAGCCACTTACCTTAATCCAGCGCCGGGATCCCTCAGCGCTGGGGAACTCTCCTATTCCTGCCAACGTCAGCGCTGAATGTGCATCTGATTTTCACAGTGAGAATCGCAGAAGCGGCCTCTAGTGGCTGTCAGTGAGACAGCGACTAGAGGCTGGATTAACCCTCAGTAAAACATAGTCGTTTCTCCGAAACTGCTATGTTAACAGCTGCAGGGTTAAAACTAGAGGGAACTGGCACCCAGGGTGATAGGAACATTAGGGCAAATGTTACTTTAACCACATACAGTGTTTTATAAATACATTATTTTTCAGTTGCAATTATCCCTTAAATTGGATTAAACAGAGATCTGGCTGAGGAGGTCAGCTTTGCAAAACTAGAGTTGCTGGTGGATTCCATTACTGGGAAATAATCAAGCACAGTACACTAAAAATAAATGAATAGCTGAATGGTAGATAATATATATTTAGTAATGTGATCATCTCCATGTTAAAAAATAATAATATCCTCACCCTATCAAAATCACTAAATTTTACATAAAATGTTTAGTTAACAAGTAGTTTAAATATGTTTAAAAATAATATATAGAATTAAATAAAATGTTTTGCATCAAGGACAGTCCTTGCTTCACAGTAAGTGATTCTGTAAGTGTAGAGGCCTTACCTCTCCTTATCAATAAATAAAGACAACATTTTGAGTTCAGTGCATTTTCTCTTTATTTTAATAAAATATACAGTGACTGACCATCAGGTGGTGACACA
Organism: Pelobates cultripes; assembly: GCA_933207985.1. Classification (NCBI taxonomy): domain Eukaryota; kingdom Metazoa; phylum Chordata; class Amphibia; order Anura; family Pelobatidae; genus Pelobates; species Pelobates cultripes. The sequence continues at coordinate 122,559,518 of OW240914.1, read as the reverse complement.
CAGACACATCCTGTAGTAGTATGGTGAGTGCATATAAGAGAGAAACTCCTTACAACATGCATCCATTCCTATACATGCCCTCTGTGGGTCTAGTGCAAATTTCCTGAAGCTGTGTGGTTTGGAATTTGGTACTGGAGCCTGTCAGATCAAACACACTAACATGAAACGTAATACAATGTATTATATAACTCAACTGTTTCTAAAACAAATTAAATAAATGAAAGATATAAAGAGCTATATGGGCAGATACATGCTATACTGACATACTGGGAACATAATGGAATTACCCCAGAGGTCTTAATTTGAAACTTGATTACTGAGTCTCATGGACATATTCTTAAACTCTGAGTGGATTGGTAGTAATCTGGTGCCCTTGGTGCCAAGCTCATTTTGTGGGCTTCAAAACACATTTCTGACAAGTCCTGCTATCTTCCAATTTACTCAGATTAGTCTCCTGTGTGGAACACTTGGCCTGCATCCAGCTCTTTGGAGCAATGGGGGGAAGGAGAGGGGGGGGATATACATCATGATTGTCCATACATTCAAACTGAGACATGGGCATAATGCTTAAGGATTTTCGAGTACAGCCAGGGATGTTAACACTGATTTATATTCCATGTAGACGTTTGTTATTTAGATGCATGTATTTTTGTTAATACAATATGTTCTATTGTGTCTTGTCGTTATCGGTTTATTTTAAAGAATCCTTTCCCAAAGAATAGAATAAAAGTCCACATAGATTTCAACAGAAATGTATTTGTGATTTACTGCAGTTTGTCTTATATGAGAGAGGAATCATAGGAATTAAAGGTGAACTTGCATTAAATGCCCTTGGATGTGCTAGTTAACAATTTCTTTCACCAAAGTGTGTACCAGGCAATGTATTGGCCCAGGGTCGATTGAGGTTGAAATGTTGCTTGGATCACACTCCAGTGTCTTAAAATATTCATAGATAACGTTGACTGTTGTTGTGGGTCTATTACTATTTATGCTGACTTTTGGGACTTGAGGGAATCTTGAGACACCACTACCAGTGTTCACTGACGGAATGCTGACCTTTCATGTTTGCTTTATGTGACTTTTAGAAGGTAGTTAAAACGTCACAAGGAAATTTTATTAATCTAAATATAAAAAAATAGAACCTTTAAAAAAAGCACTTGTAATAGATACTTTGATATACTGGATTAAAAAGCTTATAGGTCTAGTCAATATGATAATACATTATTTTTTATTTTATGTTATTTTTTATAAAGTTGCAAATGTTCCCCTCTGAATGTCATTATTTTGCAGCAAATTCCCTGGATGTATTCCTTCTCCACCGACATTCTATCCATTGGCATTTTATGTGTGAGCAGTTCTATGGGCTTTTATGGAGTTCCTATAAACTACTGCACAGCAGGGGTTTATGAGAAAAAAGACAGAAGCAGCATGCACGTTCAACATACTGGTTGGTAGAGTTTCATTATAAAAGGATGAATGGAAATCTATGTATTTTGTTTGCAAACACCATTGTCTGTAGTGCCCTTTTATGTGACAATAGTAAAAAATAAATAAAAATCTTTACAAACAATCCTAATAATTATAATAATAATAATCATAATGAAATGTTATTATAGTAGTAAGAAATCTAATGAGAGGGATTATTTATCTGTACCAGGCTCCATTGTACTGATCCATCACACTGGCCACCCCATGCCTTGATTTAGATTTGTGCTTTGATAAAAAGACTGTAAGGTAAACATGTCACCCTTATCCTAGAGCCAATTACTAAACAATACTAACATGTGTTTCCAGGAGTAGTGAAAAATTTCATTTTTGCACAGCAGGAAGTATTAACAAAAGGTTTGACTTCTGACACAAGTTACAGTGAGCAATCAATATACACACTTTATCCTCTCCATCAAAATCAGATTAAAGTATATCTGTCATCACTAACAAAGAACCCCAAACTCTTTGAACTTCTTTCATTGTTCCATTTTAAATTATAGATAGATTTGTAACACAATCTCCTAATGAATACTAAAATTTTTGTTTAAGGCATTCCCTTACTTCGTTCTCCTTTATATTTTTAATGGTGACCTGGCATCTTCTTAGAAGTTGCTGAAGTGAACTGTTTATTTTTACAAAGAGAAACCTGATCTACGTTAAGCCTGGGCTTTCTCAAGAAATTGTCTCATTTGAAGGTCATCTACAAAGACCTTTCTTGTTTACATACAAAAGAAAAAAAATTCAGATCTTGGTTAGAATGAACATCCCAGGTCGTAGAAATAAAAAGGCTATATCATTCTTAGAATTATGTTTTTAAATGGGACAATAAAAGTCATGGTTTGATGGCTTGGGGTCCTGTAGAACATATGCAAATTAACATCCAACAAATTACACAAGGAAGACTTGACTCGGTCTAATGGAAGCATTGTGTCCTGCACCTTATCTCATATATACCATTGGCATTTGGTATGGTATGCATTGCTGTGTCCACATCAAGTAGAAGTAATTTCAACTATAAATTATGAGAACACAACTTTAAGGAGAATTTTGGCAGGTCTATGGGAACAGCATACCATGGACTTCTATGTACAGTGTACATACAGGCCCATGGTACATACACATATATACATACCTACGCAGTTTCAACCACAGTGGGCTCAATGGCACCTCTTTTATTCAGCTCCCTCCTTAAATATGCTCTCATGTTGAGGCTTCAGGCAAGAGCAGTGTTCTGTAAAAATCCCTGATTAAGAATCCTGGCTCTTGCAGAGATATATGTGCTTTGTTCTTTATTATAATAGTATAAAACTGTCCTTATAAAGGTGAGTTTATGGTGACAAGAAGGGATCAGTGCAAACAGGCAGGCAGTAAGTAGGATCCTCTGTTCCCTGGGAGAGAGATTACAACACCATCCATCATTTGTGACACCAGGAAAGCATGGTGGTGGTGATCTGAGTGTGGGGATATGCATTTGGATGGGTCCTTTCTAGTGCTGGCATGGGTGGAGTGTCTCTTTCTCTTCTAGATGACATTCTCGAACAGCTGCATTGACTTCATGATATTTTCATCCTGATTAAGGGGGGGGGGGTGGGAACAAACATTTTTTTAGCCACAACTGCTGTAAAGTAAAAACCTCCACCCCCAAACTTAATAGTAAATGTACCATTACCTTTTGACAGGTTTCCAAAAATTCATCAATGGTAACCACCCCATCATGATTCCTATCCATCTTCTGAAATAAAGCATGGAGTTAAAAAGTTGGGATAGGTAAGACTGTTGGTTAAAATCTATGTGCAGTGCATTTAGTTTACGTACCTGGAAAAACCTCTCCACATGCTCTATAGGGGCATCATCCCTTAACATAGGGTAGGTATAACGTCCCATCATATCATAGATGGATTTCATTATCGCCAACATCTCCTGGAATTAATGTATAAATAGCATTAATGAAACCTATGCAGAGTACAAACATTGCATTTTGAAAAGATTGCATAGCAGCTTTATTACATATATTTAATTGAAGATGTTTAGGGTTCCCTGCTAAAAGGATCTGCAATGTTTTTTTTTTTGTTTTTTTAAATTAAAACTCCAGGCTGGAAGTTTGCAGAAACAAATTACGTAGTTTTAATGTTTCTGCAGCTGCTGTGTTTGCATACACAAGCAGCAGTAGAACGCCTATACCCATACCAAGAAGAAGTTTCACTAATAAGGAGAATGCATTTATTTTGGGGAGGGTATGGTACTTAAAACCAGACAATTAGCCATCTCCTGGTCCAAATACCTTGAGCGGAGTTGGTGCAGTGTCCATCCTATGCGTCATGGTTTTCTTGAATATGTATTCCTATCGGTGGTGGAACTAACAAGGAGATGGCCCTGGTGCAAGAATTTTTGTTTTGCTCCATCCAATAGCAAGGGTGGCCAAAAGGCTGGTCCCCATTGTTGTACAACTCCCACAATGCATTGCTAGCTGGGAATCTACCATTTGTCCATCCATGCAGAGTTTTATTTAGCACTGAGCAGTGTTTGTGTGTTTAAATGTAAGGTTGTTTTTGAATGGTGTATTTCTGCACTGTTGGCATTTAAATGCAGTTATGTTTTTATGTACTGTTGCTATTTGAAAACAACGGTGTACTTGTGTGTAGTTTGAATGTAGGTGTCTGTTTGTATGGCGTTTGAATGCAGTGGTGTTTTTAAATATAATGTTGGTATTTTAAAATAGAGGTATGTTTGCACGTAGTGTTGACGTTTGAATGCTGAGATGTATGCACATATACACTGCAAAACACACACTCATACACATATACACACACTGACACACATGCAGATACACAGATACAAACACTGAGATACATAGAGACACATACAAACACTGACACGTGAAAATACATGTGTACATAGATACGAACATTGACAGACATACGGATACAGACACAATAACACGCATGCAGATACAGACAGACACAATGAGACAAATACAGATACACAGAAACACATGCATCTACAGACACAAATATACACACAATAACACACATGCAGATACACAATGACAAACATCTAGAAACACAGGTACAAGAACTGATATACATACAGATACAAACACACAAATACAAACACTGACACACATGCATAAACATATAGATACACACACTGACACACATACAGAAACACACATTGATTCACAAAACCAATGTAACACTCTAAGACAAACATATAGATACACAATGACACATGCAGATACAGACACAGACTGACACAAGTGCAGATACAGAGACACACGGATGCACGCATTGACACATGCGGATGCAGACACACATACAGATATGCAGACACACAGACAGATACAAACACTGACATAAATACAGATACAAACAATGACACACAAGCAGATACAGACACATAGATACACACAGATACACAGGTACAAACACTGACATAAATACAGATACACAGACACTGATACAAACACTGACACACATGTAGATACACAGACACATAGATACAAACACTGACACCTGCAGATACACAGGTAAAAACATACTGACACACATGCAGATACACAGGCACAAATACATATACACAGACACAGATGCACACATTGAAAAACATATGTATATAAAAGAATACAAGAAGAGTGTGTAAAGACGCTTCTTATGGATAAAGTAGTGATAACAGAAGTGAGGTCCCCAAAACCTAATTATGTAACTGATATACAAAGTGCTTCCCCAAACAAACAGAGAGTGACACATATAAATAAAACAAGATACCAGTGTACATAGAGTCACCAGTTTTAAAGTGTATGGTATAAAAATACAGAAAATACAACCATCTCACTAGAATCCACAGGGATATCACAGAATACCTAAAACAAAATTAAAACAACATAGTGTGTACTGTATAAAAATATAAAAGGTGGGATAAAAATAGAACTACCACTCACATGGCCCAGAGCCGTCCCAGGCTCTGTATTGCAGGCTCAAGGGTGCCAATACTGGCTGCAGGGTCTACGTTATCACAGCAGGAGACTGGATATCAGATGCTTGGCAAAATAAAAACTTTACTCCAGGATACATAAACTTTAAAAGAAAATATTGGATACTTCAAACTCAGGTAGGTGTGAAACCTACTGGCAAATTCACACTTACCAACAAGATCAGTAATCCACCAAGTAATTAGTTCAAAATATAAATAGCAAACGCATTTCGGCTCCAAATGCCTTCTTCAAGTGCAGTAAAAGTCTTCTTTTGATGTTCCCTTTATATCTCTTAATGTGCTGTGAATCTGTGTCTAATCTTCCAGTAATTCCACTTCAGCGATTGATGTAACTGGGGCCCTGAAGTAATTTCTGCTGACGTCACCGTAACAACGTGTGGTTGGAACGCAACTTTGGAACGCAGAGTCTATTTTAATTACTAAGGAGGTGGTAACTTCATGAGGATAATCAGTCCGCATTCCTTCTTAGTGTCATTGAGCAAAACGGTTAACAAGTGTAATGTCATTATGGTCCAATTATAACATAAAACATAATAATATAAAATAAAATACATAATTAAATAATTCATGTAATACAAAATAAAAATTAGAAGCATTAAAACACAAAATAAATATTTTACAGTGAAAAGAGTATGGCAAAGAATAGAAAAGAATAAAAAATGGTTCAAGATAAAAGACTAAATAAAAAAAAAATATATATATATATATTTCATATAGAAAAATGCATATTATATAAAATGTACAACTTTAAAATCTAAATTAAGACCATTTGGAGATGATGTATTGTATGCATATTATAAAAATCCATTTACTCTCCATCTTTGCCAGTTCTCTTATATTGTCTTTCCCTCTCCAAATTTTGTGTTTTTTTAAAATCACCATGAATGATAGTAGTGATGGGTCACTCCTGTGTTTCTCTGCAAAGTGGGTGAAAACACTATGCTTCATATACCCCCTCTGGATGTTACCAATGTGTTCCGCTACTCTTTTTTTGAAAATCACAGTGAGAAGACACCAGCATCCATAGGAAAGCATTGTAAATGCTTTCCTATGAACTGGCTGAATGCGCGCACAGCTCCTGCCGCGCATGCGCATTCAGCCGATGACGTCGCTAGGAAGGAGGAGAGGAGGAGGAAAGCTCTCCGCCCGGCACTGGAGAAAGGTAAGATTTTAACCCCTTCCTCTCCATCCAGCCCGGCGGGAGGGGGACCCTGAGGGTGGGGGTACCCTCAGGGCACTGTAGTGCCAGGAAAACGATTATGTTTTCCTGGCACTATAGTGTTCATTTAAGATATTCTAGAAAGTTTTTCAGAGATATAATTAAAAAAATATCATCAATGAACCTGCGATAAAGGACCAGATTCTGCTCCCAGCCATTGCACTCAATGACAAAATGATTTTCCCAATGTGCCATAAATAAATTGGCATAGCTAGGTGCGAATCTGGTCCCCATCCCGGTTCCTTTAAGTTGTAAAAACTATTTGTTATCAAACCAAAAAAATTATAGAGAATAAGTTTGATACTATCCAAAATAAATGTAATTTGCTCATCCTTGATGTCACCATGTTGTTTTAAAAAGTATTCCACCGCTATACAACCCAAATCATGGGATATGATAGTGTATAGACTGGTGACATCAAAGGTGACTAAAATAAAGTCAATTTCCCATTTAATGCAAGTAAGAGTTTACAATAACGCTGAGGAGTCTTTTAAATAAGATGGCTGGGATATGACCAGGAGTTGTAGTTGTTTGTCTACACATTCGGATAGATTACTATGCAGTGACCCAACTCCTGACACTATTGGTCTGCCGGGGGGATTTTTAGATCCTTGTGAATCTTTGGAAGGATCTAGAATACTGGGATTCTCGGACTGGTGATATCCAAATATTGAAATTCGTCCTTATTCAGAATACCCAGTACTCTTTCTCTATCCAATAATTGCGAATACTCTTTTTTTAATTTCTCCCGTAGGGTCAGCCTTAAGTTCCTTGTATGTGTTAGGGTCATTTAGTTGTCGATACATTTCTTGCATGTACTGGACCCTACTCATCAACACTATCCCTCCGCCTTTATCGGTTGGTTTTCTAACGTTGTTAGTATCCGATTGTAACTCTCTTATTGCCTGTCTTTGTTTAAAACTCAAATGGTTTCTTTTGTTTTTCTTCACTTTGCAGAGAAACACAGGAGTGACCCATCACTACTATCATACATGGTGATTTAAAAAAAACAAAAATTGGAGAGGGAAAGACAATATAAGAGAACTGGCAAAGATGGAGAGTAAATGGATTTTTAATATGCACACATCATCTCCAAATGGTCTTAATTTAGATTTTAAAGTTGTACATTTTATATAATATGCCTTTTTCTATATGAAATATATATATATTTTTTTATAATCTCTTTTTTTTTATCTTGTACCATTTTTATGCATATCAATAATCTATATTCTTTGCCATACTCTTTTCACTGTAAACTATTTATTATTTTGTGTAATCAGGCTTCAAATTTTTATTTTGTTTTGAATATTTTTATTGTTTTCATAACATAAATGCATGTATCAAACTGATTTGTAGTTAAGCATGTGATTGCCCACGCAGGGGCCTAAGCATTGGTTTAGCGTATCAAACTGATTTGTAATATAGCCAGTAGTCACCCTCGCAGGGGCTGAAGCGTTGGTTTACACAGTATACACATTTGGTTACCTACGCAGAGGCGAATTTGTCGTAGCCAGTTTAACTTAACCTTTTGGTCCATAGCTGGGTACTTTGTGCTTTATACTCTTATAATCTGTGGTGCCCATTTGTTTCGGTTAGAGCTGTGGGTATGCATTTGTGTGCCCTTGCTGTTTGCTTGCTGCTTTGAGCTCTAGTGTGTTGTGTAACTTTTCGCTAGTGCATTTTGGCCCCCCTTTTTTTGGGGGGGGGAGAGGGCTGGGTTGTAGTGGCTATGTATGTTTCTTAGCTTTTCCCTCTGCTAGATGTGTTAGAGCCGTTTGTGTTAGGTGTGTCTTCTCTATTGTGTGTGTCTGTGGTTTTACATGTGTTGCATTGCTTCTCTCTGGAGCCCTGTGTTTCTGCCTCTAGTGTTGCGTCTTTGTGGCTCATTTTCCGGTGTTTCGAAATCGGTTTCTGTGTGTACCTTCCGTTTGGTCGTTGTGTGGTCATGTTTAGGTGGATTCACTTGTGTATATGGCTGTAGTGTTGTCCTGTAGAGTCTGGGTTTGATTGTACAGGTCGGTGTTTGGACTGTGGGTGTGTGTGGTGTGTGGATTGTTTGGTTTTGCAACTCCTTTCGTTTCCTGTCTGGCTGCAGTGGTAGTCAACTGTGTGTTGTTGTGTCCGTCTGTGAGTTTGTATTGGGCCATGTTTCAGGTGGCACGGTTTGTAGTCGCAGCGCTTTTGATGTGTCTGTGGAAGCGTGCTCGGCTGCTTGTGTGTGGTGTGTGTTCTCTTGTATATGTTGAGGTCATGTCTGTTCATTGCCTTGCCTTCAGTAGTCCTTTGGATGTATGTCTATGTGTAGGGGTGGGTCGTGTCTTGTCTGGGTGTATGTGCTAATTTTTCTTTTGTATTACAGGAATTAATGTTTTCATTTTTTTATTTATTTTATATTATTATGTCTTAGGTTATAATTGGACTATAGGACATTACACTTGTTAGCTGTTTTGCTCAATGACACTAAGAAGGAATGCAGACTGATTATCCTCATGAAGTTACCACCTCCTTAGTAATTGAAATAGACTCTGCGTTCCAGTCGTCAATGCTGCGTTTCAACCACACGTTGTTACGGTGACGTCAGTGGAAATGACGTCAGGGACCTGGATACATCATCGTTGAAGTGGAATTACCGGAAGATTGGACACAGATTTACAGCACATTAAGAAATATAAAAGGAACATCAAAAGAAGACTTTTACAGCACTTGAAGAAGGCATTTGGAGCCGAAACGCGTTTGCTATTTATATTTTGAACTAATTACTTGGTGGATTACTGATCTCGTTGGTAAGTGTGAATTTTCCAGTAGGTTTCACACCCACCTGAATTTGAAGAATCCAATATTTTCTTTTAAATCTCTTAAAGTTTATATATCCTGGAATAACGTTTTTATTTTGCCAAGCATCTGATGTCCAGTCTCCTGCTGTAATAACGTGGACCCTGTAGCCAGTATTGGCACCCTTGAGCCTGCAATACAGAGCCTGGAACGGCTCTGGGCCATGTGAGTGGTAGTCCTATTTTTATATCCCACCTTTTATATTTTTATATAGTACACACTATGTTGTTTTAATTTTGTTTTAGGTATTCTGTGATATCCCTGTGGATTCTAGTGATATGGTTGTGTTTTCTGTATTTTTACACTTTAATACTGGTGACTCTATGTACACTGATATCTTGTTATGAATAGATGTATATACAGACACACAATGGCAAATATAAAGACTCACATGCTGGTCATCTTTTAGCCACCCTCCTGTTTCCTACCTTTTGGGTGCAAGAGGGTGTCTTATGCTAGCTGAGATTGTTGGGTGTGCGCATCTTCCTCTCCCACCCGCACTGCTCATGTATGTTATCTAGGAGGAAGTGAACCTGCACTCACTTCCTTCCAACACTGGCTGTCGATATTAAAGGGACCTAGTTGCACTGTTAAAGGGCCACAGCACACAACTAGGCCCCCTGAAGACACTTGCCCATTGGGTGGCCCTAAGTGCATGGTCCACACAATGGGTCCCCTAAGCATGCGTTCCCCGGTGCAGCTGCACTGGCAGTAGTTTGCTGCTGATTCCTATAAAGGCTAGGCAAGCACATCATTTGAGGCACAGCAGAAGGAGATTGTTTGATGTAGCGAATATAAATGAATAAATGTGGATGAGTAAAAAAGGGATGCTAGCAGAAATAAATTACAGCAAGCTGTAATAATAACTGAATGAACAAAATTCAGAAAGATTCAAGTGAAAGTTGTAAAAGTGGAGTAATCAGCAGATAACCACATACTGCTACAAATTTACCCTCATTATCTTTTATGGTCCTCCCACCATTCAGCTACTAAATGTTAGCCTACTTCTATTCTGAATGAAGGTGACATTAATATTATCTGGCAAAATATTAGGTTTAAGTCAAGTTTGAGAATTTAGGGCAGATTTAACCAAAGTATAAAGCTACTGGTCATTCTTCATACCTCCTTAGTGATATATCCATCCTTATTAATATCATACAGATTGAAAGCCCATTTTAACTTTTCATGGACAGTTCCTCGCAGAAGGATAGACAGGCCCACCACAAAGTCCTGAAATACACAGAAAGAAAACACAGAATTGTGAGCTCAATCATGCACATTCTTCACTGGTTTATAACTATTGTTGTGCAGTGAAAGTATTTAGAAAATTGGGCAGACTAGATGGGCCGATTGGTTCTTATCTGCCGTTACATTCTATGTTTCTATGTTAGTTCTTCTAATACAGCAATTCATGTAGGATTAGGAAGCTTTTAAAGAAAAAGCAAAAATAAATTGGGACAAAATCCCTATTTTGTGTGTGCCTTTGTGTAATTTCGTAGCGACACTTCGAACTCTCAAAGCCAATCGAAGTGCCATTCGACCACGTGGAGGCGGCCATCTTATGCCGCGAGTATAATGACTGGCGTTTGGTCGTCGAGTTCATGGAACTCAAATCGGACACTTGACAGCACGAACACCGCTAAAACGTTACCTTCCATGGAGGTTCAGCTATTCGAACGGCGTAGGGTAAAAAGAAACCCACAAACAAGAGACATACAATGACTATATCAACAAACGGCTTTGGTCAGCCTGATTCTCTGGAACTGTTTTTGGCATGAAACCATGCGTGCGGTCGGTCAAAATGGGACTTCCATAGAATTCCTGAACCCCTGAACTGATCTGGGCGATTTTCGGATATGTTGGTCACCCAGATCAGGGCTATAAAGGGTTATGTAATAATTGTGGGGATTTTATGTGTTTTGGGGGTACTTAGTTTTTTTTGTAAAATATGTGTTTTTTCTGCCTGGAGATAATTGGGTTTATGCAGTATCTGACTCAAGTATTATAATTATCAGTAAAACCTATCTTAAGCTCCCCTTACCACCCTAAGACAAACGGACTCTGTGAACGATTTAATGGCACTCTTAAACAGATGCTCAAGACCTTCACAGAGTCCTGTCACAACTGGGAAACCTTTCTCCCCCATTTATTGTTCACATACCGGCAAGTGCCCCAGGAGTCAACCGGCTTCTCTCCCTTCAAATTATATTATGGAAGGAGAGTGCAGGGACCCCTGGACCTTGTACGGGAACATTGGGAGGGAGATATAGGAGACGCAGGAACCCCTATAGTACTATATGTTCTGGAGCTGAGGGACCGTTTGCAAGTTCTGACAGAGTCGGTTCAAGAAAACTTGCGAACGGCCCAAAAGCGTTAGAAACGTTGGTATGACCGGGGAGCTAGAGATCATATCCTAGATCCAGGACAACATTTTTTTAGTTTTGCGGCCCACTAAAACAGATAAATTGCAGGCCTCCTGGCAGGGTCCCTTCTAGGTAGTGGCCAGGATTAGTGATACCACTTATGTAGTATTGAGCTGTTCAAATGAATGGGTCAAAAGGTCCTTTCATGTGAATAAGGTCAAACTATACCTGGAAAGGACGGAAGACGTATCAGCAGTCTGCGCACCCGCCTTCGAAGACAGTGTAGGTATTCCCTTGTCCGACATGCTCCCCGCCGCCTCCTTGGGAGTAGAGCAGGTTATAGTTTAGGAGCTGACTTAAGTCCTGAGAAAAGATAGCAAGCCTCCCAATTGCTAGGGGAATTCAGCGATATGTTTTCAGCCCTACCAGGATACACGACACTGGCAGTCCAGATAATGGAGACCCCAGGTCAAGTACCCCTTGGGCAGCAACCATATTGTATCCCTGAGGCCGTTAGAGAGAGCATGCACAAGGAAATCCAGGACATGCTAGAATTAGGGGTGATAGAACCCTCCCAGAGTCCTTGGGCTTCGGCCGTGGTCCTGGTGCCTAAGCGGGACGGTACGATCCGCTCTTGCGTCGATTACCGCAAGCTCAACGACCGATCAGTGACTGACACCTACCCCATGCCCAGAGTAGATGCACTATGAGGCCGGATGGCAGGAGGGAATTTTTTGACCACTATAGATCTGTGCAAAGAGTATTGGCAAATCCCTTTGGAGCCTGAAGCCATACCCAATACCCAAGTCGGCATTCGTCACCCCATTTGGCCTGTACCAATTCAATGTCACGCCATTTGGGATGAAGAATGTCCCTGCTACCTTTCAGGGGATTGGTTGACCGGCTCTTAGAGGGATTCCAGAGCTTTGCCTGTGCATACCTGGATGATATAGCTATATTCAGACAAACATGGGATTCCTACCTGGAACATATATCTGTGGTGCTCAAAAGAGTTCAAACCGCCGGTCTAACATTGAAACCTGACAAATGCCAGGTAGGTTCAATACTTAGGACACCAAGTGGGCTCCATCAAGCAGCGACCTGAGCCAGGCAAAATTGAGGCCATAACCCAGTGGACCCAACCCGTAATGGCTTTTTAAAGGGACAGCCGGTTATTACAGGAGGTTCGTACAAGACTGTAGTGCCATAACTAAGTCCCTTACTGACCTCACAAAAAAATCCCTGACCAGACATGTTTTATGGTCCTCAATGTGCGGACTCCTTCCAGAAGTTGAAGACGGCACTAAGCGAGGCACCTGATCACACTAAAAGATTTCTCGTTCCTACAGATGCCTCAATGTTTGGACTGGGAGCCTATTAAGCCAGGTCAGGGAGGATGGCATGGAGCACCTGGTGGCATATCTGAGCAGAAGATTGATACCCAGAGAAGTCAGTTATGCCACCGTGGAAAAGGAGTGCCTAGCTCTAGTTTGGGCCCTCAAGAAACTTCACCCTTATTTGTATGGACGCTCCTTCACTGTCATGACTGATCACAACCCCCTGATTTGGCTCAACAGAGTAGCAGGAGACAACCCAAGACTGTTAAGATGGAGCTTGGCCCTGCAGCCATATAACTTCACCATGCAGTACAGACCAGGAAAACAGAACGTCAATGGAGATGGGTTGTCTCGACAAACTGAACTGGAAGAAATGCCTTGTACTTCCCGGACATCCCCAAGCCAACCCTTGGGGTCTAGGCGGGTATGCCATTCCATGGAACTGGGGGGAGCTATGTGACAAAATCCCTATTTTGTGTTGCCTTTGTGTACTTGTATGGCCACACTTTAAACTTTCGAAGCGGCACTTCGAACTCCCAAAGCCATTCGAAGTGCCATTCGACCACGTGGCGGCAGCCATCTTAAGCTGCTAGTATAATGAGCCTGATTCTCTGGAACAGTTTTGGGCATGAATCATGCCTGCGATTGGTCAAAATGAGACTTCCATAGAATTCCTGAACTGATCTGGGTGACTTTTGGATATGCTGGCCACCCAGATCAGGGCTATCGGGGGATGTAATAATTGTGGGGATTTTATGTGTTTTTGGGGTACTTTGGGAGTTTTGTAAAATGTGTTTTCTGCCTGGAAATCATGGGCGTCCGCAGGGTGGGGCAAGGGGGGGCACTTGCCCCCCCTGGATTTTTCAGCTTGTTCTGCTATTTTTCGTGATTTTTAAAATGAACTGCAATACCGGCGCTGTGTATGGAGAGAGACAGGAATAGGAAGCTGCATCTTATCCCTGCTTCTCTCTGCTGATTGAAACCGCAGGGGAACAACACAAGCAGCCAGAGGCAGCCTACAGATCAGGGGATTTAGGGATGGGGGGAGGGTTTGAGAGGGG